>JAHRHZ010000012.1:64743621-64799108 GCA_024137785.1 Ginglymostoma cirratum
CTCTCCCTATTTATTTCAGAACCCTCTTCCCCTCCCCCATTTCTGATGAAGGGTTTAGGCCCGAAACGTCAAGTTTTCCTGCTCCTATGAAGCTGCTTGACCTGCTGTGTTCATCCAGCCCCATGCTTGTTATCCGTGATTTTCTTGTACTTTTTCCAATTTAATAAAGTCACCACTGATGATGCATCCTCCTAAAATATTGGGGAAACCAAACACGAGTTGAGCGATCACCTTGTGAGAAACATTCATTCATGCAGCAAGTTTGACCCCGAGCTTCCAGTCATTTTACACTGTAATTCTCTCCCACTTCGACCTTTCAGTTTTTAGCCTCCTCTCAGTTCCAACGAAGCTCAATGTGAGCCACATCTTTCAACAGACAATTTACAGCCTCTGTACTCAATACTGAGTTCAAAAGTTTCAGATCATGACCCATGTTCCTATTTATTTTCAACAATAACTATTCATAATTATTCTGGTTTTTTCACATCTTTTGTTTATTGACTCATTGCTATCTCCTTATGTATTGCACCCATCATCGTTTATGCAATTTAACCATTCTATCTTCCATTCTATCACACACGGTCCCTTTTGCTGTTTTCTTCCCTGGTCCCTTCCTTTCCTGGCCCCTTCCCGCTTTGCTTACAAACTGTTAACATTTCTGATAAAGCATTATCAGACTCAAGGGATACAATAGCACAGGAAAATAGTCTTGAGGTAATTGATCAGTCACAATCTACTTGAGTGGCAGAGCTGGCTCAAGGGAATGAATGGTCTACTTCTACTCTAATTTTCATATATGTCGAAATGTTAACTCTGTTTTTCTCTTTACAGATAATGCCAAACTTGCAAAGTCTATTCTATTTTTATTAAGGACTTTTTAAAATTGTGATTCATGAGTCATATGGAATCTGAAATGAAATATGATATTATGTAATGGATAATAATGAAATGCATTCAAAGGATATGTCATCTATATGGTCTAGTATTTTATTACTATATAAACAGTTTTATGGCAGTTTTAAACAATGAGGCAACATTACATACCCTTAGATCCTCAAACAAGAGTACTCACATCATTATATCACGTTAAGAATTTCATTTCCCAAAAGCTAAAGAACAATATCGCTCACAATGTTACACAAATACTGAGTTAGATATAACAGCTTTATTTTGCATATCATCTGCATTTAACACTGATCCATATTCTATTAATAAAAGTCTTGGAAAGCATCTAAAAAAACAGAGCTGATTGAAGTTGTAAGTTATTTAAGAATTATTCTATTTTTATTATTATCAGAATCCCTGAATCATATGGAAGAGGTAAATATGGATGCCACCAAAAACAAATGGTAATTCACTCCCTGCCTGTTTTTCAGATTCTACCTACACAGAATGATGCTTTGAAGAAGGATGAGATTGTGCTAGAGAGGGTGCAGAGTAAATTTACCAAAATGCTGCCTGGGCTGTAGGCACCTGGCTGTTACGAAAGATTAGATAGAGTGGGGCTGTTGAACAAAGATTGAGAGAAGACTTGATAGATCTGTATAACGTTATGAAGGGCATAGATATGGTGGTTAGAAGCACCCTCTTTCCATTAATTGAGAAGTCAATAACCAGGGGCATAGATGCAAAGTATAAGGTAGAAGGTTAAGAGGAGAGTTGAGAAGAAATTATTTTCACTCAGCAGTTGGTGAAAATCTGGAACTCACCACCAGAAATTGTGGTTGAGTCAGAAACACTCCTAACATTTAAGCAGTACTAAGATATTCACTTATGTTGCCATAGCTGCCAGGGATAAAGGCTAAAAGCTGGAAAATGGGATTGGTATAGTCAGACCTTTGTTTAATGGTGCAGACACAATGAGCTGAATGTCCCCCTTCTGTGTTGTAAATGCCTGTGAGCCTAATGTTAATAACCTCAGCATTATAGGGAAGGGCAAATGGTTGTCAAGTCCCTGGGGGAGTGATGATCACCAACAATCTGTTCTTGTCTACCCCTACCTACATTGATGCAACAGTCAAGAAAGCGCAACAATGTCTCTGCTTCCTTAGGTGCCTAAGGAAATTTGACATGTCCACAAAGACTCTTACCAATTTTTATCGATGCACCATAGAAAGCATCCTACTTGAATGCATCACAGCATGGTTTGGCAACTTCCCAAGACTGAAGAAACTACAGAGAGTCATAAACACAGCCCAGTCCATTCCAGCAAACCGACCTTCCATCCATTGACTCCGTCCATACTTCCCGCTGCCTCGGGAAAGCAATCAAAATAATCAAAAACACCCCTCCCTCAACCTCGGTTACACTCTCTTCCATTGGGCAGAAGATATTACAGTTTGAATACATATACAAACAGATTCAAGAACAGCCTCCTTCCTGCTGTTATCAGCTTTTTGCACAGACATCTCAAATGTTAATTTTGATAATTCTCTGCACCTTCGCTGCAACTGCAACACTGTACATAAAATAACACTTTTTCACTGTATTTCGGTACTTGGGACAACAATAAATCAAACTCACACTCAAACTCAAATGAAAAATAAGTATGGTATAGAGGGATAAGTCACAGATCTACTCAACCCTGGATTTTTCTTTCACTTTCAAACAGCTACTACAGAGTATAGACAATGTTATTTCTTGTCTTGCCATGGCTAAGGAATACTAGAACAGGGAAGGAAATTAAGAGAATTGTATAACTTCAATTTGCAAATGTTCTTATTTCATTTTTGTCTGTACCAAAATAGTCACCTATTTGTAATTCACCACCAGCCTGCATCAATCTCAAAACTGCATAATATTTGAATATTGCTTTTAATGTTAAAAGATAGCAAACTATTTTGTGGGTTGTCTCATTGAGGATTAGCTGTTATGATTAAATACCAATAAAAAAATGCGCTTCTTTAATCCCACATACTATTTTTACAAAATCTGAGGTTAATTACAAACTCACCACATCAGCATCAGAAATCAAAAATAATTACTTTGAAGGAATTTGATGTCTAAATACTGGGACTGCGCAACCTTGTCCCCACAAATCCTTGTTGTTCAATGTTATTAAAAGCATTCTAATATTCTTGCACATAAAATTGAATTGCAGTACAAACTAATATCAGTGGTGCTTCTAGGAGAATAAGGCAACTTTGTTAATTAATTCAAGAACAGAATCTCATTTGCCTGGCAAAACCTCAATTTGCACTAATATAAAATAACGCCCAATAGGCTAAAAGTAACCAGAGTATTCTATATTTTCAGTTCCTATATTATTATTTACAGTTCATGCATCATTAACTGTGAAAATAACTAAGGAGCCATAAAAGTGCTGATTTACAAGTCAACAATCATAAATTACAGTAAGCAAAACAAGACAAATACAAACCTATTATTTCTAAAATTATTCCTTTCACAACAAATACACACACTCCAAAGGAAAGGGAGAAGCTCTTGATAGCCATTCCTCCTACCCTCAGCTGTGAATAGACAGTGGGAAAGAATCCCAATATAAATACGCATAAATAAATACATATAATATCTCTTGAATATTGAATAAACAATACAGAGAAAATGCATACGAAATAAAAAGTCAATAGATTAATAGAGTAGTATTGACACATTTTCATTTGTAATTTTGTTTTGATTTTAAACAGAATCTTTGATAGTTGCATCAAATACACCTAGGTTGGGTAGATACAAAGTAAGCTTGTCTTTTCAATATAGTGCCAATATGGTCTAATGAAGATATTTGGTTAAGTACCTGAATAGGAAAGTTTTGCAGATATATGGGCTAGGAGCAGGAAGATGGGACTAGTATAGTTTGGGATAATGTTCAGCATGGGCGGGTTGGACCGAAGTGTCTGTTTCCATGCTGTATGACTCTATGACTATGACTTGCCCTGATCATTTAGACATGTGTCTCACCGTTGTTGGTTAAGTACTTCAAATTTGGCCAGGGGTCAAGATCAGGACAGTATGACTACAAATGAGGCAAGTAGCAAGATCCTCAACTTAGCATTGAAAGACCATCAGCTCTTGACCTTGTCTGACGGTTATGCGGACTGTAGAGATGATGGCAATGTGACAACTACACCATAGTACAGTAGGCCATTTAAACAGAAGGAAAAGAAAAATGAAAAGTGGTGGTGGTAGAGGATTCTATAATTAGGGATACAGATAGCATCCTTTGTAAGCAGGATCGAAAGTCCCACGAGGTGTGTTGCCTCCCTGGTGCAAATTAAGGGTCGGCTCAAACCAGCCTGAAAGGATATTGGAGTGGGAGTGGAAGGGGGAGGATCCAATTGTCGTGATCCATGTTCGGACAAAGTCAGAAATCGCACAACACCAGATTATAGTCCAACAGGTTTATTTTGAATCGTAAGATTTTGGAGCACTGTTCCTTCGTTTTGTCTGGCTTCTGACTTTGTCCACCCAGTCCAACACTGGCACCTCCACATCAAGTTGAGACAAAAAACAAAGGCAAGAGGTCAAGATTTGTGACTATCAGGAATTCGGAACAAATTTAAAGTAAAGGACATCAACAGCTATAATCCCTGGATCATTACCTGAGCCACATGTAAATTGGCAAAGATAAGAAAATTCGGGAAGTAAACACATGACGAAAGAAGTGGTGCCAGAAAGTGGCGTTTTGTGGGGCATTGGCATCATTATTGGAACAGGAAAGACCTGTACCAATGGGACAGTTTTATATCTAATCTAATCAGGGACCAGGATCCTAGCAGAAAGGCTAAGTAGGGTGGGGCACAGGAACCTGAAATTATTTACGGCTGGAGAAGGCTCAAGAGAGATTATTAAAGTATTCAGAACAAGCAACAGGACAGAGAGTATGGAAAGGGAATCTAACTTTAGACGCAGCAGATAAGGGGACAAATACAAGCCACCCTGTTCAGAGGAAGGGCCACTTGACCCGAAATGTAAACTCTGATTTCTATCCACAGATGCTGCCAGACCTGCTGAGCTTTTCCAGCAATTTCTGTTTTTGTCTGTAATAACGTGACTTAACATTCTGTTGTGAGTTTAGTTTATATCTATGGTAGAAATATAATGACTGCAAAATTCATTCATACAGCACCATTTCTAGCATTGTCATGCTTTTACTCACCAGAGACAGGCAGTAGCAAGTGTGCGATAACACAGAGTGGAGCTGGAGAAACACAGCCGGCCAGGGAGCATCAGAGGAGCAGGAAAGTTGACGTTTCAGGTCGGGACCCTTCTACAGAAAGTGTGCAGTGTGTTTTCTCAGTATGGGTCCATGCAATGACACATGCTGCTTGCACCATTACACATGGAAACAGTGTTTTCCTGTATGCTTACAGTATAAAGCTACCTAGCTGTTGTGACGCAGAATTCCAAGATTGGACAATACAGTTTTTCTGTGCCGCTTGTAAAAGAAAGAGAATTATGTGCGCCATCCTTCTTTAAAGGCCTGGATATCCAGATCACATTTAATTAAAATTTTTAAAGTTTTTTTTTTTCTGTTGCAAAAGCCCTGCTAGTAGCCTGTAACTGTTTTAGAGGTGCTCAGATGCATTTGCTGGAAAATGTTGTTGCATTATCTCAGAGGAAGTAAAGGAGTGAGTGATCTGTGCACACAACATGTATGGGAAACCAGTGGCAAAACCTCTGTGCCATAGCACAATACTGAGGTAGAGCAGTGGCTGCAGAGAGGAAAGGTCTATGCCATGCCCTCAGCCATATTGGAAATAAACTTCTATGTCAATGTGGTGTACGTGGACTTCCAAAAGGCATTCAATATAATGCCAGACAACAGTCATAGATTCATAGAGATATACAGCACGGAAACAGACCCTTTGGTCCAACTCATCCATGCCGACCATATCATACAGTCCCTACAGTGTGGAAACAGGCCAGTCAGCCCAACAAATTCACACCACCCCTCCGAACAGCATTTCACACAGGCCCATTTCCCTACCCCTGCATGACCCATGTCTAACCCACCTAAACTAAACATTCCTGGACACTGTGGGTAATTTAGCTTGGCCAATCCACCAAACCTGCTCATCTTTGGACTGTGGGAGGAAAGCAGAGCACCCAGAGGAAACTCACACAGACATGGGGAGAACATGAAAACTCCACATAGACAATCACCTGAGGGTGGAATCGAACTTGGGCCCCTGGCACTGTGAGGTAGCAGTGCTAACCGCTGAGCTGCCAAGCCGCCCCAAATGCTGAACAGATACCCTAATTTAATCTAGTCCCATTTGCCAGCATTTGGCCTATATCCTTCTAAACCCTTCCTATTCATAAACCCATCCAGGTTCCTTTTAAATGTTGTAATTGTACCAGCCTCCACCACTTCGTCTGACAGCTTGATCCATACTCACAACGGCCCCTGCGTGAAAAAGTTGCCCCTTAGATCCCTTTTAAATCTTTCCTGTCTCATCTTAACCCTATGCCCTCTATTTCTGAACTCCCCTACTCTGACCTTGACTATTCACCACATCCATGCCCCTCATGATTTTATGAACCTCTATAAGGTCACTTCTCAGCCTCTGACATTCCAGAGAAAACAGCCCCAGAAATCTAGCCTCTCCTTATCGGTCAAACCCTCCAACTCTGGCAACATCCTTGTAAATCTTTTCTGAATCGATTCAAGTTTAACAATATCTTTCCTATATCAAGGAGACCAGAACTGAACTCAGTATTCTTGTGAAGAACCTTATAAGTCATGAAATAAAAGAAACCGTAACAACATGGATATCAATTTCATTGAGTGATTAGAAACAGAGTAATGGACAATGGATATATTTCAGCTTGGTGGAGTGTTTGTATTGGAATGTCAGTATTGAGATTCTTCCCTTTCCTGATTTATAGTAATGGTCTAGATTTTGGAGCATGTGGGACAATTTAAAAGTTTGTGATCTACATGAAACATAGAAACATTGTACTGTGAGAAGGAGTGTTTAGAACTTTAAAAGGATATTAACCATTTGGTAGAGGGGGCGGATGAGTGGCAGATGAAGTTCTATGCAGAGATGTACCAGGGGATACACTTTGCTGGAAAGAAAATGGATACACAGGAAATACTAAAGAGTCTGTGAGAGAAGCAAAACTTTAGTGTTTATGGACGTAAGCCATTATAGGTGGCAGGATAGGTAGAGACCATGGTTAATAAAGTATGCAGTATCATAGACTTTATTAATACTGGCATAGAGTACAAGAGTAGGTACAAAAAGCTGAACCTGTATAAAACACTAGTTAGAACTTAACTGGAGCATTGTGCCACATTTTAGGAAGGATGTGACGCATGGAGAGAGCGCAGGAGAGGTTTACGAGAATAGCATGAAGAAGAACTTCAGTTATGAGAATAGATGAGGAAGTTGCTTTCTTTGAAGAAGGGGAGGCTTGGAGAATATTTGATTGAAGTTTTCAAAATCATGAGCAATCTGGGCAAAGTAGACAGGAAATCATGTTCTGCTTGGAAAAGGATCAAAAACAAGAAAGTACAGATTTAAAGTGATTCATAAAGAGGTAAATGCAAAAGAGGTGACATGCAAGGTTATGAGGAAAGGGAATGAGAATGGCATTGCGTCACTATGCTCATTCGGGGAGCTAGTTGGGGATTATGGGCTGCAAGGCCTTCCTTTGCACTGTAACAATTCTATGGTACTGTGATTTAGATAATTATTTTAGTTAAGACATTTTGGAATAAGTTTTTGAAGGCTTTTTTTTGAAGATGAATACTGTTTTACCAGCACACTCACACTTCCTTTCCACTGAGGTAAACACAGTTTTGTAACAATTTATAAGTTACATGATTCTCAGGCTAGATTGTGAGGCTAGATAATTACAGTGGTAATTTATAATTTGCATATTTAATTTTGCAATTTTGCCTCTGTTCCACACAGCAGTATTAAAGGAATTCAGATTCAATATAGCGAAGATTGCCAGCCCAACCAAGGCTGCAAAGCTGAGTCATCTTCATTTGATTCCACTTCACTAATTTCTTACTGATTCTTTTAACATAAAAGTCATCCCTTTAAAAACCTTAGCTTTGGATTGGACCAGCTTAATTAACAATAGGGAATACAATATAATAATGACAATCTATGTTAATCAAAATGGAATTAAAAGGTTTATTAATAGGGAAAAGACTTCATAGAAGCAATTTAGAAGACTGTACATTCTGATTTTTCCAATGATTGCGCTGACGAGAACATCATTTGTTCCATTTTACTTGCCATCATAGACTTGCATTGTGATAGAAGTTACATTTTCCATTTAGTGAATTAACAATCTTTTTTAATGCATAATTGATTTTAACTTTTTTTCTCAAATCAATTTAATTATCTCTTACCTGAATTTCATTCAATTTCCACCCATTTACTGTATTAGTAAAATAGGCAAAAAAGTTCAACAAAAATTAACATGTTTCACGTATCTTCCATAAGAAATTGCTTAAAGAAAAAGTAGTTTGAAACTATTTAAGGTAAAATATTAGAGACTGATTTTCCCCTCCTGACACTGACTGAATCTATGTCAGAAACCCAAAATTGTGGGTATGTGCTCCCACAATTTGAAACTTTCCAGGCAATTATCAGCATTCCTGTGATGGGAAATGTGATGGCTGTAACTTCATTCTCATTCAATGTAACATAATATTGTCATTTAAATTAAAAAAAAACACAGAAAGCTCTGATGAAACTCAGCAGTTCTGACACTATCTATGGAAAGAGAAACAGAGCTACCCTTTTGAGTCCAATATAATTGTTCTTCAGGGTTCTGAAGAAGACATATACTGGACTCCACACAGATACTGCCAGACCTGCTAAGCTCTTCTAAGACTTCCTGATTTTTTTTTTATATTTTCCTTATCCACAGTAGTTCATTTCTATTGGCCTATAAATGCTGACTGCAGATCCTATTTTGCCTGATGTTGTTAGTTTTGTATAAGTGAGTGAGAACCTTAACAGGTCAATCAGCTCTTAAACCTTTAGTAAAACCTCCCGTGGAAGCAGAAAGTCTTTGACTGGAAGTTTAAAAGGTCTTTGAAGTGTTATTATCAAATGCTACATGACAATTCCTCTATGTTTCCAGTTAAGAGAGTGATAATAGGGTTCTCCTTCAAAGGTAAGTGACCATTAATATGATCAGAATTCTATAACTATTCAAATACATTAGAACATTTTATCCATTGGTTAAAGTTTTCTTTGAGTTCAGCAGAACTGAGAACATAATTTAAATGGATCATCTGGACATTGTGATATCAATTTCTTCTAATTTAATGAGATATTTTTAGACTTTGAAAAGAATTAAATAGTTCCCAAACTTCTTTGATTGAAACTTCATTGCGCCTTTAAAAAATAAGGAACAGATGGCTAGACATTTGACCAAGTCACTTCAAATAATCCATTGCATAGAGCTCTATAAGCTTGTCTATTCAGTTATACAATGTAATTGAATAATGAAAAAGTAGAATTTCAAATACTAATCATATAAATCAACAGGAATTGTTTGCACAGCTGTGCAAATCTCCTTTTATGAGCAGTTTTATGAGCAGTAATTGGATTAAATGTTTAAACATTTTTGAATGGTAGTTTGTTTATTTTGACAGATTTAAAAATGCAGGATGAAAGAGAATATTTTTGTCAGTGGTTAGATGTCGCTTTGACAGTTTTATGAAATTTCAAGGTAGACCTTTCTTTTAAACTGTTGTGTGAATTTCTGTATTTGTTTTTAATTTCCTGACATTTCAATGTCTCCCCAGTATTATTTCATGCCTCATGACGTCACATTCTATATACTTGGTGAGTGGAAACTGAGAGAGTATGAGGCACAAGAGGGCAAGAAGGCTAAGAACATGTTCAGAGTTATGAAGGGGAAATTGAAAGGACTTAGGGGTTGAAGTTTGCTTGATGCTAGGCTCAGAAATGATGGAGTGAGGGGTAATTGCTAGGAAACCTAACAGCTATATCAAGGACAACATTGCTATAGAAGGAACCAGATGCAGGCCTTGTAACCTACCAGCCTTAATGTTTGTCCAAGATAACAAGGTGTGGAGCTGGATGAACACAGCAGACCAAGCAGCACCATAGGAGCAGGAAAGCTTGACGTTTCGGGCCTAGACCCTTGGCCTGCTGTGTTCATCCAGCTCCACACCTTGTTATCTCAGATTCTCCAGCATCTGCAGTACCTATTGTCTCTTAGTGTTTGCCCACCTGCATTCCCATCTCAGACCTGCTCTGAGTGGGAACAGCCGCAGCTTTAATGACGATGCTAAGAAGATGAATTTGAATGGGCTGAAATTTAGAAGCCATAATGCAACATTTGGAAGTTGTCCAACTCTTGTTTCTTGACTCAAAGTGTAAAAGCCTGTCCTGGAACCCTGATTCATCCCCAGCTGATTTTCTGGAATGGAAAAGTACTTTGAATTGTCAAGACAGTCTCCACATTAAGCAATTCAAGTAAATATTGAAGAAAGAAATAGATTTTTTTTTAAATTTTAAAGGCATCAAGGAGCATAGAGAGAAAGCAGGAACATAGTATTGAGATAAAGGATCAACCATGATCATATTGAATGGCTGAACAAGCTTAAAGGGCTGAATGTCCTATAGGCTCAGTGCTGTTTCTCATTAATACTTGGCAGGGCACAAGTTAACTTTTCCACAATTTCCTTGTAAAGATTCTCTAAAATTCTCGCGCAGATACATTTAGTGCACATTTGGTGTTCATTTTTACGTCTGACGACAGGATACTGAGGAAGCAACTTAACCCATTGAACACAAGTATAGTTCTTAGCCCTATATCAATGTTTTTGAAGATGGCAGGACAAAATGTGAGTCTTTTTCAAATTTGTCACATTTGCTCGCTGTTGCACTCATGGGTTATTGAGGGGCTTTTCTTTCACATTTCTTCCTTTACATTTTCTGTTGGTTTTCACAAAACAAAGCCATGTCTTTTGCAATCTTGTAGATTTTTAACAGTATCTTTACGACGCTGGTGATGAGGTAGCAGTATACACATACACAGTGATAAAAGCAAACTATTGCAAAAGTAGGGAGTTTTATCAATAGAAGATTTTGATTCTTTTGAAGGGGTTGAAGGTGCCAAAATATTATTAAAGACAATCGTTTGGAACAATATAATATTTTGACAAGAAAAAGACATGCATAAATAGACTTAGAAAAGAACAATAACCCAGAATTAATAATCTAGCAGTAAAACAGTGTTGCTCCTTCTGTGATTGCAGGAGAGGGTGCCGTGGGGTGTGGCAGGAGGAGGAGGAAGGAGTCCTGGAGGGAAGATTCTCTGTGGAAGACTGACAACGGAGAGGAGGGGAATATGTGTCTAATGGTGACATCTTGCTGGATGTGGCAGATAAGGTAGCTAATGACCTTTTGGATGTGGATGCTGGTGGGATGGTCGGTGAGGACCAGGGGCTCCCTATAACTGCAGCGGAAGGGAAGAGAGGGGTTTTGATGGCCAAAGTGCGGAAGATAAGTCAGATAAGCTGAGAAACATTTCAACAACGGTGGTGGAGAACGCTCGGTCGAGGTAGAAGGTGGACATTTTGGAGGCCTGCTGGCCTCCAAGTTGGTATCATTGGAACAGATGCAATGGAGACAGAGGAACTCGGAAAATGGAATGGAATCTGTTTTTTGTTCTTGGATATTTCTTTAATACTGTCAGAATTTCCCTGGATAACAATCTCTTACAGTTGCTCACCTTTGATCCTGCCAATCTTTACGCTGACACTGGCTAAAGTGTAACACATCACTCATGAGAATGCCTTCAATTTTGTAGTTAAGAGTAGCAATACGGAGAACAGGAGGAACATCTTGGTTTTTTATGTGGATTGTATAATCTGTGTATCGTATGAAATAATCGTGTTAACTGTCTTACATGCCACTTCAAAATGATATCCTTGCACCTAGACAAGTAAATGCTGCAAACATGATGGTGGACTTATTAATAGCTTGTAGAAGATGATTTTCAGTTGCTTATGATTTTTTTTGTGGGTGAATTTCATGCTGAATAAGTGAATCTGATACTACACAATGCCAAACACTAGAGCTAATGTATCTTACTCAATATTGGAATAGTTGGTTTGCGTTGTATCATGGTTTTTAAACTGTAAGCAATACATTTTTCATCTTGCAAAAACCAAAATATACGTTTGGTTTTCATGCATCTATTTCCAGAGTCAAGACTTTCCTGAGTTGTGGCTTTGCAGTAAGCATGGTTTTGCTGAAAGAGATTGTTTGAAAGAACTGAAAACACACCTATGATACTCTTGTCACAGTTGGCAGGCATCCTTTCTCAAATCCCATTCTGTGAAGTTAGAAATATACTGTAAGAAGAAATTAAACATTTAAGGCAACATTGCAGATTCCTTTTATGTTTCACATTTCACTTTTTTTTATCATCCTCAATCTTCCCTGGATTGGGAAAGAGTCCATGGATGGATTAAATGCACTCAAAGATATTTGTCTGGCTGAAATTGACTGTTAAACATTAATTCTTGTCATTGCACAGCTATCTTCATTTGGTGAAGCCTGTAATTGTGTTCTGCCTTTGTCTTGTCCATGAGCATCAACAATACAAATACAATTAGTTACATGTTCAGTAATACAATTCATACGGCCAAGAATATGTCTTGGCTAAATGAGAGCCCAAATTGTGACTGTTGGCAGCAATATCATTCAAGTGGCATCCTGAATGCTGTGAGCTCTTGGGATTATTATATTGTAATGGACCAACTTGAACGTCAATTCATGAACTTCATCCAGGTTGGTAAGGAATCTCACTCAATCTCAATCAATTAGGAATTTAGTTATTTCATCTGGACACCAATTAAGTCGAATTTTAAGGTGTCTTGACTTTTTTTGTGCCATGTTTCTCTAAAATGCATGCAATTGAGATACACTAATTTGTATGGTGGTAGACCTGCTGAATTATACCGCTTTACTCTCTGTCATTCTGCTCTGCTCAAATGTTCTCCTGAATCTGGAAGGAGCGCTTCCTTAAAAGGATTTTTAAAGAAGTAGCGCAATCCTTAAATTTCAATGCAGCATTACTCTTAAAATTCCCAATTGTGCCATATCTGCACAGAACTGGAACAGGGCCTTCTGCCTACCAAGAATGAGCCAACACATGATGCCTTTCTAAACTGAAAAGTCACTTACCTCTATTCATGTATCTGTCAAAATGCGTCTTGAATGTTGCTATGCATCCACTTCCACCACCTCCTCTGACAGTGCATCCCAGGCACTTACTAACTTCTGTGTGAACAATATGCTTCTCAGATCTCCTTTAAACATACCCCTTTTATATGTTTTTACAGATGTTTGAGATTATTGACAGATTCAATTAATCTATGTGCGGTCTACTCTGCCACAGTGTGTGCGTTTTGAATCTCATAAATTGTGATTACACTGAGACTTCTGCACACTCACGCTGGACCAGGTAGGAGATTTTGGGAAGCCACGATTAACCTACATATTGGCAGAGCTATGTGGTTCTACCAATGTCTAGAAGTGGTGATTTAGTACTGATTGTGCCATGAAGTGTTACTTGCTGAGATATAAGCCTTTCAAGATGCACAGTGTGAATATGTTGGCACTAGCTCTTGTGTTGATTTTAACTTTTAACTTCTTTTTAAGTGTCTTGTCTTTCTGGCACTTGCAATATTAACGGTTGAAAAAGCTCCTGGTTGCCTTGAACTGTTGACAATTTGTATGAGGTTAACATTATGAAAAGCATGATCATCTTCTGAAATTTGCCTTCGGCTTGGTTGATTCTGAATCTCAGTGAGGTGTTTGGATTTGTGCACCTTCTTAACCAACATTATGGTGTTGCACCATCTTATTGGTCATCTGTGTTTTCTTCTGTGGCTTTACTCGGCCTTTCAAACAATATTTCCTGCACATGCATGTCCAAAATTGCTGGTCTATTGGTCTTGGTCCATTTTGAACAGCTGATTTAAGATTGCAGGCTTGCAGTAGCTTTTCATCCGTTAGATGGCATTGCACCAAAAAAGGAATGATGCCATCACATTTGTTTTTGGAGGAAGAAATTGGTGGAACCTGTTGATGTCTAGATTCAGCTAGGCCTTCTTAATATAGAAAACAGGATGAACACGGCAGGCCAAGCAGCATCAGAGAAGCAGGAAGGCTGATGTTTCAGGCCTAGACTCTTCTTCAGAAGGGGGGTCTACGCCCAAAATGTCAGCTTTCCTGCTCCTCTGATGCTGCTTGGCTTGCTGTGTTCATCCAGCTCTACACCTTGTTGTCTCAGATTCTCCAGCATCTGCAGTTCCGACTATCTTTAATATAGAAAACAACTGATTTTAATGTTTTAAGATATATTTCCTTCTGTAGGACTGTGGAATTATGCTTTTATGCCCAGTTTAATTTAAATCAGATCAGCATATCCTTGTAGATTTTTAAGAACAAAAAACAAAGAACAGTACAGAACAGGAACAGGCCCGTCTGCCTACCAAGAGTGAGCTAACACATGATGCCTTTCCAAACTAAAAATCACTTGCCTCTATTCATGTTTCTGTCAAAATGCCTCTTAAATGTTGCTATGTATCCGCTCCCACCATCTCCTCTAACAGTGCATCCCAGGCACTTACCAACTTCTGTGTAAACAACATGCTTCTCAGATCTCCTTTAAATATGGTCCTTTTACATTAAAACCATGTCCTCTCATAATTGGCATTTCCACACTGGGAAAAAGACTCCAACCTTTCATTCTTTCCGCGCCTCTCAATTTTGTAAACTTCTATCAGGTCACCCCTCAACCTTCAATGTTCAAGTGAAAACAAACCAAGTTTGTCCAATCTTACCTCATTGCTAATACCCTCCAAACCGGGCAACATCCTGGTAGCGTTTTCTGTACCCTCTTCAAAACGACTATATCATTCTGGTGGTACAGTGACTATGAAAGACAACGTGATCTAACTAAAGTGCCATACAGGTCCAACACGACTTGCCAATTTTTATTCTCCCTGCCACAATCAATGAAGGAAAGCATGTGATTTATCTTTTTGACCATCTTATCTACTTGCATTGCTCTTTCAGGACCGGCGGACCAAGATCCTTCTAGATGTTAATACTTCTAAGGCTTCTGCCATTTAATGTAATTAACCCTCTGGCATTAGACCATCCAAATGCATAACCTCACATTTGTCCGGATTAAACACCATCTGCCATTCCTCTGCCCAAGTCTCCAGCCTATCTTTATCCTGCTGTATCCTCCAGCGATCCTCCTCACTATCCAAATCTTTGTGTCGTCCACAAGCAGTTTTTTATTCCTTTACAGGATGAGGGGATCGCTGGCCAGGCCAGCATTTATTGCCCATTCTTAACTGCCCAGAGCGCAGTTTAAGAGACAACCACATTGCTATGAGTCTGGAGTCATATGTTGACCAGACAAGGTAAAGATGGCAGTTTTCTTCCCTAAAGGACATTAATGAAAAACAGACCCCACAACCAAAGATATCTTACCCTCCCCACACCTATCTGCCTTTCACAGGGACCAGTCTCTATGACTCCCTCGTCCGCTCCACACAGCCCTCTAGCCCCACCACCCCTGGCACCTTTCCCTGCAACCACAGGAAGTGTTACACCTGCCCTACACCTCCCCACTCACCTCTATTCAAGGCACCAAAACCTTCCATATTAGACAGAGGTTCACCTACACATCAACTTGGTCTACTGCATCCTCTGCTCCCGATGTGGCCTTCTCTATATTGGTGAGGCCAAGAGGAGGCTCAGAGATTGTTTTGGAGAGCACCTGCATTCTGTTCGTGACAAATGACAACATCTTCCAGTTGCGAACAACTTCAACTCCACCCCCCAACCCCCAGGTGACATGTCTATCCTGGGCCTCCTCCGGTGTCACAATGACACCACCAGGAAACTGGAAGAGCAGCACCTCATATTCCACCTTGGGAGCCAACAGCCCAATGGTGTCAATGTGGATTTTACCAGTTTCAAAATATTCCCACCCCCAGGCTCATCCCATGACCAACCTCTCATCCCTGCCTCCTTGACCTGACATAACTTGTCCATCTTCTCTCCCACCTATCCGCTCCTCCCACCTCACTGACCAATCCCTACCACTCCCTCTTTATTTCTGAGCTCCCTTCCCACTCCCCATTTCTTAAGAAGTGTCCTGACCCAAAACATCGACTCTCCTGCTCCTCTGATGCTGACTGGCCTGCTGTGTTCCTCCAGCTCCACACTGTCTTATCTCTGACTCCAGCATCTGCAGTTCTTACTATCTCTGAGTGAAACAGATGGGTTTTTCCCAACAATCTGCAATGGATTTGTGGTCATTATTAGATTCTGAATTTCAGATTTTTAAAAACCCAATTCAAATTCCACCATCTGTCATGGCGGGACTCAAATCCAGGTCCCCAGGACATTGCCTGGGTCTGTGGATCAGTCGTCAAGTGATAATACCACTAGGCCACCGCCTCTCAGCTTACTAATGTGACCATCTATATTCTCCTCCAAATCATTTACATATTTTACAAACAACAGGGATCCCAGCAGTGAAGCTAACGGAACACCACTGGTCACAGATCTCCAGTCAGAAAAACACCCTTCCATCGCTACACTCTGTCTTCTATGACTAGGCTAGTTCTGTATCCATCTTACCAGCTCACCAAGGACATCATGAGACTTGACCTTCTGTATCAGCCTGCCATGAAGGACCTTGTCAAAGGCCTTGCTAAAGTCCATATAGACAACATCCACCACCCTGCCCCCATTAATGCTCTTTGTTACTTCCTCAAAAAACTCAATCGAGTTTTTAAGACACGACCTTCCATCCCACAAAGTCTTGCTGCCTCCCACTGTCCATATTTTTTCCAAATGTGAGTCAATCCTAACCCTAAGAATCTTTCTCTAATAATTTCCTTACCACTGATGTTAGGCTCAGCGGCCTGTAATTTCTGAGATTTTGCCTGTTGCCTTTCTTAACCAAAGGAGCAAAGTTGGCTATTCCCCAGTCATCTGGGATCTCTCTTCTGACTAAAGAGGATACTAAGATTTCACACAAGGCACCAGTAATTTCCTCCTTTGCCTTCCTCAGCATTCTGGGATAAATCCCATTAGGTACTGGGACTTGTCTACATTATTACTTTTCAAAACACCTGAAACCATCTCCTCTTTTTTATGTTGATACGCCCTAGAATACCAATATACCGCTTGCAGGACTCAGCATTAACCATGTCCTTCTCCTTTGCGGATACCGATGCACAGTGTTCATTAAGGATCTCACCCACTTCCTGTGACAAAACAGATAAATTCCCTCCCTTGTCCATTAGTGGGCATAGCCTTTCCCGAGCTAAGTATTGCTGCCTGTTGCTTGCTTCTTAAGTGACAGAGAGGTAGAGAATTCAATCTGCTTCACTACAGGTCATAGCTTTTAGCTTTGCTTGTATTTGTAACATCAGCCTTCTTTGAAATTTCTGGCAATCTCAGAACTTTCCTATATCTTGACAGAAGTTGTGTTGTAATTTTAAAATAAACTCTCTTTTCTAGCTGGTCCATGTGCTATCTACAAATCTGCAGAGAAGTCTACACTCACTGAAATTGATATTTATTGTTCGAATTTTCTGATGTCCAATGCTGTTGACTGCTTGGTCATCACTTAGTTTTCTAAATGTCTGCCAGAAAGACATTGGAGCTGTTGTTTTTAATATACAGCCACCAGTGCTAACTGGTGTGATGAGAGTTTGGTTCGATTAAGATTATATTCACTGTGGTTTAGAAGAATGAGGTGATGAGATTTTCACAGAGACCTACAAAATTTTAACAGGACGAAACAGGGTGAATGCAGGAAGGATGTTCCCAATGACCAAGTAATCTAGAACTAAGGGCCATATTCTAAGGATACAGAGTAGGCCATTTAGGGCTGGGATGGGGAGAAATTTCTTTCCACAAGGAGCGATGAACTTGTGGAATTTACTGTCACAGAGCATGGTTGGTTCCAAAAGATTGATTTTTTTTTCAAGAAGGAATTAAGTATAGTTCTTAGAACTAAAATGATCAAAAATTATTAAGAGAAAACAGGAACTGAGTTGCATGATCAGCCTGATAATTATATTGAATGGCAGAGCAGGCTCAGAAGGTCGACTGCCATTTTCTATGTACTTATAATTGGGGCTTGCCTCAAGCAGGGTATTTTACCTGATATGGCAATACTTGTGTTATTCCTTGTAACATAAGGAACTAGGTGTAGATATTGTGGTGTTGAATAATTCAACAGATGTTTATTACAGCTGACTATTATATATAAATATTACTTTTCTAGGATACCCGTGAATCTTGGTTTAATATTAATTGGTTACAACAGGAAGCAACACATATCCAGTGGTGTGTCACTCCTCAAGTTATCCCAGGGTAAGATAGAATATGAAATCTTTATGAGTTAATGTTACCAATTTTGATACCACGATGATATCATGAGCATGTATCTTAAAGGCATATTGTCATATTTCACTGTAAGACATAATAAAACAAAAGTCGAGCAGAAAGTATGGGCAAATTCACTGGAAATCCATGGCCCAGCTGTCAGAAACAAAACTGGGAGAAAAGTTTGACAGTCACACATACTAGAAGTTATTGTAAAGTAAAAGTGGATGTAAAGGAACCCACATAATATATATGCTCTGTCACTGTCTCCACAATCAATGAACAGTAGCAACAGTGCGATGTACAAGCTGCAGATTATTTTCAAGACTCCTTTGACCACACTTATCAAACACACAGTCTCTGCCACCTAGAAGGACCAAGGAAGCAGACGCACGGGAAGACCATCACTTGCAAGTTCTCCTTCGAGCCACAAGCCACTGTAACTTGGAACTACATTGACATTCCTTCACTGTCACAGGATCAAAATCGTGCAGCTCCTTCCAGCAGTGTTTCATGAGAGTAGTTCACCACCATCTTCTCAAGGCAATTATGGATGGCAACAAATATTGGCCTGGCTACTGCTACGTACATTCCAAAAAAAGAATAATTCAACATAAAACAATATTACCTTACCATGATAGAATGCTTGGAAGGAAGTTGCAGAAGCAGCCAAAATGAAAAGAAGAATTCTTTATTGCGGGAATCTTTAATCCCAGCATCCCTAAATGTCAGCCACAAAATCTGCCAGGAAACATTTTTAGTAAACTAATGCAGAGGCAACAGAAGGTTATGGCAATCTTAGTCCCCAGACCTTACTTAAATGGAATTAGGCCACTTCCTGCTCAGATAGGTGGGAAGAGGGTGCAGAATGATTTCCATATGAGAAAATCAAGTGGCACTTGGGCGAA
Organism: Ginglymostoma cirratum; assembly: GCA_024137785.1. Taxonomy (NCBI): domain Eukaryota; kingdom Metazoa; phylum Chordata; class Chondrichthyes; order Orectolobiformes; family Ginglymostomatidae; genus Ginglymostoma; species Ginglymostoma cirratum. The sequence goes on from JAHRHZ010000012.1 coordinate 64,762,934, forward strand.
GAAAAGTGAGTGGAGACTAGAGGGAGTATTTCTGGTTTTTCTGTCATAGTACAGGTGAAGGTCTTCTCTAAACTGGAGGAAAAGAGACAGTGGCTTCCCCACTTTGGCCATATTTATTGCCTCCTGTAATAAAGCATGATTTACATAAATTCCTGCTTCAGATGAACAAATATTTGGCTGTAGAAGATCATGCTGGTTAAGATTAGAATGTGGATGCTGTCTACGGCAGATTTGACCTTGGGAAATATGTGTAAGCCTAGATTTCTGACATCTTGCTTGCTTCTGTTTATGGGGAATATTTTATTGCTGTTCCTTCAGGTGTGAAGTCCATTCATTAAACTTGGTACAAAGGGGATCCTGTAAACTGTGAGATATTTTTAAAGTTGTTTGTTGGGCAAGCGAAGCAAATTGCTCTCTTCGCAGAAAGAAAACGTCCTATTTCTATTCAAACATCATGCTGAGTAAAAGAGTTACAAATTCTAAGGTATTTACTCAATGATAAAGTTAACCACAAACAAGTTAAAAAAATGTTTCTTCAGAAACAGACTTAAAGTAAATTGACGTTCTGAAGAAGTCATACTGGACTTGAAATGTTAACTCTGTTTCTCTCTCCACAGATGCTGCAAGCCCTGTTGATTTTCTCCACATTTGTTAAAGTAAATTGATTGATTGAAAACAAAAACACAGGGATAATATAACATATTAGAGTTCAAATTTTCAGTCCCCTAATAATGAAGTTAATTAAGTCAAATCTTAAGTCAAAAAAACTCTGCAATCAAGACTCTAATGATGACCATGAATCTATTGTTGGAAAAACCCGTTTGGTTCAGTAATGTCCTTTAATGAAACTGCCATCTTTACCTGGTCTGGTCTAAACCCACAGTAATATGGTTGACTCTTAACCACACTCTGGGCAAATAGAGGGAATGGGCAATAAATGCTGCCGAGCCAGTGAGTAAATAAAGGAAAACAGGTCAATTCTTGAAGATGTGGTACAATTAAGGAACATATCCAACATCAAACCAAATTGCTTCCAAGCCAGCATATATATTCATCACTAGGAATATAAACTTGAAGAACAGATCAATACTGCAATGGAATAAACTTCTTTAAATTGGAAACAACTGCCAATGGAACAACAACATCATTTTTTCTTGTGTAGAATTAATGTGGTTGCCCAATGCTAATGTTAATGACTGAAAAGAAGAAATAACTCAACTTCTCCATTTATTTGTACAGTTACATCAACACAAAATGCTTCTGCAAACACCACTGATCCAAAAGAAGCCAGAAGAGGAAAAAAAATATTTGGAGGGATATTAGCCAAATACAGGCCAGTGGGACTAATTTAGTTTGGGAACATGGTCAGTGCGGACAAGTTGGACCAAAGGGTCTGTTTCCATGCTGTATGACTCTGTAACACAAATTCTTGGATGTGTGCATAAGACCACATGACAACAAAATTAACCTATTAATTACATATCAAATAACTTTCATGGTGTTTTCTTTTACCTAATCTATAAAGCTAGATTGTATACTCAATTATTTAGCAAAAATACATAAACTCAGTTGTATGTTTAGCAAAATTTATACAAATTTGTAAAGTAAATTGCATGCAAAATATCTCTGCAGTATCTCTGCCAATGATCAAACAATCTAAGTGTGATGCAAGAGTTTTAAATCTATTTACATAATGATATTCTATCATTGTGTGCAGGAAAAAGAATCATTCACTCATAAATTAATTATCAATTTTAATTAATACATTTTGAAAAGCTTAATTTGTTGGTTATTCATTAATAAGCACAAACCACTTAAATTAGTGCTGTGTAAAGAATCAATTTCTTTCAGGTAAATAGGTACTGCATTAACAATTATACAATATAATTAAAAAAAGATTATAATGAAAAATGTCTTCCTTCAGTCTAACTTGATTTTTACAGGCATTATATAATGGGAGTACTGAGCCTTAAGGTATACATCAATTGACATTCAATGCATTACAAGACTAATTATTGCACTTGATTTTGCCATTTGTACCAACTTATCCTCGTGTAGTGTGCAGTAATCAACAATTAATTCAGACTGTCAAGCCCATTCTTGTTTAATTATTAAATGCTGTAATTAGAAGCTCATTGTTTAACAATCAATATTTTTTTAACCCCAGGAACAATCCTTCAATTACCTTTTCAGACAGAAATTGTAAATGTGGTCGGAAATCTCAATTATTAAATGTCTTTCATTAAAAAAAAAGATTATTTTTATGATTCTGTTACCTATACAACTTCAATAACTGTCCATTCATTTTGTCAAAACATGAGCCAATGAGGAACTGACAGCAATGAGCTCAGTAGACTTTTCACCTTGTAGTAATATAGATGTAACGAAGAGAGCAAATTTTAATGCATTTTCAATAAATATTGAATGAGAATTGTCAAGTAAAAGCACTAGCAACTAAATTAAGTTTGGATAGGACGTAGAGAAACTATTTAAGATTGCAACAAAGGAAAAGTCAAGAACTGAGGCAAGCCCAAGCCACAGACGCTCATGCTTGTAATACTGTACCTAAAGGGTATCATCTCAGCATTGTATTTATTCTCAGTAATTGCAGTGATTTTGCATCTATGCTCCAGTGTTCTCCTTGTCTGTTCTATTTACTCGAATGTTACTGCACAACAAGAGACCATTTGACCTGCCATGCCAAGTGTTTTATCCAAGTCTACTGCCATTTAGCTTTCCCCGTTTTTTGTGCTGTTTTATTATTTATCCAGTTTTCTTTCAACAGCTATTACACATATTGTTTCTACCACTGTTTCTTGTGTGGCAATCCATGTAAAGAAAAATCTCCTATGATCTCCCTTAATTGTTTAAGTGCTGATTTTAAACTTATGCTCTTCTAAATTGACAGGCAGATGGAAACAACGTGGCCCTCTTTGGCTTATTAAAATATATCTTAATATTTCTTAAATACATCAGTGAGGTTCCTCTTACTGCCTTAATTGCAGACTTTTAGATTAGAGCTTCAGCGTTCGCCTAAGCTTAAGAAAATCTATACAAACTCACCACTTGCAAGGACAGTGGTGATGTGTGCTCTGGTCTCCTAGCAACCTACTCTACTAACCTGCTTTTGTCCTAATCTCTTGAGAGCGGTTTATGTGCTTTGAGTTGTGTTTTCATCATGTGAATAGAAGAGCACAGAATTCCTGGGTAAACAGTGATGTCCAGAGTGGCCTGCTGGATGTGTGTTTTTTTCTTGTCTCTTCAGAGCTCTTCTCACAATCTCAGTTCAAAGGGATTTGCAGTTTATTCAGGTCTCCATATAGCATAAAGCCTCTGTTTTTTACTCTTTTAGATAAGCTTAGTGTAGTATCTGTTTAAATAATATACACAAAGGATAAACAAGACCTAATATAATTGGCAGATTGTGTGGTGTGAATGTCAGTTACATAACCTCTTAACAACTCTGCAGCCACTCTGATTCATCAAGAAAGTGTACACTGAAGAGCATGCTGTTACCTGATCTTTTTCCATTTCAGCTGGTGCCTGAGTTATGCAAGCTGCTCAATTACAAGCAGCCAGTATGAAAATTCCCAGGTTCACACAACCCACTTCATGAAGTCCAAACAATAAATACATGTATTGGACCAATCAATTGTTATTAAAATAATATTGAAAGTAATCCAACTCAGAGTCTTTTGCTACAGATATAACTATAGACCCAGGATTTTTTTAGATGTAAAGATAATATTTATAGTGAATGGAATATTATAGTCAATGATGAAGTCATACATAAAAATGAAATAACCATGTGTTTCACACCACATCAGTATTTCACTAGCATCTTCTGGTAAGCAGCAACACCGCAACAAGATCTTCACGTTGCATCGATATTTCCCTAGAATGCTGCTGGGCAAGGTATACTCAAGTATACACTTTTGTAAATTGTAATTCCTCTATATAACATAACAGAATACTCACTACATTTGCATTTTAAGTTGCCCCAAATTGAGCTCTCAATGTATTTCCAGTGTAATTAATTATTTTCATGTGTCACAGGCAAAGTCGTTGGATTTACTTTTAATGAAAGAAAGGCCAAAGTGATAATAATGTCCTCAAATCTCTGAGCAGCGGCAATAATTAGTGGATCGCTGCTGTGCTCATAGATTCTCCCAACGAGATGCTGCCGTAAATTTCTTCAGGGATAATGTGAACCTGTTTATTAAAGAAATTTACAAAGCAACATTCCTCGAAGTATTCTAATCGAGCAGTGTAGAGAAGATGGGACATGTCCCCTTTTCATGGCACTGGCTATCAAATGATAAGTTTGAAAGTCCGGTTTTAGAACATCAGTGAATAGATGAGTGAATGGGCAGTTAGGTGGTGAAGTTGGTATGTGAGTTTAGCGAGCAAGTGGATGATGTGTACAGATGAGTAAGGTGGATAAGTGGGTGATTAAATGAGGTGGGCAGGTGGATTAATGGGTACATGGATACTTGGGTTGGGGGAAGTCAGAGTACTTGGATAGTGGCTTGGATTGGTCAGCTGTTGGTTGGGTGTGGTGTGTTGGTCGAGTCAGGTTGTGGGGTAATTAGAGTACTTGGGTGAGAGTAGTTGGGTTAATTTGGATAGTAGTCAGATTGGAGGATAATTAGATAGTCTGGAGGGTAGCTAAGTGATTTGGGAAGTTGGTCATGAAGTGGGCAGAAGTTGGGTAGTGCTGGGGTGGCATAAAAGGGTCATTTGGGCCAGGCATTTCTATACTTATCCAAGTGTTAATCTAGGTTTTAGTTGGTCTAACATTAACTATCCAGGTAAGTATTATGGAATTATTCTCAGTTTTCAATCCTAGCTTAGCTCAGACATATTTCTGGAAAGCCAGGAAATTTCTCATCAGCAGCTTAAATCTCTTATGCAATTATCATATAAATCCACGTGTCAGGGCATCTACAGGGTCTCTATGCACATCTTCATCTGTCTGTGGTGATTCAGATGCTGGCAGATTTTGCCAAAATCTCCAAAACACTGGTCAAGATCCTTGATTTCCTGATAATCAATATGGAATTGAACCTATAGAGAAACTTCAAACTAATAGTCCTAATTATAGGCCCTTACTGTATCCAAGCTAGTGTTGTAGTAGCTTTTAAAAATATTCAAAGCATAAGATGTGACTGCCAATTTTTGACCCATTGCTGCATCACTGTCTTTCATGTTTACAAGCTATGGAAGAACTTCCATTTATCATTTTACACTGCAGCAAGTTTATCCAAGAAATACCTCAATTATGTAGAAATCCAAGCTTGACCCACATTCTGAACTACTCTCAACTGGAGTTATGTAGAGGTCCTCAGTCAATCACTGAACTAAAGGATAAGACAAGAGCCATAGTTAGATATTTTTAAACACACTGTCAAATGTTAATGCATACCTCTGGAGCCAATGGGATTTGAACCTGGGTCTTTAAGCTCAGAGGTAGGGATGCTACCACTGTGTCACCAGCACTCCAACTGATTCTGATTTTTTTTTGAGGGACTTCACTCTTTTTTCTCATTTTTAGGGTCAAATAGTGTTTTTGATTTCCTTTTTTTCAAGAATCACAAGTGGTTAAATATTTCTTTATATATGTAGTGACACAGAAATTAAAGACACTGTTGTGAATAGATCTTATTATACAAATTTTCCACTACCAGGAAAACCCCGCTGTAGCCAATTGCGTAGTAACAAGTAAAACCTGCTAAGGGCAATGCCGACATTAAAAAAGGTGGGGGGGCAGGGATGGTTTCTGCAAGCATAGCTCCAACATTATTCAGAAAACAGCTCTCAAGTTGGGGAATGGAAGGTAGAAAAAGGTGGACAAAACCCAGGAGTGATACAAAGGACCAGAAGCTGTGATTTCAACTGAATTGGACCAATCCATTTTGACTTTGCATTGGCAAGTTTCACGACATGACTTGTGCATGATGTGATCTCAGCAGTATTTAAAAGAACAATGCACAAGAGGAATTTGGATGTTATAAAAATGGATGGAGGACACAAAGCAAGAAATGCACCCAATTCACTGAGCCTTTTCTCAAATTACTGCTAGGTATAGTTAGGAGAAGAAGGGTCATACTTCTCCCAGGAAGAAAAATAAACTGCAGTTCTTGCCAAAAACACATGGATCTAAGTGAGGAGATGACCAGCATTTCTTCTTTACTCAAAATAAAAATGTTATTTAGGCAATAATATAGTGATCTAGCCAAGTCACAAAAGTCACTGATATCCTGCACATTCAGTACTCTGAACCTTTTCACTTTATCTTACCAGCACAACAATTGTGTTACTCATCACACTATTCACAGGAACTAAAGTTTATTTTCTCTGCATTTCATTACCTTTTCATTGGTCCATCCATCATTGCAACTCACTCCAATCCTCCAAAATGATGCATCAATCTGATAAGCATTGTCATCAAGTACATTTCAAGGTCAATAATTGAACAAGAAAATCTAGGATAACTTTGATTTCGATACAGGGGAAGAGCACTGCACTGTTAAATGTGCATTTATCAAGTGGCTAACTGTTTGTTTACCAGGGGTGTGCAGACATCACCTTCCACATTGACCTTAGCTGGCTACAGATCAGAATTCGTGAAGTTGTGGCTGTTTTCTTTTCTCACTCAAGGTGTGATCGATTATGGTCAGCAGGGAACTAGAACATGATTGGCAACATTCATCAACAAAACAAGACCCTACACCATACTTTGCTGTAAATTAAATATAACAGTAGCTTCTTGAAAGGTGTTTTAACTTTCCTGAGCCAGCGTTGGATGAAGGCGAGATCCAATAGAGCACAGGGTCACAGTAGGGCACAACAGTTTAATATTCATCTCTCATCTAGCACAAACCTTTCCTTTTTTTTAGGTAATTTTTTTTCACTGTTGCCTAATGGTCAATAAAGTTCTTTTCTGCCCTCCTCCCTTGTTCCACTCTCTGCGTGCTTGCAGCTTCTCACGTTTCTTCTTACATCCCTAAACTTATCTATATCTGCCAGGAGGTCATAATCCTGAATCATGCCCACATACTACCTGACTTTTTGAGTCTTTTCAGCATTTTTTGTTTTCATTTCAAAATTGTTCACTTTACACTAAATTTGTATAAATTTGCCCTCGGTTAACATAATGTATATTTATCGTTCTCACTATTCTATGTGGTTATATTTGTGTTTTCCGAATTATTGTTGAGACCACAACTTCCTCGTGGTGAAAGGCTTTGAGAACAATTGTGAGTTCTTCAAAAAACGTATGAGTAGTCAAAACAACAATCTCTCCGCATTATCAGTTCAGTTTGTGGAGTTCATGAATGAATTAAGTTCCATCAGTTGTGCTTAGGTTCTTCTTACAAAGACCATATTCTGCTTTTATTGAGGCATAAGAGTACATCACACAATTCATACAAAGAATTTACAGGGATTTGTCTGTTGGATGAACCCAATCTTCACCACCTTCAAACTAAATGATGATGGTCTTCATGTAACCCTATGGGTGAGTAGATACTAGAGATCTAAACACTGGAAGTCCAAACAAATCAAGCTTCACATGTTCGATTGGCTCTAATAAGTACCTCACCAACTGAAAGGGAAGTGGGAAATCCAGCAGTCCCAATTTAGAGTTACAGATATTTCTCCTAAACGTGATAGTTGCATTCTTGGGTGACCTCACGCTATTGAAAATCACCATAGAAAAACATTAGAGGGAAATCACTATACTGTACAGTAGAAAATTCACATTATCCAAACAGCCTCCCCTATTCACCAATCATGCTACAGTCAATTCACATTAATGAAATATGCACTATAGCAGAAATACTTTTTTCATATTACTTTTAAAAGAGCCACTGTTGAACATGGGGTATGGTGGGTATGGTTGGGGGATATATGAATTGGGGTGTGGCTTTTGATGGCAAGTCAGGCAATAACTGACAGGTTTTATTTGAAGGTGTATAGGATGAAGATCAATGCTTTCCTGCCCTAGAATTTTATCATAAACCTTCATTAGGCCTTCCTCCTTATTAACACCCTGCAGTGTGCCTTCGTGTCAATAGAAGGGATAATTGGGTTGATTATATAAGGGATGGACTGCACAGTATTGTCAATTCTACGACAGTCTACAGCTGAAACACCCTTCATTTACTCCTTATCTACCCATGGCAGTTCCCTCTGTTGCCACTGTCAGATTTAATTACGCGTGAGGGGAAATTTTTTCTCTCAGAGGGTTGTGAATCTGTGGGATCTTTACCACAGAGGATTGTCAAGACCAAGTCATTAGATATATTCAAGACTGAGCTAGACAGATTTTTAATCAATAAAGGACTCAAACATTATAGGCAAACTCAATGGGGCCTACTTCTGCTCCTATGTCTTCTGGACTTATAACATTAATCTGACGTATGATTGCAATCAAACTTGAGGCACTTTTGAGCAGCCACTTAATTGCTGCTCAACAAACCCTTAAAAGACATTAACAGAAGAGCCATCTGTGGTATCAGTGTAATTTTAAGAGTTTGGCTGAACTCTTTAAATGTCGAAACATAGTGTAGGATTTTGCCAAATCTTAAGCTAGATTTGTCTGTTGAATTCTCTTAACACAAAATAGCTGTTATAATGAGGAGTTCAGAATCACACATGGAGTAGAGGAAAGCACTCAATAAATTTAAATGCTTCCCACAGAGATGGAACAAAACTACAAGACAGTCACTCTGGCTTTAATTTGCATATTCTCACTGCTGTGAGGAGGTTTTCTATGCAACCCTTCGGCTATAAGTCGATGTATAATAAGAAGGGACCTATCAGCTAGGAGAATATAATAAATAAAATTATGTCAGGCCCTGGGGAATCTAATGCTCTTGTCTATGTATGCTCATTTAATTAATTAACAATTATGCTGAATAGATCTAGGCCATATAATTTTGTGCCCCAAAAGTAATGTGTTGAGAGGACCTTTTTATTTTGTTTTTCTTCATTTGTGCTGTAAATTAAACTGCCTAATTAGCTTTTTGCAGTTTTCAAAAGCAAACCCAACCTGCACAGTTTTAATTTGCAACCAGTATGAAATATACATCCATCAACTGCAAAAACTGTAAGAAATTTCTATTAGTAGATGTTTTAAAATAGGATGATATAAAGTTTCTGGCAACGTAGTAACATCTTCTGTTAGGGTTTTATTTTAATGAGAAAAGACACTGACAACCCCAAATCACGTATTTCATTGCAACTAATGCAATGATTTCCTATTAAGTGGAAATCAAAAGGCCTGCAGCAAATTTCTAACTTGGTGAAGCAGTCATAAAAGTGTGTGCTGGCCTAACCTTGCTGCTAATGGCTCACAGACTGAAGTCGTTGTGGGAGCAGTAATAAATGATAGACTTGACACCTATAAGCTGAAGTCCTTGGCCACTTTCTAAAACAGGATATATCAGTCCCAGGACAAAAAGCAATGTCTAGCAGCTTTATCTCCAACCCATGCTTCAAGGATTAAACCAAAGGACTTTTGCTGAAAGAGCAAATTTGTCTAAGTAAATATAAATATATGTATACATTTGTGCATATTTATACTTCATCAGTAGAGCAAAAACATTGTTGAATTTTTTTCACTCAGACCTCAAAACAAAAGTGTCAACAATCAGTAGTTTTAATGTGGAGGTGCTGGTGTTGAACTGGGGTGGATAAAGTCACATGACACCAGATTATACTCCAACAGTTGAATCAGGAACATTCCTCGTCACAATGGATGTTTCAGCTCTCTACACCAGGAACGTGACAAGCACCTAAAGGTTTTGAAGGACACCCTCATAAGAACGCGATATGATGCTCAACTCATCAATTGCCAGTTCCAACGTGCCACAGCAAAAAAAAACGCAACGGCCTCCTCAAAAGATAGACACAGGATACGACCAATAGAATACCTTTGTCGTCCAGTACTTCCCCAGGTCGGAGAAACTATGCCATGTTCTTTGCAGCCTTCAACATGTCATCTATGACAATGCACATCTCGCCAAGATCTTCCCCATGCCTCCACTTCTCGCCATCAAACAACCGCCAAACCTTAAACAGACCATTATTCGCAGCAAACTACCCAGCCTTCAGGACAACATCGACCACAACACCACACAACCCTGTCATGGCAACCTCTGCAAGACATGTCAGATCATCGACTTGGATACTACGATCACACATGGGGACATTATCCACTACATACGAGGCAGATACACAAGTGACTCGGCCAATGTCGTCTATCTCATACACTGCAGGCAAGGATGTCCCAAAGCATGCTTTATTGGCGAGACCATGCAGACGCTACAACAACAGATGAATAGACACTGTGCAACAATCGCCAGACAGGGATGTTCCCTCCTAGTGGGGGAACACTTCAGTGGTCAAGGGCATTCAGCCTCTGATCTTTGAGTAAGCATCCTCCAAGGCAGACTTTGAGATACAAAACAACACAGAATCGCTGAGCAGAGACTGACAGCCAATTTCCAGACCCATGAAGATGGCCTCAATCGTGACCTTGGGTTCATGTCGCACTACTGGTGACCCTGCCACACTTCTTTTTCTGTAAAACCTTCCTTACCATCTTGTTATGACTGCATCACCCTGATAAATTATAATCATCGCTCTACCTTAATTAGTTTGTGAAGTTTTGGATTACTTATTACACTCTCTCTCTCACACACACACACACACACTCACAAACAAACACTCTCCCAGACACACACACACACATACACACACACTATCTCTCACACACATATACTCTCTCACACTCTGTCTCAACCTTGCAAACACACACACACACACACACACACACACACACAGAGTCTCTCTCCCTGTCTCTCACACAGGCACACACATGGACACACAAATACATATAAACCTATGGGATGAATAATTTCATCCAGAATGTTTGTTTATTTGCAGATACGTTCTATTTCGTTCAAGAAACACATAATTTGTAGTCACAGTCAGTAGGTGTGGCATTTCATGAATTCCTGCTTTTGGAACAAAACCAGCCTGATTCTAGGCTAAAACTCTGAGAGAGACTCTGAACAAGGCCTCACGCCTACAACTCAGTATCTGACCTGAGATGTCACCTATTATAAATTCTTATTGCTCTGCCTTTTTGAAGTTTGGAAAGTTAGGCAAACACAGATGAAACCTTTAATTATCTCGAGGCAGTGACTTGAGACAGATTCTGGAATTTGCATCTTAATCAATCGAAACCAACAGTGTTTTCCATATCCTGCTTCTGCAATTTCTAGAATGCAGGAATGTATGAATGATTAAAGATTCAACAGGAGGCAGTCAGGCAGCTATTTTAGATTTGTTCACTCCACTCACACCAGTTGTATGATCCTTTGATTTTTCTGCCCTTCATCTCTCTGCCAATAAACTCTGCGTCTGTTTGCTCTCCTCTCACTGCACCTGACGAAGGGATTGCGTTCCGAAAGCTTGTGATTTCAAATAAACCTGTTGGACTCTAACCTGATGTTGTGTGATTTTCGACTCAGTTGTTTTAGTTAATTTGTAAAAAAAACTAACCATTGCTACCGGAAAGACTAATAGTTCAACTGTCCTCCATTTATTTACACAGTATCAATACGTTTAGCCTGCATATGAAATTTTAGTAAAGCGCAAGAAACATATCTGGCTTCACTGTGAAAATTGAGTGCATGTACTTTAATGAAACAAGAAGTTTTAATTAACAAACAGAATAAATAATGAAGGCACCACCAGTGATATATTAAATATGCTGTTACACTGGTGACTTTTATTAGACCTTACAGGCCAAAATGAAAACAACGAGACAGGGCTGCCTCTGGCATTAGGCTGGTAACGATTGCACTGATAAAAACTGATAAGGTCAATGTTGCTACAGTGTTTCGTGATTTAAGGTCAAAATATTCAATTTAAAATCATCAAGCACATGAACGGATAATTATGTTTTAAGCTAAATATCTTGCATCAACTACTTCTCATTTTTTGCAATGCAAGATAAAGATTAATAATTATTTATGATTTGAGGATGTATCTCATTTGATAATGCAACTGTTTTAATTTTAGCTGTGCTTAAGAAACAATGAGAATAATTTGATTTGCATACTACTCTTTCCAAATTAAGAAGTGTTGCCCTTCGGAACCTCTGGCTGTCGCAATAGTGTCCCCCCCACCCACCAAAATACATTAATCCTCAAAGAGTTAACCTTTCTTTCTTGCACAATTCTTTTTGTCTGCAAAAAAAAATTGAATACAATGCTAACTGGGCACTTCCTTGGGGCATTGGTAGGATACCTTCTATAATTAGATAGGAGCATAGCTTTGAAGCTTGATATATTTTGGACCAAACCTTGAAAGCTTTGTTCACTTGTATATTTGAAGCCACTTGAGCAAGTGCAAAGTGTCATAGGGGCTACACATACAGGAACTGGGTTTGGTAACGAAGGATCAAACTTGACATTTAAACATTAAGGCAACGATAAACAAATTTATTGCTGAAACACTGTTGTACCTCAACTCTTTAAGCAGCAAGGATGTGTGCAGCATTTGTTAAATTAGGCAATGGGAAAATTATTTTTTCCAAATAGTTCTTTCATTGCAAGTTCAAATTAATAGCATTTTTTGGAGACTGTTCTATGTGTAAACAAATACATTTAAGGCTGATTATCCAGTCATCCTAGCACTGATCACATGAGTAAAAGGAGAGGCAGTTTCCTGAGCAACCCTTAGACACTTTTTTTTATCTGCTGTGCCAAGTACACCATTCTGTGATCAAGCTAAACTTTTACAGAGAGCTATCACATTTTTCATGTGAAGCGGTCATGAATAATTTACATATCATGTCATTTGCCTGTTGTCATCAATTTAGTTAAAATAGAAATTACATACGAGGGCCTTTCAGCAATTTTGGAGATTACATTACTTTAAAGAAGTGTGATTATCACTGTTGGACTTCGTTGTGTTTCTATATTTATTGTTTATTTAGCTCATTTACATTCTTTATTTGCATTTTTTTTGGTTATGGACAACTTTTTGTTGCTTTTTTTTGCCTTATCTATACTACCAATTTTCTATCTGTGCCAGAAATTACTGTACTCTGCATTTTGTATTTGTGATAAAAAATTTCCAGCACAATTTAGCTTTTCTTAACCAAAGTTTTGAGGATGACCATCTGGCTGGGAAGTTCTTCCCATTTTCTTATTTTGCAAGTTGAAAATGTTTCAAAAGAAATGTGCATTCTCGTCTTTTGTTGGAACCATTTTAAGACAGTCACCCATTTAAGGTGCAACTAAGGAACCTGTGCCTTTAACTGGTTTCTGTAGCATACTGCACGAGCTAGATGCAGAGCATAGAGGAAGATTAGGTGAGGAGGTTCATATGGCTTCGAGGCAACTGCCGAAATTTACTCAACCAAATATCTGGCAGCCTTAATTCCATAATATAGCACAAATACTTATGTCAATATACCCATATAATATCCACTCACAACACAATATTTCGCCCAATTCACTTTGGTCCCATACTGTCAATGTTCACAATGACATTAATAGGTCCATTGATTTTCATTTTGAATGTATCACTGCTTAGAATGAATGAGAGTTGTTGTTTTCAAATTAGTATCAATCATCTTCATTAAAAGGAGGAAAAAATGAATTTATAATGGATAAAATTATGTTTTGGGACCGTTAATGTTTCTAACTTAAAACAATGTCGTGGATTCTGAAATGTAATATACATTGGTTACAGTTGGATTTAGTGCTGAATTAGAATCATTCAATCCCTACAATGTGGAAGCAGGCCATTTGACCTATTGAGTCCACACCAACCGTCTGAAGAACATCCCATCCAGACCCACCCCATCCCCGCAGCCCTGCATTTCCCATGGCTAATCCCTGGACACTTTGGCAACTTAGCATGGGCAAACCATCTAACTTGCACATCTTTGGACTCTGGGAGGAAACTGGAGCACTTGGAGGAAACCCACGCAGACATGGGGAAAATGTGTAAACTCCACACAGGGAATCACCCAAGGGTGAAATTGATCAGGGTCCCTGGCATTTTGCTATCCACTGAGCAACAGTGCTGCCCTGAATTAGAAGGGGTAAATGAAGGAAGACCAGAAACTACAGAAAGAACTGAGATATGTGAGTAGGCTGAACAATGGCAAATGGAACTGAGCGTAGACTAATGCAGTACGATATGAAGGAAAATAGGTAATTAATGCATGGTGCTGAAAAAACTAAGGGTTGACATAGAGGAGATTTGAACCCTCAGGCTGACATCAGGCTGAACATTTCTGCTTCTACATCAGCTGCACTGCTGTTTTCAACCTTATCCATATTTCTAGGCTTGGCAGCAATCAACAAAGTCAATGGAATATTGAACTGAATGGTCAAAACAGTAAACTAAAAGTCATTAGAAATCAGGGTTAAGCTTGCATCAAATCACACCTTGAATTCTATATAAATTTTGCTTCCCTAGAAAAATGGGAGACATTCAGGGATCCTAATTAAAAAGAACAAACATAGCAATATGGAAAATAGGAGCAAGAGTAAGGCATTTGGTCCTTCAGACCTGCTCTGTCTTCATTATGATCACGGCTCATCATCCAACTGAATAACCTGTTTCTATTTTCCCCACATTTTCCTTGATCCTTTTAGCCAAAGTGCTGTAACCAAAGCCTTCTTGAAATCAAAGCACCAGAGCGACTTTGGTATTTCAGTCTGAACAAGAGGTGCCTAAAAATTGATTGGATCCAGGAATGTAAGACGTGAAATGCAAAAGTCCTTTAACATCTCTAAATTGCTCCTCCTCACATTTAATATAAAACACTATAAAACATTTTCATTTTTCTCTTCAGTTCAGATGAAGATCATATTGAACTTGAAGCGCTAACTCTGTTTATCCCTCCAAAAATATTGCCAGACCTGCTGAGTTACTTAAGCACTTTTTGTTTTTTATTTCAGATTTCCAGTATCTGCAGTATTTCACTTTGTCTTTAGTATTTAAGATGTGTTTGGCAACCTTTTCTTCAAACTGACTGTTAGTAATAGATGTTGCTAAAGAAAATCTGCTATGTTGAGCGTACGTGGCAGATACTCAAATCAATGGAACTGATACTGAAAACAATAGCAGAAAGTGCTGGAGAAACTCAGCAGGTCTGGCAGCATCTGTAGAAGAGAAACAGAGTTAACATTTCAAGTCCAGTCATTTTTCTTCAGAACTGAGAGTCGCTGGGAAATAGTAGCATTTATACTGATGACAGGGGTCTGGGGGTGGGGAGGAGTGAGTAGAGTGTATCGAGATGGTGCTGAGAGAGAAGGAGAGAGAGATAAAGAGAAATTTAAAAAGAGAGTATCAACAGGATTGCCATGAAGAAACTGAGAAGGAGATAAATGTCCAATGGGTGCAAATGAGAAGTACGAAGAGTTGAAAATGGGAAAATGTGTTGAGTGTGGTGGAAGCAATCCATCCTGAGTGCAGCTGTAGTTTGAATAACCAATGCACTATTTGGATAGGTTGTTCCATTAAGTAAAGATGAAAGTATAAGAAAACCCACAGAATTTAAAATCTTCCTCTCTCTGTTTGTGAATGATTTTGTTCTATAGGTGTTTGCAATTGACTTGCCATCACAATTGATGGGTTCCCAGTCTCGCCTTTTGCATAAGAACTGCACCTAAGCCAACTGGCCATGCATCCACAACCAACAGGGTGTTTACTTTGACTCAAAACATACATTTCTGCAACAGAACTTTTTACTCTGTTCATGTGATTTAGAATACTCCCACTTGGTGTCTCTGTTATCAGATGAAATAAGGAGACAGCTAACATTATGAGGTAGGAAATGAGTTGACTACAGTCCTAGCAAACTCAGACATCTTGTACATTTGCAGGATCCAGCATTCACAATGTCTTCAAGCTAAACAAATAACCAAAGAGCTCATAGGAACAGGAGATAGGAGCAGGATCAAGCCATTTGACCCTTGAAACTGCTCTGTCATTCAATATGATTATGGTTGATCATTGAACTGAATACCTTAATCTAACCCTCTCCCCATATCCCTTGATCCTTTGAGCCACAAAGCTATATCGACCTCCTTCTTGAAAGCATAATATTTTGGCCTCAGCCACTTTCTGTGGTAGTGAATTCCACAGACTCACCACTCTCCAGGTGAACAAATTTCTCCATATCTCAGTCCTTAAAGGTTTACCCCTATTCCTTAAACTATGACCCCAGCATCAGGAAAATCCTTTCTGCATAAAATCTAGTCCTGTTGAATTCTGTAGGTTTCTTGAGATTCCTCTCCTGCTTCTAAACTCCAGCGAATGCAATCCTAACCATTTCAATCTCTCCTCATACATCAGACCTTCCATCCCAGGAATGAATTTGGTAAACCTTCACTGCATTCCCTGGATTCTAGCATCTTCCCCACCACTGACATCAGACACACTAGTCTATAATTCCCTATTTTCTCTCTACCTCCCTTTTAAATAGTTGCCTCTCACTAAACTATGGTATGTTATTTGTGCCTTCCTTTGTGAAGACAGAAGCAAAATATGGACTTAATTCATCAGCATTTTCTTTGTCCCCATTATAAATTCTGCTTTAGTGAGAAAGTACTTGTCTTTATTCAAGGCAATGTTACCTTTTCTAAGGCATCAGCCACATGTCTCAAGTTCACTTTCCGTGGATGGTAATGTTCTTAATTTCTTGCATAACTGATTGATTCATCTGCTGAAATATCAGGGTTGTTTGATTGAAAAAGTCTGATGTAAAAGGAAAATACTTTAAGGTACAATCTCTTCTGTAAACTTGATTTAATGGTAGTCTGCACAAAGGGTAAGTATAGAGCAAGATTGGTGGTATGTTTAATACCAAAGCATTCTTTCTACGATATCATTAGTTGTTGATGTCAAGTATATTTTTGTTGTGTGGTTTGATTTAATTACCACACATCAACATAGATTCTAATCTAGTTCTTTCTCTTGGGTTGCTTGGTTACTTGTGAGACACCAGGGTTAGACTCATCCCCAATTTTCTCAATTATGACATGGTCAAGTAATCATTGAAGTTCCTTCTCTGTTATCTGGCACCAAATCATATTTGATCCTATTCATTTGCCTGTGGTGGTATACTCAAGTCTACTTGCAGTTTGTCATAACACTAATAGATTTACCGGTATTAATGAAATGACCAGCATGTAATTCATGGATATAGTTGGTGTGCATCATGTCATGAATGTAACTGCAATTAATGGTAAATCTGCTGTTGCATGGAAACTGCATGTCACATTCTCTACCTATGACATAGAATATGACATTCTAATGTCTTTATATGACATTGGCATATGGAAAGTCCCAAGATCATGTCAGTGGTTTGTCACTCCTTTCAGGGGAAACGTTATCATTCCCTGAATTTCATTGAATGGGGCTATCCAGAAGTTTGTTGAACATTTTGTCTCTCATGACATTGATGGATGGTCTTCTATCTCTGAGAAAGTTGGTGGCTAAGCAGCCCATAGTCACTATTCAATGTGCTGCTGTATCAGAAAAAATGGGCAAGGTTATATTCAGGATTAACCACCTCAATGTTCTCTCAATGTGTTGCTATGAACATGACATGACATCTTTCCAGTGGCATTGGTCTTAGTATTCGATGAGTGATAAACATTAGCTAAGTGGTGGGACTTTCCACAGGAAGAAACACTAAGTCTCATGCTTTCAGAATCAGTCCTTTAAAAGTATGGGGCTGGGTACTACATGTCCCCAGGGGATGAAATTTCAGTCAAGGGCATAAAACACAGGACAGATACTCAGTTTATCCCCACCCCTCTTACCCTTCAAGCTCCCTCCTATAATGCAGAGGACAATCAGGCATTAAAATCAGCAGCCTTGCAACGTTATATAAATAAATAATTGAGCTTGTTAAATGCTCAAATTACTCCAAAATTATTCTGTCCAGGGTTACCTGTGGGCTTACTGGTAAGAATGGGAAGCCCATTTTTAAAAAGCTTTTAAAAGAGATGAAAAAAGGTAACATCTTCATATGGGATGTGTGCGTATCAGAAGCACCCCACAAAAGATAGTATCTCCTCTTCCTCTATGCAAAGATTTTAAACACTATTCACTCCCCTCACACTTTTCCCCAAAGCTGTCAAATCCTCCATTCCCAATGCCCCTTACATACTTGAGTGTGGGCATCCACTGGACCTTCTTCTTGGGATTAGTTGCTGTTCTGGAACCATGTCTTACCTGAATTTAGCATTGCCAGAGACTAGCTAGCTGTTGGCTCCAGAGGGTAGGACTTCTTGGCACTGGGACAGAAGTCCTGACATCCACCAATTCAACCGATACATACCAGGCAATGCATGATGCGCAATCAACTTTGAGACTTGTCAAATGGCTGACAACTTTCCATCCGAGGAAGCAAGCCGTTTACTCCTACATTACATCCTTTCTTCTCCCTTTTGTATCAATCTGATATTGCTGCTCCTGCTCATTTTATTCCTCATCTCCATATATGGTACACATCCTGATGTGCCAAAAGTCAATTCTCAGAAAAAAATCCTGTGAATGAATCTTTTTCCTATTACCAGACAGAAGAGCAGCTGTGAGTACTAAATATATATTAACATCTTTTCCTGAGATTGATTCAGCTCCCTCTGTGTGCTGACTTTCATTTGGTATCTTTCAGGGAAACCCAGGCACCAGGTGTTAACCTGTGATGTCAGTGTTAATATGACTCTAATTGAGCAATTGAAAAAATATTCAATGAAAGCAAAATACTGCAGATGCTGGAAAACGGAAATAATATCAGAAAATGTTGGCAACACTGAACAGGTCCAGTAACATTTATAAGGATAGAAACAAACTTCACTGTGCAAGTTGCACTTTTCTTCTGAACTATAGCCCAGAATAAGATATCTTTCCTGACGGAATTGCTGACATGCAGCCTGACACACCAGACTCAACCCTTGAAGATAGCAAGATGGATTAGCTTCCCAAACCACAGCTTCACTGATTCATCCTCCTGAGTCACTGTTATATTTACCATATTACAATTCACTCCAATAATTCTAAAACTGTTTCATTAGCATTTTGTAAAGTGAACCTAAGATCATTCAACATTGGTACTTAAATGTAATCATTAAAAAGAAGATATTGTTTGATTACATGAATAACTTACTGGAAGTTTACTTAGAGTTGAAAAGATAGCTCAATATTCATGAATGTATAGGATGTTGGCATCATCTCATGGGTCCGATCTAAAATACAAGAATCGAAACAATCTAGAATATTTGAGGATTAAAATGACATCCAAATGTCACAATACATTATGCCAAGGTACAATAATAATTTTTCTATACTATTTTTGTAGAATATATCTTTTTCAATTAATGTGATTTCACTTATTTTTAATTACAACTAGAAGTCATTTATGCAGAAACTCTTGCCTCAACACCATATCCACTAGAACCAACACTTTGTAATCTACAATATGTAACTAATTCAACAAAAAATAATAATTCTGAGAAATTCCTTTCTGACCACAAAGGATGATCAAAAATAAGCTCCAGGAGTTAATAGCGTGTGCTATGCACTGTGTATTGCCAAATAATGTGCGTGAGGTTGGACCTGGTGTCCCTAGGATTTAAAAACTAATCCCTTAACAGCAGACAGCAATTCAGGAGTAATATCAGTGTGGCATTAGGACATTTTTAAAAAATTTATTTTCTTTGAGTAATTGTATTTGTTAGTTATAAAAAAAATTGGAAATGCAAACAAGAACTACTTGATGAGATTTTTAAAGGTTAATAGAGTTCAAGGAATAGATCCTATCAGAGTTGATAACTCTTAGAGGCACACGGGACATTCCCGATTATTGCACATTGCAGTGTTATTAGCTGCCTCTTAATAAATTATTATCTCCCTTTTAAACACTTCCATCAAATTTGTACCCACCTCAGAAATAAACACACGCATTGATATTGTATTCTGTCTTCCATATTTCCACCAGTGCCATTCCTCATGTATTCAGTTCCTTCTCAAATATCTCACTTGCCATGCCTATCTTTGAATGGATTACAGAAATATTCTATTAGTGATATTATTGCCATTGCTGATGTAAGCATTAAAATTACAAGAACTTTAACAAAAGATTAATTTCTCGATGCATTGCAACATTTAACCATCAATATTTTGGCCTTTTGTTTAAAAGGTCGTTAGTCCTGTTGTTACGAAGGAGAGGTCATCCCCCTTTGATAAAGAGCGTAGTGGAGTTGGCCTCATTAGGGGCATTTAAGCGGCTACTAGATAGGCATATGGATGGCAGTGTAAGGTAGGCGTGGAAGTTAGATAGACCTTAGGATTAGAGTAAAAGTTCGGCACAACATCGTGGGCCGAAGGGCCTGTACTGTGCTGTACTGTTCTATGTTCTATGTTCTACCCAGAGAGTCTTGCCTTGCTTCATAATCTGTTATAGAGGAGTGTTTACATGAAAGAAATTCCTGATATTCACTCTATAATCAACAACTTTATCTAACAGCAAACAAATTAACAGAACTACCAACGAGCCAAACAATTCCCCTTCAACTACTAACTATTCGCAAATAAAACAAAATTCTGATAGCATCCAGTTCCAATAAATACAAATCCCACTTATATAGACCAAAGTAATAAGAAAATAAATCAAAACTTAGTCTCTCAAAATAACAGCCAGAATAAGTCTCTCAGGATGTTCATCGCCTTCTCCACTGTTCTCTAGTCAGGAACACCTTTCTCTGTCGAATTCTTGTGTCAACACTATTAGCTAAGTGTGCCACTGTACCTTTATTTTAGATGATGGTTTATGAGAGCTGTGAGAATTCTGTGAGAGCCAGTGATTATTTCTTTTTTAGCTGAGAGCTGTTCTCTTGGCAAATGACAGTTGACTCTCACACTGATTTTCAAAAGCCCTCTTCTTTTATACCCTTGGTGACCTATTAATGTCTTACGATAGGATTGGTCCTAGGTTATCAAAACCATCATATTTAAATTTAAGATAACAAGGTGTAGAGCTAGATGAACACAGCAGGCCAAGGAGCATCAGAGGAGCAGGAAAGCTCCTGCTCCTCTGATGCTGCTTGGCCTGCTGTGTTCATCTAGCTCTACACCTTGTTATCTCAGATTCTCCAGCATCTGCAGTTCCTACTATCTCTGAAACATATTTAACTTTAACTGGATTTTGGTTTAAATTGATTGGCTAAATTCAAAAATCTGTCATCTTGGTAAAAATGTTGCTTTTCCTGCCAACAGTATAGCCTCTTGATACAATGTTTCAATTTCAAAAACTCTCTGTGCATCTGCTGCTACCTGCAGACATGTTTTCAATCTCCAAGCCAAAAAAATCATCTTTTAAGGGGACCATGCATTCTGCTCCCTATCATTTTACAAACATTAAATACTCTACCAACTTTGCAACACGGTTTTTGGACAAACAAATGCACTAGTTCAATATAGGAAATGACTGAGGATATCAATAGGAGTTGAAGCTCAAGATCAGCCATGGTCAGATTGAATGGTGGCAGAAACTCAACAGGTGTTATGATCTACTTCTGGTCCTATTTCTTGTGTCCTTGTGTAAGCTTCATGGTAACAATCAAATAAACTCTAAACAAGATGCTGTATTATCCATTTCTTATATTAATCAAAATTATCCATGGCAAGTGATCTATTAGTAACTCGTGCACTATTGCTTGAATTTTCAAAGAAGGTTTAAAAGAAATGGTCTCACTGGGAATTAGTACTCACTGGTCAACCAACTGATCACTTTACTTTAATTAACTATCCAGTAATTATGTTGCCTGAACATATTGATTAGTCACCTAATTCTTTAATTGATTATAAGTCACAATCAGTAAATTGGTGCTGTCATGACTTTAAAAGGTGCTCTGCATATCTAGTTAAATCTTTTTACTCTATTTCCTTATCCAAAATTAAGCACTGCAACGTGGTAAAACATGAAACATTTCTACCAGCATCTGCATGTGAAGCTGTAAGGCTACGGACCAGGTGGTGGAAGGTAGGATTTGAAGAAGCAGCTAGTTCTTAAATTTTCTCTTCTTTTCTGGCTAGTGCAGACACAATGGCTTCTTTCTGTGCTGTAACTCTACTACAGTTCTGTGGTTCTTTGTTTTGGCATTTTGTTTCAATAAGGAGTTGCAAAAGGTAAAAGGTTTTGTGGAATTAGTGATATTTTCTGATCTAAATCAGAATTTATAAATGCTCTGAGACCAAGAAAAGATTAACAGGGTAATTAGCAGCCTAAACTAATGCACATTTGTGTATAAAAACTTATAAGTGATGTTCCAAATATACTTTAAAGGATATCCTAATATCCCTATTCAAAAAGGCAAGGAGGCAAAATATGAGTAACTATAAGCCAATTAGCCTGACACCTATTGTTGAAAAAGTATTTGAGTCAATTATTATGGAAGTATTAGCAACACATTTGGAAAATCATAATCTAATCAAGTAGAGTCAGCATGGATTCATGAAAGGGAAATCATGCCTGGCTAATTTATTAGAGTTCTTTGAGGAACTTAACTTTCCACCTATTTTCATGTCATCTGCAAATTTGGCTATAATACATTCACTTCCTTCTCCCAAGTCGTTAACATATATTGTAAATAATTATGATCAATTGTGATCAAGTAAATAAATGTTATTGTAAATAACACTGTTATCTTTGGAACCCCACTGGATAACAGTCCACCAATCTGAAGAAGAACCCTTTATCACCACTGACTGTTTCCTTCCCCTTAGCCAATTCTCTATCCACAACAATGCACTAGCTCCAACACCAATGTCTGATGACTTTATTACAGTTTTTGAGGAAATCTCAAACAGAGTAGATAAGGGAAAACCAGTAGATGTGTTGTAATTGGACTTCCAGAAGATATTCAACAAGTTACCTCACAAAGGGTTAAGCCATAAGAGAAGAGCCCACGGCGTTGGAGATAGTATATTGCATACAGAATTGGCTAATGGAAGAAAATACCCACAGTTGTTAAAGGGTTATTTTTCAGGTTGGTGACCTGTAACCAGTGGGCTCTACATGGACCAGTGTTATGACCATAATTATTAACAATATATGTTAATGATTTAGGGGAAGGAAGTGAAGGCATTGTAACCAAATTTGCAAATGACACAAAAATAGGTGGAAAGTCAAGATGTGACAGTTATACAAACTGGTTATGGAGACAGATTGAGCATAAGTGGGCAAGCGGTTGGCAAATGGAGTATAATGTGGGAAAATGTGAAGTTGTTCATTTTGGAAGCGAGAACAAAAGAACAGAATATTTGTTTAAATGGACCAAAACTACAGAAAGCAGAAACACAAAGGGACGTGGGAGTACTCAAGCACAAAATTCAGAAAGCTAGTACACACGTACAGTGGATAATCAGGAAAGGCTAATGGAATGTTGTCCCTTATTTCAAAGGGGTTTAAGAGTGTAAGAGTAGGAAAGTTTTATTGTAACTGTACACGTTGCTGGTGAGACCACATCTGGAGTACTGTGACCAGATTTGGTCCTTTTATTTAAGCAAAATATCCTTTCATGAAGGCTGTTCAGAGAATGCTCATGACAATGATCCCTAGTATGGAGGATTGTCTCTTTAAGCAAAGGCCAAGGTTAGAAGAATATGAGGTGATTTCATTGAAACATGTAGGATTTTTTAAGGGGCTTGACAGGGTAAATACCAAGAGGATATTCCCCATCATGTGAGAGCCTAGGCTAGAGGGCATAGTCTCAGAATAAAAGAATGCCAATTTAAGACTGAAATGAAGAGGAGTTTCTTCTTTCAGAGAGTTATCAGTCTTTAGAATTCCTTGCCACAAACAGCTGTGGGGCACATATTTAAGACTGAGGTAGTTAGATTCTTAATTAGTAGGGGATCCAGGGTTATGGAAAAAATGCAAGAAAAAGGATATAAAGAATGAGGGAGCAACCATGATCCTATTGAATGGTGGAATAAGCTTGAAAGGCTGGAAGGCCTACCTCTGTTCCAATTTCTTCTGGTCTTATGGTCTTCATTCCCTCTCCCTCCAAACACCTTAAATCTCACCGATCAAATGCAGATAGAGCATTTTTCATAGATACCCAACTTGATGTTGGCTGAACCAGGTTATGTTTCAAGCTCTACAAATTAGAAGTATTTTGGACCGTGGTTAATATAGGGCTATTACTATTCACCTCAAATTTGGTGAGTAAATCTGTACAGTTCCATTGACTTTGAAAATCTATTAATAGTGCATATTCAAGGGTACGTTTTGGCCTATGGCTTAAGCAGCAATTGATTAATTTCCATCTCTGAGGTACTGTCCTGCAGCACAGAAACTTTTCCAAGTATTCTGAATGTATATATCCACAACTTGTAAAACCTAGTTTGTGTGTATGATTGTTGGGAAATGTTATGTAGATTTTCAATAATATCAAAATATTTTCTTCCATTTAAGTAGTGTCTTTGGTGCAGAAAGTGTCTTAAAACAGCCTTTTTCTTGTAAGAAGAATTAAATGTATTCAGCTCTCTTGTAATACAGGGAACTCCCTAATACAATAATAGATGGCAATCTGAAAAATGCTGCAAGTATCACCAGCTGCATCCTGACAGGCTCCCAATCTATAAAACTTCATGTGCTAGGCTGCCTTCAATGGCATTAAAAATGTTATCCTCACCCTGCTTTAAAGTTACAATTTGCAACTGGCAGATTTTAGGAATGATCTCCTTTGTTAAGTGGAGATGTCTGATTTGCTGTTCCTCACTGAGGTTCAGGCAAGAGAAATATCTGCTGTAAACCTAAGTCTCTTTCTCCTCTTACTCCTGCTCCCTCTTCCAGCAGCCTGTCCTTTTTGTGCATCAGCTCTGCTCATTCCCTCAGACATACTGCATTCCAGCAAGGATGCAAACTACTGCACCCATGTCTGAGACCACCTGGTTTATACAGAATACTAGAAGTTGAGACAAAATCCTTCAGTGCATGCCACTCCACTCTTCTAACCATTTTTAACTTTAAATGATTGAGAACCATCAAACCCTTCCATAACTATAACAATGAGCTGAAACAGATGGTCTTTTTGAATATCACTAATGGAGTTGAGCCAGTCATCCCAGTTGCTGATGGCATGCTCAGTTGTGAACGATTAAGGGATGGCATTGGCTGGGCCGTTAAGTTCCAAGATGGCAACACTGGCATTGAATCAGCATTGCCCACTGACTTCACAATCTGCCTATTCCATAAATTTCTGAAGAACACTCAGTATATTTCGAAAGAACACTCTTTATATGAGCACTATTGTTCTCACCAAAATGGCTGATTAAACAGAGGAGCAAATGTCCTTAGTCTCAAACAGAATTTAAACCAGAAAGTGTAGGTTAACAAACTTAATCAATGGCAAAATGTATAACAAAAGAGAAATTGAGAGGAAAATAAAGGTGGAACTAAGGGAGAGGTAAAAATGATAGAAGCAAAAAGTAAGATAAACCTTTAAAATTTTATTTTTTAAAAAATCTCCAACAATTACTAAAATCTGAAAATATCAGATTTTGCGTAGCAAAAAGTAAAATTCCTGTGACATTGATATTGTTTGGCAGATAATAAAACATCATACCATTCAAAATTAATTTGCACTTGAATTAACAAATGTTACCATTTTCTGGCATACTTAGTATAGTGTTAATTGGTAAAAATTGCAAATTCATACCATTCCACATATGTGAGGCACAAATCATGCAGCAATATACCAACATAGAGAGACTTCTGGATGGTGAGGGATCCTGTTCAGCAATGCTCCTGGTTGCTTTGCATGTTCAGATATTTGAAGTTGCTGCCTGATTTATGCCTGAATGAAAATGCGAGGCAGTCACCTTAGCGTTACTTCTACTGCAAAAACTGAAGTACTATCAGCTACAGCCTTTCTAATGTTCAGCTGGAAGGAATTCCAGTTTATTCTAGGCAGATTACAAAAACAGTCTGACAACATAGAGACACTTATAGGAAATGATTCTGAGGTTCATCTGGATCCTGTCCTGTTCAGCAGGTTATGTGGAAGTTGACACCTCAACTATGAACTATGATATCGGAAAAAGGATGTAGTGAAGAAGTAGAGAAGTCAAGGATTGATTCTTAGGGGACTCCAGCTCTAGCATTGTGTTGTCATGGCAGGAAGGCCACCCATTGTTGGAGATAGGTTGATCACGGCTGGATAACTGAGAAATTATCACATGAAAGCAATGGCATTAAGGTTGTGGATTTGCTCGCCGAGCCGATTAGTTTGATAGCAGAAGTTTCGTCACCACGCTCGGTAACATCATCTGTGCGTCTCCAGTGAAGCATTGGTGTTCTGTCCCACTTGTTATTTATATGCTTCAGTTTGCTGGGGTGGTTGGCATTACTTCAGGTTCTGTTTTTCAGTGGTTTGTATGTCAGGTCTAGTTCAATGTGTTTGTTGATGGAGTTTTGGTTGGAATGCCAGGCCTCCAGAAATGCCCTGGTATGTTTGGCTTGTGCTATTGCATGTTGCCCCAGTTGAAATTGTGTCCTTCTTTGTCCGTGTGGATTGAGACCAGTGAGAATTGGTCATGCCTCTTGGTGTACACAAGGACAAAGAAGGGCACAAATTCGACTGGGACAACACATCCATGATGCCTTTTCAAAAAGTTCAAAGATGGTCAGCAATGAGGTTCTGCAGGATCATCCGCCCAGACACATCACCACCTGCTAATCTGCTTCGGAGGTTTTTTGAAACTTGCCCCTTTTTGTGAATCCAGAGAGTTCTCCAGCCATTTTGAAACACAGTATTCTGGCTCATTTAAAACTTTTTCTTTCAATGAAAGCACCATGAATTAAATCAGTTAATGAAATTAAAAATTAAAACTCCATATATTGCACCTTTGTGACACTATGAGCAAACTGAAAACAAATTGTGGTCCTATCCTGGAGTGAAAGTTTCTGGCAAATGCCGTGTAAAAAGTGATTCATTTAGAATGTCGATGCCCAAATTGGTGGCTATGGAAAATTTAGTGGCCTCATCTGGCCACTTGTTATGTAGATCATGAACAACAAGCAAAAGATTTGCTGCTTGGGGCATGTGATATCATCATGATCAAGTATCTTTGATGTCACAAGTCACTTTGCTATTACTAAAGCTGTCTACGGTACTCGTACAACCCTTATTTATGTCAGCTACTATATTTGCATGAATCTGTAAGATATTCAACCTCAAAGATGTACTGATGAAGATGATTTAAACATTTGTAGAGGTGGATGATTAGATCTTGATCTGGCTTACAGTGTTAGGTTGTGATTAGTGACCAGTGCAGAGAGGGAAATTTTGATCATAGAGGTACATGTGCCAACGTCTACATGCTGTCTGCTGTCTAGAAGATTATTTGTATTTATCTTATGAATTTCACCACGTCACATAAGCAATTGGTCATTTATTTCCTTCAATGAATTATGAGACCACAGTTCCAATGGCAGATCTTGATGCATATATTGTAGCAAATGTTTCTGTATGTAGGTTGAAATGTGTGATGACTACTGGAGAAGTTATCTTCACATTTAGTATGCCAAATTCTATTTCCTGTGTGATTGTCTATTTTCTGCATCATAACCTCCAAAAGGTTCCACAATCTCTGCATACTTAGGGACAGTTTTGTAATAAAAGTTGGTAGTAACAAGGGAAGAAGCCAACTCAACACTGGAAATGCATGAGTGGCTTTGACATTTTTTATGTGAAGGCTTTACACCAGTTTCTGTTACTCTGTACCTGGGACAAATAAATCTTAAATACTATAAATGTAATTTGTTCTTATAGAGCATGAAATTGTGTTGCACAAGTCAAGTGAGCACCTCTGATAATCACTGGTAATATTCTTCTTTGTCCATTCCATGAAAAACAATGTTGACAGATAGTTTGAACATCTCCTCAGTGTCTCTCAAAAGAGAATAAACAATCTTCTGGAATGCACTAGGTGTTGAACCCTGCCTGTAGGCACTCTGCAAAACTGAAACACATCTGTGTGAGAATAACAACAACTGTATGTTATCGGCTTTGCTCTGCTTCAGTGATATCTGCAGATAGCTCAAATGCATGTTGAACATTAGGAAGAGTGTGAAGTCATGACATTATGCCATTAGAAAGTGGTACTTCTCAAGAATTATTGATTTGCTAATCACCTTAAGCTGAATGCTTAGTCCAAGTTCATGTGAAACAGAAATTACAGGGTTCCATATCCATGGTGATGAGTTGATTCACTTAATGGTGCCATTGCTGCAAGTCATTTCCTCTCCTGTAACATCTCTGTATTTCACGTTTTCTGAAACTGATAGAATTGACATGTCAGCTTGAGGAGCATGCGAGTTTCCTTTAAAGTCCCCAAAACGCCAGGATGCACTTGTGCATACTGTGTGATCAATTAACATTGTGTCTCAGTGAGTTCTGCAAGTTTGAGGCCAGATGTATCAAACAGTTTTACCCTGACTAGGCTTCTGCCTTTGGCTAAGTAAAAAATTAACCTATTGAGGGGGATGGTTTTGTGGTGTACTGGAATTGTGCTGCTTCCCAAAAGCAGAACAATATTTACATATCTCTGCAAAATGATTCCACTTTAAGCATGAATTAGACTCTTATTTCAAGTTAGGTATGGTTTCATAAATTGATGGGCATCTCTGCAAATAGGGCATATTTTTGGAGATATCTGACTGTAGTGGGGTCTCTGGCATCTCTGGTGGAGCAGATCATTCAATCACAGCACATTTCTTTGAGCCAAAGTATTTTCAAGAGCACCTGCTGCCTTATCAAGCATAAATGTGTCTTCCATGAGTTGTTTAATAAACCTGTGATCTTCTGCTCTGAGACGATATATGGTGATTGTCGCCTTGTGGGTTGCTACTCAGTGGACCTGGTTGATCATCTCCCTAATAAGCAAGTATACAGAGATCTCGCAGCTTAGGTGAATCCCTTGGCGTGGAAAGGAAATGTGCTGGAGCACCAAACCTTGGAGTGACTAATAGCACGAAAATGATGCTTAACATATTCAACTTTTCAATTGTTTAGTGTTTGACTATTACCTTAATTCTCTCTCTTCGTAAGTTGTGTAAAGGATGTGTAATGTTTTGATTCATATTGTCCATTTAATTTTAAATACCAAGATTGCACTTCTTTCTTGGAGGCTACTACAGTTCCAAGAATTAAGCGCAACAGCAACAGAGCCTTGTTTTTTTTGCTCTTCAATTTGTATTCAATCTATTCTGAAATATCCAATGTGCATTTAATGTTTTGACTTTCAATTCATTAAAATTGTATGCATCAAAACATTACTAAATCAACAGTTGCTGTGGACCTGCTTTTAGTTCACAATCATACTTTATAAGAATACCTTTAATATCTCTCCCATATTCAGATTCTCAATGTAAGCTAAATTTCCACACATTGATTATGAATGCCTCTGAAACTGTTATTGTGTTCAAACTGGAGAATGCAATTAAAGCTTTTGCTTCAACTTCATTTTGAAAGGTTTTAAATATGTATGAATTTAATACATGGCTAAAAATATTTTTTCAACTCCCCTAATGTTGACACAAACCTGCATTTGATTTTGTTCAACCGGCTTTTGCGTCACTCCTAATTGTTTTAATTTTTGCATTTAGTCTTATTTTAAAATAATTCTTCATAACATATTGTTTACCTTCGCCTCCTTATTCAGACACTGGCATCTTTAAGTTCCATTTTTTACAGGCAGCAGAATTTTTTTTCCCACGAGCCTTAAACAATTCTGCAAAATATTCATTTTTTGTCTTTTGGTATTTTAGTTTTTAACTTTGCTTCTTCTATAACCAGCAGCTTTGCACCAACATTCCCCAACCATCTCCACCCTCACCACCAATCCACCACAGAGTAACCCAAGCTCTTGTCATAGACATTCTTTGATAATGGCATCCTGAGCTTTTGGCCAATCATTTGTTACAGAATTGCGTTCCATGATCTGGTGATCATCAAAACACTAGAATTTACCCTTTACCATGAATTTATAAAGTTGAAAGTATTTTCTATTAATCTGCTAAAATAAATCTAACACATAGGATCTTCCCCAGTAGTCTATTCCATGCTTTATGCTAAGGAGCCATCAGTGCTAATAGCAATGAAATTGGTTGTACTTTCATCTCTCCCTTCAATTGTTTTGGTTCGCCCACTTTAACTTTGAATCATTTTTGATTCCCTGCTACTTATTTGCCTGAACAATTCACAATCAAATTATTCTTCTATTCATTGGACTGGCCATAATAGTTCTGTAAAATCACTTTTGTTGTACTTGTTTCTGTCTGAATCATTTGTAATATGGTCCCTTTATGCTATTACTTCCATCTCATTTAAGACAACATGTCATTCATTAGCAGCAAGGACACTTTTCTGCTGAATTGAATAATTTATCTTTCTGAAACTTTCCAACTGTAATGAAATTGGCCTTTTTGTCTATCTTATGGTCAATGTGTTTAACTTTATTTTCATTTCTCCTGAGAGAAGACCTTAGAAACTAAACAAGATAAGGCAACCTATCCACAACTGCACCAACATATTTAATGCATCTTTATGTCAACACAATCCATTATAAATTAGAGGTGAGGGGCACTGATTAAAACATTTTCAGTCCTTTGCCATAATTTTGCTCCCTGTTGGACAATAAGTATACCTCCATTGAACTAATATTAGAAATAATGTAATTAAAGCAAACCTCAAAAAGAAAAGCATTCACCTTAAAAACTTGAACTAATTTTTCTTTTGGATATTTGTCTTTCAGCAAACAGCTATTGTAAGTATCCATTTAACCAATCAGACTCATTTCAGGTGGCAAGTTCAGGTGCAGTTGCAATATTTCCAAACTCACCCTTTTCACTCAGAAAATTGTGAATGATATTGATCCCGACTATTTTCGTAAGGGAACCTCAATGCGTGTGTCATGAACTTTTAGCTTATGTGTATTTCTGCTTTACTGATCGAGTCCCAAATGACTCAAATGCTTCCCAAAATGTTTAATGCTATTAGCTCTCTGACTTCCTAGTATTTATGAAACATCCAAATACATTGTAGGGGAAGAAGGGAAGGTAATTTTCAGCTCTGTTAGGTTGCATGTCCTTGCTACATGCAAAGCTGAATGCCCCAAAAACAGGATACCAGATGAAAATGAAACTCAAAATCCTGAGACTATGTTCTGGGAACTGGAAGGTGAATACTATAAATGTGAACAACACATTTGGGTTGAGGATAGCTCCCATACTGAACAGACCTGCTCCTTTTTATATATGCTTGATTAGAAATATTTCCTTACTTGAACTCCACAGGCTCAAGAGTGGTCTTTTCATACAATAACGAGAAAATATGAAAATTATGAACAGAATTCGCTCAACTCACTTACTTCATACAGCTGTGAAGCTTTGTGCATAACAAGAAAGATGCTTTCTAGCCAGCTGGATACATCGTGAGATAGATGAGAAAACAGGGAAGAAAGAACCTCTTCAGAAGTGATGGAAAAAATCTGGAAAAACTCTTTCCAGCCTTTAGGCAATCGAATCTAATCAACTGTCCTTGCTAACATTAAATTAAGTGACAAAAAAGAAACTCGTCACTGTGTTCTGTTTGAAATAATTATCACCTATGCCGTTGTTACTTGCAAATTGTGCACAAGTCATTAAGTTGTACATAATTGAAGGAAGTCTTGTTTGAATTTTGTAAGTGTGTTACAATTAATTGTTTGAATGAACATTATAGATAATGATGATGTTCCCATTTCATTGCTTTTCTTGATTCTGATAATAAATCCCCATCATGAGCCGTAAGAAGACAGGAAGCTACATCAATGGATATGCCAACGTTCCCCCATTATAATGCCGATATTGATATTGTACCATTCAAGATTTTTTCATTCATTCATGGGTTATGGGTGTCACTTGTAGGTCCAACCATTACTGTCCATTCCTAATTGTCCTTGTGGAGCGACCTTAAGCTGCCTTTCTAACTATTGCAGTCTGTGTGGCATAGGCACACCTACTGTAGTATTAGGTAGGGATTTCCAGGATATTGACCATACAACAACAGAGGAACTTTGATGCTGTTGTCTGGTTTCTCTTTAAACAAGTTGCAGACAACTCCGACCAGAATGTTATGAATTTGCCCAGGTGCCCCACAACACCAAAGCGGTCAAATCAATATGAACAAAAGCCAGTACCAAAGCAAAACATTCCCACTTTGCTAGGAACAAAATAATAATTTTTTTTTAATACAAAACACACTATCCCTAATCCTATTCGGCCGCTTACAGCTGCAATACTTCCTGAGTCTTTTGTAGATTTACACAGTTGATCTCCCTGTGGCTCTGTCTCTAGGTCTGTGAAGCTGCTTTCTCCGTTTCTCTCTCTGGATGGTCAGCTGGTCTCTGCCTGTTGCCGTGCTGCTCTCCTTGGAAGACCTCAGATGATTCCAAGAGCGGTTCCAACGGAGCATTCTGTAGGTGAACTCTGTTTTTATACCTTTTAGATGGTCTTCTGGAACTTTCTGTAGTTCTGACCAATCAGGGATATACACTTAATAGTTTGAAACAAGAGTCAATCATTTAGATGGAATGCTACTGTTAAGTTTCTTTGTGTGGCAGGATCCAATGCCTTTCTGTCTGAGCTGCGCTTTGTTTAGTGGATAAGTTGTTGGGAGGGTACACGCAGACTAACTGTTGCCTTTCACATTGTGTTAGTGTCATTAACACCCAGCTGCTGTGTTTGCACTGTGTCTGGTGTGTGGGTTTTGTGATTTCAGAGTTTCACTTGGCCAATGTACCCAGCATCCCTTGCAGTTTGGCCAAGTTGGCAATCTGTGTTTAGCAATGTATTTCCAGATTGAGATTATGGATGATCCGTATGCAAATATGCAGCTGACTGTGTTCTCATGTGCCTGTTACCCTTGTGCTACTTGGCAGAAGTTGCAAGTTGGAAAATTCTATCCAAGAAGCCTGAGCAAATTGCTGCATTGCATCTTGTAGAT
Source organism: Ginglymostoma cirratum (assembly GCA_024137785.1). Taxonomy (NCBI): domain Eukaryota; kingdom Metazoa; phylum Chordata; class Chondrichthyes; order Orectolobiformes; family Ginglymostomatidae; genus Ginglymostoma; species Ginglymostoma cirratum. The sequence goes on from JAHRHZ010000012.1 coordinate 64,796,035, forward strand.
TTTACACATGGCAGATTTGATGCATCATTATCGAAGGACTGAATGTTTATAATGATGGGTGAGATGCATCAAGTGGCCTCGTTGCTGTAGAGTTTTGTGAGTGTTGTTAGAGCTCCAGGCAAGTGAGTATTGACGAGAAAGACCTCCTGAAGTCAATGAAAATTCAAATATACAGAATAATTGTCAACACTGCATTTCTGTACTGCATTGAGAGCTGGAATTTATATCAGCGATCACATTTTATCAGAATTCCTCCACTGCATCCTCTGAATTCAAACCACAGGACCTTTGGATAATCACTAAGGCTCTTCTTGAAAGCAGACTCAACAAAATCAATGGAGTGGGGACTGTAAGCAGATCATCGAAGATCATCCCCTCCAGATCCTGCTTTCCCAGCTGTCAAACAGCCAGTGTTCCAGGGGAGGATAAAGAAAACATTTCAACAGCACCCTGGAACTTGGAGTGTGCCAGCATTGACTTTAATGAAATGGAGGAGTTTTCGAAATATTGTTCAAAACAACATTAGATTGTCTATCCAGTGGCACACGTTTTGAGTCCCAAGAAAAGGAAGCAACCCCACATTTCAGATGCAACTAACTCATCAAACATCTACCATACTCCCCACCCCCATTACTCAACTATTTGCAGGTGGCCTGTTCAGTCACATGAAAACCCATGTCAGAAACTCATGACCATCATAGACATAATTTTGAATCAAGGGAAAATGACAAATCCAATAATAATATTGTTGCCTGCTATAAAATTCTAGGTGGTAATGTAATCAGCAGAATGAACTAGAATTTTATTTTAGTGACTGCAGAAATTAATGAATCAGGTACAGCTCTGACCCTCAATGAGGAAATACTTGGAAATAACCACCAATTGTAATGGCTGTATACGTTAGCCTAAACCAAAATCAGAACTGACCAAAGAACCACAGAAACGTAGCACTATAGAAAAGTTGCTGTACTGTGAAAGGATGTTTAGCCCACTTCGTTTGTGCTGCTGAAAAAAATAAATTGGTGCCTATTCTAATCCTGTGTTCCAGCACCTAGTCCATAGCCTTGCAGCTTACTGTGCTTCAGATGCTGGTCCTCAAATGAGTTAAGGGTTTCTGCCTCTAACACCAAACTAGGCAATGAAAACCAAACACCCATTACTCTCTAGGTGAAAGGTTTTTCTACTTGTCCCCTTTAATCCTTTTATCTTGAATCTGCGCATGTGATAATTGACTTTTCCACTTAGGGAAACAGATATTTCCTGTCTACTCTGTCCACACCTGTCTTAATTTTGAACCCTTCAATTAAGACACTCTCAGACTCCTCTCTTCTAAGGAAAAGAACCCCACTCTATCCAATCTTTCCTTATAGGTACAATTATTAAGTCCATGCAAAATTCTTAGAAATTCCCTTTACTAACTACAGAGCAAATGGTGCTCTCCTCGTATAGCAGGGACCAAAACTGTTCACAAAATTACAGTTATGATCTATTTAGTGTTTCATACAGTCCCAACATTCCCACTTTTGGATTCAATACCTCATTCAATAAAGGAAAGCATTCCATATGCTTCCTTTACCACGTTATCCACCCTGTCCTGTCGCTATTGATGATCCGAGGACACGAACATCAAGGACTCTGCCTCTACTCTTCATATTCATCCATTTAGTGTGCATTCAATAGCTGTGTTTGCCCTCTCTGAATGCATCACATCAATTTCTCCAATTCTATTTATCACTATTTCAAGCAGTCAATCAGATTGTTGATGTCATCCTAAAGTTGACAGCTATCTTCTTCACTATCAACTACATAACCGATTTATGTGTCATCTGTAAATCTCCCAATCATGCTTCACGTTTGAATGCAAGTCACTAACACAAACTACAAGCAGCAAGCGACCCAAAACCAAACCTGTGGAACACCACTGGAAACCACTCTTTATTAGTGAATAGGATAATTACCATTACCCTAATTTCTATTGCTGAGAAAAGTTTGGATCTAACTCACCACATTCCCCTGTTCCCCATTGGCATTTACTTTTTAGATCAGAAGGAATGTGGAAGCTTGTCAAATGCCTTGATAAAATCCATGTATAAGACATCCAGCTTGGACTAAATGCTGGTAGTTAGTTAATAAAATTTTAAAAATATTTTTGCACTAGATTAATTTTGCATTTTCAAAGCAGTTTGCTGAAATCTACAGTTTAAATTGAAAACATCGCTGCCTTAAGCTCTGATTTAACAAGGTTCTAGTGGAAGGCCTTATTTAATTAAAAAAAACAGTTGTAACCAAGGTAACCAGGTTTCTTTGTGTGACAAAGATATCAAATTAGTTAAATTAGTAAGCGTTAGCACTTAAGTGTAACTTACAATGAAGTGATGGAGTTGGTGATTAACGGAGTTGGATCGTGAAGGGAAAGAGGTGCTTCTCTGTTTTTGATTTTGCTTTTTAAGATACCAAAACCATAAGAAACAGGAACAGGAGTAGACCATTTGGCTCCTCGAGCCTGCTCCACCATTCAAAAGGGTCACGCCTGATTTAGTATTCCTCACATACACTTCCTTGATATTTCCCTATAACCTTTAGTTTCCCTACTCATCTATACGCACACAAGGAGCCTGTCCCCACTGCTCTCTGTGGCAAGAGGTTCCAAAGACTCCTGACCTTCTAACTGTAGGAGAACAAATCTAATGAGTGCCTAAGGTTTAGAGTATTCTTAAGGTTCAAAATACTATAGTACCTGGCAGTAAGGTGAATAAAATATATAAAGATTAAAATGCATGTATGATTGAATACAATAATTATCAGTTACTTGAATACATTCAGTTTATGTTCTTTGTTCATTCACAGGATGAGGGCAACACTGGACAGGCCAGCATTTATTGCTCCAGAGGGCAGTTAAGAGTCAATCACATTGCTGTCGGTCTGGAGTCAAATGTAGGCCAGACCAGGTAGGAATGTCAGAGATAAAAGGTACTGCAGATGCTGGAGAATCCGAGATAACAAGCATGGGGCTGGATGAACACAGCAGGTCAAGCAGCATCATAGGAGCAGGAAAACTTGATGTTTCAGGCCTA
>JAHRHZ010000012.1:64809108-64846242 GCA_024137785.1 Ginglymostoma cirratum
GGGGGATTCTTTTTTGGTTATTGTTGCGGGGACGGGGCGTGAGGGATGTGTTCCGGGAAATGTACTGTTCTATGGTAATAAATCTAAGCCATTCAAAATGTTTTCAGTTCAGTCTAGCCAGGACATAACTGAATTCTGCTAGCATTATTGAGTAAGAAAGTATGAAAAATGGCAAAATTCCAATACTTGAAACTGGAAACTTCCCTTTTCTGTTGAGCAAATTAGCAAAATATTGAGAAAAGAAGTTATATGAAGTCTGTACTTCAGGTGTTGTGGATTTGTTTATGGTATACAAAAGCCTCTAGCGTCTAAAAAGACTACCATACTTGGAACTGAACTGATAATAGCACGGTGCTTGGCATTTTCTACAATATTTACAGTGGTGATAGTAATCATTAATCAAGTGTTGCTTACGCAAAATATATTTTAAATGTTTTACACTTCAGGATATCATTTGGAGGAGTTCTGATTTTGTGCATGAGTTAACAAATGTGGGAATAATGAGTCCTAATTTATTTATGTCTTCTAAAATACATTTGTTCTAAATTCATGATGCACTTATATTTTGGTTAGACATATATAATATTATCTTCAACCCCTAACCAAGCATTCTCCTCCTCCACAATGCCTTCCACCTCATTTGAAGTTTTTAATTTATTTAACTGTCCTGCCTGGGGCAAAAGATTAGGGCAGAATGATGAGGCAGAACTATTGAATGCATGTTAAATGCTCATAAATTAGTTTGCAGTAGAAAACAAATAATGTTACTCAAATGAATAGTGTTACTCAACATTGCAGGGGAATGTTGGAATGATGGGTGTCCCCAGAAGATGGACTTAATATAAATTTCAATGATTAGAAAGGGTTAATGATAGAATAAATGGGAAAATTTTATATCCTAATATATTATGAACTCCTTGAATGTTAAATAACACTTTAGTGAGGGATATGATTACTTATATAATGAACTACTCTGGTCAGGTAGTTTCAGTGTGAAAAGCTCAAAGTTAGCACCAAAGTTTATACGATTTACTAGCTGGTCACAATTTGTAAGAGACATTAACGTGAAGGGAATAAGTCCTGAATATCTGAAAAGGAACACTTCAATTACTATACCTAAACTCACCTTTCCACCTCATTCTGCCAGGAGCATGACATAATTGTCCAAAAAACTTTAGTTTTGTTTTTAAAACAAAAGCCTTTGCATCCATTTTCAGAGACTCAGGCCCTAGTCCCAGTCTAAACTTTCCAGTGAGGCTCACCTTCTTCTTTCAGGAAGCCAGTGCACCTATTTTTACTTGGCATGTCAGACTTCAAAAAGTCAAGGAAGTCTGAGCTGTCAGAGCAGATGGCCCCTTTCCTCAGTCCTGCCAGTACGTTTGTTTGATGTGGAGATTCTTTTATAACTGAGACCGTTGGGAACTTTGTTATAATGTTGGGAACTGCTATTTCCAAGTCCTAGCCTAGATTAACGATGCTCTGCAAGACTCATACCAAATATGCAGTCTGCCAGAATAAAAGAGCAAACTGTAAGCTAACATGTATGTAAAAACTGATAAGGTTACCTCGATTGAGGAGGAGTTTAAATATAACTTAGAAATACAGATTGTCCTTCTCAAAACTGATACTTTCTTATTCAGCAATTTTTGTGATCCAGCACTCACAGTTCTTCATGTTTTCCCTTTAGTAGCATTTACTGATCTTTATTTATATTACTTTGTGTTACTCTTCGTCCAATTTGGTTTTTAGTGTCCAATCGGGAAATCATTTATCCATTAGGTCTATAATTGATACGAGTCAAGATGAGGTCTTTACTTTTGACGTGTTTGTGCAATGACATTCCACAGGCCAATGTCCAGCAAAGGCATCATCCTAAGACTGCTGAATTATGAAGATAGAACCTATGGCTTAATGGTTGTGAATCTTCCCCTAATATCTTGTGTCAGTTGTGATTCAATTCGTGGCACTTTGTTTTTGGGGTGGGAGGTTGTGTACTCAACTTCTACACCGGCAGCGGAGTTTTGGAGATGGGAGACAGCAAGTTTGAATGTTTCTGGATCCCTGACCCACCTCTAAGTGAAAAAGTCACCAGAATATTCCCTGGGCCACCCCTTTAAACGAAAGCAAAACAGAATTTGCTGGCAAAACTCTGCAGGTCTGGCAGTATCTATGGGAAGAAAGCAGAGTTAACATTTTGAGTCTGGTTCTTTGTTAGAACTTACCCTTTTGTTGGTTTGGAGACTGGCCCCTTGTCTAATGAAAAGCAGCAGGGAATCTCTTAAGGCTGAAGGTGCAGTCAAAAGCCTTCCAGCTTCTAAGTGGTAGCTAGCTGCAATAAAGGCTAACTGACCGAGACAGCAGTTCAATACTGAAGGCCCTTCTCACCAAGATTTTTTTAAAATGTTGTTAAAAAAAGTAAAGAAAAAAACAACCAGGCCAATGCTTTGGTCTTGAAGGTGGGGAATTTCTCTATCTCGTGGCCTTTTTCTAAACCTTGCCTTCACTTAGGAGGCAGAGATGGCCTATTGCTTGCTGGAATGCTAGCATCCCTTCCTGCCACTGAGTTCCCACCACCAGACAATTGAACTGCCAATATTGCATTGGGGAATGGAGACCAATTGGAAAATTCCAGTGGGGTGGGTGACCAACTTCACTGCAATTTGAACCAATATCTTTGAAACGATTGTCACAAGGGGAATAGTTTCAGGAAATAAACATGTTGGCCGGCACCAATATCTTCAGACTCCTGTTCTGCACCATTCCTGAACTCTTTGAGACATGACAACCTGCCCAAGGACATAAGCATGAAATTCCAGGCTGACAGTGCAATACTGAGGGAGTGCTATCTCTTTGCTAAAATGATATAACAGGGCCGCTTTTGCCTTTTCACCTAAACATTCAAGATCCCTTGGCACTGGTCTGTAGAAAACCAGGGGAGATATCCTTTGTGCTCTGCCAATACTTAATCACCATCACAAAGGCCATTATCACATTGTTGCTATGGGAGCATGCTGTATGTAATATGGCTGCACCAATTCCTAAATTATGCCGGTAACTACGTTCAAAAGTACTTGAGAAACACTAGGAATAAATAAGTAACAATCAGTTTATAAGAGAAGGAAACTATAGTTATAGTAAAGGGAGTAGCTTTAAGATTAAGTAATTGGAAAATATAACAAGTAAGACTGAGTAAATTTAAGTTATGACAGGTGAGGTCATCTGAATGGAATGTGTGACCTGGGTCATGGACTTTACTGGCATCTAAGATGACCACAGGTCCAGGAAGTGTTCCCAATTGCAGAAACTTGGACCCCCTTTTTTTGAAGCTCGAGGCACAGCTAGAGACACTGTGGCACATGTGCAAGGCTGAAAATTTTTTGGATGACACAGTTAGAAATACGGTCACGCCTCAACTCAAAGGACTGGAGGAAAGAAGGGAGAGGGTAACAACCAGGCAGTCAAAGAGAAGCAGGCAGGAGTCCATTTTGTCCTGCTCACAAGCCCTCAAGGGAGTGCAGATAGAGCTAAGTTTCTGACAGCACAAGTGGCCTGACTATACATGTGAGCAGGAAGAAGATAGCAGGATTGATAGTGGTGGGGATTCATTAATTAGGGGAACAGGCAGGCTTTTTTGTAGCTACAGATGTGACTCCAAGATGGTGTGTTACTTCCCTGAGCGGCTGTGGGGCATCCTGAAAGGAGAGAGAATAAGAAGAGGACTTAATACATATTGGTAGCACTAGATAAAGAGTTAATGGCCTCATGGTCAGTGTATACACAGACAAAAAAACAACTGCTGAGCACATTTTTAGGGTCTCACTGTTCTGGTAATGCTTAGTGAAGTCTGTAGAAATTATCGACCTTTGAGTCTTTTGTGAATGCAAAGTACATTGCTAAGTGCAATTTCTCCTGAACATCTACAAACTTCAAAAGTATTCAGTCCAAAATGTAATATAAGCTTGTGCTCGTATTTTGATATGTTATTTTTAGAAGAGATTTTACAAGCCTGTTTAGGATATCTTTCTTGTCCTCTGGAATATATTTTTCTGCTAGCAGCCAGTATCTTTCTGGATGTTGACAATCAGAGTTTTCCATGATATTGATTGTAGCCCTGCATGTTTTTCAAGGACAACACTGAGTCCCTCAAGTTTCACAAAGTCAAAATCCATAATGATTATATAATTAATTCCTAAAATCTTCAGTAGCAGTCATGTTCCCCTGCCGACTTTGTAGAATGCCAAGATTTTGTATTAAAGAAACTTAGCTTCTAAGAACCATGCAAGTATTCATATTTAAAAATTGTCATGTAGTCACTGAAAATTGAATAATGTAAAGTAACAATTGATATATTGAACTACATGTATATATCTAAGAAAATGAAATTATGGTCAATTATTTCAAATCAATGTGATAAGCACCATTCACCTTAATAAGAAAATTAACTTCCTGGAAATTATTATCCAAATAAAGTTATGCAATTGTGGTATTCAATAATATAAGCTTCAGTATCAAGCAAATAACATCACCCCTACCTTAGCAATATCATAGACAAGTGATAGTCACATTTATTAAAACTGTTCCACTAGAAATTGAAAACAAAGATGGAATGAATAATCTGATCTTAGATTTTAGCGTGTGTTTGTGTATACCTTAATGCTCTAGAACATGTTTTATGGCAGAAGTTCATCTTAGTCTTAGGATTATGTTGGTAAAATTCCTGAGCTTGCTTTCATATATACTGAATATTTTCAGACCTTCAATGCTGTCTCCCTTGTAAAAGACTCCAGAATATGCTTTGTGTTAAATAATACATCTTATGAATTGAAAGAGCACAGCTACATCACCATCAACATCCAATCACTAGGTTTTTTTCTGCCCAAATAATTTGTTCAGTATTTTTAGTCAAAAAGAAAGCTGATAAGAAATCATGTGACGTTTCATCATGGGTACCATTCTGATTTTGAGTTAACCATATTGAAGTGACATTCTAGGACTGATTGCATATTATCAGTGTTAGATGAATGTAGGCACTCCTCGTATTTCACCCAGGAGATGGAGAACAAAGGCCAATATCGATGCCACGTTATATTGGTCTATCAATGATGTGCTATGTATTCTGTAGTTCTCTGTGGTGCCGATTCTCAAATTCTGTCAGGCCTCTGGTGAAACCTAGCAAGTACAAGTATCACACTTCCCCTGAGGGAAGAGAGAGAACAAATAGGTAAGCCAGAGTTCAGCCACTTCCTTGCATCTCCTAACAATGATTATGGAGTGTAATCTACAGTTAAAACTAATAAAATAAGTACAGAGTAACTGTGAATGACACCAGTGAATGATTTGTAGTCAAGAAAGCACGTTCTTTCAAGGTTTCCTCACATCAGTTATGCATTTTAATGTCTTATTTAAGCTGAAGTTCAATTGAGAAGAAACAAAAGTATTGAGTCAGTTAGGCATACATTTTCTAAATCTGACAACTTCTCACAAAATTGTAACAGTGATATTTCACATGGTAAAATTGGATACTTAAAGTTGGTTATTATTCAGTTTTAGGAAATCGTCAACACTGTAAAGCATGAATAGCTTCCTTAAATTATTGATTCTCTAAAGAGCTGTCCACATGATAGATTATTCAGTAGCACTTTAGTGAAATTACAGCTGCTAACCTCAGGTAGTTTCTCATACTTTTTACTAGCCTTGTACATCTCAATTTACAATTGCCTTGATTGCATATGACAATTTAATATAATCAGTAGATTAAACTAAAATGTTTTGTTTATTAGTTATTTCAAATAAAGCATTTTGTTTGGATGTAACCATGTTGACACTTGACTGTTCTTTTGTTCTAAATGTAACACAGGCAATCTTTACTATATATATAAGACTGCTTCTCCTTCCCTTTGTGAAGTAATATAATGCTGCAAAAGTATAAACGTATCCAAATCAGTTACTAATTAAGCAAATTCTGTGGCATTAAAAGCTTCACTAATGATGGCAGGATTAGTAGGCACCATCTTTGTTCACTTATTTATGAATTCATAAATTGCAGTGTTTTACTAACCAATGCGAGGACTGTTATCATAAAGCTACCGTATATAAATGAAAATGTAATCGTTAATGAATGTTTAACTGTAGTAAAGGGTATATTAGGTATTATTTCTCACCAAAGTGAAAAAAAATGTTATTGTACTGAAGTCAGTCATATATTCTATTGGTGTGCTTTACAAATATTTACGTGTGCAAGTTCTTTATGGTACATTTATTCTTTTTCACTTTCTGCATTCACTGCTCTGAATTAAAGGTTAGACCTGCGATTTCTTTAACCGTTCTGGATTTACTGATCTGACAAAGGTTAATTTTTATTTTATTTTCCAGCTTACTGACTGCATTTAGCAAGCTGGATCTCTGCAGACGTGCAAATACTGTGATGACCACATTTCTGTCACAGCAATTGAATCATCAAATAACTCTCAGCAGGCCAGTGCACGAGTCCCAGCCCGTTTGCTTCTTTCTAAACTGTTTCATTATCAATCAGACAGTTAAGTCAAACATTGATATTCAGGATGCAGTTGTAAATTACGGTAATAAAAATTCCCTGAGAAGATAAACCTGACAAACCATACATTTTATCAACAAGCTACAGCATTAATACCATGCATTTAGATACAGGAAATTGAAATGTCTTCATTTCTCTGGTCCTTGTGACTCAGTGAGGTGTAGGCATGTCACTTGATAGGCATTATCATTGATAACACCAATTTTATTGTATTAAACTAGAATACTGACTAAATTACAGCTATGGAAAATTGTAGCTGCAAATAGAAATGTTTTGGTGTACTGGAAACAAAAGTAGATTTATCTGTTGCTCTTGCTTCATGTTATTGATGTTACATCAAATATGGCACAAACCCTTTGTGTTAGTTGCAATTCATTAGAGATTTGTATACAAATGTTATAAAAAGACACTAATGTTTATCAAACATTGTAACTCATTTTGAAATAGAATTTCTTTTTATGAAGTATTGTTTATTGTATTCTTTTCATTCAGGTCACAATAGTCTTCGTGAAACTAACGGAAAATCAAAATGGTGGGTGTAAGACAGAGTGAAGGAGAGTCCATTTCATGAGCACAGTGCCTCATCTCTAAAGTGGGTTTGAATTATGTACCATAAGATGTCAGGACAACCCATTCAGACGAGTAAAACTGAAGTTCAACCCCTTACAGATAAAAAGCAAAATGCCTTTTTAAACCCCATCTGCAAAAACAGAGCAAAGGAGGAGCATGTCAGCTTCACTCAGGATTCTCTACTGGCTACTGCAGTATAAGTAGCAGGTTCAGAAAAAAATGCTGTTTTAAAAACATTTTTAAGCATTTCTGTAGAACTGGGAACAGGAAGATGGCTTCCCATTCCACAGTATTCTCAGTTGCCCAAAACTGTCCACCCACACTACTAAATTCTCTCTGCTCACCTCCTAGAAGTGGTTAATGGTGAGGAAAACAATCCAAATTGATCTTCTGCAAATAGGTGAGCTGTGTCTGTAGCAGCAACAGGCTTTGGTAAATGCTCCTTATAATGGTAAAGAGCTATTTGAAAGGACAACCTCCTTCCACAGACAGTCTCACTCATGAATAAGATTCTTGTTCTCTAAGATAGTGGCAAAGTAGGACTCCTGAGCTGGAGCTCGTCTGCTTCATCTGCTTTTTTACTTCTTTCCTCACTCTTTCCGCTTTGATTTTTTTTCTTTTTCTTTTTAACATCCTGTCCTCGGGTGGCATCGACGATGTCTGGCATGGTAGCCAGTGCAGACACCTGGCCTCAGCGTGGATTTGAACTCCCAGCCTCAGCATGGACTTGGACTCCCGGCCTTGAGGTGAAGCCTGGTACGGTCTGAGCTGCAAAGACTGTTATTTCTTATTTCTCATTATTCTAACTTATTGCTGGACTTTTAAATTTTTTTCCCCTGAAGCATTTGTACTGAAGAATCTGTATCTAGGTACCTTGGTATCAAAGATGGCACCACAAGTAGTGACTTGTAAAGTTTTCACTGTACTCATGAGTACATGTGACAATAAAGCTAATTCTCCTCTCTTGAGGACTTATTTTAATATTTTGAGAATTGAGTTTCATGCTTTATCAGATAAGTGTGCGTTCCATCAAGTTTTCTGGAGGGTTTCTTTTTGGGAGACCTGATATTCCCATCTTCCCATAGTTGCTACATTAAGAACCTAACCTATGGCATCCCTCATGTCGGATTCAAGGCCTATCTTATCACACACTGTTCCCTGAATAATTCATTACTCAGTGGTTACAAGCCCAAAGACCAGCATCCCTTGCACCCTCACCTTGTTTAAAAGGCCACTGTGCACCCAGATGAGCACTGGCACGCCAAAACGGTCCTGCTCAGGCTGTAACCAACATATTTTGAATGTGTTGGATAAGGACGATGGCACATGATTCTGTAACAGAGACGTGGAGGTTCTGGAGGACAGGGTGGTGCAAAGGATGGGTATCCGTTTCCTGGAGAAGGCCATGCCACTAGACCCTGCAACCTGGTCCAAGCTTGCCACCTATAACAATGCAATCTGCCAGGGTAAGTGTCACACTTTTCTCTCTGCTACCTCACACTCGCTCTATCTTTGCTACTGCACCCAATTCCCGCCAAAGCTCATGTTCTACTACCCTCACTGTTGCCTGCAACATCTTCCCTTACTCACTCTCCTTTAACCTCAACTCGCCAGACCGGTAACCCTGTATGTTCTCTGAGCACCCTCCTTACTTCCTCTGAACAGCTCACTACACTTGCCCCATCTGCAACAGCAGTAACAGTTGTTCCATCCACTTTCACCTCGCTCAATCATTCCTTGTCTCTCGATACCAGAGAAGACAACCCACAATTGGGTAGAAAGGGCTGGTTGGTGTTGGTGGAGGTGGGTCTCTAAAATTGGAATCTCTCTATGAAGAAAGATTGCTGTCCCTCACAGGAAAGACAGGGACCGCTCCTGCAGGAAAAGCGAGACATCCATGTCCTGCCAACTGAGTAAATACCACTCTTTGTTCCACCGCAATTGTCACTGTAACATCACTGTCAGTGTCATTCATTACACACCTCTTCCAAACACTGGCTGAAATGCTTTCTCTCTCTTTTGTCTTGCAGGTACTAGTGGGATGTCACCACCTTTGCAGAGAAACCGCTTGGTCCACCTGAAGTCACATACTCAACCTCTGAGAACAAGAGTATGAAGGCGTCAGGGGAAGTATAGGCAAAGCTGACTCCTGCACCACCTACCAGCTCAGATACTAACACCTCAGTGGGAATGTTAGCCTTAGAAAGTTTGGGAGCATGAGCTGTTAAACACCTCATTGCAACAACTGCACACCTGGCTGGGGAACAATTGTCTGTGGTGTCTGGCGCTGAAAGGAAGATTGGAAGACAACCCCTAGCAGGAGACGACCTCTATGAAGCAATCGAGGATTTCATCCATAGGCACAGGACGGAATAGCAACAGCAGACAGGAAGCAATGGTCTCCACAGCCAATAGGCCAGAGGCTGCTGGAGTGCAGCAATGCATGAGTCTGACTAGGTTTCAGGCTGCCAATTAGAGCCAGATCCAGCAGAGTGCTTGAGTAATCAGCCTTGAGTTGGAGCCTGGTCCAATTTGTGAGCCTATCCCTATCCCTGGGTCCTTGTAGTAGCCTTTCAATGCTATTTACCTGTGCACCCTTCAATGCAGAGCTCTTCCAGAACACTCTGCCAGTGCATCAGAAAGGTGCCATAATGGCCTTGAGGGATCGACAAACATCCGATGCTAATATCTGTGGACAAGGAGCGCATGCAGATGGCAGCCATGGATCATGCCCTGAGATGCTGTTTGATGCTGAGCAAAATTGAACCTCCTTAAGTCCAGCACAGAGCTGAAGTCACCTGGTACCCACTTCCATGTCAGAGAATTATCAATGTCTAGCTTGTTCGGTATGCTTGGTAAGAAAGGAAGCTGTATATTAATGAGGTAAGTTGTGACATTAATAAGGTGTTTAACAAGCTACAATCCCCTTAATTGGTAACTCACTGCTGCCTAGTGAGAAATGAACAATGGTTTTGGAGGTCTGAACATTTATGAAACAAGGAGGTTTTTTTCTTCCTTCAAAATATTTCTCAGCTGTGGCAGTTGGATAAGAGCATTGCTTGTCCAATTTTTGTGTACCTTCTACAAGCTTCTTGTTTTCAGCCTACAAAGCTTGACTGTATTATTTGACAACGTCAGAAATCACACAACACCAGGTTATCGGCCAACAGGTTTATTTGAAAACACAGGCTTTCGGGCCCTCAGTCCTAACACCTGAAAAAAGACTGAGGCTCTGAAAGCTTGAGTTTTCAAATAAACCTATTGGACGATAAACTGATGTGGTGCGATTTGTGACTTTGTCCACCCCAGTCCAAAACTGGCCCCTTCACATCACATTTAACAGCAGCAGCTGAACTTTCAGTTCAGTGGTATCACTAAAGTAGACTATGCCAATTTCTGTTCAGTTCTTAGCTGTTCAAACTTGTTCCTGCTTTCAACTTTAAACTGCACTAAAGCATGCTGTGTCTCCAATGAGCTTTATAATCTGATATTCTAGGCTCTAGATGAAAAAAAAGCCCTCTAATGCTCCAATGACTTTCTGATCATTTCTCTTCCAGCCTCCAGCTACCATCAATTGAAATCAACTATTTCTGCGCAGTTTGAACAATTCCAGAATATTACTATGATCCACTTTTGTGCCTGGATAATTTCTTATTAGACCCTTGAAGCTTTTGTATTCCTTATTGGTGAGTCTTTGCTGAGGGTTGAAGATTTTCTCAAAACAGGTTAAGTTCACAATGATGATCTCTGTGGATGATTGCTAAAATTTGTCACCTACAATTAGATCAGTGGAGTTGTGGCACCATCCAGTTTGCCTGAAGTGTCAGTTGTCTTGAAATATTTTGAAGCTTTGAGATCTTTCCTTTGCATAATTGAAGATGCATTTCTAATTCCATAGCTGTTGATATTTCAGATTCTGTGGTCACTTTATGGTTGTAGAAACTTTAAAACTTCATTTGTTTTCATTTGGGGTGGCACGGCACCTCACAGTGGCAGGGAACTGGATTCGATTTCAACCTCAGGCGACTGTGTAGAGTTTGAACATTCTCACCATGTCTGCTTGGGTATGCTCTGGCTTCCTCCCACAGTCCAAAGATGTGTAGGTTAGATGGATTGACCATGCTATATTGCCCATAATGTCCAGGGATATGTAGGCTGGGTGGATTAGCCATGGGAAATGCCAGGTTACAGGGATGGGGTGGGTCTGGGTGGGATGCTTTTCAGAGGGTCGACATGGACTCAATGGGCCAAATGGCCTCCTTCCACACTGTAGGGAATCTATGATACCAATAGAAGTAGCACATGGTTGCTTTCTTACTTCTTGACATTGATCTGACTGTCGACCCCATGAGGAATTTCTTCAACTAACTGTGCCTGCACTTGCTGTTGCTTCTTCTCTTAGGCATGTTCAATGCAATAAGTAGACAACTTTACTGGGCTGGACTTCCCTGGTTTACCATCACTGACTTCACTTAAAGCTCTTACCTCCTGCCTGCAGTTCGATGGATCTTGCCAGTACTGTAACTAACACAGTGGATGGTAAGAAATGACATCTTACTTGGACCCACACAGGCCAAAGTTCCATTTCCACAAGACCTAACATCCCTATAGCATAGTTCCTTTTGCACATGTTCAGTAGCTATAAAATGAAGGTACAATTCCTTTTATTACACAATAACAAGAATAATCATTGGATTTTACTTGAAGCTTGTGTTTTTTAATCTATGCAACACCAGTAAATAAAAAAGAAAATTCCGTGGCACTCTAAAAACACTTAAATCAACTTGGTGTAATAAAAAAGCAACAAAGGAGCTACAGGAAACAATGATAAATGGATTATGACTCCATGGTACATTTAAAGACAACTTGGACATTAGTTTCTTGGTAAAACACCTCTCATGTAGGTTTTTTGTGACATGCTTAGCTTTTGATAGTAATGCTTATGGTAATTGTATTGGTTAATGTAATGTGTTATAGACATAATTAAATGGATTTATTCAGTAGTGATTCTGTGCTAAATACCTAAATGTGATGTAGGAATGGAGAACTTGAGTTCGCCAGTTATAACACCCTTGGGACATGATCTCTAAATGATCTTCTCCTGCACAATTCAAACAATGGTTATTCAACTTGGGAATTTCATTGAAATTATTCTTTTAGATTCTGCTTCTAAAAACAAGGATATAATTGATCACCAATGGGATTTTTAAAAAAACACTGTCTTGATGAAAGAGTACTTGCCAATTCTTTTAGGGCCATTTTGCACAAACATAAATGACACGGAAATCTCATTACTTTGAATTGATGTTATTGTGGTGGAGCTAAAACACGACTCTCTTACTTTCTTAAAAACATTGATTTTTTCTTTCTTTCAAATCATATCTCCTATTTATTGCACCCTCTTCCTCGCTAGAAAATTTAGACATCATAATGTGCTCAACAATACTTGCTTGCACACATTCATGACGATGTTATTCCAAAGTGTCCATTCAGATATTGTTTGATATTCAATAGTAATCTATTGAAATTAATACCCCTGAAATGAAATCACACAGTCCTCTAACCACATTGATTGCAAATATTTATTTGCCTTTAAAGCATCCAGCAGTGTTCAACTGAAATCTTTGGAAATCAACCAACAAGGAATTAAGCTGAAATAAAAACAGCCAAGTCAATCCTCATCTTAGAAGCATTGAAGGAAGAAACACTATAGACCAGTGCTCACAAGGTGTCAGACAATGTTATTAGTCCCAATTGCAATGTTATGCAGTGTGGGGACACTTAACATAGACCAGTCACTGCAGGGATTATTATAGTGATTAGTATTGATTATATTAGTTAATATAATTATTATCACTAGTTATTACACCATAATATGGCACTTTTATTGTGTTATATGCTATCATTTCCCCTCGACTTCCCCTCTGTCTTACTGTGTCCACCTTCCCCCTGCTCCATCTTCCCCACTCTCCTTGCCCTCCCTGCTCCCTGCCTCTGCACCTGTTCTCACCCCTTGCTCATCATGCACTCTCCTCCCTTTTTTCCCTCCTTCTCTTTCCTTTCTCTCTTCCTCCCCCATCATCCACCTTTTATTATTCTCCTTCAACTCACTTTCCTTCTCCCCCTGCCTGCTGACTGCTCTCTCACACCTTCATGCCTACCTCTCTCTCCCCTCCATCTCTCCATCCTCACTCCCTTCCACTCTCTACCTTTATCTCCCCCCAACTCTCCCTTCCACCTCTCCCTTCCCCCCCAATCCCCTTCATCCCTTCTCTATCCCCACTTCTCCCTCACTTTCCTATCCATCCTTTTCACCCTTTTCCTCACCACCGCTTTCCCCTGCCTTCTATACCATTCCTTCTGACCTGGCCTAAGTCAAGTGATGACTGGAACTGGCAGTTACACAAAAGGCTTGTTCTAGTCCAACCAGATATAGGACCTTTGGCAATGGTGAAGCCTCCATTCACTAGCTGGTAAGTGCATTTGTTGAGTCCAGGGTATCTGGGTGAAGAATGCCAAATATTAACTACTGGCTAAGAAGAAAAGTTTCTCCACTTTAAATGGAGAGGCCTTATTTTATGCTCCCAAGTTCTATATTTCCTGGGAGGGGAAATATCTATTTAACATCTAATTGTGGTACCTGACAATTAATTTATTAGGATGCAGTTCATTCCAACTTAAATTATATTTTGCAATTTAATTCTAATGAACAAAAACTCACCCATTATTGCCTTTAGGAACAATGGACAAATTTAAGTTTAATTTATTTTTTCTATTGTTTGTGTTAAGAAGCTGGGGACATGTTTTTGTTTCAGTTGCCTGTACAGCTGGTTTGCAACGCAAAGTGACACCTAAAGCATGGGCTTAATTCCTGTATTGGCTAAGGTCACTGTTAAGATCCCGCCTTCTCAACCTTGCCTGAGGCATTGGGACCCTCAGATTAAACCCACCACCAGTCATCTCTCTCTAATGAGGGAGCTCTCCTGTGATCCTCTGGCACTATGGTGTCTTTACCTTTACTCGTGTTTATACTGAAATCTTATCAATCTTTTTGTTTTGTGTGACATACAATTCATGCTTTTTTGTTTAATAAACACTTTATTCTTTGTTTTAAATGTAAACTTGAACACTCTTGTGCATATGTTCAGTAACTAACCTCCACAGCTGAAAGTAAAACAAAGTTAGTGTCTATCAAGCCAGATTTCACTCTGTGTTCTGACATGTCTAGTATTAACATCATAACATAACATTGTAACATTGAAACATATTAGATTGTAGCCGATACTCCAAATTCAGTGAGCTATTTGAGTGAAATATTAAATCTAGTATTGTAAAAACATTCTTCTGAGGTTGCATTGTGATTGCCTTGCCAAACAACTAATGCAATTTTGCAGTAGTATCGTAAAAACGCTTGGAAAAGTTTGTTCTGTTAGCTATCAGTGGTCTTAATAATCATGTCTCGCTGATTAATATAATGTCTGTTGTGCTTAAATAAAATCAAGCAAAATAAATGTAAGGCATGAGCTCTCAAATATTATTAAGATTAGTGAAATCCTAATGTTTTAGCCAATCATTCCACAAACTTAATAAGGAATCAGCAAGATACAGCAGATTTGTATGCAGAAGACCATACACTGCAGAATTACTGCCTATTATCATCCCAGCAGTATAGGCCAATAATAACACATGGAACTGTGCATTTCATAAGTGGATAGGATTAACTACTGGGTACACAGTACAACATAGGAAATTGCTTTATTCCCAGACTGCTGAGTCTCCAGGGGAAGCAGCAGTATGTCTCAGGCCTATTAACAACTATCCAAGCATTACCTCCTGTAGGATGGGGTTATTGGCTAACCACCAGGTGACCAATTAAATGCTATAATTTAGGCCCAAATCAAACAGCAAGGAGTCTGTTTTTGACAGTGGTGTCATGGCAGAAATTGGAAATCTTGTTGAAAATATTATTTATTATCTCTCTAGAGAGCACATGTAATTATTGTAGAATAAGACCTTGCATATGTAAAGCCTTGTGCAAAACCCATTCAACCAAATGGGTGTTCTGTTAATTTACTGAGAGACCCTTCTGCTCATTGACAAAGCTGACATCAGCAGTAAAAGAAACAAAAACAATATTTTTGTGTACTAGCCTCAAATTATGTTGTTGTTTGAGCCTTAAAAGTATAACATTCAGAAAATTGACCATTTCCACAAATTGTTATCGAGGAGAAACAAAGTTATTCAGGGCAGAAACTTACACAGAACCTTACTGAAAAACATAGTTTTCTGATTTTTTTTTTGAAATTTTCAAATTGTAATAATCCTGGCAAGGCTATAGTTAGTACTGATTTGCAGTTGATATGAGATGATCTCGGGAATCTTGTGGTCTTTGTGGTCGTGGTACTCCCAAAAAAGTATTGATTAGAAACCTCAAGATGTTGGCTCTGTAAAAACAAAGAAATTGTGATTTTTGACGAAATCAGCACAATGTGTGACTTGGAAGAGAACCTGGAAATAATTTTCCTATCTTTTAGCTGGAACTATGAAGAAAAGGCGTCCATAGATGACTGGACCCAGCAGCGGCTGTGAGATTAAAAGATTTCATGACTTAGTGCCATTAACGCTGAAAGGGAAATTTAAGTCAATGCACCACCGACACTCAATCCTCAGTCCAAGTATGTGGGAGGTCTGACAGAAGAATGCTGTTTACCCCTCGCAGTAAAAAGACAACAGACAGCTGACTGTAAAGCTCATTTTAAAATGTGAGCATAAGTTTATGACCAAACCGTTGGCAAAACAAGACTTGATCAGCTTGGGTGCCTAAGTGGATCACACACCTGAAGATGAAATGTGAGGTACCCCATGTCCCAGAATAGGTCCCAAACAGGTAGTCTCCAAAGATCAGGTCCTCTTCTTATCTTCATTAACATTTAAGAGTCAATTAGAAGATCTAACTTATAAGTCCATTCCAGAAATGTGTGCAAAAATGGCAATCCACTGGAACAATTTCAGACCCTGAAACCATCTTTTGTTTCACATATATATTTTGGGGAAAGAGGAAAATCTGAGGAGTCAACAACACTTTTTTAAAAAAAATCTGTGGTATGCCTGTAAAAGGAAATGATTTTATCATGTGTGAAGAATTTCAGATAATAGGAGTGACAAAGATGACATATCTACATCTTTCCACATTGACACAGAGCAGGGATGACAAAACCTGGCAATAAATGTGTAAACTACACTTTATAGGGCATTGAAAGGCTTCTTAATAGATTTTATTCCCATTATCAGCAAATTCAATGGGTCTGACATCTATTGAAAGTCGTCACTTAGAAAATACAAACTGTCAATCATCTGAGGTCAAATTGCTTCCTTTGCTTGATTTCCATAACCGACAAGTATGATTCCTTGGATTTCTTTTTGAAATCATTGATTGTTTCTGATTCCACCACTCTCTTAGGCAATATCCAGGTATCAGTGCTTGTTGCATTCAAAATAAAACTCATCCTCACATTCCTAGAATCTCTTCCCCTCAACCTTAATTCTCTGTCACTTAACTGTTATATTGTCAGCTAAGGGGAGCAGTTTATCCTTGTCTACCTTATTTAAGTCTGTCATAAAAGTTTATTCTTCTATCAATTCTCTCCTCAATCTCCTGTGCTTCAAAAGCCTAAATTCTTCAGCCTAACCTTGTAGTTAAAATTGCCCACCTCTGGAGCCATTGTTGTAATCTCTCATACACTCTCAAAGACACTTTCCTTCCTAAACCATGGCGATCATAAGTGGATGCAATACTCTGATCATGCCCTAATTTCCCTGCTTTTGTGCTCAATATTTTGATAATGATAGTAGGATCCCATATGTTCTGGTGAGCACTAGCTCGTTGTGTACTGCCATGCTCAAAGATTTGTGTACTTGCATTTCCAGGATATCTGTCTTTAGAAATGTGCTATGAAGTACATTTACTTCTCCCTATCCCTACAATTCTGCAACATTGCAACATCTCACACATCTCAGTATTAAATTCCATCAGCAATTTGTTAGTGAATTCTACCTAATTCCTGTTGCAGTCAGTTAGTATAATCCTCGCTGTATGGCACAACACATTGCCAAAACAATGACATTTAATCTTGTATTTCAACAGACAATTCATTTATATGTATCAATCAAAAACAATGATCCTAGCATTGACCTTTGGGGAACACCATTGTTTACCATCCATCAGTCTAGAAAAATTACAACTCTCTGTTTTCCATCTTTAAGTCATTTTTTTCCCTCCAGGTTGACACTGACCATCCTATTCCACGAAGCACAATTTTGTCAACAAGCCTTTAGTGTGGTGTTTTGCTGATCTCTTTCTTAAAATTTATATAAACCACATCTGTTGCATTTAATTTAATAACCCGCCTTGCTATTTCATCAAAAAATTCAATTTGATTTGTCAAGCAAGATCCAAGTTTGACAAATACTTGTTGGCTCTCCCCAGTTAAGTCAAATATTTCCAAATGCCTGATAACTCTTGCCCCGTTTTTAAGATTATTTCTAAAACTTTACCTACAACTAATGAAAAACTATCTGACTTGTTTTTGCACCATTTCTTGAATAAGGGATTTTGACCTATCACCAACGTATAAAAAAGACTCAAAGATTGAGGCAACATTTCCAACATCTCCAACCCCACTGCCTCTAGAAACATTGAATTTAAGCCAATGTGGACCAAGTACCTTATTCAATCCATGCGTAGTCAGACGTTACAGTATCCTCTGCCTTTCATTTTTCACCCCATTCATTGTTTTTACCACTCTGCTTCTATATTGCTTTTCGAAACATAGCTTATTCGTCCAATTTTTTTTTCAGATTATTCTATCTTAGAAATACAAATAGCCATGCTCTGTACCTCTAAACTTATGTCATCCTTTTTGTCCCTCATAGGACCCACTCCATGTCTTACTACCCACTCACGTTTTACACATAGATAATTTATTTTGTAGGATTTCCTTTTATATTGACTGCGATTCTATTCTCACATTCTCTTTTCTTTTCGGTCTAATTTTCTTCTTCACCTCCCCGTGAATTTATTGTACTTGACCACTAAGAAGAGTTGAATGAGGACCTGTTTGATTTTCCAGTTTTCTTGAGTTAATACACGGTAAGCAAGCTGGCAGATGGAACCATGCTGCTCAATACCCTTAGGTAACTAGTGGATTTTAGGTAACTAGTGGATTTTAGGTGGAAAATCAGACAGTGCAGTTGTTTATCTAGAGCCTGCAGCAACAGTTTAAATGGGATGTGCATTTTTATATGGCGCAAGAGCTACAAGTCTGGAGGAGCAGGTTACGTGAATTCAGAACCTGCAACAGCAACTGCAGAGATTTTACAGCTCGAGAAAAAAACCTACAGCAAGCTGAATGACTTCAATGCACTTTAACATGAATTAAGTACTTACAAAGTGGAGTCACTGTTATCATGTAGAAATCATAGCAATCAGCTTGGACTCAACAAGACACAGGTAGACTGATTCATTCAAGGGGACAAAATGTTATCATCAGGATTCTGCAGTAATTAGATCAGACATGAACTTACTGAATGTTGGTGCAGGCCAGCATTAGCACCAATGTTTTTTTTCCACACAAGCCTCTGAGGTTTGTGAAGGGTGGCAGCTTCTGGAACTGGAAGTCAATGCTGTGAACGGTGATCAGTGTACTGATGCTGACCGTCTGAGTGGGTGTGCATGTGAACAGATAAGGGGATGGGTTTCTTTTAGAGAGTAGCAATCTCACGCAGCGTGTCACTGTCTTCCTTCATTTCTTTTTATGAAGAAGAGGGATCTCCACATTTCTGCAAGAAGGTTCTGATTAGGGGCCCCTCAGAAATGCAAAGTTGTGCTTCCATTCTGCCAGTGCTTTCATAACACAGAACTGTCAAAGGAAGGCAACTGTGCCCCCTTTTCACACCAGTCAGACACTGTATTCTGAATGTTAAAATCCTGAGTCATTTTAACAGCTGCCATCAAACCATAAATACATCATCTAAGTGTGATGATAGGGTGCTGCGAGGGTTGTCTGTCAGATGGGTAGAGGATGAAGATACCAGATTAGAAGTGGGTCGGGTGCCAGTTAAGAAGGGTGCAAGATGAGAAGGGAGTTGAACACCAGCTGGAAAGGGTGCCATTAGGAAAGGGAATTTGGGGCCCAGGGTGAAGGCAGGTCTGATACCAGAGGGAGTGTCAGGTCAGGGTCTGGGGGAGAGGGCATGCAATATAAAAGGTCTGAGGGACCACTTTGATAAAATGTTCAGGGATATTTAACGTCCATCTGAAAGGGAATACAGGACTTTGGCTTAATGTGTCTTGAAAAAAATATTTAACAACCTATTTAAATATTACACCATGTAGCTGACAGTTCAGTCTCCGGTTGGCAAATAGTTCAAAAGCCAATGGTCATCAGGTGATGACATATGTTGGGGGTCGTCACTTTATCTCTCTCAAGGTGAGGCAAGGTGGCTCTCACGTATTTTCACTTCAATTTTAGACCAGCAGGATTGATATCTGTTTGAAACTGAAAGCACGTATAAAAACAGATCTCAGTGTGATAACCATTTTAATTTAAGATCGCCATCATCCAGGTTTAAAGTACTGGCGGGTAGTACTAAGACAGAAAAATTCACTTTGGAAAGTCCATTGCTGCATTCAGAAGTATTGCTGCTTGTATAAAATATATAAATATTTCTGTTGGAGGCAACTTGGCTTTTTGAACAATGGGCAGGCTGCACAGTCTAGGTCATCTTCACAAGCTCTTTTGAACTTACTCATATGAACAGACATTGTGAAGGAATGGCAAGCCAGAATGAAATTATGAACTCTGACTTTTAGAGAACCTTTAATCATTTATTTCAAGAACATGCAGCAAAAAAGAACTGGTCACATTTTGTTCCCAGGAATTGATCCTATGAGTGATCTTGTCATAATGCTACTTAGATGATGCAAAGTAGAATATTGGTAATGGAAGATAGGAATCAAAATAAACTCAGCCCTTAAAGATTTGTGAGAAAAATAAGAATCATAAACTGGGTAACTATATTTTACAATCTTTCGTACAGTAAGATTTGATGCTAGAATACATGAAAGAAACCAGATAGCTGACAGTGAATTATAAAATTATAATCCAATCAAAGAATTTGGATGACATTACAAACCTTCATTCTTACAATTTACCTAACTCTTGATTGAAAATAGGATTACTGTCAGCATATTTCTTTGCAACAAACTGTATTTGTCACTTATGCCCATCTACAGTTTATAAATATGAAAAAAGTAAATTAGCATGATTTTAATATGAATAATATAAACCTCAAGGAAGTGTTTCCATGGAAAACAAGATAAAACAAAAGCGTTAGAAAATCAAGTTTTTTGCAACCATTCCTGCAGTATAATTGTTTTTACTCATGCAGTCTTTAAAGTTAATATATTCCTTTGAGAATAATTCTTTTCACAGCTGAAGCAGGCAGGTTTGAAGTATTTCTGACAATTCAAATTTGACAATGTCAAAGCACGTTAGAAATGATCCATGTTCAAATCGGTTGCATCTAATAAATGGAATTCATGTTTTTGCATAATCTGGTAAATGGTAATAGAAGAAAATTGATTTTATTAAAATTTGAACCAAATGACTCTCTTGCTTACAATATCAGACACTGACATAAGAATGTAACCAGAGGCTATTTCCAAAAGGCAGGCGATTTTCTTGTGGGCATGATGTTGTTGGAATGCCAAAGATGTGCCTGAAAAGACACTTTCATGCGTCTGCCCTCTGTAAAGGAAATGGTCTGCCACAGAAACTGAGATCAAAGCTGAAGAGAACCACAGTTGCGTCATCCTGTCATAAGTACAAGGATCATCAAACGAGAATTTTAAGATCACATTTGTCTAGTTAGCATTGCTTAATCGCTGTACTGAAACAAAATTACCCCCATTCTCTCCCTCTAAGCTAATGAAATTGGTCTTTAGACAAAGTCAATGGAAAAGATCTTATGGTGCAGTATAAAGCAGGCTAACACACAACCATCTGAATCAAAAGAAGATATAGGCTGCTCAATATGCAGCGAGTGGTAGATTACAGATGTCAATGGTGGGGCCTTCACTTTTTACAATATATGTCACTGATTTAGATGAAATGACCAGAGGCATATTGCCAAATTTCCTTATTGTATTTCTCCGTGTAACTTCCTCCATTATCATTTCCACAATGAACCAAACATTTCAGAAATTCATATCTCCACTGTTTGATGAGAATAAAATTACTTGACATAGAAACATAGAAACATAGTAAATAGGAGCAGGAGGAGCCCTTCGAGCCTGTTCTGTCATTCTTCATGATCATGGCTGATCATCCAACTCAATTGCCTAATCCTGCTATCTCCCCATAACCTTTGATCCCATTCTCCCCAAGTACTATATCTAGCTGCCTCTTGAATATATTCAATATTTTGGCATTAACTACTTCCTGTGGTAATGAATTCCACACGGTCACCACTCTTTGGGTGAAGAAATGCCTCCTCATCTCCATCCTAAATTGTCTACCCCAAAATCCTCATACTGTGACCCGTCGCTCTGGACACACCACCATCGGGAACATCCTCCCTGCATCTACCCTGTCCAGTCCTGTTAGAATTTTATAAGACTCTATGATGTCACCCCTCATTCATCTGAACTCCAGTGAAAACGATCCCAACCTAGTCAAATTCTCCTCACATCAGACCCATCCCTGGAATCAGCCTTGTAAACCTTCGCTGCACTCCCTTGAGAGCAAGAGCATCCTTCCTCATAAGAGGAGAACAAAACTGCACACAATATTCCAGGTGTGGCCTCACCAAGGCCCTATATAACTGCGACAACACATCCCTGCTCTTGTACTCGAAACCTCTTGCAATGAAGGCCAACATACCATTTGCCTGCTTTACCACCTGCTGCACCTGCATGCTTACCTTCAGCGACTGGTGCATTAGGACACCCAGGCCCTGCTGCACACTCCTCTCTCCCAATTTACAGCCATTCAGGCAGTAATAAAAAAAAAACTCCACGGTCCTCATTTCATTAAATTGACAGTGAATTTTGCATAGATACAAATCATTTTGGTGGTAACACTGTGACCTTCCCACATTGTGAATAAATTGAAGTATATCTGTCTGGAGCTCTACAGCAATTCAGCAGATTCCATCAAGGTAACAGTAGCTGAATTGTAGTATCACCTGAAATGTGGCTTATAAACAGGAACAATAGAGATTAGATTGCCAGTCGCAGTGAAGGCAGTTGGAATTTTAAACCTTTATGCTTCTTACCTTTTCCAAGCAACTGCAGGAGATATTAAACATCAGTGAATCTACAGTGGAATGATGCATCAAACACTTCACTGGTGGAAAAGTGACAGTAAAATATGGAAGTGCTTCATTTTATTTTCACTTTGCAAGATATTCCACAAATTTCAGACATTTAATAATATCTGTATGGTCTTTTCTCCTTATCCAGAATGTGATAGCATTCATGAACTGTAGCAGATCCCTCCGCATGAAGGTGATTAGTGACCAGCAGCGCAGCAAAAGAAAATACATGCTTCCCAGGTAGATGTCTTGGTTCCTTTATTTTTGTCAATTTGGTTTTATTGATTGGTCTTTTATTTGTGGCTGAAAATAAAATGCCAAGCCCTACTCTAGGGCCCAAGAGTATAATTTAGTTTAACATTTCAATGCGTACAGAAAAATGTTGCAGTATTAAATATTATAAAGTTGATAGATGAGGGAAGGGCTGTGGATGTCATATACATGGACTTCAGTAAGGCGTTTGATAAGGTTCCCCATGGTAGGCTGATGGACAAAGTGAAGTCACATGGGGTCCAGAGTGTACTAGCTAGATGGATAGAGAACTGGCTGGGCAACAGGAGACAGAGAGTTGTAGTAGAAGGGAGTTTCTCAAAATGGAGAACTGTGACCAGTGGTGTTCCACAGGGATCCGTGTTGGGACCACTGTTTTTTGTGATATACATAAATGATCTGGAGGAAGGTATAGGTGGTCTGATTAGCAAGTTCGCAGATGACACTAAGATTGGTAGAATAGCAGATAGTGAAGGGGACTGTCAGAGAATGCAGCAGAATATAGATAGATTGGAGAGTTGGGCGGAGAAATGGCAGATGGAGTTCAATCCAGGCAAATGCAAGGTGATGCATTTTGGAAGATCCATTTCAAGAGCGAACTAAATGGTAAATGGAAAAGCCCTGGGGAAAATTGATGCACAGAGAGATCTGAGTGTTCAGGTCCATTGTACCCTGAAGGTGGCAACGCAGGTCTATAGAGTGGTCAAGAAGGCATACGGTATGCTTTCATTCATCTGACGGGGTATTAAGTACAGGAGTTGGCAGGTCATGTTACAGTTGTATAGGACTTTGGTTCAACCACATTGGGAATACTATGTACAGTTCTGGTCGCCACATTACCGAAAGGATGTGGATGCTTTGGAGAAGGTGCAGAGGACGTTCACCAGGATGTTGCCTGTTATGGAGGGCAGTAGTTATGAAGAGAGGTTGAGTAGATTAGGATTATTTACATTAGAAAGACGGAGGTTGAGGGGGGACCTGATTGAGGTCCACAAAATCATGAGAGGTACAGACAGGGTGGATAGCAAGAAGCTTTTTCCCAGAGTGGGGGACTCAATTACTAAGGGTCACGATTTCAAGGTGAGAGGGGAAAAGTTTAAGGGATATATGCGTGGAAAGTTCTTTATGCAGAGGGCGGTGGGTGCCTGGAATGCGTTGCCAGCGGAGGTGGTAGAGGCAGGCACATTAGCATCATTTAAGATGTATCTAGACAGATACATGAATGGGCAGGGAGCAGCGGGATACAGATCCTTGGAAAATAGGCAATCCTTGGAATAACGTAATACTTGAGTTTGAATTTCTGTTTAATGTTTTATAGAATTGTGTGATTACAATTTGTTAGTTATCAAAAACAATCTACAACTACCAGGCAGGAGACCCTTTTATGTGCAACACAATGTTTTATGTTGAACATAGGGCCATTGTCTTCTTGTTTCCAGAAGTTTGAAATAATCAAACTTAAAATGCTGAGGCTTCAATCAATCTATTCAGTGCTGCTATCTAGATAGCTGGTGGACTGATAGATTTTTGTTCGGGACCTGACTACAGTACAGCAGTAAATGTGGCATCCTGGATGTATATTTGCATAATAATTTCTAATTATTACAAATAATATGATAATGTACCGACATTTTTTTACATTTAATGTCATAACTACTCCATAGTTTCAATTGACAATCCAGTCTAAAGTTTTGTTCAAATTAATTTTCTGGCACTGAGAGAATTAGCAATGTTTAACCCTGGATCAACAGAAATATTGGCCACTGTTATAGGAGTTTGGGAAGAAAGTATCTCACTGAGAGAACAAATTCAGCCAGGCAAAAGACAGCAGTGGTGGATGGGGTCTGGTTGGACCTGATCAGACCATCACACTGGAGATTGCTGATCTCAATGAGAGATCAAACTGTCTTCTCAAAATACACAAGTAGGACTGGTCTGACAGGCTCCCTACTTCAGCCTGTTCCTGCCCCACTGAGCTTATTTCTTCCAATTTTGAACCATTGTTTCTGCTCTCATCCAGACCCTCCTTATTTAAGTTGGTGACCATTCTGTATTTACGACAGCCTCCGGTGAACTTGTCATTACCATCTCTTTTTCACTATGGATGTTTAATTTCTCTTTACCTCCTACCCCCAGCAGGATAGTCTGAGAGCTATCCATATCTTCATTGAATAGAAGCTCAATTAATGCTCATCTACTGGCAAACTTCTCCACCTTGTTAACTTGTGCTTTAATTGAACATTTTTTTTTCTTTAACACACCTCACTTCTTCCAAATAAAGGATATTGCCATGGCTATCTTCATAGATCCTCACCAGGTCTATCTTTTTTCTCAGTCCTAGTCCTACTCAGAACCTCAACCCATTCAACTCTTTCCCAGGTACATTAATGACTGTATTAGTACCATTTCTGCTCTTACCTAGAAATCAAATCTTCATCAGCTTTGCTTCTAATTTCCACTCTTCTCTCACATCCACATAGCCCATCTTCAACACATCCCCTAACTTCCTCATTGTCGTCTTCATTTCAGGGGACTGGCTGTTAATTAATATTCCATGCAAGCCCAATGATTGCCATCGTGATTATGAATACACTCCCATACACCCTATTTCCTCCAAGGTCCCCATTTCATTCTATGAGTTTCTCAGTCTCCATGGCATCTGTTCAGATGATCCAACATTTCTTATAGGTCTTGTCTTTTTCTCAAATGAGAATTTCCTGCCAATATTTGACAGGGTCTGATCTATTTCTCACACTTCTGCTGTAACCCCTTTTCTCCCGCCAACTGCAAAATAGTTCTCATTATTCTCATCTTCCAACCGTCTCACCATCCAAGACCTCAAAATATCCTACTTAATGAAACAACAGTTTATGTGTCTTTTGTTCAATTTAGAGTCCTGTATTCACTGGTCATAATGCAGTATCTCATCACATATAGTCTGTACAGTGGTCTTATTTACAAAATCAGAGAAAAGTCCAAAATCCAGCACAGTTGCTCCTCAGAATGCTAGATTTGGACATTGCAGTTGTGCTTTCTTTCTGCAGACACTTGTGTTGTACATCAAATTAAATTATTTAAAATTAGAAAATGTAGTGCCTTGGTTTATCTTTTACTTTTTGCATCTTAAGAAAGGAGAATATAAACAATCCTCTATGGTTCAAAGCTTATAAACAGTCACATTGGTGCATGGAATGCAGTTCACATCCTACCAAAATTTGACATAATTTCTTTAGAAAAGTATTTATATCTGAAAATCATGGTAAAATTGTATGCTGTTTGAAATACAACCTAATGTTTTAATTCTCCTGCATGGTTTCATCATAAAATTAGAAAACTATCCATGACATGCTGATGATTTCATCTTAGATTACAACATTTTAAAAAAATACATTGTTTAGAAATGAATCTTTATTCTTCTTTGGATGAGTGGTCCATGTTTGTACGTCAGCGATTATCAAGTAAATTCAGCCCAGTGAATCCCCATATTGTGTGTTTTCAGTCATCCAAGCAATTCAGGGAGGGCATATATGTACTTTCCTATAGGAACAGGCATTGGAGCATCAGTTAATCTTCGTCATTCCTGGTATGCTGTGAGCTTTTGTCTATTAATATGTTGAATATCTACTTTCTTATGTGGAGAATGTCACTTGTCATAGAAGAAATCCGAGACAGAAGAAGCAAAGTAAATAATGGAGGAAGAATTCCACTCATGAAAAAGGATGCAGTAATATAAAGTTTAATCTCCATACATAACGCTGTTAAAATGTTCAAATCAACCTTATACTAAAAAAGGTGAGTGCCCTAATTAAGCTATAAAATGGGATGTAGATCTAATTAAGTGAGCAAAAATAACAAAAAGAAACACTGCTCTAATACTTTAAACCCCAGGAGACTTCATGTACTGCCCTATTGTTTGCAAACTTGACAGATACAATATATGATAAATGATAATGAACTACAGTAGGAAGCACTGAGCTGTTAATTAGTATTATAGCTTCAATGCAGTTTTTTTTTAATCTACATCTACTGCAGACTATTTAGAGTGTCTAATATAGCCACTGTTGAGTAAAAGTGTTGCTAACACAATTTGCTTATGCTTAACCCTCAATTCAAGGGAAACTTCCTTGAAACACATTAGATACTGTCACAACATGTACATAAAGTTCCACCGAGACTGCATTCGGCAATATTAAAATCACAGCTTATGAACTTTCGACTTGTTTCGACTTCAGCAGTTATTATAAGCTCATTCTTGGCCATGATCCTATGGGATATTATTTGCCCAAAAGAGATATCCACATAAATTAAACTGAGAACTATACATTTCTGGTAAACAATGGGTGGTTCCTGCAGGTTTGGTCTGTAGATTACCCCCATGAAGGGATCAACTGATGCCTGTGTGAGGTGATCAATAGTTTCCCACTGTTCAGCAAATTTTCCATGAGAACTCGACAATGTCTGTTCATGTCAACTGATCAAAGGGATGCTGTGTAAATTGAATGATGGATTATCCATCTGAAGTAATCAATAGATTGTATACATAATCTGATCATTTCAATGTGCTTGTAACTTGCTCAATGAGTTATCCTTACTAGGTGAACAATGCATGTAGTATATGCTCAGCAGCATTTGACAAGATAAAAACATAAATATTTTTGAATAGGCTCCATTTAACACACATTTAAGCAAGATTATCTGAGTCGAATAACAATTTCTTTCCCATTTTTCACAAGTAACCAAAGTATTCTGCTGCACTTTATTCTCCCTTTGGGGATTGCTGAGGAGGTTTTGGAAGGGTTAACACGTTTATTATCAACTGGTTGAACCACATCCGGACCCAACAAGTGAAGGCAGAACTTACACTCAGAGCTTCTGGCTCAGCGGTTGGGACACTACTAACCGAGACATAAGACTTCCATATATTAATTAGAGAGACTATATAATTGTAATCTTGGTACCAATCAGAGCTAGGAAAGAACATATATAAAGATCTATCATAAATTGCATAGTGTGGAGAAAAAGACCTTAATTTACTTCCAGCAACAGGCAACAGATTGATTGATCCTACATCTTGAATTGTACTCATGTGAAGTAAGTTTTATGAATCACTCGACAACTGGAGTCAATTATCATATGCACTTCTCCAACTGAAGACACTATGTAGAGAGCATCATTTTCAATTTAAACATGATTGGAAAACTGAGGGCAGTGGGATCAGCTACCCATTGTATACCCTGTACAAAGGAGGTAATTTGCAATGCCCAGTACCCAAGCTGCAAATGCCTCACAATGTAGGGAATGGGAAGGTCAGGGTGGAAGGAAAACAGAAAGTTTTCTCAACAGTGGCTATATTAGACACTCTAAACAGTCTGCAGTAGATGTAGATCATTGTGACGCCTCACTGGGGTAACATGCTAGAAGTCAAGCCCCACTTCTCCTGGATTATCACAAAAGTTAAAGATCTGATCACGGTGGGTGAAATTGTCTGTCTTTTGGACCCAAGTTGACAGAAAGTACGGACTCAGTTTCTATAATTAATACAAAATTACTATCTTCACAAATAAATGGACTCTAGCTGCAAGTAAAGAATTAGGAATTGTCAGCATATAACTTTACTTTTTGAAACTGTAACCCATTTATAAAATTCCCCTACATATACATACAAACAGGCACAGATAGGGGAAAAGAAACATGGTTGTCAAGGATGGAGGGAAAGCCTGGAAAGGCAGTTCAATTGTTTCTGTCCCTAGAGTTTGCTGAGATGGTCCTTCTGGCCTGTCAGGATGTTGCTCCTTGATCTTCCTTCTCCAAGTACCTTAATTTACTTGCATGGGCACAGAGCAACTGGTTCACACTTCAAATATCTCTGACCTATTGATTAAAAGACACAGCTTACAGCAACTGATAAGGAAACAAAAACTGGCTTTCTGGTTTGAGGCGATTATTTTACTGCAACAGTAAGGGACAGCTTATTCCTTTTAGAGATCCAATGGCTTCTCTCTCAAACATTCACACCCCAAACTGTTTATCTAACTGGAAGCCAATCACATAGTGTTCTTTGATAACTGATCACTACACCACAGACAAATCTACTACTTGTTATAGATCAAAGCACCATTTATACATACCCCTTGGGTTCCAGATCATTTGCAATTAGACTTCCGTCACTAGTTGAACAAACAGCTCAGTAAACAGCAGATGGAATTCAACCCGGAAAAGTGTGAAGTGATTCATTTTGGAAGGTTGAATTTGAGTGCAGAATACAGGGTTAATGGCAGGATTCTTGGCAGTGTGGGGGAACAGAGGAATCTTGGGGTCCATGTCCATAGATCCCTCAAAGTTGCTACCCAAGGTGATGGGGTTGATAAGAAGACGTATGGTGTGTTGGCTTTCATTGGCAGGGTAATTGAGTTTAAGAGCCATGAGGTTATGCTGCAGCTCTATAAAATCCTGGTTAGACCACACTTGGAATATTGTATTCAGTTCTGGTCGCCTCATTAAAAGAAGGATGTGGAAGCTTTAGAGAGGGTGCAGAGGGGATTTACCAGGATGCTGCCTGGACTGGAGGACAGGTCCTCTGATGAAAGGTTGAGGGACCTAGGTCTTTTTTCATTGCAGCAAAGAAGGATGAGAGGCGGCTTGATAGAGGTGTACAAGATGATGAGAGGCATTGAGTGGATAGCCAGAGACTTTTTCCCAGTGCGGAAATGACTATTACGAGGGGGCATAATTTTAAGGTGTTTGAAAGAAGGTATAGGGGAGATGTTAGAGGTAGGTTCTTTACACAGAGTGGTGGGTGCAGGGAAGGCATTGCCAGTGGTGGTAGTGGAGTCAGATACATTAGGGACATTTAAGCGACTCTTGGATAGGCACATGGATAATAGTCAAATGTAGGGTATGCAGAGTGGTTTGATCTTAGTAGGAAAATAGGTCGGCAAAACATTGTGGGCCAAAGTGCCTGTACTGTGCTGTAATGTTCTATGTTCCATGTTCCATGTTCTATGTTCTATGAGTGTCAGGAAACTTGCTTTCAAAAAGTGCCTCAAGCGCTTAAACCATTATTGATTTTCAAAACAGTCTTTTTCCTATTTCAGTCCACAATCAAGAACGCGGAACAAATAAAATGATACAGTCTTTACATCATACATAGGAGACACTGCCAAATATGAGAAACAAGTCTGGCCTGGCAACTGGGAACTAAAGTGTTGAAAGCAACATACATAGATGAACTCACATACACCTGCACACTATTTCTCTATGTTCTTCAATCTTTCCTTCAGCTACTGGTTTTCTTATAAGAGATCCACAAAGTTCTTTTTTAAGATTCAACTGCCTGGGACACATTAGGAATGTTTGCCCCCATCTACAAAGCATGCAGATGATGATCCTACTGTTTTCACCATGACAGGTGCCAACAAACATTAAGCATTTGTGGAAGTTCTCTGAAATGCCTCCTAGGCTGCATTGTGGATGCAAGAGGCTCTAATGGAATTCATTGAAATAAAACAAAGAACTGCAGATGCTGGAGGTCTGAAACACACGAGAACACAATTCGATGGGGAAACTCAGCAGGTCCGGCAGTATCCGTGGAGAGAAAATGGAGTTAACATATTGAGTTCGGTGACCATTCTTTAGAACTGAAGGTGACTAGGGAAGGGTGTCACTTACACTGTTAACAGAGTGGGATTGGGGGTGTGGGGGGCCTAGGAGAGAATAGAGAGAGCTTCTAGTTGCCTGCAATTTCAACACAACATTCATCCTATGCTGTTAAAAGCCTCAAAGCTCTAACTCTCTGCGATCCAACTCTTGTCCATATTTTGTCCAAGGCTGTAATGAAGGCAGGATCTGAGTGGCCCTGGTAGAACCCCAAATGGACATCAGTGAACAGGTTATTGCTGAGCTGGTGCTGCTAGGTAACACTGATGACAGCTTCCATCACTTTACAAATCATTGAGCCCAGACTGATAAGGTGGTAATTGGGTGGGTTGGATTTGTCCTTCTTTCTGTGTAGAGGACATACCTGGGCAATTTTCCACATTGTTGGCTAGTGCTGTAAGTGTACTTGAACAGCTGAGCTGGTAGCATTGCAAGTTCTGGAGCTCAGGTCTTCAGTTCTTTTGCTGGAATATTATCAAGGCTCATAGCCTACACAGTATTGAATGCCTCCAAGTGCTTCTTGATATCACAAAGAGTGAATTGAATTGGCTGAAGACTGGTATCTGTATTGTTGAATATCACTGGAGCAGCTGAGGTTAATCATCCACTCGGTATTTCTGGCTAAAGATTGGTGTGAATGCTTCAGCCATATCTTTTTTTACTGATGCGCATAGTTCCCCTGTTGTTGAGGATGGGGATGGTTTGTAGAGCCTCCTCCTCCAGTGGGCCATTTAACTGTCCACTACCATTCGCAACTAGATGTGGCATGACTACTGAGCTTAGATCTGATCTGTTGGTTGTTGGATCACTTAGCTCTGTCCATCACTTGCTGCTTATGTTGTTTGGATTGCAAGTCGTCTTGTTTAGTAACTTCACCAGACTGACACCTAATTTTTAGGTATACCTTCTGCTCCTGGCGTACCCTCCTGCACTCTTCATTGAACAATACTGGTGTGCATTCTGGTAAGGCTGATTGCAGTAGCAGAGAGAAGTACGTTATCTGCCAAGAAGGGGGAAGAAGTGATGTTCCTTTTAGCACTAGCCATATCCCATGAATAATTTTAAAAAGCCCCCCCGAAGAAGTCTTCAATGTGTAAATCCAGGAAAACAAAGAATTGGAGACCATGACAGCTGGATTACTTGCATTAGAAGAGGATGAAACTGGTTGGGAGCGGCCACATAGATTTCAGCCGCCAAATCCTCAGAATGCACATAAAAATAGGGCACAGAAAAGGCTGTACTATCACAACAGAGTATACAGCAAAGGAATTAAGTAGTGCATTTGTAAACAGTTGTAATAAATTACTGGAATGAGTCATGCACGGACTAGGTTATGATTAGTTTTCTCATTGGACAGTGGGCAAGCTCATGTTAATAATGTGAAAAGCAGATTTGAAAAATAAAGCTTTTATTTCAACAATAAGAACAAAAAAAGTACAAAATTATGCAGAATTATGACTTAGGACTCTAAGTAAGCCATTTGGCACCTCAAGCCTCATTCACCATTCAATAAGGCCACAGCTGATCTGATTGCTCCACATTTCTGCTTTCTCCAGTAAAGTTTCACCCCCTTGCTAATCAAAAATCCATCCAGCTCTGCCCAAACAAAATGACTCTGCTTCCATCACATTTACAAGAAGCGGGTTCCAAAGATTAATGATCCTCTGTGACAAAAACTGCTCATCTCTCTCTTAAATGAACAAACTCTTCATCTTAGATAGTGCACTCTGGTTTTAGGTTCTCCCACCAGAAGCAACATCCTTTCCATTTCCACCCAAGGCCTTATGTGTTTCAATCAAATCATCTCTTATACTCCTAAACTCCAGAGGATACAATCCTAGCCTATACAATCTTTCCTTTTAAGACAATATGGTTTCCAATGAGAGAATGCATTGGGTGCCCATTAAATATGACACCAAGACATTGAACCTCCAGCGCAGCAGTGGGGTCTCCCTGAAACAAGATTCATCAAGCTACTTGCTCAGGTAAACAGAATAAGCTGAGAACTGTACAATTATATGAGAGAAGCCGACCTACCCAACGATGGGCCGACCTACCCAACAATGGAAATGATGCTAACTTTCATTCCTGACACCAAGTTTAGGTTGCTCAGCTGAAGACTCCATACTTGGTCGGCTGTTTCCAGAAAGCTTAAGTCTTACACCCAAACAAAATACAATTCCAAATCAAGATCTTTACATGCCTCTCCTGGCAATGTTTATTTAGTTTTCCAGTAAGCAAACTGTCTTTTGTACACTTTTTTAGCACAGCCTTTGAAGTGTAGACAACAAGCCTAATTGTCTCATCCAATAATCATCCAAGGTATGAACCTTAATGTTGGCTCAGAAATAATTTGTTTGATGTCTGGTGTGTTCTTGAGACTGTAGTATATCTTAGAGAAGTTATCTCAATTCCTACAAATAAAAAATTGTTGGAGTAGGGCTGAATAGTTTTGCCTTCAATAATACGATGTTTTGGAACCACTCTTTTGTCAAGTTGCGATAGTGTTAGATTGTATTGGATTTTTCATTGAAGTTGCCACTTGTCAAGAAACTGAACTGGATTTGCCATCTCAGTACAATGCTTACAAGAGCAGATCAGAGGCTAGGAACACTGTAATAAGTAACTCACCTCCTGACTCCCAGAGTCTGCCCACCATCTCTACAAGGCACAAGTCAGGATTCTGATGGATGAGTGGATATGTGCAGTTCCAGCAACATTTGACACCAGGACAAAGCAGCCCACTTGATTGGCACTACATCCACATACTCAGTCACCCTACAAACATGCTCAATAGCTGCAGTGTGTACCATCTACAGATGCACTGCTGGAATTCACTCAAGATCCTTACACAGCACCTTCTAGAACCATAATCAATGTCATCTAGGAGGACAGGGGAACAGATACATGGGAACACCATCACTACAAGTTTACCTCCAAGCCACTCACCATCGTAACTTGGAAAGTATCATAATTTCTTCACTCGTCACTCGGTCAAAATCCTGGAATTTCCTCTCTAATGGCATTGGGTCTATCTACACAATATGGACTGCAGTAATTCAAGTAGACAGCTCACCATCACATTCTCAAGGTCTCTCCTAAATGTACACACTGCACTCCCTTGATGGATCAAATAATGAGATTGTATGCTGCATCCCACTTAAAATTTTCAATCATGCCAAATTCTTCTGCAGGCATTTGAGACCATGTGGTCTGTTCCATCTCAATAAACAAGGTTTGAATTTCATGAAT
The DNA here is from genome assembly GCA_024137785.1 of Ginglymostoma cirratum. Classification (NCBI taxonomy): domain Eukaryota; kingdom Metazoa; phylum Chordata; class Chondrichthyes; order Orectolobiformes; family Ginglymostomatidae; genus Ginglymostoma; species Ginglymostoma cirratum. Next base: position 64,842,785 of record JAHRHZ010000012.1, read on the forward strand.
TGTGACTATACTGAGATTTCTACATACTGGTATGTCTTGTCACTGCTGAACTGTTGGCATTCTTTAAGTGAAAGATTTTGCATAGCCAAAATGAGTTTGTGTATTCCACTTCAGTGTGAAGTTGTTAATGCAATGATCTGTCATATACTGTTAGATTGTCTCTTATAGGCTGCATATGAAGTGTTACTTGTTGAGGTCATGCGTCTTTTAGGATGCATTGTGGTGATATGCAACTTACTCTACCAATTTTAGCTTTTTGTGTTTTAGTCCTACTTTTTCCAGACATGATATCAACGGTTGCAAAAAAGTTCTCTTCTTATGATGTTGACATTGTGTGTGAGATTAACAATAATAAAAGCTTGGTCATCTTCTGAAATTTGCCTTTTGATGATGCCGAACCTCATTAACAGCTTTGTTTTGGTGCATTGTCTTCACATGTTTATAAAATAATGATGGGTAAAGATAGAGTTAATGGTAGTTGTATTTTCCCTAGGATGGGGGATTTCAAGACCGGGGGCACATTTTTAAGGTGCGAGGAGAGAGATTTAAAAAAGACATAAGAACTAAATTCTTTACACGGAGAGTGGTTTGTGTGTGGAATGAACTTCCTGAGGAAGTGGTGGATGCGGGTACATTTACAACATTTAAAAGGCATTTAGATAGATACATGAACAGGAAAGGTTTGGAGGAATGTGGGCCAAGAGCAGTCAGGTGGGACTAATTTAGTTTGGTATTATGTTTGGCATGGACTGGTTGGATTGAAGGGTCTGTTTCCACACTGTATGACTTTATGATTCTATGACTTCCCTTGCTGCAGTGTTGTGATGTTGGACTATCTTGCCGGTCACCTATGATTTGCTCTGAGGTCTGGCTTGAGCTTTAAAATCAAACTTTTTTCACATGGGTATCCAGTGTTCCTTGATGGCATGTATTGTACAGATATCAGGAAAAACTAGTCAGCTTTTGGGTAGGTGTGTCTGTTACAGATGTAATTAATGTTAACCTGCCATTATAGCTCCATACTAATTTCCATCTTCAAATAATGCATCAGTTTTATGGTTCCTTTATTTGTCCAAGCTGTCTGTCATAGAGGCTTTTATTGGTGTAGAGGGAAAGTCTACTAAAAGAAATGTCTCTGACAATTCCTCGTCAGAAAAGTCATACTTATGGCCTTTGCTGCTGGAGCATCTTCTGACAAACTGGGCCATGGATTCTTTGGGTTGCTGGCTGTATAACATGAGTTACAGTTTATTAATCCTGAAGTTAATTCCTATAGCCTTAAATTGAGGGGTGATAGACACAGGACAGATGTCAGAGGCAGGTTCTTTACTCAGAGAATAGTAAAGGCGTGGAATACCCTGCCTGCAACAATAGTACACTTGCCAACTTTAAGGGCATTTAAATGGTCATTGGATAAACATAGGGATGATAAGGGATTAGTGTAGGTTAGATGGGCTTCAGATTGGTTTCACAGGTTGGCACTACATCGAGGGCTGAAGGGCCTGTACTGCGCTCTAACATTCTACGTTCTATATTGTTTTGAATATCGGGAACATAGAGTACCAGCCTACAGCTTCTGTGTTTCAACTCAAACCTGTACTTCAGCCTTTTTATTTTACATTTTTTTTTAAAATAAGGGCAATTCAAGAAATGTATTTTGTCTTCACAGAACTAAAATTCTTATCAAAATCAAATTAACTCTATTTCCTTAGTGGTTAATGTAGTATCTATAGATCTGTACAGTACTCACAAAAAACTGATTCTGCTTAAGAGTGGGGAACTGTTCCTTTGTCTGAATTCCCTGCTGTCTAGATAGTTGCTGGTTTATTTTTAAATTGTTTTTAAAATATGTGCTGCCAAGGTATTGGGGTCTTTTCTAAACAGCCATTACTGTTAACATTGTGAATTTACCTCTACAGGGTATTTTACACTATGTGGCAGTGCTTAATGTTACCCCTCTCACAAAGCTGGGCGCGGACATCATGGTATTGTAGAATCCAGGAGACAGTTACAACTGTTATGTACAATTATTACATTTGTCAGGCATATAGGATCTGGGCTAACATTAAGCTATTATGTCACGCACTTATACATATAAATTACGAGCAGGAGTAGGCCATTCAGTACTTATAGCCTGCTCCACCATTCAATGAGATCATTGTTAATCTGATTGTAACCTCAAGTCCATTTACCTCAATAACACTTCAACTCCTTGCTTCAAAATAATCTATACACTTTTGTCTTTAAAATATTCAAAGATTCTGCTTCTACCGTTTTTTCAAGAGGATAGTTACAAAGACTCATGATCCTCTGAGATAAAATAAAATCACTTAACCTCTATTTTAAACAAATCACTTCTGATTATTAAACAGTGACCCCAGTGCTATATACTCCCAGAAGTGGAAACATCCTCTGCACATCTAGCCTGCCAAAACCCCTCAGGATTTTATATCTTTCAAGCAAGTTATCTCTTACTGATTTAAACACAAGTGGATGTAAGCCTAGCCTGTCCAACCTTTCCTCATAAGACAGCCCACCTATTTCAGATGTTGGACAAGTGAACCTTCCCTGAACTGCCTCCAGGGTATTGCATGCTTCTTTAAATAAGCTGACCATGGTGTGGTATTCCAGATGCTGTCTCACTGGTGCTCTATTTATCTGAAGCATAACCTCTCTACTTTTATATTCTATTCATCTCATGATAAATGACACCATTCTATTAACATTTCTAATTACTTGCTGTACCCATGTTTGTGATTCGTGTTCCATGCACAAGGACACCCAGGTCCTTCAACATCTCAGAGATCTGCAATCTCTCACCATTTAGATACAATTAGACGAAGGTAATTCAGGGCAAAAACAATTTTATTGTGTTTTGAGAAAATTCAGATCTGAAGCCCGAGCTGTAAACACATAATACAGAGACGGTAGGAACAGCCGATGCTGGAGTATGGATGTTTTTGTGTCACATCAGGGAGGAAGAATGTTAACTAGAGACTTTGCTTTAAGAAGCGGTCGCACCTTTCAAATTAGGTATTTCAAATTCAAGAATGAACGAACTAACAGTGGCAATGTGGCACATGGAACCATTCATGTGGGTGACAAAATAGGAATATAGTTGGAGGAGGGGACACTATAATTAAAGGACTAGATACTGATCTCTGCAGCTATAAACATGGGTCCTGAAGACTGTGTTGCCTGCCCAGTGCCAAGTTTAAGGACACCTTCTCAGAGTCGGAGAAGATGTTGGAGTCAGAAGAAAGGAATCCAGCTATTGCCATCCATTTTGGTATCATTAACATTGGTAGGATTAGAAAGGAAGTTCTGTTGAAAGAATTTGAACAGTTAGGAGCTAAATTTAAAAGCAGAACTTCCAAAGTAATAATCTTAAGATCATTACCTGATCCACAGCAAAAATAGCAAAGGGTAAATAAAATCAGAGTTAAGCATGGACCTCA
>JAHRHZ010000012.1:64846642-64861785 GCA_024137785.1 Ginglymostoma cirratum
GAAACGTCAAGTTTTCCTGCTCCTATGATGCTGCTTGGCCTGCTGTGTTCATCCAGCTCCACACCTTGTTATCTCGGATTCTCCAGCATCTGCAGTACTTTTTATGTTTAGTTCTTGGAGTATTGGCTTCAGCACTGAGGTAAAAGGGAGTTGATCCATCAAAACCGACTTCACTTGAACCACACTAAGACTGGTGTCCTGGTGTCTCAAAAAACTAGGGCTGTAGAGAAAGCTATGATCTTCCAGCCTATACAGAGACATGGTCACAAGGAAATAAAAACTTAACAAAATATTCAGGGATATGTGACTTTTCAAAAAGAACAGGCAGCAAGGAAAGTTGGTGGAGTAGCTCTGTTAGTATGAGATGGAATAAATGAGATGCAGGAGATGATCTTGGAACAAAGGATAAAATATCCTTATGGGTGGAGGGAAGAAATAACAAGAGGATGAAGACGTTGACAGCAATCATCTATTAGTCTCCGAACAGTAAATTAATTGTAGGACTGAGAATAAATCAAAAGGTAATGATGGCATTTAAAAGACAGTACATCAACCATGTGTGACCTAATTCTTTATGTAGGTTTGGGAAAATCAAACTGACAGAGGTTGCCATGAAAAAAAATCCATACCTTGTGTTCAATATAGTTTTCTTAAACAATATGTTGTGGATCCATTCAGGGATCAGGATATTTTGAAATTGGTAATGGTTAATGAGGCCGGTTTATAAATGATCTCAGAGTAAAAAATCCTCTCGGAAACAGTAACCATAAAGCAGTAGAATTTAGCATACAGTTTGTGAGCGTGAATCTTGGGTCAGAAACAACTATGCTAAAATTAGTCAAGGGCAATTACAGATAAATGAGGGCAGAGTTGGCTGAAGTGGATGGCATTTGTTTAAGAATATACTCATGACTCACAATAAAAATATAACCAATAAGAAATAAGTTTTCTTGAAAGAGGGTAAACCAATTATACACATGAAGGCAGTCGCAAGTCACAAGAAAATATGTAACAAAGATCAGAGGAAAGCCAATGGATTAGAAAGTTTTAAAAACTGACAGAAGGTGACCAAATAAATAACAAAGAGGGAGAAAATAAACTTTGACTGCAAGCTAGCAAGTGACACAAAAACAGATATAAGAGCTTCTTTAAGTGTATAAAAAGGAAGAGAAAGGTCAAAGTGAACATAGACTCCTTTGAGAATCAACCTGGAAATAAAAAGCAAGGAACCAGGAAATGGCAAAGAAGTTGAATCAGTTTACTTTGCATCAACCTTCACGGTAGGAAACATGAATAATATTCCAAATAAACTAAATAATCAAGAGGTAAAATGGGAAGACAAAATAAATAGCACAAGCATCAGTAGAGAAACAAAAATGGCAAAACTAATAGTGTTAAAGGCTGATAATTCTCCTGGACATGCTGTGTTGCATCCTACAATATTAAAGGAAGAAACTGCAGAGCTATTGGATGGCGTGGTATTAACCTTCCTAGAAAACTCTGGTTCTGGAAGATTCCCAGGGGATTGGAAAACTGCCAAAGTAGAATCTTTGATCAGAAGGGAAGGAGAAAAAAAAAAGATAGGTAGCTATATGTCATTTAGCTTAACATCTGGGAAAGGGTTTAAAGGTATTATGAAGGTCTAATTATGCATCTGATTGTCTACTTGATATCTTCAGGTGATCCCATTTTAAAAGTATCTTAACATTGCAGGTTCTACAGACCATGAGAGAAAAAGCAGTAGCCAGTGAGAGGATTCCCCTTCCCATCAGGGGAAAGGTAGAGTCAGCAGGTACCCATAGGGAGAAGGAGTCATGTACAGGCTGCCTGTGTCTCCCTGTGTACAGTTCCTTCCCTGGACACTTCATGTTTGCCTGGCACCTTCTACCTCTTCCCTGTTTGTGACACTAAAAGTTACAGATGTCTAAGCTGAGGAGGGCATATCTACATGTGGGCAGTACACTCTCAGCAGGCTTTGGCCCTATGTACCCAAACCTGCCCCGTAGACAACTGCCCAAGTCTCCCAAGCAAATAGGGCCAACTGCATAGCAGGTTCCACCAGCTGCAGAACTTAGGACTGGTCTTGTACTTAGTGAAAGGGAGAGAAAGGAAAGAAACATACTGAGGCATAGGATGCCCAGGTAAAATATCATTATAAATAACCATTCACTTTTGTAAGTATATGCTCACTTCCACTCTTAAAATGTTTGCTCATGTCATATTTGCTGTCAGACGGATCAAGTAGCTCCCATGTTAAAGAGGAGCAGCCTGATGGGTTGAGTGACACTTTCCTCAGAGGTGAAAGTGGAGCTGTGGCTCTCCAGAGCTTGCCTCTTTGGGGCAGAGGTTTGCTGGATGCTGTAATGCCTACTTGAGGCAGGAGGGAATTATTTGTGTAAAAGGGATTAGAGGTTGTGCATATTCAGAGTGAGCACTGGTATTAATGGGAGAGCATCACAGTGTAACAAAATGAAGATTCCTGGGTTAGTCATCCATTGATGTCTGTCTATTGCCACTTGAGCAGTCACGCTCCTCTCAGGCCAGTTGAGTAATTTCTCCTCCCAAGCAGTGAGGACCACATCTCTGTTACCAATTCCCTTTGCATTCTTGGACACTCAATGGGAATTTTTTCATGCAATGAGAAAAATGGAGGAATTGAGTGTGATGAAAATGGATTGGAGAGAATTTAGTGATGCTGCAGGAGAGGAGGGCTGATGAGACGTTCCCAGTGTAAGTAAAAAAACACAGAGTACAGCAAGGGTTATGGTTTGGGATGATAAGACGGGTTAGAGCAATTGAGTGAATATTATGCATGCAATAATGACAGTTATGGTCCATAAGCCTTGGTGAGAGCAATGTGTCGTGGCAGAGTTAGAGTGTGTGGTGGTCCTGAGTGTGTAAGATAATAGGGAGAACATGGTGTTACTTACCCATCGGGAGTGCAGAAGATCATTCATCTTCTTTCTACATTGCCTGTGTATTCCATTTCCCCTGGGACACAGCGCTGACCCAGAGCATTATCATTATTCAGGTTGGCTGTGTATTGTGGCATGGTCTCCTTTGATACACTGCAGGAAAAGGACAACCTTCCCCTCCAGCATCCCATTCACAAGCACCTCCAGGTCCCTATCTACAAAGCAGGAAGCTAGCATGCCTTTCTAGGCCATCTCCTTGGGGATAATGGTGCAGCACCACCACAATGTCAGGACAGTTCCTGGTTTACAGCATCTGAAGTGATGTGTAGTCTTTAAATACAGTGCCAGCGATATATTGATGAACATTTTCACCTCTATTGCTGTACAATTGGAGAAAGGATGGTGATTGCAATGGTGCTGAAGGGCCCAGTTGTATAATTAATGAGATGAAGAGTGGGAAATTGCATGAGAAATGTTGCTCTGAGCCAAGGCACACCAAGCACCATGAATCTCACTTTACAAAACATTTTCACCCAAAATGGGCATATTCCATATGAGTTCAAGATAATCTGTTACTGTAAAATTATTTCTTTAATTAATTATTTCGTACTCCTTGCTAAATGTTGTGTAGCCTGTCCTTTTGCTGTTTCTAAAAATTGTGGAAAATAATTTTAACTTTATGCCGTTATGTAAAACAAAATATGAAAAATCACCAGTCCATTTTGTATCTCTCCACTTAAAAAAAAGATTGACTTTATGATGAATATTATTTTTGTTGTATGAAATATATTACTAATTCCAGGACAATTAACCTAATGTATTATAATATCCATTTTTACTTTCTGAAATTTGCTGTCATCCACTTTTTATTTCGTCTTTAACTTATATTTGTTTCACCAATAATTCAAGCTATATCCTATCCCTTCTTCAATAAAGGCAAAGTACTGTGGATGCTGGAAATCTGAAAAAAATACAGAGAGTACTAGAGACCCAACAGGTCTTGCGGAACCTGTGGAGAGAAACAGAGTTTGTTTCAACATGACTGTTCTTCAGAACTTCCCTCTCCTTTATTAGTTTAAATTCTTTCCTGTATCTTTTTTTTTCTGAGCCAGCAGTAACCCTCCCCAACGATATCATTTCTTCCTGGCCGCAATAATACTTCAAATGTCTCATTAATTCTGCAGGGATAATTTCCTGGTCTATTTAACCTAATGCCTATTATTGCAAATATGTCACTTCATAATAAACGTGTATGACTCTTCGTTTCAGAATTATAACTTTAAAAGTTAGAGATTAAAGTTTTAAACGTAAGATAAATTGAAACACTTTAAACCATTATCACCTTCTATGTATATATATTATATATATATTAAGCTAATGGAAGGGTGGCCATAACATTTTATACCTTAGAATGTGGCTGGAACACTGAGGAAAAGTTAAAGTGAATTTCAGGAGGCTGTGTTGTATCTTTTGATTAGCCCCAAATTAAACTTCCAAGTTTTTTCCTTAAAGAATAACAGAACTCTTCGATGGAAGTGAAGAGTACAACAGAGTTCTACTCAGTAGAACTAGCAAGCTCTAGTGTTTACTCACTCAGACATAGTTAGAACTGCCGATGCTGGGTCCTGAGAGAGCACAGTGTGGAGCTGGAGGAACACAGCAGGCCAGGCAGCATCAGAGGAGCAGGAAAGCTGATGTTTCGGGTCGGGACCGAAACATTGACCTTCCTGTTCCTCTGACGCTGCCTGGCCTGCTGTGTTTCTCTAGCTCCACACTGTGTTAAGCTCTAGTGTTAAGTTGTTGATGCAGGCTTCATTTACTTTCTTTATATTGCAATAAAGTTTGTTTCTGTTAAAAACATGGGCCAAGTAGTCATTTCTGTAGCATAAATTGGGCATAATGCATTGAGATGTTTTGAAATCTTTGAGTCCGAGAGAATTGCTCAGGAAGTTGAAGATTCTGCTGGGCAATTCCTCTATAGCTGGAACACCCCAAAAGTTTCCATTTAAAATAGGGAATTTGCAATCTTCCACTTCAGTTAACTAAACAGTTGCCAAGGAAAAGCAAGACAGTTAGAAACCTAATCTAACTTCTAGGTAAGTATTAAAGTGTCCCCACAATTCACCATTCATCCACTAACTACACCTCCCCCAGACTCCTTACACCAACTAGACTCTGATTTGAGACCTCCCCTCTGTGACCAGACTCAAACACATTTCACTTCACCACACCACCAACCTCCCCCACACAGTTGCCCCAAATCACCACCATCCCCTGCCAGACATGACCGAAGTCTGTCAACTAAACAAAAATTCCTTTCCACCTGGGAATTGGCACAAATCCTGCCCCATGCCTGTCCCCACTTCCCACACCAGTGGATCACTCTCCTTGCTCCCTGAAACCCAACTCCCCTCTTTGCCTGGAACCTGACACCCCACTTTCTTCCAGAACATAAAACTCCTCCACCACAGGATCTAACACTACCCTAATACCCCTTCTACCCCCCAGGTCCTGACACCACAACCCCTCCCCTCAGACACAACAGCAACCAGACATCCGTCTCCTCCTCTGTGTGTCCTGGCAAACTCTTCTCACCCTGACACCTTTCTTTGGGAGCTGACTCCTCCTCTGACACCGAGAATTGGATGTCCTCTCCCGTTATGCCCTTCCCAACTCTCCAGCCATTAGACCTGACACCTTCACTCTTCTTGCAGTACCAAAAACTGACCAGCTCCACACTGCACTTCCAGACCCAATACCACCCTTCTCCCTTGTCACCAGAATGAGCAGACCCCTCTCTAGAAGTATGAGATATCCCCCTCCTGACCACCACATTAGACACCTCCTCCATCATTGGACCTGATGTCTCCAATTCACATCAACATATCTAAACTCTCCATCACTTTCTGGCTTCCTTCTCACCTTGTGCCCTGTCACCCTATCCAACTGACATCCTATCCATCTGGTTTCCTTCCCCTTACTAACCAGACACTGGCACCATGCCCTTTTGGCACCGTAATCTCATATTTACTTAACGTACATACATTTTCACAGAGCCATTAAAGTGGCTATCTGTGATCTTGCACATTTAAATCACAGAATATGACAACAGTTTGTTATGAAAGGAGTGTCGTTTAACTTCCCCTAACTCCCCTGCTCAACAGGACAGCTGTCAAATTTAAAGTATTTGAAGGAGCCTTGATCAGAATTCCCTGTCTGATATGTGGAACACTTCCTTAACCTGAAGAAATTAGAAGAGTGGCAATCTGAGTGTGATTGCCGCTGCTTGGAATGAAGTCTTGTAATGTAGGTCTTTCAGATTATCACAGGGTGTTTGGATTTGTCATTTAATAGTAATGATTCTTAACAGCATTGAAAAACCAGTTCTGTGTTTATCAATTTTGTTTCAAACAGGAAGTGGCCAGATGCAAGCCTAAAGGAAACGATGGAGATCATTTTTACAGTTAAAATTTATATTAAAAAAAGTTAAAGAAAACAAGTGAATCATTTAAGAAAAGATTTATTTGCTGACTTTGTGTTCATGGAAAAGGGTTTGGTTGAATGAAGAGAATTGAATTTATATTTATTTATATTTATATTTATTTATTTGGTATTTATTTGGTGTCTATCAACAGCAACTGTACATCTCACTAAAGTATTCATAGCCTCCGTATTGAATGATTGGAGAAGCAACCATGATAGCAGATCTTAAAGACACAAGGGATGAATTTCCTTGGGGCTTTTCCCATTCTACTACATAACTATAGTGAATATTTTGTTTACATATAGAAAAGAGGGTTCTGCCAACCTTCTGCCAAAATGATCAGAGGAAAACTCCTGAGCAAATAGCTACATGTCAAGTATAGTGTATGCGGCACGTATTTTTATCTAAATTATATATATATATATTCAGAACTACATGTAATAATTCAGGGCTTTTGCATTGAAACTTGTTTAGTCGTACCGTAATAATATACAGAATTAGATTTTAATTGAATGTTTATGTTACGGAATTCCAATCTTTGTTTTCAACTATATATTTGCAAAAGGCTATCCGTCAAAACTAAAAATGTGTAGGTGCTGGAGTTCACTTTGTTGGTTTTGTTGCAGTACTTCCGAAGCATTTATGATTTTCATTTTTACAGACTAGTAGTTCAGGTCTTAGAAAAGAGAGACAGCAAGAGAACGACAGCAAGGGTATTTAGTAAATCTAATGCATAATAAGGCACAGGGGTTCTTCCCTAATGGGAATCTGTGGTTTCAACTCCCTAATCATGTGTCAATGGACATGCTGCTATTGCTGAAGTGGAATTTTCGGATCCTGATTAATCCACAGAAATTCCATGTTGCTGACATTTCAATAATTCTTACCACGAAACATCTCTGCAACAATACTCCATATCTTACTAATTGTGTTCTTTGCAAAAATTTAGAAAATAAGTAAGCAAAATAAATTTAACAATTCCATAACATGTAAACTGAACAATAAAGAATCACCATTGACCCAGAATAATGAGTGTGCAAACAAGTTGCAGCCCCAACACTGTCACTCTTTGTTTATGCATATTTTAATGTAAAAGTGCTGCATATTATAAAATAATGTTTTTCTCACTGAAAATATTAGTCATTTCTTTGAAAAATTAGCTTAATTTAACTCAATTATTTTTCTTTCCTGTGCAACGTTGATTCATGATGGTAAATGAGGGCATTTTTTGTACTGTACAAAATTGCTTTTATAACAATTATAAAGTTGTAGAGGTCATTACATTTTCAGGGAACTAGAAAACGTATACTGAAAAATAACCATATTAGGAGTGTTTAATAAAACACGAATAAGCAATAGAGAATCTAATAATGTGATTTTTTTTTGTAATTTTATTTGGATGCAATCGTGTCATAATGGCAATAATTCAATGGACAAATGCCATCATGATTTCAGCGTTTTTGGAATATGACACATTATGACTGCCATGCAAAAATAATGCTGTACTGTACTGCAGAAGCAAAGAGCACTTACTTAAGGTCCACCCAATCATGTCACTTCCAATATGTCATTCTGTGTGTAGTGTTATGTATGGTCCAATAGTTTAGACTGCCTGCAGGAATAGCCTGTAAATCCACAGAATATATTTTTCATGAACTAATGCTATATTATTCCCTGAATGATAATATTTAAAATAATTAAATACTTATTGTTTTTATTCCCCAGTTTTTTTATCTCATTCCTTATTGATAATTACGGATTAGGTATTAGACTATTCTTGGGAAAACAATTATCGTAGCTTCTCTGTATGACAGCTGCACTGACTCTGCTTTTTCTGATGTGTTCTGTCAGTCCAGCAGAAAGTGCAATGCCCTACACATTAGGCATTCTGACTGAGTGGATTGTAACATTATTTGTAGTGCTGCCTTCAGGAAATTATTAAAAGCAAAGTTACAACACTTTCAGAGCTATTCTGACTATATTAAAGCGAGTCTTTAATGTGAGGGAATTTTAGTTTGTAACTTGGAAGCTGTAAATTGTATCTAGTTCTGGTATCAGTGACACTATTCGCTACCTTGTTATTTAAAAATTGTATGAGGCATAGATATTAGAAAGTAACAGGTAACTTTTTGAAAATCGGTATTTGCTGCATACTTTTGAATGTTATTCTTCTAGATCTGAAAAATATGTTCAGGAAACATAAGCTGTGTTAGTAGACTCCTACTATAATGATTATTGGCAGATGAACATGTTTTGATCTCTGTTAAAAGAATTTTCAGCACAAATAATTTCATGAGTTTTTCTTCCAGCATTGGCAGCATTCTCAACATACATGGCCTCCTGGTTGATTGAAGTCTAGCGTTTGGTTGGTTTTCTTGTTCATTATAAGCAATTTCTTACTGATCTCCATTCACGTTCAGGGATGCTGAACATAATCATGACCTGGTTAAACAAAAGCTTGCATTTATTTATCAATTTTCATGACACAGGATGTATGTTGGTATGTAGGTCCAACAAGTAATTACAAAGGCAAATGGAATGTTATTTATTGCGAGAAGAACGCACTGTGAAAGTAGTGATCTTTTGCTACAGTTGTGCAGGAATCGGTAAGACCACAAGTAGAGTGCAATATGTGATTTTAATTACTTTATTTAAGAGAAGATATAGTGACATTAGAACAAAGAACAAAGAAAATTACAGCACAGGAACAGGCCCTTCGGCCCTCCAAACCTGCGCTGATCCAGACCCTTTATCTAAACCTGTCACCTATTTTCCAAGGATCTGTATCCCTCTGCTCCCTGCCCATTCATGTATCTGTCTAGATACATCTTAAATGACGCTATCCTGCCAGCCTCTACCACCTCCACTGGCAACGCGTTCCAGGCACCCACCACCCTCTGCGGAAAGAACTTTCCATGCATATCTCCCTTAAACTTTTCCCCTCTCACCTTGAAATCGTGACCCTTAGTAATTGAGTCCCCCACACTGGGAAAAAGTTTCTTGCTATCCACCCTGTCTGTACCTCTCATGATTTTGTAGACCTCAATCAGGTCCCCCCTCAACCTCCGTCTTTCTAATGTAAATAATCCTAATCTACTCAACCTCTCTTCATAGCTAGTGCCCTCCAAACCAGGCAACATCTCGGTGAACCTCCTCTGCACCCTTTCCAAAGCATCCACATCCTTTTGGTAATGTGGCGACCAGAACTGTACGCAGTATTCCAAATGTGGTTGAACCAAAGTCCTATACAAATGTAACATGACCTGCCAACTCTTGTACTCAATATCCCGTCTGATGAATGAAAGCATACCGTATGCCTTCTTGACCACTCTATAGACCTGCGTTGCCACCTTCAGGGTACAATGGACCTGAACACTCAGATCTCTCTATGCATCAATTTTCCCCAGGGCTTTTCTATTTACCGTATAGTTCACTCTTGAATTGGATCTTCCAAAAGGCATCACCTCGCATTTGCCTGGATTGAACTCCATCTGCCATTTCTCCGCCCAACTCTCCAATCTATCTATATTCTGCTGCATTCTCCGACAGAGCCCTTCACTATCTGCTACTCCACCAATCTTAGTGTCATCTGTAAACTTGCTAATCAGACCATCTATACCTTCCTCCAGATCATTTATGTATATCATAAACAACAGTGGTCCCAACACGGTTCCCTGTGGAACAGCACTGGTCACAGTTCTCCATTTTGAGAAATGCCCTTCCACTACAACTCTCTGTCTCCTGTTGCCCAGCCAGTTCTCTATCCGTCTAGCTAGTTACACTCTGGACCCCATGCGACTTCATTTTCTCCATCAGCCTACCATGGGGAACCTTATCAAATGCCTTACTGAAGTCCAAGTATATGGCATCTACAGCCCTTCCTTCATCTATCAAATTTGTCACTTCCTCAAAGAATTCTATCAAGTTGGTAAGACATGACCTTCCCTGCATAAAACCATGCTCCCTATCACTAATAAGCCTATTTTCTTCCAAATGTAAATAGATCCTATCCCTCAGTATCTTCTCCAGCAGCTTCCCCACCACTGACGTCAGGCTCACCGGTCTATAATTACCTGGATTATCCTTGCTACCCTTCTTAAACAAGGGGACAACATTAGCCATTCTCCAGTCCTCCGGGATCTCACCCATGCTCAAGCATGCTGCAAAGATATCTGATAAGGCCCCAGCTATCTCCTCTCCTGCTTCCCTTAGAAACCTGGGATAGATCCCATCTGGACCTGGGGGCTTGTCCACCCTAATACATTTAGAATACCCAACACTTCCCCCTTCCTTATGCTAACTTGACCTAGAGTAATCAAACATCTATCCCTAACCTCAACATCTGTCATGTCCCTCTCCTCAGTGAATACCAACACAAGGTACTCATTAAGAATCTCACTCATTTTCTCTGACTCCTCACATAACTTCCCTCCTTTGTCCTTGAGTGGGCCAACCCTTTCTCTAATTACCCTCTTGCCCCTTATGTACAAATAAAAGGCTTTGGGATTTTCCTTAACCCTGTTTGCTAAACATACTTCATGACCCATTTTAGCCCTCTTAATTCCTCGTTTCAGATTGGTCCTCCTTTCCCGATATTCTTCCAAAGCTTCATCTGTTTTCAGTCGCCTAGACCTTATGTATGCTTCCTTTTTCCTCTTTGCTATTCTCACAATTTCACCTGTCATCCATGGTTCCCTAATCTTGCCCTTTCTGTACTTCATTTTCACAGGGACATGTCTGTCCTGCACTGTAATCAACCTTTCTTTAAAAGCTTCCTACATATCAAGTGTGGATTTACCCTCAAACAGCTGTTCCCAATCCACATTCCCCAACTCCTGTCAAATCTTGCTATAGTTGGCCTTCCCCCAATTTAGCATTCTTCCTTTAGGACCACTCCCGTCTTTGTCCATGAGTATTCTAAAACTTATTGAATTGTGATCACTATTCCCAAAGTAATCCCCTACTGAAACTTCACCCACCTGGCCGGGCTCATTACCCAACACCAGGTCTAGTATGGCCCCTTCCCGAGTTGGACTATTTACATACTGCTCCTCAAAACCCTCCTGGATGCTCCTTCCAAATTCTGCTCCATCGAAACCCCTAACACTAAGTGATTCCCAGTGAATGTTGGGAAAATTAAAATCTCCCATCACCACCACCGTGTTGCTCCTACATCTTTCCATAATCTGTCTACATATTTGTACCTCTATCTCACGCTCGCTGTTGGGAGGCCTATAGTACAACCCCAACATTGTTACCGCACCCTTCCTATCTCTGAGCTCTGCCCCCATTGCCTCACTGCTCGAGTTCTCCATAGGGTCCTCCTTCAGCACAGCTGTGATATCCTCTTTGACCAGTAATGCAACTCCCCCACCCCTTTTACCTCCCTCTCTAACCCCCCTGTAGCATCTACATCCTGGGATATTTAGTTGCCAATCTTGCCCTTCCCTCAACCAAGTCTCAGTAATGGCAATAACATCATACTCCCAGGTACTAATCCAAGCCCTAAATTAATCTGCCTTACCTACTACACTTCTCGCATTAAAACAAATGCACCCCAGACCACCTGTCCCTTTGCGTTCATCATCTGCTCTCTGCATACTCTTCCCCTTAGTCGCACTGACTTCATTATCTAGTTCCTTACAGGATTTAGTTACTACCTCCTTACTGTCCACTAACCTTCTCATTTGGTTCCCATTCCCCTGCCACATTAGTTTAAACCCTCCCCAACAACATTAGCAAAAGCACCCACTAGGACATTGGTTCCAGTCCTGGATTAGTCCAGATTAGGAACAGTTCAGAGAAGGTTCACTCAACTGATTCATGGGATGAAGGGATTATCAATGGGGAAAGACCTGTGTCTGTTGGAGATTAGTAAAATGAGAGGTCATTTTATTGAAGCAGATAGGATTCTGGGAGAACTTAACATGATGGATGCTGAAAGGATGCCACCTCTTGAAAGAAGACACAGAACTAGAGAACACAAAAAAAAAGGATCTGCCATTTAAGACAGCAATAAAGACATGTCTTTTTTACCTCTTGGAGATCATTTATCTGTGTGACATCTTTCCCAGAGGATTCTGGAAGTGAGTTGGTTGCATATTTCCAAGTAGGTGGATTCTTGAGTAACAGGGGAGTCAGGTGGAGTTGCAGCTAAGTGGGAAGTGAAGTTGAGGCCATAATCAAGCTGGCTATGATCTTATTGAAAGGTGAAGCATGTTTGAAGGCCCAAATGGCCTATTTTTGCTGTTAATTTGGAAGTGTGTGCACATGCATGTCCTAAAGTGCTTCACAATCAATTTGAAATACTTTGGAAATGCAATCACTAATTATAGGATATGTGGTTTGCATACATTCAGTTCTCACATACAGAAATGAGATAATGACTAGATAAGCTGTTATAGTGATGTTAATTAAGGATGGGCATGGACTTCATAGCTAACTTTCCTGCTCTTTTTCATTAGATGGTGCTGTAGACAATTAGGCTGAATTTTACCAGAAATTGGCTAGGTGTCAATTTAGACAGGTTTCGTGGAGGGTTTCTTTGGTAAACTAGCCCAGTTGGTCTTCTTTCTCTATTCCCCACAACTCACCTCGGTTAGCTCTGCACAATGCCTTTACCGTACAATCTTCTGTCTTGCCAGAGGTGAAAATACTCGCCACTGATTCCTGATGCTGGTACCACTTTTAAAGTCCAGCCATTTACCAAGTCAGGCATCACTGGCCAGGAGTTGCCCATGGTGGGATGGGAACCAAAAAGTAATGTTTCTCAGGACATATAGGTGACATGGCAGGCACATTTGTAAATGTGTTGCTATTTAAGATGCTTTACAAGGTACTGAGCATCGTCCCATCTAAGAACACTGTCAAAGGGAGTGCTACTCTTTCCCCACTGCCCAGTGTAGCCTAACATTTGCTCATTGTTTAATGTGGGATCATCACATCCTGGAAAGCCTTCAAACAATTGTAAATATTCACTTTCTTTCAGCATCAGAAAAAATGAAGAGAAAGCAAACAGGAGTTATATTTGTTTTTGGGAACAAGGAGGGACCACTTGCCTTTCAACAACTATTTTACAGTCAATGAGTGACCCACATCGACTGGAAGTGTGTGTCATTTAAACCACGTCTGTGCTTGTTTCACCCATTGAGTCAGCCTTCTGTCATACTGAAGCTGATGTTCCTCCTGCTCAATATCCTCAGCTTCGTGCTTGGAATGGTGCTGCTCTTAGCTTCCATCACATCTTCGTTTTGCCTGTTGTTGTACACAGCACAAAGTGAAAGGGTTACGTGGCCCATGCTATCAGAACTATACTGCAAGCGGCCTGTACACCCCATCCCCTACCACAACACCCCAATCCAGGAATTGGAATGTCATCTTCACCAGACCTATTGTCAACTCCATGATGACCCTAATCAAAGAAAGGGCTGCATTTTATTTATGCTCAGCCTCAGACTGGAGGCATTATATAATAGAGTCATCAGCCATTAGTTCAGAGGGAAACCCTGGTCACCTGTAACCATGCTGGTAAAGTAACTAGCCTTCGATAGTATAGCATACCTCTCCATACAGTGGGATGGAGGACTATGACATGACAAACCATGGAATGCCTGCATATGGACTTTTAATATAGGAGCCTTATTCCAATCAATACAGCTCAAGCCATGGCATGCAATTACTGTAGGACATTATAAATGCTGTATGATTATTGATATCTTCTCCCTGAAGCACTGCAATCACCTGAGAACGGCACCATTGCATTTTACAGTAAAAAAAACTTACACTTTAAGGTAAAGAAGAAATTTGCTCCTCGACCTTGTGCAGCATCTGAAATCTTGGATTGTCTTTGTAGATTGTGGATGCAGGTGCCACATTTAAGATCACCGGTGATTACTTATGTTTCACAGAGATGACCATCTTTATCTACAATGACCAATGACACTGTCAAGATTGCTTGTGACCATGATTTGTAACCTACACAATTGGACACTTGCATGGATTTCAAATACAGGCTAGTACAATTGCATATGTACCCAACCCATACTACAAGCATGTCTGCTTATAGCAATTAGCCTTTGAGGGCCTCAAGTCGCCAACAAGTTGAGTCCGTGTGCTAAGATAGAAAAAAAATGCTTAGTCTGCCCACTCCAGTTGTGGTCACTGCCACTTTTCATTTCAAGTGCACATTTTTGATTCACATTAATGAAGATACTGCAGATTATGCTTGACACAATGAGTTCCAGGTTCAGATTTTGACTTGAAGAGATGATGGCCTAGTGGTATTATTGCTGGATTGTTAATCTAGAGACCCAGATAACATTCTATGGACCTGGGTTTAAATCCTACCATGGCAGATGGTAGAATTTGAGTTCAATAAATATCTGGAATTAAGAATCTAATGATGACTGTGAATCCATTGTCGATTGTTGGAAAAACCCTTCTGGTTCACAAATGTCATTTAGGGAAGGAAACTGCCATCCTTGCAGCATCGCAGGAGCAGGAAAGCTTGATGTT
This sequence comes from Ginglymostoma cirratum, assembly GCA_024137785.1. Lineage (NCBI taxonomy): Eukaryota > Metazoa > Chordata > Chondrichthyes > Orectolobiformes > Ginglymostomatidae > Ginglymostoma > Ginglymostoma cirratum. The sequence goes on from JAHRHZ010000012.1 coordinate 64,861,556, forward strand.
TCGGGCCTAGACCCTTCCTCAGAAATGGGGGAGGGGAAGAGGGTTCTGAAATAAATAAGGAGAGAGGGGGAGGCGGATAGAAGATGGATAGAGGAGAGGATAGGTGAAGAGGAGGCAGACAAGTCAAAGAGGCGGGGATGGAGCCAGTAGAGGTGAGTGTAGGTGGGGGGGTAGGGAGGAAATATGTCAGTCCAGGGAGGACGGACAGGTCAAGGGGGCGGGATGAGGTT
>JAHRHZ010000012.1:64862185-64960217 GCA_024137785.1 Ginglymostoma cirratum
ATCTCCTCCCTACCCCCCCACCTACACTCACCTTTACTGGCTCCAGCCCCGCCTCTTTGACTTGTCTGCCTCCTCTCCACCTATCCTCTCCTCTATCCATCTTCTATCCGCCTCCCCCTCTCTCCTTATTTATTTCAGAACCCTCTTCCCCTCCCCCATTTCTGAGGAAGGGTCTAGGCCTGAAAAGTTAAGCTTTCCTGCTCCTGTGATGCTGCTTGGCCTGCTGTGTTCATCCAGATCCACACCTTGTGTTCTCGGATTCTCCAGCATCTGCAGTACCTATTATCTCTGCCATCCTTACCTGGTTTGGCCTACATGTGACTCCAGACCCACTGCAATGTGGTTGACCCCTAACTGTCCCCTGGGCAATTTGTGATGAGCAACAAAAGCTGCCTAGCCAGTGATCCTCTCATCCTGTGAACCAGACATCAGTCTCATTCCACCGAATTTCACCTTACCTTTTGTGATTTTGGTATGGCTATGAATTTTCATAGGTACCAGTAGAAAAATAACATTGAGAAAACTTTTTAACTTCTCTTCTGCTACTTGATTTCCCAGTCATAGTGTAAGTGTACACAGTTTTTAAAACCCTGTACATATCACACAATTAAGCAAGAAAACTCCTTCTGAGCCAACTGATAAACAATACTTAACAGCCCTTTGTTTTGTGATCAACATATTTGCAATCCAAAAAATATTTTTCTCAGAGTGAAAGGGTTTATTGCCTACTATGAGAAGTTATGGTAACTGTTGCTGCTGAACTGAGATACACAATGATGCACATCCACACCAGAAGGATTCAATGGAGAATGATCAGAATAAAATATCTTACTGACTTTTCCTATTTCAAATCCAGAAGCGGAACCACAATCTCCAGTGTCACCAGAGCTCAAACTAGCTATCTCACTATTAAACTTAGCAGCCTGCTTGCCAGTTTAATTCAGTACCACTCTTGGCAATGCATTTACGAACGGAAGAACTACTGACATGATTTCTGATAGAGCAAATGCAAGATAAATTTCCAAGACTCTAAGCTGTCTTCAGAGAAAGTAGCTTACAGTGTTTCATGTTTACTTAATTTGTGGAGACAGGACTAAACCAACAATGAAATCTTAAAACCTGTCTAAATGAATTGCCATGTGGTGAGAAAGATTGGAACACAGAAAACCAGAGTAAGTCATTCAACCACTCCAGCCCACTCCATCTTTCAGTTAGATCACAGCTAATCTGTAGCCCATCTCTATTTAGCTACCTGAGCTCCGTATCCCTTGACATCCTTTGCTGCCAAAAATCCACCTCTGTCTTAAAATGCCCAATGGTCCCAGCATCCACGGTCTTTTGCGGCAAAGGTTTCCGAATTCCTACTAGCCCTTTGCGAATGTGTGTTGCCTCACTTCCCTTTGAAATTGTTTAGCTCTAATTTTAAAATTCTTAATTTCCCCATCAGAAGAACAATTTCCTGTATTTACCTCAGCAATTGCTTTTGCCACTTGAAATACCTTGATCAGCTCAACTGTCAACATTTTCTACTCAAAGGAATGTAATCTGAATTTATGCAATGTGAAACAATAACAGAAATTTCTGGGAACACATTCCAAAGAAGGGCCACTAGACCCGAAACATAACCTCTGCTTTCTCTTCTCAGATGATGCCAGACCTGCTGAGTTAACCCAACAACTCCTGTTTCTATTTCTCATTTCCAGCATCTGAAATTCTTGTTTTTTTCTTGTTTTATACAATGTGTCTTCATAAATCCCAGAAGCACTTTGTGACTGTACGTATCTTTGGCAGCATAATTCCAGCAGTTACAAATCATTGAAAGGGACAGGTACTGAACTTTTCATTTAATCATAGTCAAGTGGTAAAGCTGATTTGTATAGAAATATCGCCATGAATTGAATCAACATGTGAACAAAACCATTCTAAAATTGTTTTGATTATCAGTTGCATAATTGAACTCAAGCTTCTTGCAATATTTAGCTTCTCCAAATAATACTTTATCTCATTGTCATAATCATTTTATCTATTATAATGCTAAGTCATATATCAGAATAGAAGTAGCCCACTTTATTTACTTCCCATAAACACAAGTATGCACAATCAACAGTAACCAGGTCAGCACAGTCTATGGATTCCCCAGGAGGGTGAACACATCAATTAAATCTTGCATTTTTCAAGAATTTTGTTTGTTCCTAAATTGAAGTGACTATCAAAAGCTAATTATCTTCAAAAGTATATGTGCTGTCTTTAATTTTGTAACAATTAATAATACCATCTGCAATAATACTTTCTGAATACAATGTATATTAACCTGGTCTGCTTCAGAAATGTTTAATTTTGGAGCAATTTTGCAGCTTAAGGATGGTTTCCTCCTTAGGTCTAAGCCTGTGTTATGTCTGGTCTATTTCTGACCTTGATTCCCAATAGAAGTATTATGTCTCCTTCCATTTCTCCTCTATGTAGTTATTGATCTCTATTACTGTCAAGCTGTTTTAGATTTGTATCATTTCAATACTGCCTGTAATCTGCTGTTCTTTAAGCTGGTATTCTCGCCATCAAAACTGGTAAATTTCCTATGCTCTGTACAAAATTTCTTTGTTAGCCAATCCTTTTAAACCCTGCATTCCTACAATGTTGTTGATTGTTTAATTAAACTTTTTCGTAATAAGGGCTGCTCTGTAGTCATTTACTTCTTTCAAAATTCTGGCACTGTCTAGTGCTGTATCTGTACTACCTGTAGGGTTTTCTCACAGGGAAAGATTGGTTTCAGGTTATTCACTGCCACCAACCTTTCTTTGTTTATAGGGCTTGTTGAATGATCAGGGATAGAGGACAGACCACTGGTAAATCTAAACTGAGGTAACACTTAGTTAATACAACGGGTTTATTCTATGATAACCTAATTACAACTTACATTACCAGCAAGGCATATTATTAAGGATGCTCAGGAGCTGTGCAGAATACATCTGCACCCTAGAAAGGCAAGTATAAAACTTCCTTTCTCCACGGTTTTTGAGTGAGATTATCAGATTGCATGGAGTTAATGCACCGTCAACATTAACTCAATCAGAACCACTGACTTGTACAACTGTAGGGTGAGTGGGTAGGGTGCAGTGTAGGTGATTGGGTTGAATGGTAGTTGGATTCAAGATGGGTGGTTGGGCTGGAGGATGAGTCGTTGCATCAGAGAGAGTGGTTGTGTCTACAGTAGTAGGGGGTGGGGTTTGGGTAGTTGAGTCAAGGAGGAAATGGTCAGATTGGGTGTGGATTGTTGGGTTGGAAGGGTGAGTACTCAGATTGTGGGATGACTTATGTGGATATATAGCTGAGTTGGGTGTGTGTTTGGGTTGTGGTGATCATTGTGCTGTTAATCATTGATTTGCACCAGAAATTAATCAGTCTAACAATTCTCAGGTAAGTATCTGGGTAACTAATGCAGACATGGCTAGTTATCAGTAAAAGAACCAGATAAGCGTGCCCCAGGAAGTGAAAATCAGCAAGATCAGAAAATCCTCCGGCAGTTCCCACGATCTCAGTGGGAGATTGTTGCCCTCAGAACATAAGAAATAGGAGCAGGAGTAGGCCATTCAGCTCCTCAAGGCTGTGGTGCTATTCCAAAAGATCTGCCCTAGGCTTCAACTTTTTTTTGTGCCAGCTCAACTTAAGTGCCAACTGTTCAATATTTAAACAATCGAATGATCTCTTTGTGAAATATTTTCACTGATCTAGTCTTGACAGTTGTCTGAGAAGGAGAACTCCAGACATTCCCTACCCTCCAGTCGAAGTAATCCCTTCGCATCTCGGCTTTAATTGAATGACTCCTTAAGCTATGAATATGTCCCTTAGTTTAAGATCTTTCCACCAGTAGAAATACCTTCTCAACCCCTATCCTGTCAATTCTCCTTAAAATCTTGTATGTTTCAATAAGATCACCCCTTATTCTTCTAAACTAATGAATAATGGCCCAATCTGTTCTGCTGTTCTCAATATGTAAACCCCTTCATCCCAGGAATCAGCCTAATGAATCTCTTTTCTTTTTTATAAAAAAAACACTTTTTTTTAAATACAGGAACTGAAACTGTGTACAGTACTCCAGGTGCAGCTTCAACATCACCCTGTACAGTTATAACAAGACCTCCCTGTTTTTAAACTCCAAACACTTCACAGTGAAGGCCAAATTTCCATTTACCTTCTTAATTACTTGCTGCACTTGCATGACCACTTTTGTGAACAGCCAGATCCCTCTGTGTAGCACATTTTTTGGGTCTGTCTCCATTTAAATAGTAGTCTGTCTTGTGATTGATCCTACACTTTCATACACGAAACTCAATCTACCAATTGTTTGTCCACTCAGTCAATATTCCCTTCCAGATTTCTTATGTCCTCAATAAAACATCCCTCCCACCTATCTTTGTATCATCAGCAAATTTGGATGCATTACATTCTGCCCCTCCTCTAAGTCATTAATGTAGGTAGTATATTTGAGGTTCTAGACCTGATCGTAGAGGCACTCCAATAATTACACCTTTCCAAGCTGAAAAAGACCCATTAGCCCTTGACTCTCAGTCTTGTGTGTTAACCGACCCTGTATCCATCCTCATACATCCTAATACTGTGAGCTGCTAACCTTTTATGTGGCAGCTTATTGAATGCCTTCTGGAAATTCAAATACACTACAACTGACAGTTCCTCTTTAGCAACTTAGTTAGATAATGGTCTCACCCCAACTGAAAAAAAAATACACTGACACCTCTGAGATGTGAGATTGTCATATAGTGTTGCATCTATTGAAGGACAAGTCAGATGGTCACACAAACCACGTAGTGGCAAAAGTTGTGTAGTAAAGGAAAGTCTACTCTGCTGCAAATTTTTAATATCAAGTTCTAAAGATAAAATATGGATAGGATATAAATAATTTCAAGATCTTAAGTTTTGGAATCCTATGGCACAAAAGGAAGCCATTTAGTCTATCAAATTTGTGCTATTCTATTGAAAGAACTATCCTCTTAGTCCAACTGCTTTGCTCTTTCATCAAAGCCAATCTTGTTCATGATCATTAGATAACTAAAACTTTGAGCAATGGTATACAAGATAGTCCAGAGTCTGGAGAACAATTATGATTCTAATCAACAAAATATAACAAAACCAGTGAGTGGAGATTCAAATCTCCAACTCACCTTACTCTTCAATCCGCCAGCTATCATTAACAGAAAGGTTTTATCTGGTTTTGATCAGGTCATTAGGAGTAATTTTAAGAGGTTCCACTTGCCGTAAGCATGTGATAGAGAATCAAAAATATTATGTTATAGTCCCATTTCCAATTTGCAACTGCACTGCCTCCAGTCAAGCTTTGCAATATGGTGTTATAATGTAATGTAGTGTTAGGACAGTACATTTTAGAAGGAAAAACTTACATTGCAATGTTATAGCTATTTTTTCCATACTATTATCTATGTATAGTTGAGAAAAAAAACCTGGGATATGATTAATCAAAGTATGGTCCACCGGTGTAAAATGCAGTAAATTGAGATACAATTCACTAATAATTTGGGTAATTTAAGAAAAAATGTGAAAATTCGCATTACTTAAAGAAAATTCCAAAGGAAACATCACAATATCTTCGAATATATACAAAACAGATCCAATACTGTTGGTTAAACAAAAAGTTTACTTTGCTTTATTTTGTTTCTGTTCATTTGAACTTCAGAGTCTGCAATTTACTGCAACGTCTGTTAGTTTACCTTAAAAAAGGAAAAAAATTACCGTAGGTAGGTAACATATGCATTTGATTTTCTCAAATTAATTTTCTCAAAAGCATTTAATCCACATTGCAACGAGTATGACTGGATAGCCAAAGGGTAATATTGTTTTAATTAAAATGTAACAACAGTGTTCTGATCATCAAAAATTCAGGGTCAATAATAGGGCACAGCATTTTATCCATTCCAATAAATGAATCTTTTGAACGATGAAGTGAGTAGTAAAACAATGTTTAGCTACAAAGAAATGATCTGACATTTAATCTGCCTTTACTGGTCCTAGTTAATTAAAATCTTGAGATATTTGGCAGCTCATGTCATCTGGTAGTGACTGGAACAAATGCAATAATTATGCAGTTTGGCTAGAGGTGAAGGAGGAATCGACAAGGATTCTTGTGCTCTGAGAAAATACTATTTCTGATGAATCTAAAGATCTGTAAAACAAATTTTGGCATTCTTGATACAGGAATGCAATTCTGCATAAATGTAACACTTGTTGTACAATCCTGTGCCCTTCTGGCTGACTAACTAACTTATAATCAGTAAAGTATGATAAACTAAACTTTTTTTCCACAAATCAATTACTTAGAGTCATAGAGTTACACAGCATGGAAACAGACCCTTCGGTCCAACTCATCCATGCTGACCAGATATCCTATTAATCTAGTCCTATTTGCCAGCATTAGGCCTATATCTCTCGAAACCCTTCCTATTCATATACTCATCCAGGTGCCTTTTAAATGTTGTAATTTTACCAGTCTCCACCACTTCCTCTGGCAGCTCATTCCATACATGCACCACTCCCTGTGTGAAAGAGTTGCTCCTTGGGTCCTTTTTAAATCTTTCATCTCTCACCTTAAAGCTATACCCTGAAGTTTTGGACTCTGCTACCCCGGGGAAAAGACCTTGCCTATTCACCCTATTTACGCCCTTCATGATTTTATAAAGTTTTACAAGGTCACCCCCCAGGCTCCGATGCTCCAGGGAAAATAGCCTCAGCCTATTCAGCCTCTCCTTATAGCTCAGACCCTCCAACGCTGACAACATTGTTGTAAATCTTATCTGAACCCTTTCAAGTTTCACAACATCTTTCCTATAGCAGGGAGACCAGAATTGAATGCTGTGTTCCAAAAGTGGCCTTACCAATGTCCTGAACAGCTGCAGCATGACCTCCCAACTCCTATACTCAATGCACTGAGCAATAAAGGCAAGTATACCAAACGCTTTCTTCACTATCCCGTCTATCTGCGACTTGACTTTCAAGGAACTATGAACCTGCACTCCAAGGTCTCTTTGTTCAGTAACAGTCCTCAGGATGTCACCATTAAGTGTATAAGTCCTGCCCTGATTTGCCACTCCATCTGCCACTCTTTGGCTCAGCAGCCTTCTGTAGAGATTTTTATACAAATAAAAATAGCATATTGGAACTGCATGTTGAAAAACATCCTTGGATTCAGCATTGATTTTGTTTGTAAAAGCCAGAGATTAAAGTAGGAAAGTAAATTTCTTTGGAAATAGATAATGTTTGATTTCTTCCCAACTTGTAGTGCTTCATGATCATTTACATTCTTCATCCTTTTCAGGCTCTTATTTTGGAATTCTCTTTTATTATATGATTTGCACAGGGCTCCATAGCATAGTACTTGTTTATAATCTGTTTAATAATTGTTGGTAAATTAAAGATAAAATGTAAATAATCAGAGGTTTAATAAATGCCATGAAATTAAAAACCCATTAACACTATTAATGATGTTATTTGGAGATGAAGGTTTTGATCTGTCACTGTTGTGGAATGACATCTATATTGAAGCCAATAGATAGCTTTTCAAATATCAGTCCTAAGAAAAGTGGATGCTGTAAATCAGGAAGAAAAATAGAGATTGCTGGAAATGATGAGCAGGTCTGGCAGCATCTGTGGGGAGAAATCAGAGTTAATGCTTCAGGTTAAGTGACCCTTTCTCAGAACTACTTTTCAAACATCCTTTGATGCTGATGTTATACAATCTGTCCAGAGTCAGTGATGAAGGCATGGTCGATTGATTAGCAAATACGTTTTCAGAAGCTGGTCAACAGAGATACAACAGATTGAAAACCACTTCAAGCAATGCTACACCGGTGACAGTATCAGCAACAAATTAAAGGAAAAAGCATAACAAATAAGGAATAGAATTTTTATGACACAAAAAAGAGATTATTTTATAACATACAAAACTGAAAATATTGCATAGAATCATACACTGAAGAAGATTGTTTAGACAACTGTGCTTCTGTGGAATCTTAGAAAGAGCTAGCCAATTTATCCCTTTCCCAAACATTCCTCTATTGCCCTAAATATGTAACTTCTATCCTTTGTATGATCATATCCGATTTGTTTTGAAAGTTATCATCATAAATTTGTATAATGATTACAAAACAAAAGAAAACTATTCAGCTGGTGCATCCATGTCAATTCTGGGTCTGTTAGTCACACATCACATTCTTATCCAGCAACACTTCTTCTCAGTAACTGCCTACGGCACTATCAGACAATGTCTACAGATCCTAATCACTTGCTGTGTTAAAAAAAGGTTTTCCCTCACGTTTCTGTTACTTTTCTTTTCATCAATTGCCTTAAATTGATGTCCTTTGGTCCTCAACCCTTTCAGCAATTGGAAACAGTTTCTGTAAATTTACTCTTACCACCTCATGACTTTGAACACCAAAGTCTCTGAACAAAACTTTTAATCTTGTCTTTCTGAAGAAGAATAAACTCAGCTCCTCCAATTTATTCATATAACTGAAGTCTCTTCTCCTGGAACCATTCTTGTAAAACTTTTCTGTATCCTCTTTAAAGACTTCACATCCTTTTTAAAGTACGGTGCCCAGCATTGGACACAATACATCAGTTGAGGTCAAAACAGCTGCTGCATCAATGACCTCTCCTCCATCATAAGGTCAGAAGTGGGGATGTTCATTGATGACTGCATAATGTTTAACACCATTCACATTTGTCCAGATACTGAAGCAGTCCGTTCTGAAGTGCAGAAAGACCTGGACAAGCTCGAACTGAAAACCGGCAAGTAATGTTTGTGCCATAAAAGTAACAGGCAATGACCATTTGAAACAAGTGAGAATCTAACTGCCACTGCTTGAAATTGGAAGGCATATCATCACTGAATTCTTCACTATCAACATCCTGGGTGCTTCCATTGACTTGAAACTGAACTGAAACTGAAAATATATCAACATTCCTTCCATGTTGGTGGATAGAGATCATGCAATTTGCTCTCTAACACCACTGTAAATGTACCTAAACCAAATGTACTCTGGTGATTAAAAAAGGCAGCTCATCACCACCTTCCTAAGGACAAGTAAAGATATCTAATAAGTGCTGGGCCAGCCAGTAACACCCACATCTCATAAGTGAGCAATAAAAAAACTGTGTTACTTTTCTACTCTATGGCTATTTATATAGTCCAATGTCCTTCATGCATTTTCAATCATTTCATTATCATACGCAGCCAATTACAAGCATTTGTGCACTTATATCTCCAGGTCGCTCGCTTCCAGCGCTCCCTATACAAACATGTTATGCTTTGTGGCCTGTTTGCATTTTTCTAGTGTTGTGACAAGAAGATCAACCTCTTTCACTTGAGATGCTTTCTGAAGAATCTCAAGATCTAATGGCAGGACAAAATACCAGATGCCAAGGTTCTCATCTGAGTTGACATGCCAAGCATCCACACCATACTTAGACAGTCACAACTGACTTCCTAATAGGATCATTAGACATTAAGAGCAGGAATAGATATGGTCATGTAACCAGAATGTTTAATATAGTCTTATCAAGGTGAATCTTGGAAATCTTCAGTCTGGGAAGTGTTCTCATGATGGCCAAAGGACACTGAAGGCTTTACAAAGGAGTTTAGATATAGACTTCGAGTCATTGAAGGATCATTGCACCAGGAGCAACCAAATTTTTTTTTAAAAAGGTATGATTTCCTTCAAATGCAAACACATATCAGAGACAAAAAGAAAACATGAGGAGAGCGTATTCCTCGCGAGCAAATTATCCAAAATGTCATCTGTGATAACCTGGCCAATTTGAAGCAAAGCCTATGGGTGCAAATCAGTCTTAGCAACCATGGTTATACTCAGTTGAATCCTACCTAACACCTTGACGATGAACATGGTCATCTTGAAATCAAAGGACAAATAATAAGATCATTCCTTGAATACAGAGACCAAATTGCACACAGTATTCCAAGCATGTTCTCACCAAAACTTATATAATTGAAGGAAAACTTCTTTATTTTTGTATTCCAATCCCCCTTACAGTAAATTTGCTTTCTGAAATGCTTGCTATGCCTGCATGCTTATTTTTTGTGCTCCTGATATGAGTGCACCCAAACCTCTGTGAGCATCAACATTTGCAATTTTCTCATGTTCTAAAACATAAGCCCTTCTCAATGCTTAAAGCCAAAGTTAATAACTCACACTTCACCACATTAAACTTCATGTTACACTTTGCTGCCCATTCACTTAATCTGTCTATATCTTGTTGTATTTCCCTCATGGCTTACAATCCCAACTAGTTATTTCAGCAGCCAACTTAAATACATTTCTGTTTATCTCTTCATCTAAATCATTAACTTAAAATTGTAAATAATAGCAGCCCCATCATTGATCCTTGGGGCAGTCAATTAGTCACAACTTGCAACTTTCCCCATTCATCCCTGAGGTCTGTTTCCGATTCATTTGCTAATCCTCTGTCAATGCTAATATACCATCTCCAACTCCATAAGCCCTTAAATTACGTAATAATCTTTTGTGTAGAACCTTGTCAGATGTCTTTTGGAAATCTAATTACATTATATCTACAAATTTCTCTTTGCCTTCCTTACAAGTTACATACTTGAAAAGCTTATAAATTTGTCAAATACGATTTCTCTTCAGTAAAAACTACATTGTTCAATTAATCATGCAGGCTCAAATATTTCAATGGCCTGAGAGTCATGGAGTAGCACAGATTGGTGCTGTGTATTACCAACAAAGCTGGGAAATGAATTTCCCGATGGGCATGAACAAATTGGTCTGAAGGGTCTGTTTGTGCGCTGTAAGACTCAATGACTCTATAGTTCCCCTTGTGATCTCTAATAACCTAATCTTACACCACCCAACACAAACGGATTCATTCTAGCCCATTCCAACTCTGCTGGATTCAGCAATAAGACCTCCTCTCCCACACCACCCCATCCCTTGACTCTACATCCCTTGCCTTAGCACACCCCGGATCCCACACCCACTGTCACCAGTCTGCCCACTCAGATCTGACCTGAAATCCTCGCCCACTTATCAGACTGGGCACCCATGATCCTGTTGGACCCAGCAAACCCCCACACCTTACCCATTCCCTCTCCCACTGGCCAAAACTGATCACCCTTAGCCCTCACTTAGCTGACCTCCCAAGGACCTGACACCTCTGCATATGTCCGCTTGACCTGCCCCCAGACCCAAAAAACCCAGCCAGATGTTTGACCCAACAAGACAATGCCCACCCCCTTAACCAGCCTGGCACCCTCTATTTCTGACAACCCTTCCTTCAGCTGTGCACTCACTTACTTCCGTGGCACCCTACCCCTTGCACCATGCCCACCTCACCTACCCAGTGCAACACCTACCTGTCACACAAAACCCTCAACCACCCAGCCTCCCTAAGCCCAACCTATGTCTACACTTACCTGACATACTAACTCTTTCACAGAATTTAGCAAAGGGACCAGATGCGCTGCTGTACATTTAATTTATAGAACACAGAGCAATAACAGTGACAAAAGCGAATCTGGCTTCTACAAAGATTTTCTTCACAGCTGGACTTGTGAATTTCTGAACAGATTTGAAAAAAGAGGCCAGGAATTTCCAGTGCAGAAGACATCTAAAAGATAACAGGGTAACTTTTAATTTGATCAGGGTTGGACCTTCACCAGAATATCTCGGCCACAACATTTTTAAAAGTGCATCATTAAGACTTCCTTAAAAATTGACTTCAGTAGTTTCCCAATGACTGCTTTCAGGCTAACTGGGCTGTACTTCTCTCTCGCTGTTATTTTGCATCATCTGTAAATATTGTGCTCAGCAAATCCAAGTATAATTCAATACATGTGTATCAAGAAAAGCAATAGCCCTACTACTGAGCCCTGGGGAAATAGCCTCTATAGAGTTTTCTCCAGTCCAAATTTCAACCATTAACGACTCTGATTCCTGTTTCTCAGTCTACTTTGTATCCTTGCCCAACATTGTCTCATTTGTTCAATAGACTTCAATTTTGTTGGCAAGGCTATTACATGGCCTTTTTGGAATTCTATGTACAGCATATTGACACATTTGTCCCCTCACAAGGACACAAGAGGAACCGGAGTAGGCCATTCAGCTCCTCAACAGTGCCCCACCATTCTATAAGGTCAAGGCTGATCTGCCCCAGGCCATAATTCGTCTTTCATATTGACTCCTCATAGCTCTTGCTTTTCAAAATTTCAAAAATCTATCCACCTCCTCTTTAAAACTATTCAATGATCTTGCCTCCACAACTCTCTCCATTTTAAATATAGAAGAGGACATTCTATTATGACCACTAGTTTGAGATTCCCCCACAAGCAGAGACATGTTTTCAACATCTATCCTGTCAAGGCCCCCTCAAAATGTTGAATACTTCAATAAAATCATCCCTCATTTTTCTAAACTCTAATGGATAAAGACCTAGCCTGTTTTGCCATTCTTGATAGATGAACATCTTTATCATAGCAATCAGCCAAGTGAACCTCTCTTGAACTGCTTCTAATGTTGGTATCCTTTCTTAACTAGATCACTCTGTGCTGCATTGTTTTGGAATCTTGCTTTATTTAAATAATTGTCTTCCTTTTGGTTCTTCCTACCAAAGAGCAGGACTTCACACTTTCTAACATTAAACTCCATTTGCCAAGCTTCTGCCCTCTCATGCAACCTACCATACCCGTTTGGTGATTCCTTCTCTCCATGTCATAACATTCCCTCCCATCTATTTTTGTATCATCAGCAAATTTGTAGACATTGCACTCTGCCTATCCTCCAAGTCATTTTATACTTAGTAAATAATTAAGACCCTAGAAATGATGCTTGCGGCACTTCAGTAGTTGAGACTTTCCAATCTGAAAAAGACTCATTAATCCTATCTGTCCTGTGTGTGTCAACCAATTCTGAGTCCTTGCTAATACTTTGTCTGTGAGTTGCTAATACTGTGAGTTCCTATCTTGCACAATAACTTTTTTATGTGATTCCTCATCAAACAGGTTCTGAAAATCCAAATGCATGACATCGACGGGTTCCCTTTTAGCAACTCTGCATGTCATTCCTCAAAGAACGCAACCAAATTTGTCAAACATGACTTCCATTTCACAAAATTATGTTGTCTCTGATTGCATTAAGATTTTCTAAATGTCTAGTTATTTCTTCCTTAGTAATGGACTCCAGCATTTTCCCAATAATAAATGTTAGGCTAACCACCTATTGTTTCCTGCTTTATGGCTCCCTCCATTCTTAAAGAGGGATATCTCATTTGTGGTTTTCTAATCCACTAGAACCCTCCCAGAAGACACTTCCTTCAAAGCAGAAATGCTGTCTTCATATCAATGTAAACTATATTATTATCTACATAAAATAATGATTCTTTCACTTGAAAGAAGCAACTACTGACATTCTGCAGCAGAGTCATACTAAACACAAGGCATTAGGTTTATTTCTCTTCCCTCAGATGCTACCAGATATGCTGAGCTTCTCCAGCCTTCCCTTCATTTGTTTCAGATTTCCAACATCCACAGCATTTTGTCTTTGAGTTCTTTGACTTGATGGGACAGCATTCTCCAGCATTCCCTCACAGAAGCGAAACTGACCATAATTCAATATACCAAAAGAACTGCAGATGCCATAAATCAGGAGCAAATACAGAAGTTGCTGGAAAAGCTCAGCAGATCTGGCAGCACCTGTGAAGAAAAATCAGAGTTGATGGAAGTCCTGAGGAAGGGTCACTGGACCCTAAACATTAACTCAGATTCAATATGCCATCTGCCTAACTTCACCTCAACACATGGGAAGCTAGAATGTAAAATGTTAACGAGTTCAAGTCTAAAATCACTGATGCAACCTATCGTTTAGCCGTTAATTACAAGAGAGATCCAAATGACAACATCTGAATGCACTAAGAACTCATTAAAGTCTCGCAGACTGTTAGGTGATGTCCAATGGACTACTGGTTATGACTGTGAAAGTATATTCTGGTGTTCTTTGACATGGGGAATGTCAGAACCACGTTTGAATGAATAAAAAAGGCAACAGGTCTATCAGCAAAAAGAAAGGCAAAAAGATAATGCTGTTGGAGAAATGGATAGAACATTAACCTTGAGTTGTACAGCTGGGAGAAAATTCTCACCGACAAACTCTTGACACAACAGAAAGCCTGCTTGTCGTTGCAAAACTGGATATGGACATACAATGGAGGGACATAATAAAACAATCCACTGACTTGCTATGGACAAATCTCCAGATAGCTGTTATGCCACCTGAAATTATCATGTGTGAAAATGTGGCATTCCTTTGGCACAAGTTTCACTGCTTCTGTTGAGGGGAGGAGGCAGAGACCCATGATATGTGTGATGCAAAGATTATGACTTCAAAACAAGGGCAATTTCAGTGATTGCAATAATTGAGCAATTCTGCTGATGGGGATCCTTGGGAAAATATTGGCCCCCTATGACTTTGTCAGACAGAGATTCTCAGTCAAAGTAGCTACCTCAAATCCCATTTCAGAATTGGTAGATCTACAATGGACACCATGGCACCAGTGGGATATGAAGCTTACCAGTCCTGACTCTCTGACTAGGATTCTCATCACACACAGCTACACACAGCATGAACTTTGTTATTGATCACTCCCTAGCCTCACTCAGATGAAGATCCAAACCTTGATGTTTCTTTTTCCCTCTAAACAGAAATGCCAATCTCGTATCAATGTCAGGCATGTTGTAAACTGAGGTTTTAAAAAATCAGCTCTTTGCCTTGATAGAACTAGTGCTGTCCAACATTCCCAAAAAATGCTATGGTATGTATGTCACAACACCATCCACAATCCGGCAGTCACCAAATGTGAAACAAGAGTGGAAAAGTGTTGACAGTCTGACAGCTGCAAGCAAGATGTCATGAACAAATCAAACTGATATCAATTATCTTTATTGATTGTGTGAGCAGGGGCAGCCTATTTAAGCTCCGACAGAAAAATTGGTTGCCACCAAAGCTGCTCAATCTGATCTCCTCTTTCCACGGCGATGATGGGTAAGGTCAGCTATGAAAGGGCAATATCAGAACCTTTTGAGACATGCAGTGGGATCAGACAGGAGAATGTTCTGATATTGACACATTTTGTCATATGCTTCTCTTTGCTGCCATATGCCTTCAGCTTTTTCTGCAGAAGGTGCCTACTTGCATATTAGAACAGACAGAAATTTGTTCAGCCTTACTTGGCTGAGATCCAATACAAAGTCCTCATCAAAGGGTTGCTGTATAATGATGACTTTTGTGTTGACAGACAGAAATCAGAGTTGACCGCATGACCAATGGGGAGTTCCAAACCTCAGTGTAAAGAAAAGCTACCCACACAGATCAACCACCCCAATGTCCATAAAAAAACTGCACTAGGACACTGTTTAAATGGACCAGGACACACTGCAACAATCCAGAACTACACAGGAAAGAGGAAGAGCACCTATATAAAATCTTTGCTTTGACCAGATATTTCCCCAAATTTATCCGCAGGTGCCTACTAAACAGACAACAACAGGAGGACACAGTACACCTTAACGCACTGGCCACACTGCCCTAAATCAAGAACATGTCAGAACTGACAACAAGACCCTAAGACGAGTAGGAATCATGGTAGCATTCAAGCTCACAGTCACTCTACGGCAAACACTTACAAGGATTAAAGACCCCATTCCCACAACATGCAGAACCAACGTAGTTTACAAAATACTATGCAATGACTGCCACAACCATTACATCAGACAGACAGGAAGGAAACTAGCCATCAGAACACATGAACATCAGCTAGCAGTAAAATGACACGGCAAACTTTCCTTAATATCAGTACACTCGGACAATGAAGGCCATCAGTTTAACCGGGACAACGTAACCATAGTAGCCCAAGCCAAACACAGACACGCATGGGAATTCCTAAAGGCATGATTGTCGACCCATAATGCAATCAACAAACACATAGAATTGGGCCCATAAACAAACCCATACAGATCAAAACCGGAAATGACACTGCTCACCATAAAGGACCAGACAGTATAAATTCCAAACCAAGTAGAACAACATCACTTCATTGGAGGCCTTATTGACGATGTTACCTAGCATGGTGACGAAAAGTCTGAACAAAAACTAGCCAGCTCGGCAAGCAAGTCAACAACCTCACTGCTCTACACAGAATTAACCAGTAGGGTGGAAACCATCATCTCACAAGACAGACCACTGCCATCAACCATCTATTCATTTTTCCTTCATATGCTTTCCCAGCTTCTTTCATGCAGCTTTTTTATTCTCTTCAACCACTCACAGTGATAATGAATTCTACATTATCATTACTCTTCAGGTAAAGATTTTCTTTGGTCTTCCCTATTGGGTTTCTTGGTGACTACCTCATATTAAGGCTCTATATTTATACTCTTCCCCACATTAGGAAACATTGTCTCCATATCTCCTTGATCAAAATTTATCCTGCTGCCTTCTTTTGTCAAGAGAAAAGTGATCCAGCCTGTCAATCCTTTCCTGAAATGTGTACCCACACATCATACAAAGGATATAAGTGCCCTTCAGAGTGTTCAAAAAGGTTTACAAGTATTATACCAGAAATATACTCACACTTTTCTGGTATCATTCTTGTAAATCTTTTCTGTGAGCTCTATATCCTTTGTATTATGTGATGCTCAGAAGTGAACATAATAATCCATGTGCAGTCTAACCAAAGTTTGATAGAGTTTTTACATTTATCAATTTTATTCCTCCAGAATTAAAACTCAGTGCTTAGATTGTGTATTTTTATGGCCTTGCTAAACTATGGTACAACAGTTAAGGATTAAAATAGTTGTACTCCATGCTCCATTTGTTGCTCTACACAAGTTAGACTTGCATCTTCCAAGAAGTAAGCTGCCACCCTACTCTCCTGACCTAAATAAACTACTCACATTGAGCTGCTTTATAAATGATCTTCCTCCAACATAAGGACAGAAGTGGGGATGATACCTGATGATAGCATATTATTCAGCATGATAGGCAACACCTCAGATACTGAAGGAGTCTGTGCCCATATGCAACAAGACCTGTATACTATCCAGGCTTGAACTGATATGTGGCAAGTAACGTTTGTACCACAAGTACCAGCCAATGAACATTTTCATCAAGGGAGAATCTAATTATCACTCATTGTCATTCAATGACATTGTCATTGCTGAATTCCAAATGATCAACATTTTAAGGGTGTTACAATTGACCAGAAACTGAACAGGACTCGCTGTATAAAAACTGTGAGCAAGTCAGAGGTTAGGAGTTCAGTAATGAGTAATTCATCGCCTGACACCCTAAAGCCTGCTCACCATGTGCAAGGCACAAGTCAGGAGTTTGATGGAATACTGTCCACTTGCCTGGAGGAGTGTAGCTCCAACAACACTCAAGAAGCTTGACATCAGCCAGGACAAAACAGCTTGTAGCTCAACAGCTCCTTCCAAACTCACAAACGTTACCACCTCTTTAGGGGAAGGGCAGCAGATGTAGGGGACCACTGTCAGCTACAAATACCACACCAAGCCACACAGATCCTGATTGGAGCTATTTTGCAAGATTTTCACTGCCATTGGGTCGAGATCCTGGAACTGCTTCCGTAGCAGCACTGTGGTCTTTCTTGCATCCCAAGGATAGCTGCAGCTCAGAAAGCCAGCTCACCATCAATTTACCATAAATACATAGAAAAATAGGAGCAAAAGTAGGCTATTCAGCTCATCAAGACTTTTCTGGCATTCAGTATGATCATGATTGAGCATCAAACTCAATGCCCTGTTCCAGCTTTCATCATATGCCTTTTAGCTTTAAGACCTATACCTATCTCCTCTTTGAAAATAATCAATGTTTTGGCCTCAACTGCTTTCTGTGGCAGAGATACTACACATCCACCACTTCTGGGTGAAGAAGTTTCTCCTTATGTAAGTCTTAAAAGGCCTATCCCTCTTTCTTAGACTGTGACCCATGGTCTGGGTACCCTGGTCATCAGAAAGATTCTTACTGTGTTCACCCTGTCTAGTCCTATTGGAAATTTATAGTTTCTATGAGATTCCACCTTCTCCCCCTCCAAAAATTCTTCTACATTCCAGTGAATATAGCTTGAACCCATCCAATCTCTCTTCATACGTCAGTCGTGCCATCTCAGGAATCAGTCTGGTAAACCTTTTTGGCACTTCCTGCATTGACAGAATATCTTTCCTCAAAGAAGGAGAAGAAAACTGCACATGATACTCTATGTGTTGTCTCACCAAGGTCCTGTACCAATGCAGCAACACATCCTTTGTTTGATTGCTCCTGCAATCAAATCCTCTCGTTATGAAGGTCAACCTACTATTTGCCCCCTTCACCGCCTGCTGCACCTGCATGCTCACTTGCCATTATTGGTGTACAAGGACAATCAGGTTTTGTTATTCCTCCTTCTTTCTCAATATATCACCATTCAGATAATCAGTTTTCCTAATTTTGCTACCAAAGTGGATAATCTTATATTATCTACATGATACTTCATCTGCCATGCATTTGCCCATTCACTCATCTTGTCCTAATCATAGTGAAACATCTCTCATCTTCCTCACCGTTCATCCTCCCACCCAGTTTTGTATCATTTGCAAACGTGGAGATATACTTCAAGGATGGGCAATAAATACTGGCCTTGCCTGCAACAGCCACATCTAATGAATAAATAAAAACATCTATGCTGAACTTAATTATACCAACAAATTCGTTAATGCCCTTTGTAATTGGTTGTCATCCCTTCAGTATTTTGTATACCCCCAATTTGTTGTCATCCATAAATTTCAGAATTGTGTTTCTGATTCTGAAGTCTAAAACATTAACATATAAATTAGGAACAGCAGTGGTCCCAGTAATAATCCTACAGAACATCATTTTCCACCTCATACCATTTTAAATAACTACCCCTCAATTGCATTCTCTACTTCCTGCCTTGATACCAGCCAGCATGCAATCTGTCACTTGGCACCTGGATCCTGACCTTATTCATTATTCTGTAATGGGGCACCCTGTGGAAGGAACTTTGAAAATCCAAATGAATTGCTAGTGCGTTGCCAATGTGGGGTTGGAGAGGACACTCTACCCACATCCTCGGTTACTTCCATCTTTGCCTGTTTGGTTGGAGAAGCAGACCTCTTCCTCCTAGTCTTAGCACAGGTCACATCATTATGTTACCTCAACTTCCTTAGTTGAACTTCCTGGGAAACGTTGGGAGAACATAGGACCAGATTTCAGAATTTTATATCCATTCCTGTCAATACTGCAGCCTAAAATATTCCAGCTGCTGGTGAGTTTCTCTGCAAAAGGTCTGGTTCATTTAAGCAGAAAATCTTCCTCTGATAAAAAGGCTGCGTCATCTCACCTGCCCTCTCTAAAATATCAGGAAGTCTGTTGATGAGATCATAATTAATTGTCATCTGGAAGTAGCAACTATAAAGGCTAATCTTCTTACCTTCAGATCTTTGTCCCTTCATTAACATGGTGTGATTCTATGCTCTACGTCATACCTTGATAAAGACTCAATATCCTTTTTATAATGTGGAGTACAGACATGCACAGAGCACTTTAACAATGATCTTATTCAGATTGCACTTCCATTCATTGTTATCTCTTGGTTTTCATAATCAATGCCTTTTGAGACGGAAGCTAGAATTCTGCTAGCTAATGTTCCTAGCATTTTCCTTAAGGTACCTTAGATATAGATACATTGCTAATACATTATAATATGAGCTTGCTTTTGTGCAATCATGAGTGTTCATACCACTTCAAGTAGCCTTTAATTAGCACAACCATATAAAGAGTATTTCATTTTCTCTGGGACTACATTTTTTAATACATACGTGCAAAATTCCTCAGGGTTTTCTTTTAATGCAGTTAGTGACCCAATTGTTTTAAATCAGTTAATTTCTGTGTTAAAATGATGCATAAAAATTTTCCAACAATACAGTTAAGTACTATTTATAAGAGGAAATTAAATCCAAACCTGATGCTGTGTGGGACTCCTAAAACAGCCTGTCACAATTTACTGCCTACAGTCCCGAATAGATTTGTCATTCCAGGTGCCATTGATAAAATATCTAGTCATGTAAAAAGATCACTGTCTAAATAAAACTATTTATGAATCTAGGGTTTAGGCCCGAAACGTCACGTTTTCCTGCTCCTATGATGCTGCTTGACCTGCTGTGTTCATCCAGCCCCATGCTTGTTATCTCGGATTCTCCAGCATCTGCAGTACCTTTTATCTCTATTTATGAATCTATTGGTCTTATAGCATATTTCCATGTTGGGAATGTAATTGATCTCTACTTGGTAAACTCTCCATACTGGAAAAGAAGAATTAATGGCACACATCATCCTTTGATTCAGTACAGTGCATGATTGTGGCTATTGCTGTAACTCAACATTGCAGGATTAGTGAAACACATTATGTGCTCCCCAAATTATTGACAAACCTGTGCCTTTCCCCTTTCTCCAGCTCCCACATTCTAGTTTTTGAAACATAAAATTTAATTTCTGATTTAACTTCCCTTTGGGCACACTGTAGATTAAGAAAACTTGTGCATGTTTAGCTTCAGAGGAGCAGGGGAGTGCAGTTGACCCAGTTTCAAAACATATAATTGCATAAATGTATTTATATTAATTGCTTTATAGCTAGCGCTTGTCCAATCCTAGATTCTGGAAAATGCACAACACATTGGGAAATATTTTATTGCCAGTGCCAATTGAATGATGTCAATATTTGTTGTGCAAATTCCTATGAGCCAGCTATCATACAAAGCATTCAGTAACTCCATGAACAGGGAGACCAACTGCTTGGACATATTTTTTGCAGAGTTGGGCCTACTCATTTGAAAATTGGTGAGTATTAGCCAATTCCAGGAATCTCGCTCCCATTCCAATGGTCAGACAATTTCACCAGCTCAGAAGAATAGTGCATTTCGTGAACTCACAACCTGTACTTCCTATCTGCAATTGTCATTGGATCTGGTCATTTTCTCAAAGACAACTCCTCAGAACAGTCATGACCATGGTCTGGATTCAGAGAACTTGTCAAATTCATGTATAATACCTTTTATTCATGGCTCTTCATATCTCTCATGTACCCTCCATGCTCTTTGTCTGCCACCTACATCACTGCATACATCTATGTCACATCCATATCTCTCACATGCCATTCATGCCATCTACCAGCACCCATGTCATATCAATTTTACCTGAATCTTCTATGCCCACTGATCAGATTCTTCATCTTTGGCAGTCCCTCAGGGTCGAGGATGTGGGAATGTTACATTTGTTTAGGGAGGCTTTCAGTGTATCATTCCAGTATTTCCTCTGCCCTCTTAGTGATTACCCTAAACTGTTATGGAAGCTTAATGCTGCTGTGAGGAAAAATGACCAGTCTCGTGTTTGCGCAGTTAAAGCAAGCAAAGATTTTATATTAGCAGATGAAAGACAGAAATTCATCTTGGTCACCCAAATAACTCAAAAACATTGAGTTTTTAGCATTTATTTATGACTCTCAGTTGCATGGAAGCCCCTGTTTGCTCAACCTTCCATCTTGGGTCTGCTAACTTGCATGGAAACTCAACCGTCTTGTCTGGCTTTCAGTTCTGTTCTGTCCTTGTTCTATGTAGCAGTGAATAATATGCTTACACAGGCTACAACTTGACAATGTGGAAGAAATTGAGTACATCCACCCATTTATTTCAAGACAATCATGGATTTTAACTTTAACCAAATTAATTTCAATAGCCTTATGCCTCTTCATTGCAAGTCTGTAAGTACAGCAATTTTATGCTATTGAATATATTGGAATGGTTAGTCTTATAATGAGAAACCTTTTTCACAGCTTCTGGAGGAGCAGGACATCATGGACAGCAGCTCTTGCACTAAAGTATTTAATTGGAAGTGTGCTTTCTCTACAAGTTGCTGTCCAATTTACATAAATTTGACAGTTTGAGGTGAACTTTATTTTCATTTATCCACTCAAAGTCTTGTGGCTGAATTGGTGCTTTAAGGGTTGATTTATCTATTTTTTCAAAACCAGTAATAAAATTGCTTGTGGAATGTATGTTGTTACAGTCCTTTCCCAGATGAACAAACAAAACACACCAGAAGCAAGAATTCAGCATTACTTCATATTCTTAGAAATCTTAAAGGAAGTACCTGAAAGTTAATCATCAGCAGATTACAGTACTGATTCTGTTCATGATTCAAAATATAATGAGGTTTTAATTGTAAGCAGTTCTGAGTGCTCTTAAATCATCTCGTTTGGTTTTCTATAATCTAGATTTTGACGTTATAATATTCTGCATTAGGAGAGTGGGAGAGACTGGACCCAGTGTGTTAAATGGTGAAAATTATACAGATAAAATTGCAGAGTGCATTTCCAGTATTTCTTATTTATCTGATTTATAAACTACTCCATCTTTTAATACTTTGGGTCATATCTTGAAATATGTGCAAATGAGATTCTCAAATGCAGAGCTACTAAATCTAGCGAATTTTCAACATACACGATTGGTTTCTGAATCAAAGTATTTTCATCTGTCAATCCACTTGCATCATTGAATAATCCCCCAACTTCTAGCTGTCACAGTCCTAAGATATATAGGAATTCCATCGCTAAAGCTTTTATTCTTCCTTAAGGTCTACTGAGTTAAGCTTATTCTGATCAATTACTGTGTAAGCGTTCATCTAATAAAATGAGACTTTCTCAAATTGCTATATATCAGTTAACTCCAAAACTTAATTAAGCCTATGTTGCACACTTTGTTATATTTCTGAAAGAGATGGGTCATGAATTTCTTTAATGTAAGTGTTGTTTTGTGAAAGAAAAAATCATCATTGATGAATTCATTGAAATAATTTGAGGAAGTAACGTATGATATTGGTAAAGGCTAACCTATATAGTGCTCCAAAGGGCATTTGTTAAGGTGCCATATTAAGAGTTATGACACAGGATAAGAGGTCATGATGTAGAGAGTAGGGTTGGATGGCATAGATAGGAGATTATTTAACTACTGAAAATGAGAGTAGGGAGAAATGAGTCATTTTTGGTTTGGCAGGCCATAACTGGTGGAGTGTCACAGGGATCAGTGCCTCAACTATTTACACTTTATATAAATCAATGGATCAGGTCTAAGCTCTACTGTCTTGCCACATCCAGTTTGAATGGTAATGGATAATTAAACAAATAACAGGCAGAGGAGATTTCATAGATATCCCCATCCTCAATTATGGGAGAGTTCAATACTTTAGCGCAAAAGACAAACATGAAGCATTTGTATCCATCTTCAACCAGAAATGCCAATTGGAGCATCCATCTTGGCTGTCTCCTGAGATTCTCAACATCATTGAAGCCTGCCTTCAGCAAGTTCAATTCATTCCACATGATATCAAGCAACTGCTGAAAGCACTGGATACTGCATGACTATAGGTTCTGAAAATATTCTGACATTAGTACTGAAGACTTGTCTTCCAAAATTAGCCACACCCTTATCCAGTCTGTTCCAATATTGTTCCAACATTGGCATTTGCTGGTCAATGTGAAAAATAGCACATGTATGCCCTATCCACAAAATGCAGAGCAACTAGGTCCATCACTGCCCTATCAATCTACTCTTGATCAACAGCCCATTGTTCACGTGTGTTTTCCATGGCAATCTTTGACAATGATTGTTTCAGAACAGATTTGTTCTCAACCTACCAAACTAATTGTGTGATTTAACTTTCAATTGATCCTTGTCCTTTTGTAAAGGCAGTCTAAACCTTATCAGATAATGATCGCTGTTCTGTAAAAGTTCCCCTGTTGACATTTCATCTACTTGACACCTCCTTTATTATCGATATCCAGATCCAGCAATACCTCCTCTGTTATTAGATCAAAAACATACTGAAGAAAATTCCACAAAATATACTTCAAAAACATTTTTAACATCACTTAGCCCTTTAAACATCTTTCACACAGTCTAAATGAGGATAATTGAAATCACTACATGCCTCTGCATACTATTGTTTTATTTTTTATTGAAGAGATTAAAGCATCACTGTCTGGGTCAGCATTTGTCAACTAATTGCCATCAATAATTTCCATTGAGAAAGTGATGGTAACATGCATTCTTGAACCGTTATAGTCCATGTGGAACTCTTGGCAGTAATCTCCTCGGGCTGGGATGATTGACCTTCAATAACAGCCATATTCATAGTGCTAGGTATGACTCCAACTAGTTGAGGGTTTTCCTTCTGATTTCTATTGACTTCAATTTTGTTAGGACTATTGATATCACACTGGTCAAGTTGAATTCAGCTCTTTTGTCCAATTTTGGACCAAGGTTATAATGAGGTCATGAGTAGAGTGGATCTAATAGAACCCAATTGAATCACCAGTGAGGAGATTATTGTTGAGCAAGTGCCACTTGATAGCGCAGTCAAAAACTCCCCTTTCTTCGACTGACAATTAAGCATAGAGTAATTGGGTGGCAATTCATTGGGTTCGCATTTCTCCTGCTTTGTGTACATATGAAGATAACTGAAGTAATAATTGAAGGGCAACAATGATACAAACTGTGTGATTTAAGTTTGCGTTAGTGATATATGGGTTCTCAGTGTGTCTGAAATTTAATAATTAACTGTTAAAAGTAAAATTTATTTTCCCTTGAAACTAGAAACATTGAAAATTGGAGCAGTAGGCTATACAGCACTCGGTCTACCAATCATTATGATCATGGCTGATGATTCAACTCAGTACCCTGTTCCCATTTTTCCCCATATGCCTTTCATTACTTTAGTCATAAGAATTATATCTAACTTCTTCTGGAAAACATTCAATGTTTTGGCCCCAACCACTTTCTGTGGCAGAGAACTTCATAGGCTCACCACTCTAGGTGAAGAAGTTTCTCATCTCAGTCCTAAATGGCCTCAGCCATGCATTTAGACTGTGGCCCCTGGTTCTGGAGTCCCTGGTAATTGAGATCATAGAATCCCTACAGTGAGGGAAGAGACCATTTGGCCCATCAAACCTGAACCTACCCCTACCCTACCCCCAAAACACTCAAATTACCAGCTAATCTACCTAACCTACTAATCCCTGGAGACTAAAGCATGGCCAAACCGTCTAAACTCCACATCTTTGGACTGTGGGAGCATGCAGCGAAACCTACACAGACACAAGGAGAACATGCAACCTCCACACAGACATTCACTCAAAGCTGGAATCAAACCCAGGTCCATGGGACTGTGAGGCAGCAATGCTAACCATGCCACCCTAACATTCTTTCCCTATTTACTTTATCCATTCCTGTTAGAATTTTACAGGTTTCTATGATAGCCTTCTCATTTGCCTAAATACCAGAATATAGTCCTAACCAATTCTCTTCATACATTAGTCCTGCCATCCAAGGAATCAGTCTGGTAAGCTTTTGTTTTCTCTTCCTCCTTAGCCAGAACATCCTTCTTCAGATAAGGAGATCAAAACAGTACACAATACTACAGGTGCGGTCTCACCAAGATCCTGTAAAATTGCAGCAAGATGTACTCGAATGCTCTCAATATGAAGTCCAAAATGTCATTTAGCTTCTTCACCACATGAAGCACTGTCACGTTTCCTTTCAGTGACAGGTGTACAAGGACACTCAGGCATAGCTGCATCACCTCCATTTCCCAAACTATTACCATTCAGATAATAACCTGCCTTCTTGTTTTTGCTACTAGAGTGGATAACCTCACATGTATCTACATTGTATTTCATTTGCCATGTATTTTTCCACTCAATAAGCTTGTCCAAAACATTCTGAGGAATCTCTACATCCCCTCACAGTTAACTCTACCAGTCAGCTTTGTGTTACCTGCAAAATTGGAGATATTGTATTTTGTTCCCTCATCTAATTTATAAATGTATATTGTGAATAGCTGGGGTCCAAGCACTGATCCCTGTGGGACATCACTCAACATAGAGTCATTGAGGTTTACAGAACAGAAAAGGCTCTTTGGCCCATTGACTCTGTGCCAGTCAAAAACAGCTGTCTGATTATTCTAATTTTATTCTAATCACTGTCTGCCTCTTGGAAATAGATCAGTTTATTTGTACTCCATTTCCTGTCTGCTAGCCAATTCTTGTCCGTCTTAGTACACTATTCATAATCTTATGCGCTTTAATTTTACTTGCGAATCACTAATGTTGTATCTTCTTGAAAGCCTTCTGAAAGTTCAATTAAACTGTATCTCCTGGACACCCCTTATCAACCCTATCAGTTGCAACCTTGAAAATTTCTAGTAGATTGGTCAAGCCTTTCAAAAAATCATGCTGTCTCTGTCCAATTCTATCACTGTTTTTCAAGCGTTCTGCTCTTAAATCTTTTATAATGGACTCTGGCCATTTCCCTACTGCCAATGTCAGTCTAATTGGTATATAATTCTTCGTTTTCTTGCTACTCCCTTTTGTAAGTAGCAGGGTACCCTTCAATTTATTGGAACTGTTCCAGAATTGATGGAATTTTGAAATTGGACAAGAATTGCATCCACTATTTGTGGAGTCACTTCCTTAAATACTCTGAGATGTAGATTATTGGTCCTTGAGAATTTATCAGCCTTTACTCCCATCAATTTCCCCAATAACATTTTCCTGCTAGTACTGATTTCCTTCAGTTTCTCCCTCTCACTAGATCTTGTGTTCCCCAACATTTTTGAGACATTATTTGTATCCTCCTTTGTGCAGATGGAACCAACATACGTTTTGAATCGGTTTGCCATCTCTTTGTTGCCCATTATAACTTCCCCTGTTTCTTCACATACCTACATAAAGTTTTTTATTCAGTTTTTATGTTCCCCATAAGTTTACTCTCGTACTCTATTTTCCCCCTCTTAATCAATCCCTTCTCCCATTTTCCACCTTTGCTAAAATGTAAACTGCTCTTAAACCTTAAGTCTGTTATCTTTTCACTTAATTTGAATGCCCTTTTCTTGAAGCTAATGCAATCCCCAAATTCCCTTGTTAGCCAAAGTCATGTCGCCTCTCCAGCTTTATTTTTGTGGCAGACAAGAATGAACTATTTTAGTTCCTCCATGCATTCTTTAAATGTTTGCCATTGTCTATCCACCATCATCCCTTTTAGTAAATTCGCCAATACATCATAGCCAGTAACATTTTGGTAAGGCATTAGTGGCAGTCCCAAACCAGAAGTATTTAGACAAAATATTGGGTAATTACCTGAAACTGAATATATTTAAGCTCAGCTATATGACAGTTTCAGGAACAAGATAGCAGTCTGTCCAGTCTAGGAGCTAAAGTCACAGTTAACTTAAACCTATCGAGATGTTAAGAAAATATTTTCTTCCACTGGTATACATACTGTATAAAGGATACTGTACAAGTTTCTCTTTAATGCAAAGGGGGTCTAGCTCAGAATATAAAAACAGGCAGCAAAAGTTTCTATAAATATGTAAATCGTAAAAGAGTGGTGAAGTTAAACATTGGTCCTTTAGAGGATGAGAAGGCTAATTTAATAACTGGGAATGAGGAAATAGCCAAGGCATTAAACAATTATTTTGTGTCGGTCTTCAAGGTGGCAGACACAAATAACATGCCAAAAACTGATAGCAAGAAGGTTATAGCAGGTGAGGACCTAGAAACTATAATTATCACCAAGGAGGCAGTGCTGGGCAAGCTAATGGGGCTAAAGGTAGACAAGTCTCCTGGCCCTGATGAGATGCATCCCAGGGTAGTAAAAGAGGGGATGGGGGAAATAGCAAATGCATTAGTAATTATTTACTAATTCACTGGACTCTGGTTCCCACAGATTGGAAAACAGCCAATGTGATGCCACTGTTTAAAAGAGGAAGTAGACAAAAAGCAGGTAACTATAGGCCAGTTAGCTTAACTTCGGTAGTGGGAAAAATGCTTGAATCTATCATTAAGGAAGAAATAGCAAAACATCTAGATATAAATTGTCCTATTGGGAACACCCAGCATGGGTTCATGAAGGGTAGGTCATGTTTAACTAATTTGGTGGAATTCTTTGAGGACGTTACTTGCATGGTGGACAATGGGGATCCTGTGGATGTGGTGTATCTGGATTTCCAGAAGGCATTTGACAAGGTGCCGCACCAAAGGCTGCTACATAAGATAAAGTTGCACAGTATTACAGGTAATGTATTGGCATGGATAGAGGATTGGTTGACTAGTAGAAAGCAAAGAGTTAGGGTAAATGGGTGTTTTTCTGGTTGGCAGTCAGTGACTAGTGGAGTGCCTCAGGGATCAGTGTTGGAACCACAATTGTTTACAACTTACATAGATGATTTGGAGTTGGGGACTAAGTGTGGTGTGTCAAAATTTGCAGATGACACTAAGAAGAGTGGTAGAGCAAAGTGTGCAGAAGACACTGAAAGTCTGCAGAGGGATATAGATAGTCTAAGTGAGTGGGCAAAGGTCTGGCAGATGGAGTAGAATGTTGATAAGTGTGAGGTCATCCATTTTAGTAGGAATAACAGCAAAATGGACTATGTTTTAAATGGTAAAAAATTGCAGCATGCTGCTGCGCAGATGGACTTGGGCCTTGTGCATGAATCGCTGAAGGTGGGATTGCAGGTGCAGCAGGTAATTAAAAAGGGAAATGGAATTTCGTTTGCCATTGCTAGAGGGATGGAGTTTAAAAACAGGGAGGCTATGCTGCAACTCTATAGGGTCCTGGTGAGGCCATGCCTGGAGTACTGTGTGCTGGAGTACTAGCACTGGAAGGGGTGCAGAGGAGATTCACTCGGTTGATTCCAGAGTTGAGAGGGTTGGATTATGAGGAGAGACTGAGTAGACTGGGATTATACTCATTGAAATTCAGAAGAATGAGGGGAGATCTTATAGAAACAAAGAAGATTATGAAGGGAATAGATAAGGTGGAGGCAGGGAGGTTGTTTCCGCTAGCAGGTGAAACTAGGACTAGGGGGCATAGCCTCAAAATAAAGGACTGAGGTCAGGAGGAACTTCTTCACCCAAAAGTTTGTGAATCTGTGGAATTCCCTGCCCAGTGAAGTGGTTGAAGCTACCTCGCTGAATGTGTTTAAGGCAAGGCTAGATAAATTTTTGAGCAATAAAGGTATTAAGGGTTATGGTGAGTGGGCGGGTAAGTGGAGCTGAGTTTCAAAAAGATCAGCCATGATCTTAATAAATGGCGGGGCAGGCTTAAGGGGCCGGATGGCCTACTCCTTCTCCTAGTTCTTATGTTCTTATGTTTTGCGAATAATGTGATTATACTTTTACTATCTGTTTAAAAATCTTTGAACTTATGTTATAAGTAAATTGCTGGTTTATTCTATTTTGACATAATTTTTGGTTAAATAACTTCTGTTTTATTTTTAAAACAAAATCTGCAATATTGCATGCTGATCTTTCACTGAGAGACTACCTCGTTTAAACCAAAGAATAAACTACCAAGTCAGGTTTCATTCTAGGATCTATATTGTCCAGTAATAACATCAGCTGGGATCCTAACAGTAATACATTTAGCACAGAATTTCCTTGAAGCTCTCAACTCAAATCGAAAATATACGCGTCAACAAATGAAAAGTTTTATTTAAATGAGGTTTGAGCCTCAAAATGGCTCAGTCTGTTGGTTAACTGCATAAATATTACATATATCCTCAGGGTGAGTCATATGAAGGCAAGACAGGAACTATACAGTACATTATGCTCAATCTGAAGAGGAATGCATTCACTGGACTAAATATCTTTACTTGTCTTCACTTTCTAAAGTTATTCTTTTTAGTTGTACTTTACACTGTGCAGTCAAATTCACCTTAAATGGCTTATGAATCTCATGAACACTCCTGGGGATGCTTTTGCCCTTATGGACAAAGAACCTTTCCGTATTTTTCTAATCTATCAGTCTCATTTTTCCTCTATTCTCATGCCCTTTGGCCACTTTTTTCCTTTATTCCCCAGCTTGTTCGATTCTCCCCAGTGCTTTTCATCTTTTCTTGGCTTGTTTATTAGTACTCTGAAATTTTCTGCCTTTCCTCCAGCTTATATTCTTTTCCCCTATGTTCCCTGTCTCTTGCAGAGTTAGTTCTCTGCTCCCAGGCAGAATCTGTCTCTTTACTGTTCTGTTGCTCACATTCTTGCCACACTGCTTTCTTCCATCTGTTCTCCTCCTGTACTTATCATGCAATGGATATGCTACAGTTACAGTATTTTGTTTCCACTGCTCACATTTTCACAGAATTCACATCTACAAGAATTAGGCTACGTGAATAATAGTGACAGATTAGTATTCCATTATCGGCAAATCACCAATCTACCCATCATATTCAGTTACCATAGCCACTGCATTTGAAAATCTGAAAAAAACTCTTCAGAGTTATCAAGATACATGTATGAGCGCCATTTTGCTGGATTCAAAGTGCATGGACAATAGGGAGAAAAACCACCAAAGGACAACACGTACAAATAGCAATCAAAGCCGTATATTCTTGCACTATTAATAGCTGAGTGAGAAACAGTCACCCAATAGCCATTTAATATTGTACAAAGCATTGATTGGCTGTAAATAAGACTTGCATCCTTCACTTAACTGGTGGTTAAGTCCCACCTCAGAGAATTATCAACCAATATGAAATAAAATGAAAAATGCAGGTTTGCAACATCTGTGAACGGAAAAAAAAACAGAGTTAACAGTTCAAGTCCAATATCAGAGAATTATTTCAGCAGAAAAGAAAGCCATCTGATCCATCGGGTCTGCACAGGCTCTTCAGATGAGCATTATTACCCTCTGCCAATTTCCTCCTTTTTTTCCATAACCTTGCACATTATTTCCATCCAAATAATAATCCAATTAACCCTTCAATGCCTCAATTGAAGCTGCTCCCACCACACTTTTCTGCAGTACATTTCATACGCTAACTGTTCACTGTGTAAAAAAAAGTTATTTTCTTGCATCACATTTGCTTCTTTTTCAATCACTTCAGAAATGACCTTTGGTTCTTGATTCTTGTACAAGTGGGAAATTGATCAGAAACCTCTTAAATTTCACTGAAAGTTTCCCACTTCCTTTATTGGTACGTGTCCCCTCATACATCCAATTCTGCTTCGGAGCTTTAGATTATTATAGTTTTAGCTGATCCTTGAAAATTTGATGCATTTTGCTTGAGCTTTGCTCCCATTTCAAACAGTACAGGGGCTAAACAGCAGGCAAATTTGAAAATTGACACCAAATCTCTCTGGATGGAATAAGGTACGGACATGTGAAACAGGAGCAGAAGTAGACCATACAGCCCCTTGAATTGCACCACCTTTCAATAAAAGTATGCTTGATTTGTTTATGTTTTGAGTACCATATTCCCATCTACACCCTGGCACCCTTTGATTCCCTCGCCTAACAATAATTTATCTATATTTGCCTTAAAATATTTAATGCAAATTGTAAAATATTCAGGCACCATCAAGGGACCTCTGCAGGATTCTACCCTTCCCCTCTTGCTAATCAGTCAAAGATGCACTTATGTACACTCTGTTTTTAGCCAGTCAGCCAAACTTCTATCCATACTAATAATGCTGTCCCTTACACTGTGAGGTTTTACTTTTTCTCATAACATTTGATGTGACACCTGATCAAATGCATTCTCAAAATCTAAGTACTGTATGTCTACAGGCTTCCTTTTATCCACAGAATATGTTGCTCTTTCAAAGAACTGCAATAAATTCATCAAATGTGACCTCACTTTGATGAAACGATGCTGATTCTGCTTGAGTACCTTGATTTTATTTTCTCGGGGCATAGATATAATCTTGTTAATGATCAAGTCTAACATCTTCCCCATGATAGATGTCAAATTAACTGGCCGACACTGACCTTTTTCTACTCTCTTCCCTTCTTGAATATTTGTTACTTTCCAGTCCAAAGAGAGATTTTTTGAATTTAAGGAATTTTGGGAAATTAACACCAATACATCTCATACACCAATATAACTCATTAATAATCTCTTTTAAGACACTGAGCTCAAACCCAACTGACCCGATCACTGGTCAACCTGCAGACTTGCTTACTACATATATCACTGGAACTTTTTTGTATCTCTAAAGTGAAGTTAGGAGCAAAACACTTATTCATCTCGACTACGATTTCCTTATTATCTACATTTTTTTGTTCATTCATGGAATGAGGTTGTCATTGGCCAATAAATGTTAGCCATCCCTAATTGCCCATAGGTCGGTTAAGATCAATCATATTGCTGTGGGTCTGGAATCATATGTAGGCTAGACCAGGTAAGGATGGCAGTTTCCTTCCCTGAAGGACATTAGTGAACCAGATGGGTTTTTTTGACAACCAACAATGAATTCATGGTCATCAGTAGACTCCTGATTCTAGATTTTTATTGGATTCAAATTCCTCCATCTGCCGTGGTGAGATTTGAACCTGGGTCCCC
Organism: Ginglymostoma cirratum; assembly: GCA_024137785.1. Taxonomy (NCBI): domain Eukaryota; kingdom Metazoa; phylum Chordata; class Chondrichthyes; order Orectolobiformes; family Ginglymostomatidae; genus Ginglymostoma; species Ginglymostoma cirratum. The sequence continues at coordinate 64,894,708 of JAHRHZ010000012.1, forward strand.
AGAACATCGCCTAGGTTTCTGGATTAACAGTCCAGTAATAGTACAACTGGATCATCACCTTCCATTACTTCACATTAACTCCCCATTCTCATTCTCTAAAGGATCAACACTCACTTTATTCATTATTTTCCCTTTTAAATATTTGTAGACATCTTTGTTATCTGTTTTTACACTCTTAATCTTCTTCAGAACTGAAAAAGGATGGAAAATAATGTTTTGTTTTGCTTTTAAATATTTGTAGGCATCTTTGCTATCTGTTTTTACATTCTTAATCTTCTTCAGAACTGAAAAAGGCTGGGAAACAATGGTTTTATGCTATTGGTAATGACGGAGGAGGAGCAAATAGAACAGATAGCCTGGCTGCTCAGAGCAACTGTCAAAGAGAAATCTAATGCTAGCAGAGGATGAAGAATAGGTATTAACTATTCTAATGGTAGGTGTTAGTACCAAAAATTAGGTCAGCTCAGCTGAGAGCAAAGTAATCTAAACAAATCACTGATGGGGACAAAGTCATGTAGTCAAAATGGAGGGCAATAGTCATGGATTGAAATTGTTGAGCTCAATTTGGAGTCTTAAAGACTGTAAAATGTCCAAGTATAAGATGAGGTGCTGTTCCTCCAGTTCACATTGAGTATTACTGGAAAAACTGCAGCAGGCCTAAGACAGAAATGGCAGCACATAGCAAGATGGTTCTTTGAAATATTAAGGAACTGGAAGGTTAATCAGATCTGGTCCTATCGATATGGGTTGACAGCTCTGTAATCCTAGCTGCATCACCAGGAGAAATGGCCACTGAGAGAATTACAGGCAGTCCTTACAATGTGAGTGTTGTGACAGTGTCTAAGTGTCAAAGTCCAGGCAACATAAATACCAGGGTTTCCTGGTAGAGATTGAAGAGGGGGCTCCCAGGGCAACAGGGATTGAGGTTGAATTCAAAGGCATGAGGGAGGGATTTGGTATTGAACTGTCATCTGTCAATCAGGAGAGGGATATGTCCCCTCTTACCAACCTGAGACCTAAGCAGGCTAACCTTGTGGACTTATTTAACTTCACTCACCTTGATCTCCTCTCACTCCCCCAAAAACCTCCTTTTAAGGGCACAAAACCTCCTCTGGGTCCCACAGCCCTGCAAAATTGCAGACAAATTGGTTGCAAATGAGTAGCCAATAGGAAAGCTGTCCAGTGAATTGAAATGATACCCCCCGACCGTAATTTTGTAATAGAACCCTGTAAAATTCTGTTTTGTTCATTGATCCCTGTAGACTAACAATATTGCGGATATCAGATAATTGAAAACATTCTCAAGGGCATAGGAAAATTGAACTCACCTTCAATAGGAGCTTGAAACATCAAAGTCAAAATGTTTAATGTAAAAGAATAAAGGAATCCAAAAGCCCAAGCACACAAAAATGCAAACAAGGATTTTCACACCCCCTAAGTATTTGTTAGCCTCTGAGCTAAATGATAAAAAATGATATATGTTATTTAAAGCTAATGACAGTACTGGTATCTAAACAATGTTTTGCTGTATTGAAGTAACATCCAGCTTTCAATACCTTTTCTTTTAACACCTGGAGTTCTTAGGCATATGATAAATATCCTAAAACATGATTACACCATTGGGACTTGGTTGTCCTCTATAGCTGTACTGTAAAACTTTATACCATAAATGACTTGGCCTGTATCCATCCTTAATATTACACAAATGCTGGGATGTTCTAACTACAGGAGGAACCAACACCTTGCCACTTTTCACAGAATCTACGATCACCTCTAAAAAGTCTGGAATTGATGTAATGTAAGACAAAATTCTTTGAAAAGTTTCATAACAAAGCCAAAAAAAAAAACTAAGGGCAATACAATTACAGCTTGTATTACATGGAAATGAGAATTCTTAAAGGGAATGTGCATTTGGCAGACAAATTATTTTTGTGTTGAATTATAGAATCATAGAATTTACAATGCAGAGGAGGGTATTCGACCCATTGTGTCTGTACCAGCTCCTGAAATTGCTACCAAGTTAGTAAAATACCAGAAATTGCACTTTTTATTAAAATAATAAATTAATAATCCAGTTATCTGCTGAAGTTAGTAAATTCCCTGCATCAAATAAATTTAAAGCAATGCATATACAGATAGAATAATTTAATTGACTTCAGCTTCTAAAAGTTGCACATTGACAAACTTGTAAATTATGAGGTTTATTTCCTTTTGAGCCATTGATGTATGTCCTTCACATTTTACGTGGCTATTTATTGGGAAGAACATGCACTAACGTGAATGATTCTAAGGAATAAAGTGGTTCAAAAAGCTGACTAAAATTCTTTTAAGTTTATGATATTATGAATTCCTCTTATTTGGAGATAATATACATTCATCATTCTGTGTATTCAGAATTTTTCTGCAAATGAAGATGATTGTAGCATTTGAATACATAGGTTGAATAAAGGTTGAATATATTTCTAACACTACATTATAATAAGATATGTGTACTTTCTATTTTCAATAATACAGCATAGGCTCAAAACTTGCATATTTCCCACTTTCAAGTTCCTTTGTAATTTGGAAACTGTAACTATTCTTAATTATCCATAAATGATCATCTAAAAGATTAGAATTCTCAACTCTCCTCGGAGCGGTAATGCAGGATTTTGGTTATGAACAATTTAATTAAAGATGAATCATTGACGTACATTTCTTACTGCAGCAAGAACAAGAACAACTGGTAGTTGAGTACATTTGAAGGAAGCTAACTTGCAGAATTATACCAGGAAGCTGAAATGTTGTAACAGAATCAAATAATTGGGTATCATGTGGAAGCAATTTGTTATGAAATTTATTTTGAACAAGTTATCTTATGCCACCTGATCCATTAAGATCTAGAATGGCAGTCAACTACAATATCAGTGAAAGCCATTACAACCCTTAACTTACATGCCAGGTCAACGTATTTAAAGTTACAATTCACTAAGAAAGTAAATGAAGTATAGTTTTACCATAGGCATAACCATTTGAGCTTCAGTAATGGTCCCAGCAATAGAAACAGAAACATCTTAAGTTTTCATAGGAACACAGGAATCTGGACACTGGAAGAGGCCATTCAGCCCAACAAGCCTGCCCTGCCATTCAATACATTCATGGCTGATAGCACACTTTTGCTCAATCGCATAACCCTCATGCCATCGGCAATCAGCAATCTATAAATCTCTATCTTAAACATATTTAAAGACTGAGCCTACACAGCCCTCTGTTGTCGTGGGAGACATTTCCAAAGGTTCATAACCCTCTGAATAAAATAATTTCTTCTCATTTTGAACCTAAGTAGCAGTTTCCTTATTTTTAAATTGTGCCTCTGGTTCTGGTCTCCCCAACAAGGGAAAATATCTTACTCTTCTAAGTATGTTGGAAGTGTCAATGAGATCACCTCTTATTCTTCAAAACTCTACGGAATTCAGCCTTGGTTTGCCAAATTTCTCTTAATAAAAAAGTCTCACCATTCCGAAAACAAGTCTGGTGAATTTTTGATGCATCTTCTCCCTGACAATAATACCTTTCTTAAGATAAGGAAGCTAAAACTGTGCACCGTACTCAAGATGCGATCTTACCCAGCTCCTATACAATTAAAACAAGGCTTCAACACTCTTGTGCTCAAATCATTTTGCAATAAAGACTAATGTTTCATTCGCCTTCATTTAGCCATCTCACTTTCATGTTCGCCTTCAGTGATTTATTGACTAGGACATCCAAGTCCTTTTATATATCTTCACTTTCCAAACTCTTAAATAAGAAATACTCTGAGGAAGGGTCACTCAACGCAAAACATTAACTCTCATTGCTCACCACAGATGCTGCCAGGTCCACTGAGCTTTCCAGCAATTTCCATTTTTGTTTCTGGTTTACAGCATCTGCGGTTCGGTTTTTAATGAATATTTTAACTTTGAGATGTTGTCACACTCAGAGCCAAGGAGGATGCTATGATGGGTACATTGAGTTTGTTGCAAATTGCATTCTGGGCAGCAGAGTTTTGAATGACCTTAAGCTGTCCATGAATGCATAGGAATAATAATCTATTTCAGATGTAATAAAATCATGGCTTAGCATTTTAGCAGCAGATGGGCTGAGGCAGTGACATTGATCTGCAGTGTTACAAGAGTTGTATGAGATCTTGTTAATGGAGAAGATATCAGAGTATAGCAAGAGAAACAAGTCATTCAGCACAGTTGATCAAATAATGGCCATTGATGACTGATGTATACATTAAACTAATTTACTGGTATTTGATATTAAACCATTGATACATGTGCTTAACAAGTTTCTCTTGATGAAGGTGCCAAATTCTAATTGCCTAATTGCCAAGCCTTTCCGGGGCAGACATGATGGTATCAGTGTTTGCACATGGACTGACAACGCAAGAGATCAAAGTAAATGAAATGGAGAGTGAAATGGGTGTCGCTGCAGCTTCTAGATCGTGTTTTTTTTTTAATTTAACTGATGGGTACTTTGTTCATCTCTTCAGTCATGTATCACCATGCATTTGTGCAATTGTCTTGCAGGCAAGGGGACCCAGGTTTGAAAAGAAGCTTACTGTTAAACTATAATAAATTGTTCAACTCATTGCACAGCTGCATGCTCATGTGTATGATTACACTCATACATATATGGAGTGATCATGTATGACGTTGAAAGCATGAGGCTGAATTTTACACAGTATAAGGTACCCACCTACCTACAATGTACAAATCAGTGGCAAGTCTTCCCTTACTTGGCAGTTCACCATGCAATTGTTTACTGGCCAACGGATCTTTAACTGGCTCAAGGAAGATCTTCTGCCCCTTTCCAGGGGAAGCTGCCTCTAAGAGCTGCTGCCCAATCTGAGAACTAGGACACTGAGCTCTCATGTCCAAATCCTGGCTGCTGTTGGGGCTACAAGCAGCTCTAAATAAGTGATGCCAATGGAGCCTTGACCTTAAGGTAATCATAGGGTCTCATGGAGCAGGTGAGCAATGACTGTTGATAGTGGAGGGGCTATTGTTCGAGCTTTGAACACTTTGACCAGTTTCTGTATTAAAAACACTTTACCCAAGTGCTCTTGTTGGTGAGATGGACAAAAGTTCAAATCAATTTTTTAACACAGTATTCCTTGTTAAAAGCACTGTGAGCATTTCCCAAGTTCCTACAACATTTACTTGCTATCTAGCTCTATCCGTCTGAGAAAGGATATTACCCACATGTGTTGAGCTGGGTTGTTGGAATCTCCTTCCTCTCTGTTGGGCTGTTGCTCTTCCACAAAGGTGGGTCTCACAGGTCAGGGCAGACTTTCTCCTGGGTCTTCTTAAGTTGCTACATGGTCTTCTGCCATGAGTCTTCCCTGAGAGGTTGGTGCCCAGGTGTGTGTTCTTATCTTCCTGTTGCTTCAGACTTCCAGAATGTTCCTTGGCCTTTGGCCATTGGAGACATGAGCTGGATTCAAATCATCCAGTGGGGTCGAGACAACACCCGTCACTGTTGCCATGTTGGGGCGGTGTAAAGTGCACATAATCAGGCAGTCAAGATGCCAGAAAGTATGATCGACAATTCTCCAACACACAACCCTCAGGCTGATTGTAATTGTTCCCCTTGGTTTCTGCTGTTCCCTGTAGCCAATCGCTCTGGCTACTGTTTGTTATCTTAGCCAATTTTCTGTCAGGTCCGATTTCTCTGGCTGTGGGTCAATTTAGAATGTCTGATTTTTGGCCTGTGGTTGCTTGCCAACAGGGATTTAGGGTATTAAGCAGCAGCAACCAACTCAAATTAGCTTGGTGGGACCTCTACAGGGCATATGTTTACCCACAAACCAGTCCGGCAAGTTACAGAGATAAAAGGTACTGCAGATGCTGGAGAATCCGAGATAACAAGCATGGGGCTGGATGAACACAGCAGGTCAAGCAGCATCATAGGAGCAGGAAAACTTGACGTTTCGGGCCACCTAGCAGGGTTGGTCTTGGCACCAGGCTCCTTGCTGTGGATAAAATGACTTAACTAATTAATTGCCTACTTAAGGATTTTGAATGACTCCCATCTGAGCAGGCCACCCAACCCTTCCCTGTAATTGGTAACATTGCAGTTGGGATGAGTGGGGATGGATATGCAATAGGCATCATACCACTTGTGTGACACCCAATTTTATGTCTCCATTACTGACAGTCTGTTTCCAGGTGTTCAGGCTGTAGAGGATTTGTAGATTTCTGACTGTTAAGGGGAGGTGATGACCTAATGGTATTATTGCTGGACTGTTAATCCAGAGACGCAGATAACGTCTTGGGACCTGGGTTTGAATCCCACCATGGCAGATGGTAGAATTTGAATTCAATAAAATACCTAGAATTAAGAGTCTAATGATGACCAAGAATCCACTGTCAATTGTTGGAAAAACCCATCTGGTTCACTAATGTCCTTTGGGGAAGGAAACTGCCATCCTTACCTGGTCTGGCCTACATGTGACTCCAGGCCCACAGCAATGTGGTTGACTCTTAACTGCTTCTGGGGCAATAAATGCTGCCTAGCCAGTGACATCCTCATCCTGTGAATGAATTTTTAAAAGATCTTAAAAGAATGGTTACAGATCATCACCTCCACCTCAGCCTCTCTCCCGCCCCACAGACTCTGATTTGCCACTCTTAGGATTTTTCATGATGTCTCAAAATTCTGCCTCACAGATGTTTGGCTGTAGTGCTGCAGTACAGTTCTACATTGGATAGGATAATTGATGAGCTTGGCCAAAGAGACAAGGGATTGGCAGAGACCTTGATGATATTTTACAGTGATCAGAGCTGTTCGGCCTCTGGAACAGTGACATGGAAGAGATTAGTTGCTGATTCCATATAGAACATATCTGTCTTATTTTAAAACCACAGTTTCAATCAGTATAGTCATTCCCATAATCTCCCTCAAATGAAATCCAGAATTCTTGGTTTACATTGTTTTGAGATTTCTGCATAGTATTAGGTTTGATTAACTCATAGACTGATGAGCTCTCTCCTGGGTTGGTAGCGATGAAATTTACAGGCAGCAAATCCTAGCTTGCCTACGAAGAGGATTTTCACCTCAGGAAGTGAAGAGTTCCTTTTTACATTGAAAGCAAAATTCAAATCAAGGAACATGATGTGATTGATTAGAATGATAACCAGTTGAGAAAAAATAAAAATACAAAGAAGAGTGTAAGTTTAGAATGAAAAGGAGCCAAGGTGAACTGCTGTTCAGAACATATTAATTAAAGGAGGATGTAGATATAAAAATGAATGGAAATTTTCACTTGAAAATCGAAAATGAGACACTGTAAAATAATTTTCACTGAAAATTTTTGGGAGGGATTGAAGTCTGAAGTAAAACATCAGTGAGCACATTCTAAGAAAGAAAATTGACTTTTTATGGTTCCATATTTTTATCAAATATAACTTTTATACTGCAATGTCTTTTTCAGCAATTTGATCCTCTAATGTCTGAGGTAGAAAGTTGGCAGATGAAAGATTTTTTTGCGCCAAACAATTTAATAGGTTCAGTTTATTCATTTTTAAAATAGTAGATTGTCCTTGGAAAAGATAGTTGCAAAGTTGTGGTGGCAAAACTAATGGGCTGAAGCAATGCTTCATTTTTCTTGTATCACATTACCCTTGAGCTTCCAAGATGTTCGACTGTAAGAGTTTAACAAAAATAACCATGTCAACTACTTAAGTAATGGCTTATTCCTGCAGACTGGTGAGCTTCTCAATCCCAACAAATTTTAGAGGCTTGGGCACATTAGACTTTTGTTACCTTATTCATGTCTTTGATACACCAACCTTGACATTAGCGTTGCCCTTTTGGATATTGTCCCATCTTTGCTCTCTGTAAACAGCAGCTTATTGAAGGCTTTTCTGGCCTTTTTCCAACTGTTACAAAATGCCATTTATCTGTCATCCATCTGCGTTGGTGCTAGATCCCACACCAGAAATGTGTCTTTATTAAAAATTCTCATTCTTGCATTCAAATCCCTCCATGGTCACGCCTCTCCCTACACCTGTAACGGTTACAAGCTGGACAACCCTCCTTGATCTTTGCAGACCTCCAGTTCTGATCTTGTGCCCATATTTGATTTCCTTCAAAATACCATTGGTGCATATGGTTGTAGTGCCAATCCACTAACTCTGAGATTTCCTTCCTAACTTTCAACACATCTTTTCCTCTTTCTCCTTTTATTTAAAGTTGCTTCTAGCATCCAACCTCTTTCGTCAAGACTTTTATGGCTTTCTGAATCTTTCCTAAGGTAAAGATGAAACATAGCAGAAGCCAGGTTCTCAGATATTTGTTACAGAGTTGGATAGATTCTTATTGAGCAAGGGGGTGAATGTTATCGATGATAGGCAAGACTGTGGATTTGAAGTTACAATCAAATCAGCCATGGTTTTATTGATTGGCAGAGCAAGCTTGAGGGGCTGACTGACTTCCTCCTGCTCTGAATTTATATTTTTTAATGATTATATGTTTGTATGTCAAAAGTATGATGTCAAATATTATCTGATAATGATTGAATGGGATGTCTCGAACATTTGTGTATGTTAAAGTTGTTTTGTAATACGTCATTGGTTTGGACAATTGGCCTGGATCTTCAGAGATGTTGCAATGATGGCCAGACTGCCACTTTACTTTAAAAATTGCGCAAATGTCCCCATTGCAGATCTTCTCTGGTGTCTCCCAATGCCGAAATATGCAACATAGCAACCTTCAGAGAACTCTATTGAAGCAGAGTAGGATCAGGGAAAGCAAGAATGTGCACTCTTTTACACCACTAGAATCCATATCTTGAGTTTAAAGTTCCAGTTTTTATAAGGTGAATGGGTAAGTAGATGAATGGTGGTTGGGTTATTGAGTCAGTGAATGGACAGATGGCTAGGTCAATGAAGTGATGGGTAGACAATGAGGGCTGTATGTAAATAAGGCAGTAGATAAGTGAGGTGGGTAACTGGGTAAGTTGAGTAGATGGGAGATCAGTAAGATGGTAGTTAGGGAGTTGGGTGGGTTGGTATGTGGGTGGGTGGCAGAAGTGGGTCAGTGATTGGGAGTGATAGGATGGAGAGGTGGCAGAGGGTAAGTGCGTGAGATACAAATGTGAATAAGTGTGTAGGTGGGAATGTGGGTAGTGAGTAACTGGATAGGTGGGTCATGTGCTAAGTTGGTAAGTCTAGGCAAATACTCAGGACAGATGGGACTACTTGGGGCAGGGCTAATCAGTTTGAGGGTTTGTCGGATCCAGAGGGGTGATGGTGTGAGGTTGCTGGAGTTGTTGGTTTGCAAGTAGGGTATTCTGTAGTTGTTAGGGTGTGGGGGTTTTCGGGCGGATGTTGTGTAGGTCAAAGTTCGGTGGCTTCCTCCGAGAGTAGTCAGGTTAAGTTAAGTAGTTGGCTAAGAGGTAATTGGGTACTTTTGGAGTGGTAACTGGGGGCTCAGCCATGTGATTGGAAAGGGCTGGTTGTGGAATTACCAATATGTTGTCAGAACCAGAGATATTTTCAGAGGTTTCCGAAGTGCAGACAACTTTGTGGGCCCATGTGTCAAGACGTTAACAGGGCTTTAGCAAGCATCTTGAGTTACACATCCAGTCTCTAGTGATCAGGAGATCAAAAGATTTGGCTAATGCTTTGTTAGTCTATCCACAGCCATCATTAGGCCTGCTGAGTATTTCCACATATTCTGTTTTTATTCATTGTTCTTTCTGTCTTCTGACACCTTACCAGCACTTGTGGATGCTGTTTTAGTTACTAACTGCACTGACAAAACATTATGCACCAGATTAAAGCTGCTCATGGACAGTAAGAAATATCTCAAGTTGAATAATAGGTTGATAACGGCACCACAGTGTTGATCAGTAGAACTATTTTGCAATATTAGTTTATCTGTCTAATAAGTACATGTGGTACAAACAGCATGGCTAATTGGTTCCATTCAGTGGAGCGTAAAATGCTTGGAGTATATTAAATTAATTTGATTTGGTTTGGCACATAAAGTTTCATGTTTATCATGTGAGGGATTTCAATAATTCTAAGTGAATGCATCTACCAAAGCTGCCAGGCATGGAAAGGTTTGTATGCTGCAGCTTTCACTGGACAGATGGTACAAAGACCATTCAATTATTCATAATCACCTTCTGCTACAAAATATCATAATGGATTCAGTGTAATTCTTGCGTAGAAACTAGTGTACATCTATTGCTGATTGTATCAGCTGTAAATTGTCTGCCATCAAAATATTCCAGTTTTTAATAGAACTTCAACAAATAGGGTGATTTTCTGGGTGTTACTGAGAATGGTTGTTTTTAGATATGGTGAACAATTTATGAACATGAATATTGTTTTCCCTAATTGTCCTGTGAAACTTCATGATGTTCTAGAAATGAATCATTTCACAATTTTGATAAATACAAAATGAGCTTCATGATCCCCAAAGCAAGATATTAGTTTTCTGAAAATATCTAGGAAATGGAGCTATATTAAAACAAGGGTATCAATTATCCTGGACAGCACAGTAACAATGTTCATCTTGGTCAAGTATTCCAAATCCATACGTACAAAACAAGCTCAGGAAAGCATCACCAAAGGTTTCACTGTGGTGTTTACCACTTATACAATCTGTCAAGAAGTCAGTAAATGGTTCCATGGTGTAAATAAAATGAACTTAAGTAATAATTGGCCATCGGCCATCTAACAGACAACATAACAGTTAGTTGATCACAAATACATTTAGCAATTACACATATCACTTAAATAAGTGATTGAAATCACCATGTCCTATTTCTGTAAGATGTCCATCTTTTGTAGTTATTTCTGTTGACAATGAAGTTCAGAGACCATAAATTATGTAAGCATCAATTCAATTCAAGGTAACTTGATGGAGATAACAGTGAACTATTTATCCAAAACTCCAGATAAATGCTCTGGGGATTTTGGCTTGAATCCCTTCCTGGCAGATGGCAAAATCTCAATTCAATAAAAATCTGAAAATAAAAACTAGCTTAATGATGATTGTGCAACAACTGTGATTGTTGTGAAAATCTATCTGGTTCACTAATGTTGTTTAAGGAAGAAAATCTGCCATCATTAAGTGTTCTGCCATTGGAATGCACTGCCTGCAAGTGTGGTGGAAGCAGGATCAACTGTAGCATTCAAGAAGAATTAAATGATTATTTAAATAGATTGGCAATAAGTCAAAATGCCCCAAAAGGTGACCCAAATATGACTGGCTCAATGGTCTCCTTCTGTAGTCTACCAGTTCTGTTTCAGCTACTAGTGACTCCAGCCGCAGAGCAATGCGATTGATTCTGAACTGCCCAATGCCTGCCTTCAGACAATTACTATATTTTATGGCTAAGTAAACAGTAAAGCCACTTATACAGATCTGAATTATTGATCCTGTTCAAATTTATAGGATCAAATTTTCATGGAGGAGGTGGGAATTTGAGTCAGGAAACTTTCCAATCCAGCAGGCCCATCTCTTTTAAAATGGCTCCCATGTGCCACATTTTTATTCCAAGGAGGTGAGGTAGCGGGGTGATGGGCACACCAATTCTGAAGCAGACTCAAGATAACAATACAGGTTAGTGGATCATTAGACTTACAGGTTGGAATGTGTTGCTCCATTTACTGGTGCTTGACCCTCGTTTTAATGATGTATATGAGACCCTCAACTCCAAACGATCACCACCTCACTCCCACCTTCATGCCCTTGATATGCCATGTCTCTCCACGCTCACAAACCTCATACCACCTCTGTGCCTCATGCCCCATACCAATGATAACCCCATGCCATCTCCAGGATCGCCCTAAAACCCTTAAGTCCCCATGTCCTCTCCTTTGCCTTTCCAGGAATAATCCATAGCCAACTCCACGTATCCACCATGGGAAGACCTTTCAATATCTTTGTGATGCCCATTTTTTTAAAAAAAAGCAAGCTCCTAGCAATCTGATAGAGCTGTCATTTCATACTGGGGAGAAAAACTCATCCATAAACTCATTTAATAATGTAAACTTCTGCAATATCCAATTTGTTATAGAAAATAAATGTTTAAGTACTTAGCATCAAAGATGTTTTTAATAATCTCTTAAATCTGCCAATAAAAATGCAAACACATCTTTTCAATGATTGTAATTACCTTTTGTAATTCAGCAAACCATTCAATATTGCCCCAGTTAATGTAAGATACTTGGGACAGTCAATAAATGAATTAATTGAAACTGGCCTTTCTTTTAAGCTGCAATTTCTGTTCCTGATCAGATGTTCCATCAATAAAAAAAATGCAGTAGATGCTTAGATTTTCTTTAACGTTCAATAGCACAGTGATTTTTTTACAAAGCCAACAATCACTGACAGTTATGCATCACTCTAAAACACAATAGAAAAGTTTTCCAATCTCTTCTATTTAAGAGTTGTGAATGCATTGTGGTGTTTATTAATTAGAAAGTACAGAAATGGAAATAAAAGCATGTACAGTGGTGGTCAGTCTACCAAATCGAGCTCAACTCCACAAAAACATGATGGTTTCTGTCATTCTTATTCTCACAATGGGATGGGCAAAGGTGGGATTGCTGTTTGTGAGTATATTGCTCTTACAGTTATCCCTGGATCCTACAAATACCTGATGATATAAATGGGATGGTGATCCTAGAATCAGCTCCAATTTGTCATTTTCAAGGACCCCCATCTCTGTTCCATCACAGATGGAGACAACACAAACAGGGCATATTCTTAGTTCACTTCTTGAAATCACAGTACATTATAAATTGGAAATTGAAGCACTTTGCTTTGAATCCTTTCGGCTCATCCATATTCACGTCATTTGCAGTTTGGGCTGATTTCGAGAAAATCCCATTCATCCTTTCTTTACATTTATAATTTAGGCCTTTCCTGTTCCACAGTCTAAAATACAGCGATGTCTCTCACTTGATTCGAAAGACCCTTTGCTTTTTCTTCCGGTCACTTGAAATTTATCAAAATGTTTCTGAAGATTAATCCTTCAAGCAGCCAATCATTTATTTGTCTTATTCTCCATTGTTTGAGAATGACTACTTGAGTTCACAATTTCCCACAGTTCTTTTTATTGATCACACATATTTTTTGTACAGTCATAAATTTTCTCATCATGATTTTTTTTATATTAAATTAATTTTGAATATTGAAGGACCTGGCTTGAAATTCCTTGTATATTCCATAAAAATCACAATCATGTGGAATGAATGTTTATACTTTCTATGCCCAGCAGTATCATCAATGTATTTATGAATTTCTCCAATCACAATTTTTCATTAAATCGTCCACAAAACCATGTTAAGTTTGGGCCAGAAATAATAACTTCAGAAAACAATATGTACCAACATCACAACTCTACATTCCAAACTTTCTGCTGGCCAGCAAGTCATTATTCCAGCATAGATGATGCCCTGCATAATCACCATCAGTTTCCAAAGAAATTGCCTGGGAAATTGAAGATTCTGTTGGACAATTCCAATATGTTTGGAACCCTCTGAAAGAATCTTTTTAAATTAGACATGTCAGAGGGTTCTCATGAAATTAATTATCAGTTACTCGAGAAAAGTTAGACTATTCACTACATAGACTAACCCCTGAGTAACTATTTAACTATTTCCGTCCTTACCTCTCAGACCCCTAACTACACCTCCTCCAGACCACTTACATTCCCAGACCTAGAATTGACACTCCATACTCTTCCATGAGTACATGATACCTCCACTTACTCTACTCTGAATCCGACATCCCCTTTTCTCCAATTTGGCCCTGCCTTTGCTTACCCGTTGCTCCTCACTCCAGATTGGCCACACCTCCCATCCTCACTCTGAATCTACTGACCCCCATCCCTGATACGCCTGTATGCACCCTGCCCTGGGACCTTACCCCATTCTTTCCCTGCCACCAGACCTGACAACACCCCTACTCCCACCAGCCTCCCTTGAGACTTGAGCTCCACTCTCCCTCAACACATTCTTGATTTGAAATCTTCCATCCAACCAACTTACCCTAAACACTGCATCACTTACCTGACCCTTTTGCTACCTTCCAACTTGGCACCCTACCCATCTTTCACTGTGCCCTCCTAACACTTTATCCCCTTCCCACCTGGCACCCTGTGCCCGATACCCTATGCACTTGATACCCTACTCTTGCAGCACCTTAAATTCACACTTACATATTGAATTATTGTTTGGCAGCACCTGTCAAAGCAGTTGTTATGATTTTGGACCTTCAAAATAGGACAGCTCACTGCTATGAATCAGTCCCCAACAATTCTGCGCCATAAGAAAACTGTCAGAATAAAAGTTTGACTCTGCATTTCTGAAGGAGCTCTGAACACTTTGTCCTGTCAGAAATGCAGAGCTCTGTCCTTTCATTAAAGAGAACGGGCCCGAGTGACACTTTGTCTGAGATTGCCACTCCTTAGAAAATCCAACTCATAGTATTCAGACAATTCACTCCTCATACAAAATTGTTAACTGTCCTCTTACATACGCAGTAATATGAAACAGATGATTCTTGGAAGCTTGTACTTTTCTGCCATTAAGGAATCTAAATACTTGCAATCACATTGCAGTTTCTGAAGTCTTTGAATGTTATGAGATTCACCATAACACTGAGATAACATTGATTGGATGACATCCAGTCTGCTTTACAAAGGTGATGAGTCTAGCTTTTCAAAAGTAGACAAGTGTGTGAGTGGGCAGTCAGAACTTGTGCTGACTCAGATTAATATTCACAGGACTGCAACTTAAAGAAAGCCTGTGGAGCTTCTGCTGAGAGAATTTTGGAGATATTTTTGGAAGAGGAATACTCAGCTTGCATATGACAGCTCATTGACTTGTCAAAAAAAAAAAGACAGCAATACAATCTCAACACCATCATTTCATTCGAACAGTGGATCCATGAAGCAACACTATATCATCCTCCTATAAAATGACAGAAACTTATTGTAATCATCTTTTTCAAAATTAATGATCCAAATGGGGCAAGCCCTGATTATCAAAAGTCCAATATCTGTCATGCAGGTAATAAGAGTCTTAATCATATAGGAAAATAATAGATGGCTCAAGCTGTGTGTATTAGTGAAGCTTGTTGAAAATTGCTGAACGTTGCCTTTGCAATTTGCTGCACAAATTACTATTGATACTTTGCTAAACAACTGCACAGTTTATTATAATGTTTTAATTATAGAAATGCTTTGTGGAAAGAAAATAACTTACCAGATTGCAAGAAAGATTAGGGAATAAAGGATAAAGAAATGTCCCAGACAGTGTTGCTAATCAGGGCAAAATTTGAAAAGGACATTGAGGGAAGTTCACCAGACTGATTCCCGGGATGGCAGGACTGACACATGAGGGAAGACTGGATCGATTGGGCTTGCATTCACTGAAATTTAGAAGAATGAGTGGGGATCTCATAGAAACATATAAAATCCTGACGGGACTGGAAGAATGCGGGAAGAATGTTCCCAATGTTGAGGAAGTCCAGAACAAGGGATAAGAATAAGGGGTAAGCCATACAGGACTGAGAAGAGGAAGAATTTATTCACTCAGAGAGTTGTGAACCTGTGGAATTCTCTCCCACACGAAGCTGTTGGGGACAGTTCTTTAGATATATTCAAGAGGGAGTTAGACTTGACCCTTGCGGTTAAAGGGATCAAGGGTTATGGGGAGAGGGCAGGAATGGAATACTGAGATTGCATGATCAGCCACGATCATATTGAATGATGTTGCAGGCTCAAAAAGGGCCAAATGGCCTACTCCTGTACCTATTTTCTATATTTCTATATACAATAAATGAGTGAGTGGGTAAAACTTTGGCAGATGGAATCCAATATGGGGAAGTGTATATTTATGAGGAAGGGATGCATAGCTGGGTCTGAAATGATAAGGTGGAACAGTGACATGTTAGAAGGCTTCAAAATTGTGAACAATTTTGGTAAGGTGTGTCCACTCATGAAGAAAAGTGAAACTAGAGGCTATGGACTAATCACCAACAAAGGAAATAGAAAGTTTAGAAGGAGTATCTTTACTCAAAGTTTTGAGAATATGGAACTAAATACATGAGAAGTGATTGAGACAGAATAATATTAAATACATTTAAGGGCAGCCAAGTTAACTGTATGAAAGTAAGGGAAATGGAGGACCACTTTGATAGAATTAAATAAAGGTGTAAGGAATGAGACAGGGTGGGTGGAAGGCATAAACAGTATGAAAATATTCATTTTGGAATGAGGAAAGGTTGATCAGCTTTTTTTTTTCAAATAGTGAGAAGCTGGTATTATGATTCCAGCTGATATTATTATTGAGCATGTCAAATGTCAGACTGAAATCTAG
Organism: Ginglymostoma cirratum; assembly: GCA_024137785.1. Classification (NCBI taxonomy): domain Eukaryota; kingdom Metazoa; phylum Chordata; class Chondrichthyes; order Orectolobiformes; family Ginglymostomatidae; genus Ginglymostoma; species Ginglymostoma cirratum. The sequence continues at coordinate 64,911,081 of JAHRHZ010000012.1, forward strand.
TTTGACAGATAATATTTTGGATTGAAGCATAACTTTCACTGAATCACAACCACACAATTCTGCAGAGTTGATTTTAACAATAAAATAGGTTTATTATGCAAAAGAAATTAAGATAAAATAGAATAAACCAAACTGTTCACAAATACTACAAACTTAAAGATTTAGAAACACCCTGTAAAATAGAATCCTATTAATCCCAAAAACTTTCCTTTTACAGCACTCACACCGGAAAGAATTCCCTTCTCTTTCAAATCTTGATCAGATGGGTCAATGGGCCAAGGGGCAGCAGATGGAGTTTAATTTAGATAAATGTGAGGTGCGGCATTTTGGTAAGGCAAATCAGGGCAGGTCTTATACACTTAATTTAAGGTCCTGGGGAGTGTTGATGAACAAAGAGACCTTGGAGTGCTGGTTCATAGTTCTTTGAAAGTGGAGTCACAGGTAGATAGGATAGTGAAGAAGCATTTGGTATGCTCACCTTTATTGGTCTGTGCATTGTGTATAGGAATTGGGAGGTCATGTTGTGACTGTACAGAACGTTGGTTATGGACAAAAACAAAGTTGCTGGAAAAGCTCAGCAGGTCTGGCAGCATCTGTGGAGGAGAAAACAGAGTTAACAGAGTCCTGTGACCCTTCCTCAGAACTGGTTAGGGCACTTTTGGAATACTGCATGCAATTCTGGTCTCCCTGCTATAGGAGGGATGTTGTGAAACTTGAAAGGGTTCAGAAAATATTTTCAAGAATGTTGCCAGGTCTGGAGGGTTTGAGCTATAGGGAGAGGCTGAATAGGCTGGGGCTATTATCCCTGGAGTGGAAGCTAAGGGGTGACCTTATAAAGATTTATAAAATCATGAATGGCATGGATAGGTTAAATAGGCAAGGTCTTTTCCTTGGGTTGGGGGAGTCAAAAACTAGAGGGTATAGGTTTAAGGTGAGAAGGGAATGGTTTAAAAGGGACCTATGCACAACCTTTTCACACGGAGGCTGGTGTGTGCACCGAACGAGCTGCCAAAGGAAGTGGTGGAGGCTGGTAGAACATTTAAAAGGCATCTAGTTGGATATATAAATAGGAAGAGTTTAGAGGGATATGGGCCAAATGCTGGCAAATGGGACAAGATTAATTTAGGATATCTGGTTGGCATGGACAAGTTGGACTAAAGATTCTGTTTCTGTGCTGCTCATCTCTATCTATATTAATTTAAATATGCCTGGAGAAATTATTAAAAGATAGCAGGCAAGTGAAAAAAAAAGTTTAATGGATTGAAAACCATGATTACAGGGTACTTGAAAACAAAAGGGTGAAAGCCAAATTAAGTTTTTATTATATTTCATTTGAAGTACTGTAATCACCTTTAGCTACCACAAAACAGAAAGAACAAATTGGATATTAGGTGGGTGAAACACAGATTGACTACAGAAGTAATAAAATCAAATTATTGCGGGTGTTGGAGTTCTGAATTAGAAACGTGCATAAATAAGATGAGTGACAAGTGTCTTTTACCTAGGGTGGGAGAGTTCCAAACTTGCAAGCATATTTATAAGGTGAGATGAGAAAGGTTTAAAAAGGGAATCAGGCAACATTTTACACAGAAAGAGGTTCATGTGTGGAATGAAGTGCCAGAGAAAGTGGTGGATGCAGGTACAGTTACAACTTTTAAAAGACATTTGGATAAGCTTATGACCAGGAAAGGTTTGGAGAGATATGGCCCATGCGCAGATAGGTGGGACTACTTTAGTTTGGATGGACTAGTTGGACCAAAGGGTCTGTTTCCACATTGTACGATTCTATAACTTTGTAGGGTTGGACTTACCTTGGTCATGCTCTGTTGCCCAACACAATACCTGGAGATCCAATTAGTTTTACTTTCATCAGACATTAACGGTTTGATAAAGATGAATAGCTTGCTAGGCCGTTTAATACAAGACGATCAGAGGAATAGATAGGGTGGACAGTGAGAGCCTTTTTCCTTGGATGGTGATGGCTAGCACGAGGGGACATAGCTTTAAATTGAGGGGTGATAGATATAAGACGGATGTCAGAGGTAGGTTCTTTACTCAGAGGGTAGTAAGGGTGTGGAATGCCCTGCCTGCAGCAGTAGTAGACTCGCCAACTTTAAGGGCATTTAAATGGTCATTGGATAAACATATGGATGATAATGGAATAGTGTAGGTTAGATGGGCTTCAGATTGGTTTCACAGGTTGGCGCAACATCGAGGGCCGAAGGGCCTGTACTGCGCTGTAATGTTCTATGTTCTATATTCTATGTTTTAATAGGGAAGTTACAAATCAACTGCATTGTTGTGGGGATTGAATCACATGTCTACTAGATTGTGTAAGAATGACATTAAAGAAAAATTTTTGTTTGATAACAATATTGTAGTTTTGTGATCTAACGATACCATTTTAAAGTGCATGTAGGCTAAATTTCAGATCATGTAAGTTCCACAAGGACAAGAACAGTTAGCTTATGTTGATAGCTAACAGAATTATGTCAGACCTTAAGACATATGAGCAGAATTAGGCCATTTGGCCCATTGAGACCACTCCGCCATTCGAACATGGCCAATATGTTTCTCAATTTCACTCTCCTGCTTTCTCGCTGTAACCCTTGACCCCCTTACTAATCAAGAATCTATCTACCTCTGCCTTAAATATACTCAATGACTTGTCCTTGACAGCCTTCTGCAGCAATGAGTTTCACAGATTCACCACTGACTGTCTGAAGAAATTCCTCCTCATTTCAGTTCTAAAGGGTCAACCCTTCCCTCTGGGTCACAGCCTCTCCTACTTGTGGAAACATCTTCTCGCAATCTACTCTAACCAGGCCTCTCAGTATTCTATAAGGTTTAATGACATCCCCATAGTTCTTCTAAACTCCATCAAGTACAGAATGAGAGTCCTCAACTATTCCTCTAATGACAAGCCCTTCATGGCTGGAATCATTCTTGTAAACTTCCTCTGGATCTCCTCCAATGCCAGCACATCCTTCCTTAGATATGGGAACCAAAACTGCTCATTATATTCCAAATGTGGTCTGACCTAAGTCTTATACAGCCTTAGCAGTACAGCGGGGGTCTTGTATTCTAGCCTTTTTGATATTAATGCTAACATTGCATTTGCCTTCCTAACTGCCAATTGAACCTGCATGTTATCCTTAAGAGGATCCTGAACTTGGTTTCCTAAGTCCCTTTGTATTTCAGATCTCTGAATCCTTTCCCCATTTAGGAAATAGTTTATGCCTCAATTCTTCATTACAAAATGCATAACTTCACACTGTTCCATGTCGTATTCCTTCTTCTTTACCCACCCTGTCCAAGTCCCTCTGCAGCCTCCCCACTTCCTCAAAATTATCTGTCCCTCTAACTACCTTTGTGTCATCTGCAAACCTATCAAAAATGTTCCTTTGTCCACATCATTAATTTGCAATGTGAATAGAAGTGGTGCCAACATTTATTCCTGCAGAACTCCACTAGTCACTGGCTGCCATCCTGAAAAAGACTCCCTTATCCCTACTCCCTAGCCTTCTGCCAGTCAGCCAATCCTCTATTCATGCCAGTACTTTACCCCTAAAACCATGGGCTCTTATCTAATTTAGCAGCCTTCTGTTTTACGGCACCTTCTCAGAGGCTTTTTGGAAACCAAAATAGATCATGTCCACTGGCTCTGCTTTGTTTAACTTTCTCGCTACCTCCCTGGAGAATTCTAACAGGTTTGTCAGGCATGATTACCCCTTAACAAAGCCATGGTGACTCAGCCCTATCTTACCATGAACTTGCATGTACTCTGCAAATGCATCCTAATAATAAACTCTTAAAATCTAACCCATGACCGTTGTCAGGCTAGCCAGCCAACATTCACCTGTCTTCTACCTCCCTCGCTTCTTAAAAAGGAGTGTTACATTAGCCATTTTCCAGTGCTTGGAAACTATTCCTGACATCACTGATTCCTGAAAGATCACCATCAATGTCTCTACACTCTCCTCAGCTATCTCTTTCAGATTTCTGGGGTGTGGTCCATCTGGTCCGAGTGATTTATCCATCTTCAGATCTTTTGTTTTCCCCAGCAACTTCTCCTCAGAGATGGCCACTACACTATCTTGAACTTCTGGCATGCTATTTGCATTTTCAACCATGAAATTTGATGCAAAGTACCAATTCGGTTCTTCCGCCATTTCTTTCTTCCCCATTACTACTTCTACAGCCTCATTTTGCAGCAGTCCAATGTTGACTCCTGCCTTTATCTTACCTTTTAGATATCTATAAAAATTCTTATAATCTTCTTTTATATTATTAGCTAGCGTGCTGTCATATTTCTTCTTCCCTCTTATTGTTTTTTCAGTTATCCTCTGCTGAATTTTAAATGCTTCCCACTAATCTTCACCGTATTGCTTCTGGTGCAAGATGGCGGTGGATAATAGAGCTGTGTGGGGGCTCTTGCCCAGGGCCTATCTGCTCCCATCTGCTTTCCTTCTTTGTTCTACTTTTGCTTCTGGTCTTTTCTTTCAGTTTATTTTCCTTTTCTTCTGGTCTCTCTTTTTCCTCTTCTATGACAGGTTGTACAGCAGCACCAGCACAGCAGGAAGAGTGGGCTACAAGCGAAGTGGTGGACGTAGCTTCTCCCACTGACCAGAGGCAGTTGCAGTGAGTACATTCTCCTGCCATTCGGGGCCTGCAGCAGCAGCAGCAGCGAGTACGTTCTCCTGGTGTTGGAGCCGATGGCAGCAGTGACAGCAAAGCTCCTCCAGTGATCAGGGACAGCAGTGCAGGTAGCAGCGAACTCTTCAAGATGGCGGCACTGGCAAGGTGACATCTGCAGCCAAAGCATGACTTGTGGCCTTGTGGCTGCTTGGCCTGGCAGCGGAGCCAGCAACTCTTGGTTGTGGAGTGAGTGTGGGATCAGTGGTGTCAATGAAGTGGGCCCAATGCCAAGAGTTGGCGCTTAAAGTAGGGCAACTCCTATGTCGGTGGGTACAGCGCAGGCAGCAGCAAGATGGTGGTCTGTCTTGAGGCTAGGGGCTGGCATGGACTGGGTCAAGAAGATTTTACTTTTTTTTATAATTTATTCCTATGAGCTATAATGCTGGACTATTTATTTCTTTACTTTTCTAAACTTCTTTTGTTTCCTACGATTTTGACCTTAAGTGTCTATACCTAAGTACCTTTGTACCTAAGATGGCACTGTAATGTGGCGACTGCAAACTTTTCACCATAAGCATCTGAGTACACGTGACAGTGAAGCTAATTCAATTCGATTCAATCATATATTTTATCTTTTGCTTTTACGATGTCCCTGAATTTCCCTTTTTAGCCATAGTTGCCTGGTCCTCCTCCTTTAGTGTGTTTCTTCAACCTTGAGATGAATTTCTGCTCTGCCTGCCAAATTACCCCCAGAAACTCCTGCGAATGCTGCTCCACGAACTTCCCTGCTAGGCTCCCCTTCAAATCTACTCCGGCCAGTTTCTCCATCCTGTTTTTTGTAGTCACCTTCTCTCAATCATAATACCATTACATCTGATTCCAGCTTCTCTGTCTCAAACTGCCAGGTGAATTCTATCATATTATGGTCACTGCCCCATAGAGGTTCCTTCATCTTCAACGCCTAATCAAATCTGCCTCATTACACATCACCAAATCTAGAACTGCCTATTGCCTAGTGGGCTCTACCACAAGCTGCTTCAAAGAAACATCTCATAGATATTCCGCACACTCCTTTTCTTGAGATCTGCTACCGATTTTTTCAGTCCTCCTGCATACTGAAGTCCCACATTTTTGTTGTAATAGTGCCTTTCTTACGTGCCTTTTCTATCTTCTGATTTAGTTTCTTCCCCACAACCTGACTACTGCCAGGAGGCCTGTACACAACTCCCATCAGGGTTCTTTTTCCTTCGCTGTTTCTGGATTTTACGTACACAGATTCTATGCCTTCTGACTCTGTAACACGCCTTTTATTATTTTAATTTCATTTCATACAAGCAAGGCAACAACACCCCTTCTGCTGATCTGTCTGTCCTTTCATTAGGAAATATATGCTTGGATATATAATTCCTAGCCACGATCTACTTGCAACCGTTTATCTGTGATACCCACAACATCCTACCTGGCAATTTCAATCTGCACTACAAGTCTATTTACTTTGTTTCGCGTACCATGTGCTTTTAAGTGCAACACCCCCAGTCCTGTGTTGACTGTCCCCCCTCCCCAAAGATGTCTCCTCATCTGCTCCTGAACTTAGATTCCTGAGACTTTCCATAGTTTCCATCCTATTATTTGTTCTGGAAACTTTAATAACCTCTGCTGAGCCCTGCTAAAGCCATCCCCCTTTAACTTTTTCCATAATTTTACATGCAACTGAATCCACACCCACTTCCTAACCCCCTACCCCAACTGACTATTTTGTTTAAAGCCATATCTACGGCCCTAGTTATGCAACTTGCCAGGATTCTGGTCTCAGCATGATTCAGGTGGAGCTCATCCCATCGGAACACCTCCCTCCTTCCCCAGTACTGGTGCCAATGTCCCATGAATTCAAACCTATTTCTTCCCCACCAATTTCTGAGCAATCTTTCACCTCTTTAATCTGTGCCAATTTGCTTGTGGCTCAGGTAGTAATCTGGAGATTATTACCTTTTTCTGCTTTGTAATTTAGCCCCCAGCTTCTCATATTCCCCCAGCACAATCTCTTTCCTCTTTCAACCTGTATCATTGGTACCTACGTAGACCAAGACAACTGGATATTTCTCCTCACACTCCTAGTTCCACTGCAGCCCAAATGAGATATGCTGAACTGAGGCATCAGGCAGAAGACACAGCCTTTGGGACTCTCGATCCTGGCCACTGAGGACAGAGTCTATTCCTCTAACTATACTATCGCCAATTATAACTACATTTCTCTTCCCTCACCATTTTCAGTAGTTCCCTGTACCACAGTACAATGGCCAGGTTGCAGTAGTTCTTTTTTTTAATTCTTCTCAAAACATTGCAATTTTCATTGTGAACACCCCTATCCTGGAAGACCCCATTACAACCCCCCTGTGATTACTTGCACCTGAACCCTACTTACTTCTCTTGCCTGGAATACCTCCATGGTTCCTTTGCAGTAGCATGTTTTTTTTCCAATTTTGCACACCAGCCCAATAGCCTTTCCTTCGGATCCCAGCCTGCTTCCAGGCTGAGTTACAGCAAACATCCACCAGGCCCCTGTTAAAAAACTGGTGCCTTTTTTTTTGCTCCTTATAACATAAAATGTAATTTGCAAGTTCAATAAAACTAAAGCATGTTAGTTTTGAAACAATGTTCAATATTACTTTTGAGGTGACTATCAGAGTTTTAATTTCACCCAAAGACAATTAAAATGAGAATAATTTTGAAAGCATTTGAGGCATTTAACAGTGCACATGAATCCAAACCACTGTACTGAGATTTCATTTTTTTAAAAACAATTCTACTGTTCGTGTTTGTGGATTGTCTATATTGCCAAAAGTTAAGACATTGCATTGTGAAACAAGTATAATTTTTGAATTCTTCATATAACATGCATGTTATGGATTTCCATGCATCTCTACTATCCATCCTCATTATAAAATAGAACTTGGAAGTCAGACATTTTTGTGTTGTGATGAGATATGTCATATTGTGAATGTCATATACATAACGTAATAGTCAGAACCCAAGGCTCAATAGTCTTATAATTGACAGAGTATTACAATGAGGATGGTCTGTACTGTTTCTAGCTGTAGCCATTGCCTCGTGTTTACAATTGGTCCTTGCACTGCAGTGAATCTGTTACCTGCTGAATGCCCAAGCTTTGTCAATAATTGTCGGCTGACACTAGAATCACAGAGTTAAGATTCACAGTGCTAGTAATTTTGACACAATGAGAACTGATTGATGTTAAATAGTATGGTGGGATGGGAGTGGAGGACTGTGATCTTGTGGCTGAGGAGTTCCTGCCCATTTCTGGTTTGGCTCATGCTAATCAATAGGTTGTGAAATGCCATATCACTAGCATCTTGTATGACAGTGAGAGCTGCAGGTGGGTAGAGAGCACTGGGGGAGCAATATGGTGCTGACTTAGAAGGCATTCAGATGGGATTCAGCTATGGACAGAAAAAGTGTGGTGGTTGAACAGTGACAAGTGGGGTTGTATGAATGAGGAGTCATCAGCCATGCTGACTGTGTGCCATGAGCCATTTAGGTTTGTGGCTGCTGGTGCATGGCATTGCAAGTTATGAGAACATCAAATTGCTAATGCTTGTCTAGTGGACAGCAGTCTTTCAAAGATTGTCTTTTAGTGGGTATCTGCTGTGTAGTGAATTATTCTGGGAATGGCATACGGTAAGATGGATCTGGAATTTGACATTACAGATGCCATTAGTTTAGACTAGGTAATTAATGTAGTGAATTTGATAAGACATGTTGAGAAAACTTTCAAGGCCTCATGGGAGAAATGTCTACCTAACTTGGACTTAGCCAAAAAATACTTAATCTTCAGCACCTTGCCTCCACTCACAATCTGTATGAGGTCTCCATGAAGTCTAATTATGGGCACTCCTTTGACCTGGGATCTGTTACGAAATGTTACTACTTGTTCATTTCATTTCAATGCACTGATCAATCTTATTATTATAAGGCATTTTAAATCAGTATCATTCCAATTTTACCTTAAGCCTGTTGTTCTTTAGACTTGTATTATTGTATTCACTGTTGCTATTTTAAAATGAATGTCTGTAGAGCTTACTAGATTCTGTAATGTTGTAGCATTTCCCTTATTTGCCTGTATTTTCAACTTTGTATTTTTTAAACACTGAATTCAATTTTCCAATGAAGCTGTAAATACTATTATCAGCTGTTCTATTATAATTAATTACTTTTAAAATGTGTTTCTTTGCAATCATATTGCATGTATGCACTGCTTACTGCATTTTGTCACATTTTTTATCAAGGTTTTCCAGTCATTTTAACAATCAAGCAGTGGCTACTCACATAGAATAGAATAGCCATTTATTGTCACTTGTACGTTTTACAAAAAAATACAATAGAAAGTATTTCTGTCTTCAAGATGGCAGTCTTACCATTTCTTTTGTCTAAACTAAACTTTGTCCCACCTTCCATGGCCTAAAACACCAAGCACATTCTTCTCCACAACTTTTGAAATAAAATTCTCTAGCTCTGGACTTTTTGAACTTTCTTGCCAAAATCACACAAGTTCTGTTACAAGGAAACTTGAAAGGGCCAGAAAATAAATTTTCGATGAAAGCTACAGATTTGGGAAGTTCTCAGAATTTATTTAAGCTGCTAACTAGCCAAAATAAAGAAATCTAGAGTGAGAGTTTTACAGAAGAACAGAAGTCCTGTAATTTGATTTTAGAATTCATAGGTGCGCTGTACTTAACTCATGACTGCATGCTTGTAAAACTATGACAGCAATTTCTTACTTCTGTCCACTCTTACAAATTCATCTCCACGCTCACGTGTCCCCTAAATTTTTCCCCATGAATAGGTCGCACTGAAAGCATTCTTAAAAGAATAAATTTGAACACATGGTTTAATTATTCTATCTCTGTTCATTACCCAATCGCATGCTCTGTCTCTAGAATTCATCTTTAGGTATATACGAGGGACTGATTGTTTTTCATGCATTCACATTTCAAGTTGTTGAGTGAATAGATATTATCTTTTCTTCTGACTAAACTCACCCAAAAGCCTATTTTGTGTTTATTACAGGAAGGCAAAACACTCATGAAGTTTAAAACACAATGACTAAAAATATACATCTTGTCGCAGTTAAGTAGCTAAAAGGTGAACTTGTTGTCTCTTCCTATCCATAACAGGAAGTAGGGAATATTTTATCTTTAATCAACCCATTCAGACATGTTATGAGAGACGTCTGGAGCAGATAAGACTTGAACACAGGACTTCTGAGTTAAAGGTGGGACATTACCATGGCACCACAAGAACCCTCAAGTAGACAATTCATGTAGGGATTCTCTGGCTATAATTAAATAATTAAGATTGGGAGGAATTGAGTGCCATCCCCCGATGGACAATGAAGGAAAGGAGCAAGACGTCACCAAGTCAACGGTCATAGACAGGTCAAGGAAGATGAAGAATCATAGTTTACCAAAGTCATTCTCAAATAAGATGGCTTTTATAATTTTGATGAAGGCCAATTCAATACTGTGGTGGGGCAGCATCTCAGTGGTTCTGTTGCTCTTTAGTTCATTATGCTAATGAGGCCATACAAATTTTGTTGTGGTAGATATTCTCTCTCCTTCACAATGTCACCTGATTAGAGTAGACCTCTCTAGTTTTCTAATCCACCTCAGATGTAGTGGCACAAATTTTTATATAAACAGAGCTAGTTTATTAAGGAAGATAAATGGAAACTACGTAAATAGCACACATACCGATTGTTGATCATTGAACAGCAGTGTTCATAACGAAAGTTGTTTCATACAGCCTTGTGGACATGTCATTATTAAATTAATAAATATTTGTTTTCACAAGCAGATATTGATAGAATCAATGGGGTAGCAGGTAGAGAGGAAAAATCAATAGATTTACAGAAAGCATTCAATAATTTTATTATGAGATTATTAGCTATAATTGAGGGACAGAGAATTGAAGATAGCCTTGTGGCATAGATTAATAAAAAATTACATGGGAGGCAGAACTGGGAAAGAACAGATATTGTCAGTCTAATAGGGCTGCAAAACGAAATGATTCCTCAAGGATCAGTGCTGACATAGCAGCTTTTCGATCTATATATATATTAAATACTTGGATTTGGGGATAAAAACAGCAGAAATATAAGTAAGAGTAGATTGTATGACCTACCAAGATGAGGTCAATAAGATCAATTGTGAACTTCTAAATTAACTCTACTTTTCCATGGAACTTGATTCCCTCAATGCCCAAAAATCTATAACTTCAGTTTTGAATATAATTATTGACTAAGCAAGTATGATGCTCTGGGGTCAAGAGCTGCGAAGGTTCAAAACTTTGACTGAAGGTTTGGGCAACACGGTGGCTCAGTGGTTAGCACTGCTGCCTCACAGCACCAGGGAACCAGGTTTGATTCCAGACCTGGGCAGCTGTCTGTGTGGGGTTTGTGCATTCTCCCTGTGTCTGCGTGGGTTTCTTCTGAGTGCTCCAGTTTCCTCCCACAGTCCAAATATGTGTAGGTTAATGGATTGGCTATGCAGAAATTGTCCCACAGTGTTTAGGGATGGGTAAACTGAGTGGATTAGCAATGGTAGAGGTGGGGTTAGGGCATACAGTAGGGGCTTGGTCTGGGTGGGATGCTGTTTGGAGGGTTGGTGCAGAATTGATGAACCAAATGGCCTCCTTCCTCACCCTAGGGATTCTATGATTAAGATAGTTCTCCTTACCTCGATCTTAAGTGGGTGACCCCTCAGTCCGACACAATTATCATGAAGGTGTATATGAACACAAATATTTAATTTCATTGATTGTTTTCATGTCGTAAGCTTTTTTGAAAATGGACATTGAATGCTTTCTTTGCAACCTCAAGCTTTTCAATTTTCTGGAAGCTTCCGAAGTGACTTACAGAGAGACAAGCCAAGATGCCCCCAAAGATTTCACACGTAAGAATTTCAAGGATCTCTCCAAGAATAATTTTTCAATACTGACACTGATGCAGAGTGTACAATGCTCCGCTGATACTTTCATTGTAAGAGAATATACATCTGTCTTGGTAAGAAACTAAAGGTTTCCACCCAAGTTGGGGAAGAGTCCAGCTGCCTGATAAGATTACCACAATACCATATTTGGGACGATGAATTTGCAGTTTGAAAACCAGTCACATCACAATTACCATCTTGACTGCCAAGTATAGAAAAGACAGAATCCACTGCAGCCTGCTGAATCATCCCAGTTCCCATTCTCAAACTATCCCAAAGCCTCTGAGAAGTGTGATAGAAGAATAAAAGGAAATAAGGTTATCCACACCTCCTCTGGAACCTGTTTCCAAAGATGCACCCCATTTTTACAACTAACTAGCAGTATAGCTACTACAAACAAACATTTGAAGGAAGATAAAACAAAGTAAAATAAAGAAAGGCAGATGCTGGGGATGTGAAATAGAATTAATATTTTCATTTTCCCTCCTAGTGTTTGACACAATATTTGTCAAAATTCACTTTCACAGCCATATCTCATTCCTTAATAAATGCTTCTGGCTCAAACTCATCCCACAAGGATTCCAACTGAAGTTTTGTTCTTCTTACTTCAAGCCAGGATCACAGATATCTCCATGGCAGACAATGCTCCTCAGACAGCAGTTCATACCACATCTTAACATCCAAACTTAGTGCCATGTGCTGCCACATTCTCTATATTGACCACACCTCTCCCCCACCCCAAGCTCTTCTTCCATTGCCTTTGTCTCATTTCTCTTACATCAATTTCTTTGGACAAAGATCCTCTCCAGGTCCCACAGATCCCTTCACTCCCCTCCACCTTTCTCCCTCCACATCTCCCTCTGGTCTCTTACCTGCACTTGAATTGTTCATTGAGAACTGCCAATATGACATCAGATGCTTTAATTTCTCTGCTCCCCTCACCCTTTCTAACTTATCTCCCTTCTCATGTACTCCTCTCCATGCTCTCAGATCCAACTTTTAATCAAGCCTGCCAAGAAGGATAGTGCTGTTCTGTGGTTTGGTGTTCTAACCTCTATCTTATGGAGGCTGAGTGCCAGGTCTCAGATACCTCCTCCTATCTCCCCATGGACCATTTTTCCATCATTGAACCATCAGCCCTTTGTGTCCATGACAGTCACTGACCTCATCACTTCTGTGGATGTCCCCAACCCCAAACAGCCTGCTTCTACCATCTTCCCAAAATCTACAAATAGGACTGCATGGGTAGACCTGTTCTTTCAGCCTGCCCCAAGGAATTCATTTCTTCCTGCTTTCATTCCATTTTTTCTTCTCCCCTTGACCAGTCCTTCCCACTCACATCTGTCAGTTTCAAAATTTCCAGCTTATGGGCAGCACCTTATCTTCATCACGGACATGCAGTCCCTTTACTCACCCATCCCCCAACAAGATGCTCTCAGGGGTCTCCAATTTTTCTTGGATAAAGGGCCTGAACTGTCCTCATCCGCCACTATCCTCTTCCACATGGCTGAGCTTATCCTCACTTTGAACAACTTCTCCTTTACTTCCTCTCACTTTCTTGATTTGATTTGATCTGAATTTTTACTGTCACATGTACTGAGGTACGGTGAAAAGTGTCTTACATGCTTTATAGCCAGATTGTATTATACATGTGTATCAGGGTAACAAAACAGAGTGCAGGCTATAACGTTACAGCTGCTGAGAAGGTACAGAGAGAGATGAACATTAACATTAAAGAGGCCCATTCAAAGATCTGAAAACAGCAGGGAAGAAGCTGTTCTTGAATCTGTTCTTGCACGTATGCAAACTTTTATATCTTCTGCCTAATGGAAAAATCATTGAAGAGAGTATAGCTGGGGTGGGAGGGCTCTTTGATTATATTGGCTGCTATCACAATACAGTGGGAGTTTAGATAAAGGTAATGGGTAGGAGGCTGGTTTGCATGATAGACTGAGCTGTGTTCACTACTCTCTGTAGTTTCTTTCAGTCTGGAGAAGACCAGTGTGGACATGGGTGCTGGTCCCCAGTTATACCGTCTTTTGTGGAGTACGTAGAATATTCCTTGTTCCAATCCTACTTAGATCCCTCCCCACAACTCTTTCTCTAGTACACCAATGACACCACTGATGCTGCTTCCCTTTCTCATCTGGTACTGGAAAACTTCATTAATTTTGCTTTCAATTTTAATCCTGCTGTCACCTTCACTTGGCCCACCCCTGACTCCTCACTTCCCTTCCTCAACGTTTCTATTCCCATTTCTGGGGATAAGATGGCCACTGATATCCATGCTGACTCCAATAGTTACCTGGACTATACATCCTCACACATTGCTTCCTTTAATGAGTCCATTCCCTGTTCCCAGTTTCTCCTTCCCCTTCATATCTGTTCTGATGATGACACCTTCCGCAGGGATGCCTCAGAAATGTCCTCCTTTTACCTCAACCAGGGATTCCCATTACCATGGTTGACACTGCCCTCAGCCATGTCCAACCCAGTTCCAGCACTTCTGTCCTCACCTCTTCCTTTCCTTTCACAACAATGAAAGGATCCTCCTGTTCCCACTCTCCACCATGACAGATTCCCCATCCAAAGGTTCATAAGTCACAATTTCTATCATTTCCAGTGGGATGCCATCACAAAACACAAATTTCTTTCCTCTCCCTTGTCATCGTTCACAGGGCCCATTCCCTCCAGGACAACTTGGTCTATTCCTCCTCCATTCCCAACCCCTGCTACACGCCCAGGAAATGCAGATTGGGTGACCACTCTGTGGAGTACATCCACTCTGTCTGTAAATATGACCCCGAGCATCTAGTTGCTTGCATCTCCAATGCACCAACATGTTCCCATGTCAACATGTCTGACTCAGTCCTCTGCGGTACTCTGGCGAAGCTTAAAGCACACTGGAGGAACAATACCTCATTTTCAAGCTAGATCCCTTCCAACTGTAAGGGAGTTTAACAGTTTCAGAGCATGAACATCCTTCTCCATGTTCATAACGTGCCACCAAAACCTCATATCCTATTCTGTATGGATTGCTCCCAGCATAGCCAACCCATTTTCTACAATTCACACATCTCATTAGCACCCATTCAGCACTAATCTCCCTGCTGGCTCATCAACAGAAATCCCCTTGTCCACTTCTCTCTCTCTTTCTCTCTCTCTCACTGGGCTGTGTCTCCACATATTTGACCCATTTCTTCTTTCACCCCACCACCCCCAATCATCAGCATAAATACCATTATTTCCCAGCTGCTTTCAGTTCTGACAAGGGGTCATTGGACTTAAAATTTAGCTTTACTTTTCTGTCAAAAGACACTGCCAGGCAAGTGCTTCCAGCACTTTCTCATTCTGTTTTTAAAGGAAGTCATCAACTCATCAGTACCTCTCTTTCCAGGAAAACAAGCCAATGTAAACAGCCACATCACTGGTACCAATGATAGTCAAATGAATGTCTGACCTTATGTTGCTTTTATTTATAAACTTTAACTTTTGTCAAGTTACTCAGTAATTTTGCTGTGTGTGTCATGGAGCTTGGGACATATTCCTAACTTTTCCTAATTTTTTTTACATCTTTACCTAAGTCAGTTTTAGCAATTCTTCACTAACTTCGCTCAAGGCTGGCTTATTTCTGTACACATACCTAGGCAAAATAAAGTATATTCTGAATTGGCAATGTTTCATCCTTAAATATTCACATCCAGAAACATTCATACTCTCCACCATCGGCGGTCTGCAGCAGCAACGAGTACCATCTTTAAGATGTGCTGCAGAAATTCACCAAGGCTCCTTAGACAGCACTTTCCAAGCTTAAGACTATTATAACATAGAAGGACAAGTGCAGCAGGTACATGGGAACACCACTACCTGCAAGTTCTCCTCCAAGCCAATCACTATCTTGACTTGGGGATATATTACTGTTTCTTCAGTGTTGCTGTGATTTTCTCTATGATGGCTTTGTGGGTTTACCTATGGCACATGGACTGCAGTGGTTCAAGAAGGCACCACCTTCTCAATGGCAGCTAGAAATGGGCAATAAATGTTGACCTAGCCAGTGATGCTCACATGCCATGAATTAATCTAAAAAAAATGCTTAAAACCAGCTCAGAAGGGGGCAGACAGTGAAGTCAGTTCATCGGTCTTAACCTGGTCATAACACATTGCTCATAATTCCATCTCCCAGCCAAGAGAAACAGCCATTCAACATTTACTTTGGCAAACCCTGTAAGAATTGTATATATCTCAATTGACACATTTCTGTCAGTTGGGACTTGAACCCAGACCACAAGATCATTATTGAATTATGCTGGATACTTTTAACCAACCTGTTCAGATGTGTTATGCCATACCTCTGAAGCAGGTAGGACTTGAATCTGGGTCTCCTGACTCAGGGGTAGGGACACCACCAGTGCACCACAAGATCCTGTCAAATAATGCTTTGTTTTTTCCTAATCAACCTTTACAAAGATGTTGTTACACACTTCTAGAGCAGGTGGGACTCCCACCTGGACCTCCTGCCTAAACGATAGGGGCATTACAACTGTACACCAAGAGGGCCCTGACAAATTACTTTATTTACTAAATCTGATTAGAATCAGATGAAAGGTACAATCCATGTTAATCAGTGGAAATAAGAATAAACAATCAGTGGACAAAGAAAATGTTGAATTTACATCAAATATTTCTTCAAGTATGAAAATTATAGTTTCAACTCATTCAACAATATTCAGACATTTTAGAAACTGCTTGGGATGCAACAATTGGGGAAGTTTTTGAATTTTTAACGTCACAGAGAGAGGCCATAAAAATCCATTCAAAGAAGCAGAAAATACAGTACAGGTCTCAGTGAGGATAAATTATTAAAAACTCT
The DNA here is from genome assembly GCA_024137785.1 of Ginglymostoma cirratum. Classification (NCBI taxonomy): domain Eukaryota; kingdom Metazoa; phylum Chordata; class Chondrichthyes; order Orectolobiformes; family Ginglymostomatidae; genus Ginglymostoma; species Ginglymostoma cirratum. The sequence goes on from JAHRHZ010000012.1 coordinate 64,927,593, forward strand.
CCAAAAATTCAATAAAACGTAAGAGAAAAAGCGTTGAGCCCTGCTTGGCCCTAAAATCTGATTGTAATGTGAAGGGAATGTCTGAGAAAGAACAAATTGCAGGAATCTCATCAAAAGAGTAGGTCTAGCATCCTGAGGAGATATGTGCTTGTGGGCAGGGATTAATAACAGATCAGAAAAGATCGAAAAGATTGGAAATATTGGGCAGAGGTTTGGATCCAAAATCTGCTGTGTTTTCAGATACCAGTTCCCAAGTTGCATTCTTTATGTGACACATAACACCATTTGAAAAGACTGTTCATTGCTTTAGATGCATGCTCTAGCAGTATTTCAGTATTCTGTTTAAAAATCAATGGGAGGTGGGACTGCATCGGAGAGCCCACATGTTGCACCTAGTCTGCCTCTAGCCTTGATCCCTCACAGGATCAACACCATTCCTGCCCACTTACGTTCTAAATTCTATTATATTTTAGGCTCTGTATTTGATTTCTGTCATGTCCTACCTCCTCAATGCTTGTCCACCATCTACAAAGCAAAGGTTGGGGAATCTCCATTTGCCTGGATAGGTGCAGTTCTGACAACACTCAAGGAGCTCAACATCCTTCAGGGCAAAGCAGCTGGTTTGATTGTCACCTCATTCCTCAGCCACAACATTCACTCTCTCTATCATCAATGCGCAAAAGCTTGCTGTCTATACCATCTACAAGATGCATTGCAGTATTACCAAGGTTCCTTTACCAGCACCTAACAAACCTGGGACCTTTACCATCTAGAAGAACAAAGGCAGCAGGTACACCACCATCTACAAGATCCCCTCTAAGCTACACATTATCCTGACATGGAACTATATCAACATTTCTTTCCTGTTGCTGGATCAAAATCCTGAAATGTCCTTTCTAACAGCACTATGGGTGTACTTACACTGCTAGGCCTACAGCTGTTCAAGGCAGGAGCTCACCGCCAACTTTTCCAAATCAATTAAGTTTGGACAATAAAAGGTGACCTGGCCAGCTTTATCCACTTTCTGTGAATGATTTTTTGTAAAGTACTAACCCAAACCCCAAATTCATTCAACAAAGCAGAAAATGCAAGGCAGGCCCCAGTGAGACTAAATTATTAAAAACACTCAAAAAACACACACTGCATCAGGGAAAATATATAGGAAATCAAAATTCAACATTTCAAAACCATGTTTGATTTTGTGACAGTTTATAGCAATTTACCGCAAAGCAAATCAATATTCATGTCCATGCTTACAATTTCTCACATCTCTATTATTGTGCATATGTTCTCTGTTATTCGTTCATTCGTGCAAGAATAAAATGAGAGAGATGTCTAAATTATACAACATAGATATTTGGAAACAAACTGGGTAACACGGTAACAGGAATGCAGCAGAATTGGATTTTGCCTCCTACTTTGACATCCCCTTTCCTCCATCCTAATTCATGGGAATAAGCTCAGTCAAATAAACATTCAGGATGGATAGTCTACATCATTTGGAATATAATACATACACACACACACACAGACACTTCTTTGCTCTGGAAACTCAGTGTGACAATCTGTAAGTCCAGCACCGTTCTGAGAATAGTGGAGCCCAGGAAAAGTATCTCAATGATTTATGGGTAGACTTTAACAGATAATTAATGCCCTTATTTACCATTGATTTATCTCCTTCAAAAGTGCAGCCTGGAAGTATGTCCACACTCTAGACCTAACAAAGAGCGAGAATTGCCAGATAAACACATAAAACGCTTGGTGGAATGAGGACAAGCCACGCTCATTAGGCCTAAATCCTTTTGCTATATTGGAATTTTTAGACTAGCAAAAGTGAATTGGAAATAGAGGAAATTGCAATCTTCACCCAGAAGAATTATTCTCCAATGCAGACTACCTTCCCAAAGTGAGTCAGAGGATTAGCTTGTTTTTGTTTTAGATGTAAAATTAATTTTTTCCAAAGTGGTACTTAACACTTGTTTAAAGGATTCCAAGTAACTTAATCTGGGCTAAATCAAAACAATTTACAAAATAAGTGAATGTTTTTTGGACAATGCAAGGATATGGGTTAAATGGTGGCATATGGAACTGGATTAATTTAGGATATCTGGTCAGCATGGAGCGAAGGACCTGTTTCTGTGCTGTACATTTCTTTGACTCTATGACTCTCCAGCTGCAAATACATTCAACATTTTGACTTTCTTGTAAACAAGGCTTTTGAGCATCCACATTCTGGATGACCATGGATGGCCTGTCGCATCTACATAGTACAGGTACTATGGTACAGCCTCAGAAAGAGAGAAATCACCAACTCTGAGCTAAATTTCAATTAGATCCAGATTGTGGATGCTCAAAACCTCATTTACAAGAAAGTTAAAATTTTGAATGCATTTGCAGCAGCAGGATCATTGAGTCATAGACACGTACTGCACAGAAACAAACCCTTTGGTCGAACTCGTCCATGCCAAACAGATATCCTAATGTAATCTAGTCCCATTTGCTATCATTTGGCCCATATCTTTCTAAACCCATTGTATTCATATACCCACTCAGATGCTTTTTATGTTGTAATTGTACCAAACTCCACCACTTCCTCGAGCAGCTCAGTCCATAAACGCATAGCCCTCTGTGTGAAAAGGTTGCCTCTTAGGTCCCTTTTGTATCATTCCTCTCTCACATTAAACCTATGCCCTCTAGATTTGGACTCCCCCACCCTGGGGAAAAAGACCTTGTCTATTCACACTCATGATTTTATAAACGTCTATAAGGTCATCCCTCAGCCTCTGATGCTCCAGGGAAAATAGCCCTAACATATTCAGCCATTCGCTATAGCTCAAACATTGCAACCCGAGTAAAGAGCTGATTGGAGAAGCAGAATCGAGAGAATCTGGAAGGCTAATAAAATTGCATTGTTTGCGCTGGGAATAATAGATTGGATTTCACCAATAAAGGGGAATCAATCATTCTGCTGTAGTTTTCTTTTTTAGCATTCATATATCATTAATATTGGAATCTATTTCTGCAGGTTTCTACTGCCTGTCAAAAGTGACAACATTGAAATTCCTGGAGCACTGTTTCTCAACATTTCCTTAGCTTGGTTACAGAGGACAAGTTGGAGACCCTTTGTGATAATGCACTATTTTTATTTCCAGTGTTTTTCATCCAGATTAGAGAAGCCTTGAATTAATTGCAATGAACAGAACATTGAGCATGTACACACATGATGCTCTATGTTTGCGTGCATGGCAAAAAATCATCACAAATTGTTACTTATCAAGTTAGCTCCTCTGCTTGTATCCTGGAGCTATGTTTCTTTCATTGATGGAATATTGGCATCACTAGGCAGAGCCATCATTTATTACCCATCAATAACTGCCCTTGGCCAAGTGGTGGTGCCCTGTAGTCCATACGGTTCGGGTACACTCAACACGCTGCTCAGGAAGAAGGTTTAGGATTTAACCCAAGCATCTACCACTGTTGTCCTTCTAGCTGCTAGATGTTATTTGCTTGGCAGGTGCTGTTGAAAAAGCTTTGATGAGTTGTTGCTTTACATCTTGTAGATGGTACATATTGATGCCATTGTGCATCAGTGGTGGAGAGAGTGAATGTTAAAAGTTTTGTCGAAATAAAAACCAAAAGAACTGTGGATGCTGTAAATCAAGAACAAAAACAGAAGTTGCTGGAAAAGCTCAGCAAGGCTGGCAGCATCTGTGAAGAAAAGAATCAGAATTAACGTTTCGGGTCTGGTGACCCTTCCTCAGAACTGGGTCACCAGGCCTGAAACGTTAGCTTTGATTTTTTTTCTTCACAGATGCTGCCAGACCTACTGAGCTTTTCCAGCAACTTCTGTTTTGGTTCTTGTTGTTATTGAAGGTTTTGGACAAGGTGCCAAACAAGTAGACGCTTTTTTCCTGGATGGTGTGAACTTTTTGAGTGTCGTTGGAATTGCAGTCATCCAGGGAAGAGCCAAACCTTCCACCACACCCCTGTCTTGTGCCTTTTTGATATTTTACAGGCAGTGGGGAGACAGGATGTAAGTTATTTATTGCAAGATTCCCAGCATTTGATCTGCTGTTGTAATCACAATATTTAAAATGTTAGTCCAGTTCAACTTCTGGTCAATGGTAACCCCCGGGATGTTAATAGTGAGGAATTCAGTGATGGTTAACATCATTGAATGTCAAAGGATGATGGTTGGATTCCCTTTAGATACAGACAGATATTTAGAATTACGTATTATTGTTTTCACTCCCTGTAGCATTACGTCTGTTGAACAATTTGATTGGTTCTATTAACAATAAATATATCATTGTTATCTACACTATTTCAAAGATTTTACCCTCATATTATTCTAGATTAAAGTAATGCAATGAGTGTATTGTGATTATCACACAGCCAAAATTCAACCAACACCTGCTACGTCAACTTGCCTGCTCCTGTGATGCTGCCTGGCCTGCTGTGATCCTCCAACTCCACACCGTGCTATTACAGCTGAAAACGTGACTGTTTTTTAAGTGTCTTCAATGTAAGTATTTAAACAGGCTTTTACCATGATCATCAACAGTGGGATTGGTCCAATGCAGAACAGGGTAATCAAGATGAACATAGCCATGTAAGTAGTTTGATTGCACAGTGATAGCAGCTTAATTTTACTAAGAAAACAACTACACCTCTGTGGCTGCTTTAATGCTTTTAACTGGGTTCACATGACATGACATTTGAGTTTGATGCACTCGAGCCAAGAAAAGTTCACTTTTTTTTCTGTAACCAATTAACTCCCTGAGAAATGCAGTGTTATTTTTGTTGAGAAGTGCAGAAATCTATTGGCCGCAAAATGATGACTTCATATTTGGAAACTTCATTCTTGTGTCTTATTTTTGTATATTTTAACCATTTTTACAAGTTATTTGCTCGTGCTTTAGCAGCAGAAGTTCACATTAAATCAGCTGGAGTATGGTCTACTCTGAAAATACACACATATTTTGAAAGTCACAATAGCTGCCTGTATTGAATAAATCTTGTGACGGTGGTTTAGCCTCGAACACAGTTGGTCACTAATGATGGCGCTTATTGCGAAAGGATTTTTAGTTTAATCCTCTTTTCTGGTTCAGCATTCAATCCAGATTGCAGCATTGACTTCTGGGTAATGAAAAGAGACATCAATTTATCCTCAGTATGCTTTGAAATCTCTGACTGTTATATGTTACTGCTCTGCCAAACATTAAATTAACCCTTTGAAGATTCTGGCATGAAAGAGGCACTAAGTATATTATAGTTTTCATACTGTCATGCCCTGAACATGGCAGTGCTAGAAAATTAGCATTTTATTTCATGAATACTTCTATTATTTTAGGTTGTTTGCTTTTATGCATTCTAGTTCACAAGTAATGCATTTACAGTTAAAATATTCAATATTTCCTTTCACTAATTCCATACTTCAGTATCAGACTACAGTAAAACTACCTGTTCTAGAAAATAAGTGCCAAACAACAAAATATTTTGAGCTTAAATGGCCACATACAAAATACGGTTATGCACATTTAGAACATTGCAACTTATAATTTGCCTTGTTACCATCTCTGACATACCTCTATATCTCATATGGTTTTCAGTAGAGTCACTGCTGCATAATTCTCTGCACTTCTCTCCGCAGCATGACTGATTGAGTTATTACTAAAGCTTCAAGGTAATTTTGCAGAGTTTTATCTTTGCTGCCTGGGCATTAAGCAACATGACTGCATAGCGCAGAAAGAGAAATTGGATATGGACGATTGCATTCCATAGTTTAAAAGGAGGAAAAATCAGGAGTCTCTGTTGGGGGGTGTGATTTTCCCTGTTCAACCTTTTGCACTGCACTCATCCAAGGCATGGTAATTCTCAGATGGCATAGAGAGGAATACTGACAACACAGCAAGTGTTTTAATCTGTGGTATTTACAAGCAACGATAAACATTCTCATCACTATCATTTTTGACTATTAGCCGAATGAAAGCTGTAGAATCATGGCTTATTCTGCCAACAATTTTCAAGTCAGTCTAGATACTTTCTTTAAAATCTACAATCTATTCAAATGGGTTCCAAATGCAAATGCTTTAGCAACATATGTTTCCTTTCCCATCAACAATTATGAATGGATGAATTCTGGTTAATGCAGCAATGTAGTCTTTTTCATCTATCTGTCAAAGAACTTTGATGAGAAGATTCAGCACCACGTTAAGTGTCTCAATAGTTGCTAGCCATTTGAGGACCCCATACCTTCCATGAAAAATAACTAGATGTATCTACAAAGATTATGGTTTAAGTACAGTCTGCTGTGTTCTCAGTCCTATTCTACAGCACTGAATCCTTCATTACTAACAGCAGGCATCCCAAAACAATTGAGTAGTAGCATGAACATTCTTAACATGAAATTCTTCACATTTGTTGGAATGATTGTGAAGCTACTGAATTTATCCTCTCAAAACCTGATTGTACCAGTATTGAAATTATGGTCCAAGGCCAGTTCTGCTGCTTAGGCCATATAGATGATTCCATACACCAAAAATAATCACTACACTCAGAATCAAACACCAGCAAAGAAACGTCAACAGAGAGGTTTGAAGGTAGTTTGAAAGCCAACTTCCACAAATGAGGAATTGACAAAAGAGGAAACCATCTAAGGGTGTAAACTGTGATAATCAACAGGCAGGCAGTCAGCTAACGTTTTTGAGCAATCTAGAAGTAAGAGGAAGAGAGTTGACAGAGGAAGATGTGTCAGTGCACACTGGCTATGATATCAATTGAGTTGTCTTTCATATGTCAGATTTGTGGTAAGATATGTCTCTGGGATCAGTTTACAAAGCCATCTAAATGCTTACTGAAGTCAGAACCAATCTTAAAACTTACATTTGGTTTATATGCTGAGGAGCAATCTGACTTGATTATTGAGGGACTGCCATGAGAAAGAGAAAATTCTTTTTCAACATTTAATAACGTTAACGATGAATAGATACATGAATGCTTACTTATATACTCATTTTGTTTGAACGAGACTGGCAGTTATGAATTTCTAACAATCTTGAGCAGTTGGTTCAGAATTAGAAAGTGGAGTAAGCTGAGAATTGTATCTTGGGACGAGTTCAATCAATCAAATTGAAGTCTTGAAATAGGAGCTGGTAGGTGTTGACAACTTCTATAACACATATGGTTATTGAGAAGGCAGCTTTCAAGCTAGGGGGAAATTTTGTCTGTGAATGTAAAGTTAGTAAATAAATAAGCTCTTATTCTGATTTGATTACATTATTAAAGTTTCACTTCTGGGTTTTGCATCTATAAACTGTACATAGTTTGAAGCTTGTTATTTAAGGAACAAGGAAAAGATTGAATTTTCAGAAGATAGAAGCTGTTTCGAATAGATTTATAAGCCACAAGGACAGAACCCAACTTTACTAAGGGTTCTCTAGAATTACTGTTAGGTGCAGTCAGGATCAGGAAGGACCTATTATTCTCCATGAATGGATTGAAGAAATCTGTAGCCCTCACCAAAAAGATGTTTCAGAAGATAGCTGAGAAAGTGAGCAACAGGAATACGATACCTTGGTCTGGAATGCAGTACTGAGGGCAATTTAATGACTCAGCCAACTATGGGGAAAGTTGATACATTTGCTGATTCAACTAAATTCTGTGATGTAATTGTCCACCTCACAACACCCCACCAACTCCTTTGCCAACTCCTTTGTTCATCACATTACTCCTTGTGCCGGACTAATTTAAGCTACACATATCCTTATAACCTGTCATGTACCCATTCATCGTTTTCACTCATCCCATCCTTTTGTAATGTGTTGAACCTGTCTCATTGTTATCCTCCTTGAAGTCATTGCATCCTTTGGGTTTACTGACCTTTGGGTTAAAGGGGTTACTTTGGGTTACTGACCTTTGCATTAAATACAATGTTAATTTCTTATCCAAACTGTGCACAACTGATCTACTGATCATCCCCAATGTGGTCTGTAGCAAAGAGGTAAGAGTGCTATGATGCTGGACCACAAGAAAAAGATGATTTCAATGGGTGACATAGAAGTAGTAACTCCACTCAAACTGTCCTCACTTCTCATCTCTGCCACAATCAACCAGTATCCAATGTAATATCTCATTTCCTGGTGTACATGTCTGATCTGCTTACATACAAGAAAAACAGTCTTTGGGAAGAACATTGGAAGGTGAAAAACCTCATGTGCCATCACTGTCATCTGGATAAGGATTAGAATAACCAGCTTCCATCTCTGCTAAAGTCATATGGAATGTACCACATGGGAAAGAGAAGTCACACTGTAATTCACTAAGATTATGCGCAAGGGTATTTGAGAAAATATTATCTTATTAAGTTTCCTTTTCTTATTAAAAAAAAGCCAAAAAGTCTTTTGGCATCACTTCCATTTTTTTTCAATTATTCTCTTTGTGTGTTAGCTTGCCTCTACATTTCTTTCTGGGTGAATGTTATGACAAAACAGCCCCCATTGGGTGATGTGCGATGGAGTAAGCATGGCCTGAAAACTATTGAGTGCAAAAAAAAATGATGTCAATCTGTGTTAGTTTTGGATCTCATTTCTGATTGTTCCATTTAGTACAATTAACTAAGATTTCAAGTTATGATCGTATCTTTCACATCCTAGGCAGCAATGGGCATGGATGATCTAGTGATAGTTGTTCCCACTTTTGTATTTCTTTCCCTATTCCTTCTCATCCTCTTCTTCAGAGTTCCTATTGTCAGAAGAGGCTCGACAAACAATTTTGTCTACCTTTATACCTCTGCTGTTTCAACATTGTAGATGACACAATACTGCCCCATGGTCTCCCTCACTGGCACTTCATGACTTTGATTTGATTTAGTTTGATTAAACTTTATTGTCACGTATGCTCAAGCACAGAAGTACAGGATTACAGTCAAAAGTGTATAATGTCACCACACACGGCGCCATCTTAGGTACAAAGGTACCTAGGTACAAAACTTAGGTACAAGTAGTAACATAGAGAAACAAAGTTAAAAGTAAAGCGTTACCATTTTTCTTGTATAAATAAAAAAAATAAAGAAATAAAGTTGAAAGTTAACATTACGGTTCTTCCTAGTATTATTTGTAAAAATAAGAAATAAAGGTAAAAGTTCAACAGTCTTTCATAAGTGCTCAGTCTCCTCCACTTTGGCCAAATCTCCAGGAATTCTTGGGCTTCCTGATCTTGACACCACAGTGGACCGACACTTCAGACTCAGTCTAACCACATTGCGCTAAGGCCCACAGCCGCTTCTATATACCAGACCTCCAGCTGACACTGCTCCAGGCCCAGCCGTTCCATGCACTGGATCTCCAACCCACACAACAGCTCAGGACCCACAGCTGCTGCCACGCTCCCCATAACATCATCGCTGCTGCTGCACTCTCTCCAGACGTCCAGAAGGAAAGTTAAAATAAAAGACAAGAAGGAGAGAGAAGGGAAAAAAAGTGAGCTTTTAATGTATTTAAGGACCTTAAGGACATCCTCATTACATTCTTGGTGGTCATGTTGCTCCCACTGTAGTCTGCTGTTGTTCATAGTTAAGATTTCTAACATGAGTCACGATCCAGGTTTGTTCCCTGGAATTGAATGGTCTGGAATAGTAGACTGCAACAATGAGGAAGAACTCCAACATCAGGGAAGGTGGCATGGATCTGCATGAGTGCTGTCTTCTAGTACATGCTAGCTGTGTGCTGATGAAATAAAATCTCTTATAGTTGATAAAAAAAATACCTGATTGATGTAGTAATCCTTGAAATAAGGCATATTTGCAAGAATCCTGCCAGAAAGGCTAATGTTAGTACTCGTTCAGTCTGGCTACCAATATCAGAAGGGAAGTTGGCATATATCAAAGTCTGATTAAACAATGCTGAAAGGGCTTATGATAGCTCAGGTATTAAACAGGAAGGAGCTAGGCCAAAAATTTGAGGGCAGTGGCGACATTGGCAGTGGTGGGTACGGATAGCTGTTGAGAAGTAATTGCTCATTTTCAAGGTCCTGCAGCTACCTATTGTGTCAGCTTCAAACTGAGGGAGCACTACTGCTCAGACAGAAGTTACATCTCTCATGCAGACCTCTTTTTCCATTCAAATTCATTTGTGGGAAATGAGCATTGTTGGGTAAGGCAGCATTTATTGCCCAACCCTAAATGTTGATGAGAAGGGATGGCAATGCTGTCAATGAGAATTAGAGAAAATTTCTCAGGTGGCACAAAGAAACGTGGTTGTAGTTGTTGCAGGCCAGTCATCTTAGCACCAAGAATTCTCTGCAGGCATTGCTCAGGGTAGTGTACAAGATCTGACCATGTTCAGGTGCTTCATCAATGACCTTCCCTCCACCTTTAGATCAGAAGTGGGGATGTTCGCCAATGATTGCACAATGTTCTCATTCACAACTTCTCATATACTGAAGCAATCCATGTTCAAATGCAGCAAGACCTGGACAAAATCCAGGTTGGCTGACAAGAGTCATGTAGCACTCGCTCCTCACAAGTGCCAGGAAATGACTATTGCAGAGTATTTAACCATCATTCTTAATATTAAATGGCATTGTTATAATTTAATCCCTACTATCAACATTCTGGAAATTACCATTGACCAGAAACTGAACTGGACTCAGCATTTCAACATAATAACTATGACAACAGGTCAGGGTCAAGGAACACTGCAGCAAGTAACTCACCTTCTGATTTCTCAAAGCCTGCCCACTATCTACAAGGCACAAGTAGCAGTGTGATGGATTACTCCCCACTTGCCAGGATGAGTGCAGCTCCAACAATCAAGAAATTTGGCACCTCCAGGACTAAACAACATGTTTGATTGTCATCAGGTCCACAAACATTCACTCCCTCCACCACAATACACAGTAGGAGCATTTTGTACCATCTACAAGATACACCACGGAAATTCACCAAAGTTCCTTTGACTGCATCTCCTGAACTCACGATCACTACCATCTAGAAGGACAAGGATAGCCAATATACGTGAACACCAGCACTTATAAGTTTCCCTCCAAGCAGTCAACATCCCGACTTGGAAATATATTGTAATTCCTTCAGTTTTGCTGAGTCAAAAATCATGGAATTCGATGTAAAGGCATTGTGGTCTACCTTTAGCTCATGAACTCCAGCAGTTCAAGAAGCTAACTCACCACCATCTTCTCAAGGCCAATTAGGGACAGGCAACAAATGTTGTCCCAGCCAGCAATGCTCACATTCCATGAATGAATAAAAGAAAATTAAATGTGAAAAATTTCCATGGAACTCACCATTCTCTAAATTAAGAACTCACTGTGAAACGTTTGCCAAAGTGAGCCATCAAAGCAGTTGTAAACACCGAGAGCTAAATCCTCCCAAAGAGTTTGAAGTTCCACCATCAGAGCCAAAAACTGGAGCCAATTAGGGATCAGGTAGGCAGATCCCACAGATTGGATGGATGAGGGGTGAGGACTATTTCAACAATATTGTTTTAGGCACTGAAATGGCAATTGTCACTGCAGTGGATGAACCTCCATTAGCTATGGATCACCCATTGCGAAAGTTAACCCCTCTGTTACATGATGGGAGTCTGCCAGGGTTTGCCAGACAGCCTCTCCATATGACATCATTGCATCCTGTCCTGGTAAAATCCTGGAAGGAGAAATTGATTGAGCAATTAATTGCCTCAAATGGTCAGTCAGTGGATTGCACTCCCGCTAATGTTCCTCTGCTGGTAATATACCAAGGCAGCAGGAATATAGCAAAACCCCCTCCTGTCATTTTCTCCTACATATTGCCAGCTCTCCTGCACCCCTCTGCCTGTCACCTTATGGCCATGTTTTCAGCTATGTGTCTTCATTGAGATAAGACAATCTGAATTTTAAAGGCTTCCTATGGAGTGCGCCTCAGTCTTACCTCTGCTTCACTGATGAGCTCCATGGGTCCTGAGAAATTCAAGCTGACGGCCGTAAATTCACATGCCTGTTTAATTCAATTAAAATCTACCTTATTGCCATATGCTGATGCTTTAAACAGCTATTGTAGTTACTGACCTGCCTGTCTTAATGACTGTGCTCCAACAAGCAGGTTACTCACACACAGGCAAATCTGCATCTGTTAAACCCAGAAGTGGACATGTTTAACCTGGGCTGTGATCACACTTCATTTAATTTTTTTTTGTTTTGAATCTGATTGTATTCATGCTTAGGCCCCCACAGACACAAAGAAAACTGTAACTCTTGTTAATAGAGTAAAAGGTCAGTATGTAGATTTGCAACCTTTGAATAATCATAGTTCTAGTGCGTGTATTGTACTTTTTGGAACATGTCCTCGTTCATTATGTATTTACTGAATTTGCTGTATAGGAAGTGAGCCCAGATATAGCTGCTTCCCATACTGGTGCTGAGGCCCTGTGAGGAACATTCATGTTCTATATAGCTCGCTATTAAGCTAAAAGGCATATTAACGAAACTAAGCTTTTTGGTTTCAGCCGTCAGCAGTCCCTGTCAGGGCTGTTTGTTAGGCCGTATGTAATCCAAATAATCTCGGCACCTGCTCTGCATAAGGCAGACAATTTCTGAAATGAATCCTAAAACAAGAACTAGGCTCTTCATTACCATAAGCAAGGACTTCAAACTTTGTTTTAGGAGGCTGCCAGGCATATCCGAAAGATGCAGAGCATTTTCCTTGTGTTCAAGTACATTTGGCATTTGGATTTAATCCTGTCGGTCCTCAAGCTGCGGTCACAACCAGGAGCAATGAGGTTCAATCTCTCCCTTTATTTTTCTGAAGACATCTACATACAAATAGGTAACCTCCTGCATAGGTTTTGGTGCTGCAGAGATGCATTCTGCGAGGAAGTTACATTTTTATTTTAAGCATGGAAGTAACACTAAATGTTTTTATGTTAATAGAACCCCACGTATTCTCCAACAGAACAGAGCACTGACTTGCTAACACACGTACAGAGTTCCAGTTTCTTAAATTTGGAAATGGCAATATAGCTGAGGTTGGCCGCACGTTAATCTATACAGTGACGTCTTGAGATTAGTATCTTCAATATAATTGAGGCTCTTATATCCTGGTACAAGTTTATAGGAATGGTTCATTAACAAAAATCATATATACCATGAGTTCTCATAAAAAATAAGTTTGACCTTGTCCCTTACAGCAACAAGTTCGACAGGATAAGCAAAAAACCAGAATAACTATATTCGTACACAGGACTCAGCATAAAGTGAATTGATTTAAAGAGTTTTTGGAAATGATTGAAGAACCTGTAAATTGTGCCAATGTCTGTTTCTACAATCAAAGGGCAATGACTGCAGCTCTGATGAAATGTTCAACTGTGTGCATATTTTCCTTCTGTCAAATAGAGTAGAAGGTTCCACTTATTTTCTGGAATGATTTATGCATTGATCTTCAACTGCCAACCCCTATAACAAGAGTGTTTGCTGCATATCAAACCATGCCTTAAAGCATTTCAACATGCTGGCACAGGTGTATACAATCTAAACTTTAACTAACAAACTGTCGTTGTTTTGAGTCATTGCATTTTTTAAATCACAGAACATTTAATAAATTTCCTTTTGGCAGCTTGTCTTAAATAAGAAAAGTCATCCATAAATAAAGCATTTATATTAGAGATGGTGCTTATCAGACAGTGCTAAAAAATGGCTACATTGTGAAGCAAAATTTAAGTTGAAGGACAACCATGAAAATGACTTTGGGTAGGGGAGAAAAAATATTATAAGTCTGATACCTGCTTTGAGCCAAAATTGCCAAAGCAGTTATACATGGTTAAAATCATTAAAAGAAACAGACATTTCCACTTTTGGCACCAAAGCCAGTCTGGATTAAAGCTGACAGTTACTCCATTTCAGGAATCTGATCCAGTGCAGATACTGTATGCGTCTGCAGCATTGGAGCTTTGAACTGTCTGCTTGGAAGAGATGTTCATTAACCTATCCACTGCACTCTGAGCTGGATGCAGTCCAAAAGAATTAAAGATGATTGGTGGATAGTCGGAGATTTCTGCTTGTGAAAGAGATGCCTGTGATTAAGCTGCAGTTTGTAAAATTGTTGAAGTGCTTACGGTACAGTCCAAATTCAATGTATTTGCGAAATAGTCACCAACTGTATTTGTATTCAAGGGATTATACCAGGAAAATAATGCTTGTGTGTGCCAACATACCAGCTTGTTTTTTGCTTTGAATTCAGAATAGATGTAATTGGTGCAAAATGTGACTTTGTTACATTATTAGAAACTTTCAAATAGCAAGGAACACCTACCGCAATTCGTTCTTTTGATTTAAAAGATAATTGCCACATAAAATGTGTCAGTATCAAAAATTCCTGCCTATTTTCTCCCGTAGAGTGTAAAACTATAAAATAAAAGTTTATTTGAAATAGCAACATGTGAACAATAAACATATGAGATGACCTGTCATACAATGTTATGTCTTCAGATTGAAAGCAACAGATTTAGAAAGAGGAAATAACTTCGCTGACTGTGATTATGTAGCTGAGATATGGTATTAGCTGTAGCTAGGTAGGTAACTCTCTTGGATCTGGTTAAAAGATTATTGACAGAATTTTCCCAGCATCTGAACGACATGGTAATGGTGAGAAATTGGTGGGAATTAGGTGAGAATGAGAAAACAAGATTCTGATGTTGAAAAAAATAAATTTGATTTTCTCCTTGATGTTTCAATGGCTATATGAGAATCTTGCTACTAAACAGTCAGGACTTTTTTCCCATACATTTGCATCTCATTACTAGCTAATCTCACCTATTTTATATACAGGTTGCTATTCTTTCAGCTAACGGTAATAGATTAGATGGTACTAATCCCCAACTGGAAAATTATCTGGTAGCTGCAAATTGCCAGCATCTTTTCCAGGGCTACATGTTGATTTCCATTCTGCAACCTCCCAGCACACTCCATTGGTGATGATCTCCATTTTTCATCTACAAAAGTCAGCATCAACAAAACAGCAGGCTTATCACAACATCATGGCTGATCTCAGACTTATAATACAGTCCAAAACAACACTATTGCACATTGCAGCTCATTGGCACCTTACATTGCAATGTTCCTGCCACTTAGAGACACACTCCCATATTGTATATTAGAGTAGGGCACTCTTAATTTGCTGCCCTAGCACTCAATTACTATGTGCTTGGATGAATGCACTGTTTCTGCCTTGCCTTGTCTTTTAGCATTGACAGAAAGTCAGGCAGATTGTTATGGCTGTCAGTAGTCAAGAGGGTAGATATGTTGCTGTACAGCAACACATTATGTTAATGTTACACCTTCAGCATATGTTAGTAGCTTACATGTCAAAGACACAGATTGCTGTGTCTCAAATCCTAAGGGGAATAGTCCTTAGTTGAAGCAAAGTGGAATATGGCCACTCTCAGTCAAGGGTATTATCCAATCTCAGCAAGGTTGGCCATTGTCAGTTCTGAAGGTCAAGTCCGGGCAATCCAGGCATTGAAGAAAAACTAGGCAGGAAGCTGTGAAGATATTAGTCTGGGTGTGGGCCAAATTTTCCTGCGATGGGACAGAATGAAGGATAACGTATTATGGAAGTAGGTGAAAGAGTGATTAATAGTGGTGCAGCAGCAACAGAAGTGGTGAGGTGTCCCCAGAAAATGTGTAGACTGTACAGAGGGCAGGAGAGTTGGTACTTCAGGGAGCTGTGAGCCACTGAGAGAGGATGTTGCATTCATTAGTGAAAATGGTAGGCCCATGAGGCTTGGTGGAAGATGTGTGCAGTAATAGAGACAGAATGAGTGAGAGATAACATAGAGCAGAAGATGGCACTTGCTCTTGTGAAACTCATAAGGTCATTGATTTTCTTGTGGCATTGTTGCGGATTTCCTCTGACTGTCAAAACTGTAAAAGCTTGGGACTGCCTGGTGCCATGGTGACTGTTGACGGTCCTGAGGAAAGAGAATATTCCTCCTTTCCACCAGAACCTCCAAACTGAGGTTCCAACTTCCGTTATGCTGCCATCGCATTTTGGATTGCTGATGAGCAACACGCTTTAAATGTCATTCCTGGCTTGCAGCATTTGAAACGTGAGCAGCTAGGGTTTAATCATAGTACCTGTGGCGTAAACACCAGACAGTCCTGGCATTAGTAAGCCCCTCAACCCTTACTGACCAGTAGATTTCACCAGAAGAGTGCTGTGGAAGCTGGATCCAAAATTAATGAGATGAGCAACGGAAAATTGCATAAAAGAACTCAACATGTACTAACATCATCCCGCCCCCTTGACCTGTCCGTCCTCCCTGGACTGACCTATCTCCTCCCTACCCCCCTACCTACACTCACCTTTACTGGCTCCATCCCCGCCTCTTCGACTTGTCTGCCTCCTCTCCACCTATCCTCTCCTCTATCCATCCTCTATCCGCCTCCCCCTCTCTCCCTATTTATTTCAGAACCCTCTTCCCCTCCCCCATTTCTGATGAAGGGTTTAGGCCCGAAACGTCAAGTTTTCCTGCTCCTATGATGCTGCTTGACCTGCTGTGTTCATCCAGCCCCATGCTTGTTATCTCGGATTCTCCAGCATCTGCAGTACCTTTTATCTCTCTCAACATGGCTCACATTGGGAAACTCTCGTTGAAAATCCCTGAACTTGAAATTTAGCTAAATTATGGGAATATTCAATCCTATATATTCAAGGTGAGTGCAAAATTCTCGGTTGATCCTCCATTTCAGTACTGAGGGATTGCTGTATGGTCAGAGAAGCATTATCTTTGCTGTCCTGGCCAATATATATTCCTCAATCCACATCATAAAAACAGGTTGCCATTTGTCGAATTGTATTGTGTACAGATCGATTGTTGTGTTTCCTACATCACAATAGTGACTAAACTTGAAAAGTACTTCATTGGCTATAAAGCACTTTGAGATGTGTTATGGACATTAAAGATACTATAAAAATGGTCTTTCTTTTTCATGATTCAGAAGATGTTTATAAAATCATGAGGGGCATGGATAAGTTGAATAGCAAAGGTCTTTTCCATCGTGTTAGAGAGTTCCAGACTAGAAGGCATATTTTTAAGGTGAGTGGATAAATATTTAAAAGGGACCTGTGAAGCAACGTTTTCAAACAGAGGGGTAATTCATATGAGGAATGAACTGCCAGAGGAAATGGTAGATGCAGGGAAAGTTACAACATTTAAAAGACTTTTGGACAGGTACATGAATAGGAAAGGTTTGGAAGGATATGGGCCAAATGCAGGGCAAATAAGACTAGTTTGGGAAACTTGATTCTGCACAGTCGAGTTGGACCAAAGGGTCTGTTTCCGTGCTGTGTGACTCTAAAATGACTTTCAGTCTGCATATCGTGTAGTATAACAGCTGGATGAATTTTAGAAGATGATTGCAGCAATGACAGCATGTTAGCTCTGTGGTTAGCATTGCTGCCTCACAGCACCAGAGACTTGGTCTCAACTCCAGTCTTGGGCAACTGTCTGTGTGGAATTTGCCTGTTCTCCCTGAGTCTACATGAGTTTCCTTCAGGTGCTTTGCTTTCCTCCCACAGTCCAAAGATGTGCAGCTTGGGCAGATTGGCCGTGCCGATTTGCCCATAGTGTCCATAGGTATGTAGGTTAGGTGCCGTGTTACGGGATAGGGTGGGAGGGGGCTGAGTCTGGGTAAGATGCCCTTTGGAGCGTTGGTGTGGACTTGTTGGGCTGAATGGCCAGCTTCTGCATTATAAGGATTCTATGAATAAAATTAATTCTAGTGGCTGCTAGAACCATTGCGATATCTCACAGTTTGCTGTGAGGTGCTATCAGGAGACAACAGACTTTCAATTCATACTGCATTTGGTTCAGGAAATTATCAGTAGAACAAAATATCTGCATAAAGGGACAGAGCTTGACCCATCTGTGACTGAGCTCAACAGACAGGACAATTGGTTTGTAATGCTTTGCCTTGGCATTCTCTGTGGACTTTTGGATCAATCCAGAATGTCAAATTGCAGCTGTAATAGCTCTTGTGTCCTAAACAGTATCATGGATGTCTGGTTTAAATGCTAGCAAATCTGTGCCACTGCTGTTCATGTCATAATCTTATGAAGGACTGACACACTAAGCCATGTTTTCTTTTGCTGGAGAGGATGACTGCGGTGGGAAGTAACTTTTTCTCATTTAGTCCACTGTGTTGCTTTGGGGTATCCAGATTTCAGGAATCACAAATAGTTTGCCTCTACAGTGCGCCAAATAGGCTCCCAAAGAAAGCTGAAATCTTCTGCATGTATACATTTCTCACTGTGGTTTTGGGCAGTGATTTTAGTTTCAAGTCAATAATATTAGAGAATTCTCTAACTTCTGTTAGCAATGGGCTATCACAGTTCAGGTAAGTGAAAGGTAATGTAGCAATGTCTCTTTCTGATTTCCAACAGCTTAAGTTTTAATGCTGGTGTTGGTGAATCTCTTCACTACGGCTCTAGCCCTCCCTTTGAATTTTTTGAAGCTCTTGATCCTTTGGGAATATCAAGGCTGGTATCATGCAAGATTTACTAATGGGAACAGGCATTCTGTGGATATTCCTATGTAAATAAAAGCTTTATTATCACTACCAGAAGAAGCTGATCTGATTCATACATGTTTCGCTACCCCCACCGCACAATTCCACCCCCCTCCCCCCCACCCTATCTGTTATCTTGTTTTAGGCTATGCCTTTTATTAAATTATTAGCTTGGTAAAAGAATGATTATGCAAAACAAAAATGCTACCTCAATGAAAATCCAGTTTAATGAAATTGAAAAGGTGGACTATTATGTTATCATTATGAGACAGCATGACAACTGAATGCAAGCAAGAAGACAACGGGGACACCGTTTAGATAAAAATCTGAGGAGAAAAACGCCAAAGTGCAATCCTTACTCACCCAATAAGAAGTGGGCAGATGCTGCTTAGGGTTGCGTGGTCAACCAAATTTGTGTAACCAGCTGCCAATGCCATGACTGCCAATCTTTGAGAGGATGGAAGTTGTGAAGCTACTGCAGCATTTAAACATCTGCTGCTGTTCAAAGTGATGGCACCCAAATCGCTTGCTTTGCTGCAAGCTCCGCAATAGAAAGGCGTCTGCTAATGACTGCATCAGGATGAGACCCCTCAGGGCCACAGATGGTGGACATGCTTTTTAATGATGTTATGGGGAAGAAGGGGGGGGCAGCATTATTTGGAGGACTGCCACTACCCAGTTCCACAATCAGAGCAGCATGCCCTGAAACCAAAAGTACTTTCAGGTATTTTACAGCTCCATTTTTCACTGCAGGTATCTGATCACTCCCATTCTTACATACCATGCGTGTTTTATCATTTTTTGTAAATGTCTAAAACAAAAGATAATCCACAATATCAAAAAACTATTAATCAGAAACAGTGGACATTCCACCCTCTTTTCTCTACCCACAAATCAGCGTTAGTGTTCATGCTTCTGAACAGGAAGGCATTCCAGGCAAGTAAATGGGAAGCAGAAGTGAACCATCTACCATGCTCCCTCTCATGTCCTAGATTCATTTTCTGTGAGATTTAAAGAATGAGGCAGCTAAGTAGTGCACGGGTAGGATATGAGAGAGAAGATACCAGTGATTTGCGTGCCATGGAGTGATCACCATTTGGCAGAAGAGCACTAATTCCCAAATCGCATTCTGCCAAAGAATCCAGAGGCTTAGACAAGGACTGGGTTCTGCAAAGCTTCCACTCCACCAGCCCCCATCCTCCTATCAGATTGCAATTTCTTTTCTAATTCCTCAGTCAGTGTGAAACCACTGAATAAAAGAGGGTTATATACAAGAAAAAGTCAGGCAGAATTGGTGGCATATCTCGGCTGCTACAGTGAAGTATACAAAGGGCTGAATTCTTGTTTAACCCCACTCCAGCTGCAGTTTTTGGGCCCATCATTTCTGAAACATTGCAGCCTATATTTATACGAGCTACACATCTCTGAATATTTAACTTGCTTAACACTCATTTTGCAAAGGAGTCAGTACTATATCATCTCAGTAGATACACATCCCAGCTTGTATCAATCCTGGTGTTGATCCGGCACCATCTGAATTTCAATACCTAACAGTTTGCTCATAACTGACACTACACTAACACATCAATAGTTAACTGTTTTTTTACTTCCTTGAGTAGAAGTGCTACATTCGCTACCCTTCATTCTGAAGCATATTTTGAATAGCTAGCAGGATTGGAAATTTGTGCCTAAAGCTGAGCTGTCTCCCCTCTGAATTCTTTCAGCAGCCTAGAGTGCATCTCATCTGAAGCTCTTGGCAAATTTATTTTGAATCGTTTCACATCCTCTTGTGGCACACCATAATTCTCATTTCCACCATAATGGTACACAAAACAGTATGAAGTCAATATAAGAGTGTGCATATTGGGAACAAAAAATGACCACTCAACTGGTCAGTCCTGCTTGGTCATTTAATAAGATCATGGCTGACATTTGTTTTGATTCACTTCTGGGATTTGGGAGCCATTGGCTGTGCCAGCATTTATTGCCTATCTGTAGTTGACCTTGAGAAGGTGGTAATGAGCTACCTTCTTGCCTGCTGCAGCTCCAGCAGTGTAGGAAGAACCATGTGTTGTTTGAAAGAGAGCTCAAATATTTTCAACCGAGCGATCATAATGATATTTCCAAGACAGAATGGTGTGTAGCTTGGAAGGTAACTTGTCAGTGGTGAAGTTCCCATGCACCTATTGCCTGTGTTTTTCCAGATAGTAGTGGTCATAGGTTTGGATCGTGCTGTCAGAGGATCCTTGGTGAGGTAATCCAGTGGATCTAGCAAACGATACACATTGCAGTCAATGTGCATCAATTTTGGATGGAGTACTAGCTGAAGGTGGTGGATGGAGTGTCCATGCAGCAGGTTGTTTGTCAAGTTTCTTGAGCGTTGTTAGAACTACACTTGACCAGGTATTTGCCCTGATCTGATCTCCAAGTGAGTCTAGACCTACAGCAATGTAGCTGTCTCTTAACTGCCCTCTGGGCAATCAAGGATGGGGAATAAATGCTGGCCCAGATGGTGACACCCCCATCACATGAATGAAAAAAAATTGGACAGAATTCTATTACAATCCTGACTTGCACCTTGTGGACAGGCAATGGAGAGATAGGAGGTGACCCACTCATTGCAGAATTCCTAGCTTCTGATCTGCACTCGTCACCACTGTATTTATATGGCTGGTCCAATTCCACTACTAGTCAATGTTACCAAGAACCCTGATGTAATGCTATTGGTAATGCTATTGAACATCAAGGGGAGATGGGTTGTTTCTCTCTCGTTAGAGATGATCGTTGCCAGGCACGTATGTGGCACAAATGTTACTTTACCTCATTGCTCCACATCCCTGCTTTCCCCAGATAACCTTGCAATCTTGTTTATCAAAAATCTTTCCATCTCTCCCTTATAGATAATCAAAGACTACACTTCTATGGCCTTTTGACGAAGAGAGTTCCAAAGAATTATCATTCTCTGTGAGAATAAAATTCTTCCCATCTTTGTTTTAAATGTTTGTTACATTATTTCTAAATGGTAGTCCCTTGTTCTTTTTGCTCCCATTACGAGGAAACATCCTCTCCACATTCAAACTGTGAAGACCTCTTAGGACCTTGTACGTTGCAAGCAAATTGCCTCTTACATTTTTAAGCTCCAGTGAATACAAACCTAGCCTGCCCAACCTTTATTCATAAGACAACTCACCCATTCCAGGTATCAATGTTGTAAACTTTCTCTAAACTACTTCCAATATATTTACATAGTTTACATACTGGAAAAGAAAGACTAATACTGTATACGAGACACCAGATGAAATCTCAGCAGTTTTTTACATAACTGACGCACAACCTTTGTATTCAGTTCTACTCACAATAAACAATAACATTCAAATAGCTTTCCAAATTATACGGTGTACCTCTATACTAACCTTTCACCATTCATACATTAGGATGCCCAGACCCCACTGCATCTCTAAACAATCCAAATTGTATATTTAAAATTAGAACTTCATCTTGCATAAATACACCTACATTTCATCACAATGCAGTCCAACTTTCTTTTATTGTTCTCAACTGTTAGTACATTTATGAGAGCCTTTCCTGTTTCCTTTTATATTATCTGTCAGAATTTCTTCATATTATCTTTTAAGCATCCTGACCTCACATTGTGCCTTCCCCTGCACTCTCAATAATTTTCATGATTTTCATTTACTAGCAGATCTCTGAAGGTGAGGTAGGAAATGTGTACCTTCTCAATAACAGGAAGGTTTATGCAATACAGGGACAACATGATAGCCACAGATTTATTAAGATGGAACAAGTCAAATTCTGCTTTTAATAAATGGTATTTTGAGAGTGTTAATTTATTGATTTAGAGACCAAATTCCATTATGTTTATTATTCTTTGAAATCCTTAAGTGTCTTTAATTCCAGACTAGTTCATGGATAGCAATACATATAAAATGATGCATGTGAATTGTATCAGAGATAAAAGAAAGAATCCCCCTCGTCCTCACGTACCACCCCACCAACCTCCGGATCCAACACATCATCCTCCAACACTTCCGCCATCTGCAATCCACCCCACCACCAAAGACATTTTTCCCTCCCCACCCTTGTCTGCCTTCCGGAGGGACCACTCCCTCCGTGACTCCCTTGTCCGCTCCACACTCCCCTCCAGCCCCACCACACCCGGCACTTTTCCCTGCAACCGCAGGAAGTGCTACACCTGCCCCCACAACTCCTCCCTCACCCCAATCCCAGGCCCTAAGAAGACTATCCACATCAAGCAGATGTTCACCTGCACATCTGCCAATGTGGTATACTGCATCCGCTGTACCCGTTGTGGCTTCCTCTACATTGGGGAAACCAAGCAGAGGCTTGGGGACCGCTTTGCAGAACACCTGCGCTCAGTTTGCAACAAACAACTGCACCTCCCAGTCGCGAACCATTTCAACTCCCCCTCCCATTCCTCAGACGACATGTCCATTCTGGGCCTCCTGCAATGCCACAATGATGCCACCCGAAGGCTGCAGGAACAGCAAATCATATTCAGTCTGGGAACCCTGCAGCCCAATGGTATCAATGTGGATTTCACAAGCTTCAAAATCTCCCCTCCCCCAACCGCATCCCAAAACCAGCCCAGCTCAGCTCCACCTCCCTAACCTGTTCTTCCTCTCACCTATCCCCTCCTCCCACCTCAAGCCCCACCCCCATCTCCTATCTACTAACCTCATCCCGCCCCCTTGACCTGTTCGTCCTCCCTGGACTGACCTATCTCCTCCCTACCACCCCACCTACACTCACCTTTACTGGATCCATCCCTGCCTCTTTGACCTGTCTGCCTCCTCTCCACCTATCCTCTCCTCTATCCATCTTCTATCCACCTCCCCCTCTCTCCCTATTTATTTCAGAACCCTCTTCCCCTCCCCCATTTCTGATGAAGGGACTAGGCCCGAAACGTCAAGCTTTCCTGCTCTTATGATGCTGCTTGGCCTGCTGTGTTCATCCAGCCCCACGCCTTGTTATCTATCATGTGAATTGTAATTGGGTATCTAATATTAAACAATACTACATTGAGGGACTGGAGTTAAACTATCTGGAGGTAGACATGTGCTTTGATTTCACTGGAGGGTAGT
This sequence comes from Ginglymostoma cirratum, assembly GCA_024137785.1. NCBI lineage: Eukaryota > Metazoa > Chordata > Chondrichthyes > Orectolobiformes > Ginglymostomatidae > Ginglymostoma > Ginglymostoma cirratum. Next base: position 64,951,271 of record JAHRHZ010000012.1, read on the forward strand.
CCTATGCTTCAACAAGTCAAGGGAAGCTTGGCAGCCCTATGCTCATATTATTGAGGTTCAGAGGGGAGAGGGAAATTTCAGTCCAAGCAAATTAATTTTGCAGAACTGAAAATGGAAGATAGTGCTTTGCTCACTGAAAAAATTCTCAGGGACAATTTTCACAGGCAGTATGGGTGTCTTGGGTTTAGATGGATAAGTCAATTTAAGAAAAAAAACAATCTTTGACATATCTTGGCTCCAATGCCATTGGCTTCTGGCTTTTGCTGAGATGCATTTGGTTATGCTCAAAAGACATGCTCTGTAATCATCAGCAAAAGTTAATGGGTGATGCAGATAGGTGATGATTAGATGCAAAGAAGAACATCTTCCACAGAATTTAATTTTCCTTTCAATTTACTAAGTACAATGATTCCTGGTACTTGGGAAATCTATTGGTACAAAGCAGACAAGCTTCAGGTGCCCTTTGGGGCTGCTGCCTAAAGCTTGCTCATTGTTGACAAGGCACAAGTTGGTAGCATAAACGAACGCTCTTCACTTACCTGAATGAATACAACACCATGAACACTTAAGAAGTCAAGGCAAAACAACACAGTTGATGGGTATCACATCACCCCACTGAAGCATTCACTCCCTCAGGTACTACTTATTCCATCTCAATATGCACTGCAGCAACTCATTAAGGTCTTTTTGACAGCACCTTCTCAACTCCATAATTCAACAACTTAGAAGGACAGAGACAGCAGCCACATTGACGGACCATGAACTGCAAGTTCCCTGTCAACCACAACCTGAATGGGAAACGCATTGTTGCTCCTTCACTGTCATTGAGTTAAAATCCTGGATCTTCTTGCCTCATAACATTGTCTGTGTAATTATGTCATTCGGATGGCAGCCAATCAAGAAGGTGGTTGAGCACCATCTTTTTGAGGACAATCATAGATGGGCAGTAAATGCTGCCCTTGCCAGCAATGATCACATCCCAAGAATAAATATTTTCCTTTAAATCATGAGCATACATATACAGCCCTTTTAATTAGTGAAAATTTACTGATACAAAATAAACATATTTATATTTAAATCAAATGAACGCTATAGTGTAATAAGAAGGGCAATTGTTGATCATACTGCTTTTTACACCATTACTTGGGTAAGACAGCTGAGAGCCCATTTGTAGAATAATTGAATATTATCTCATTGTGTCTTCTGTTATTACATTATTAGGAATTCCAGAGTTTTGATAATATTACGAACCACAAATGTATTCATTCAGCACCTGTAAATTTAGAATGGGTTGATTTCCGAAACATTAGGTTTTCCTTGTAGCAGATATAAACTGTAGGCTTAAAGATTAATTGAGGGGACTCTTGTGAACTAATAGTAGTGTCCCTACCACTGGACCAAGAGACCTGTGTTCAAGTCCCACCTGCTCCAAAGGGTTGTAGTAACATCTCTGAATGGGTTGATTTAAAAAATGGGTTAAAGATTAATTGACAGCTACCATCAATAGTTTAAAGCATGAAATTCCAAAATGCAAAGAAGCAATTTACTCCATTTAGATTGCCCAGTCTAAAGTTAATAGGCTGAGCTTTACGGTGGGTAAAGGTGGTGGTGAGACTGACTGACGATAAAATGACTACCCCTAATGAGGGATTACAGAGAGTTGGACTTATGCACTCTGCTAGGCCAATAGCTCTTGGTCCCCCGTGGCACCAGAATTCAGTCGTGGTGCTGTTGTAAGCAGTCCCCAGGAGGAAGATAGCATGGATCCCAGTGACAAATAACTTGGGAAGGATAGGGCCTCCAAGGGAGCGGCATGAGAGGGCTGAGCTTGGAGAACAGATGGAGAGGTGTGAAGGAGGTTGCTTCTATCTGCTACACAGGGAAGGCCCCCAAATGATATACCCCACCATTCCTTACTGACCATTCACTAACTTCAGTGAAGAAACAGCCTTCCCATTTTTGCTATTGCCTACTGCCCAGCATACTATACCAGATGAATGAGGTCATTAAGTGGCCATTTATAGATCTAAGATCAGGTGAGTCAGTGCCTAAACAAATCTCAGTAGTTTGGGGAGAAGTATTTTGATTGAAGGATGGCTACGCGCTGTTATGTATTATTGTATTGCCTGTACAGAGCTAGGAACTTGAAAGTCCAACCCAACATGTAGGGGGGGAACCAAATTTCTTCCTTTGCCCTCCGCTCAAAATATATTAAGTTGCACTAAGAAATAACTCTACAGCACTCAATATTTTAAGGACCAACTACTTATATTTTAGTTAAAAGGATGATGTAATCATAAAAATAAGGACAGGAATAAACAATGTGGCCTAGTGAGCCTGCTCTAACACTGAACAGGATCATGGCCAATCGCTATGTGGTCTTTCTGCCTGTCTCCCATAACCCTTGACTTTCTTATCAATGAAATATCTGACTCGGCCTTGGAATATCTTCAATTATCTGTCATCTACTGCTATCTGAGGAAGATAATTCCAAAGACTATTAAAAGTAGAAATTCCTTCTCATCTCTGTCTTTAGTGGGAGATCGTTTTATATAAAAAAAATGTGCCTTCCAGTTCTAGGTTCCTCCAGAACAGGAAACAGACTCAATGCTGTCAACACTCCTCATAATATTATGTGTGAAATTCCCTAGTAATGGAATGGTGTGGACATTGGTGAAAAGATGGCTGTATATGCTTGCTGCTGTTTTAAGGAAAAATATTTGTTCTTGGGATGTGATCATTGCTGGCAAGGCCAGCATTTATTGCCCATCTATGATTGTCCTCATAAAAGGTGGTGGTGAGCTACCCTCTTGAATGGCTGCAATCCAAAAGATATAATTACACAGACAGGCTTATAAGGCAAGAAATCACATGAGATAGCCAGCGAGGAGCTTCCCAATACCAAAAGCAAAAAAATTCCAATTTTCCAAACAAGTATCAAAAGGCAAGATGAGATTCTTACCAATAAATGGTGAGAGGCTCTTTTGCATGCATTAGCATGTATTAACACCTCATTATTAGTTAATCTTAATTTTGTAATATGCAGTTTCCCATTCTTCCATTCACTGGACAAGAACGACGTGGTGACAAATCCTACCATGAAATTCAGAATTTTTACTGGTGACTCTAGCTTGCCACTTGCTACTTTAGGCTTCTATCTTGCAAATCCATCACCGACATCTCAAGGTACACTCCATGGGCAGCAACTACATATATATTCCATCCATGGATGTTAGCATCCAAAACGTACCAGCTTCACTGAACCCTCATGGCCCTCCTCTAAGCAACTTGCTCAATGATTCTGTACTTCAATGTTGCACTTTGGAACACACCAACACCTTTCATTAGAATGTGACTGCAAAGACATTTTCTGTGCAGGGACAGGAATCTAGCTCATGGATTTATCCAGGGACCACCTCACAGAATCTCCTTGACACATACTCAGGTACTGCCAGTATCCCTCCCTTGTCTTGCCTTGTGTATTTGCATTTTGTCTCCTCAGCCAGAGCTTAAATGTCTTAGTTTGACTTTTCATAAAACCAGGTATTTTGCCATGGTTGCCAGAAGTCACCAATCAAGGAGATAGACATGTTTCTATATGACACCATGCAACCTCAATGTCACATCTGCACCATGTGCCCGCCATGTACTCAACAAACACACTGCATGTGCCTTAAACAAATGGTCATATCTCAAAGTCTAAGGGGACAAGTCCTGAGTCAAGTCTGGGGAAATATCCTTCAGTCAGGGCAGCCATGGTGCAACCTCTGATATCTGTCCAGTGGCTTAGGCACAGTTAGACACTTGGGACAGTCAGGGTCAGGAGGTCATAACCTCTACAGTCCAGTGAGTGTGTCAGAGTCAACCTTATGGGCCCAGTGCAAACAGTCTATGGAATTGTGGGTAGTCAGTAACATAGATTGGGTGGTAAGACTGGGAAGTTGAAATCTGATGGGGTAGATGAGGAGGGCCACCAAGAAGAATTTTTGGGGGCTTGCCAATGATAAGAGGTCAAGCCGAAGTCTCTCTCTTGTTTCTTTCCATTGTAGTACAAACAGCAAGTGAACGATAGAGCTGAAAGAGATGGATTGTTTCTGCAAGGGTGGGGGCTTCATGTTTGAGAGATGGGAGGCCTGTCAAAGTGTAATGGCATTACACAAACACCTACACAATGCAGGTGAAAGGCACCTGCAAGCATTAAATACTTATTGTGAACATCAGGCATCAGCCTACTGTGTGGGCTCCAAATTCCAGCCCCAAGTAACTTGACCACATCATGCAGCATCAAAAATCAATCCCAATAATGGCTGTAATGCACAAGTAGTGCCCTCTGGCCTGGAAATATTTCCCCTAGTAGCCAAAATCCCAAGAACCTCCCAAGATTCCATAGGATGCTCATGGCACGGGAGCATCCTCACTTCATACCTTGGATTACAAAACCTTGTGCAGTGCTCAGGAGCCTAGACTCTGTACCTTTGATCTTATAGTTGCAGCTAGACAGGTATTCGCTTACATAGCTGATGATGAAAAGTGAAGTTATATTTACAAATGTAAGACTGTATTTAGTATGAAGTGTCATCCATGCCATCTATATGCCCTTTACCTCCCACTATGTCTTGGTGCAGTACCGAGGTGGGGGAGCTTGCAATACAGCCAGTGGCCTTGCAGTTTTGTTCAGGCAAGTTTGTGTTTGAGGATTCATACATGGCCAGTAAGTTCTAGTAGGCAGATGTATTATTCTTGGCTTGAACCTGACCAGTTACAGAGGTATGGCAGTGATGTGCCTACCAGGTGGTGGCCCTGACACCATTTTAATTTTAAAAATGCCCAATAAGGTGTCAGATCTGGTCTAGTGGAGGCTGCATTCTCTGAGGGTGTACTTGTGGCTTCATCCTCAGAGGTAGAGGAGGACTTATATTGTGGGGCCTCTTGGATGCTGTTACTGTACTGATGCCACTAGGACCTACAAGAGACAAAAGAGAGAATGTGCTGCAATTAAGCAGTAAAAGTTCAGGCATGCTAGGGGTACATTCACAGTGGTAGCAATGGGAGAGTAGCACAACAATAGACAATCATTTTCACTTTGTTGCTGGGACATGGATATTTCGGCATCACCACGCGTACGGTCATGGCCTCACTGGCCAGGGAGTGGATTGTCTCCTCATAGTGGGTGAGGACCCAAATGTCAGGCAGCCCTACCCACTTGTCTTTGCTGTCTCCACCCTATTATAGGCTGTTTTCACCTAGAATGAGACAAAGGGAGGGATTTAGTGAGATGAGAATAATTGGCTCAGTTGTTAATGCTAGTACAGCAGGGGGAAAGGTGACGCGGTGTCCTAGGCGAGTGAGTAGGCAGCATGGAGTCCATGATAACACAGTGTGGAGCTGGAGGAACACAGCAGACCAGGCAGCATCAGAGGAGCAGGAAAGCTAATGGTTCAGGTTGGACCCTTTTTCCCAACCCGAAACATCAGCTTTCCTGCTCCTCTGATGCTGCCTGGCCTGCTCTGTTCCTTCAGCTCCACACTGTGTTACCTCAGACTCCAGCATTGGCAGTTCTTACTATCTCAGAGCACAAGAGTCCATGTAAGGTTAGTAGTGTGCAGGAATTCGGTGAGTGAGGCTGACTGAGGGAAGATGCTACATGCAATAGTGTGAGTAGTACAACATGAGCCTTACTGAGAGATGGGTATAGTGGCAGAGATAGACCGAGTGTGAGGTAGCAGAGAGAAGGTGGTGGAATTTAACCCTGTGGACTGGAGAAAGTCAATTAACTTTCTTGTGGCATTGCTGGGCATTTTGCCCAACCATGTACTCCACACTCACCCAGGAGCCAAAAATGATCAGGCTGGCAGGGACTAGTGTCATGGACTTCTCTGCTGGCCCTGGAGGCAGAGCACGGATCATTATTTGTCATTTGTATCCATTGTCAGTTGTCAGATAAACCCATCTGATTCACTAATGTCCTTTTGGGAAGGAAACTGCCATCCTAACCTGGTCTGGCCTACATGTGACTCCAGATCCACAGCAATGTGGTTGACTCTTAACAGTCCCCTGGGCAATTAGGAATAGGCAATAAATGCTGCCTAGCCAGCAATGTCCTCATCCCGTAAACAAATGAGAAAAAAAAACATCATTCCCTCCAGCTCCCTGCTTGCAAAGTAGGACACCCATTTTTTTTAGACTGACATATCTGGGCCAGCGCTTGACCTAGTGTACAATTGCCTTCTAAGCAGTGCCCGGAATCCCAGGATGGTCTGGCAGTAGGGAATGGTTCCACTTGCAGACAATGGGAAAATTTGCTGAAAGGGATCGAAAATGGTCACAGGGCCGTGGTGTTTAGGTAATGAAGTGAGTTTGAGAAGACAGCATGAGAAAACTCTTTAGCGGAGAGAAAGTCTCCATGAAACTTGCCAGAATTGATACTTTGCCAATTTCTGGTAAAACTCAGCCCTATATATTTCAATAGGATCGTCCCTCATTCTTCTAAATTTCAATGACTATACATGCACCCTGCTCAACCATTCCTCATAGAATAACCCCTTCATCTCAGCAATCAGCCGAATGAACCTTCTCTGGAATGCTCCCAACAAAATATATTCCCCCCTCATGCAAGATGTCCAAAATTATACAGTACTTCAGCTACAGTTTCACTAATGGTCTCTATAGCTGTAGCAAAGCTTCCCTCCTTTTATACTCCATTCCCCTTGCAAGAAAGTCGACATTCCATTTGCCTTCTTCATTATGTGCTGGACCTGTATGTTCTGCTATTCTATGCTTGCAAATTACAGAACCTCACAATTTCTCACGTTATAGGCACTTACTCACTCAGTCAATCCATATCTCTTTACAGACTCTTTGCAGCTTCCTCATATTTGCTTCCCTATCTATCTGTATCGTTTACAAATTTGGCTAGAATATAACCTATTGCTTCAGTCAAGTAGGTCATAAATAATTGAGGCTGCAGCAATTACCCATTTATCCTGACTTTTGTCCTACTATTTAGCTAATACTGTCTATGATAATATGTCTTCCTAACCCCATGCATCCTTATCTCATACAGTAACCTGTTATGTGGCACCTCATTGAAACTGTTTGGAAATCCAAATACACAATATCTACTGGTTCTACATCATCCACTCCACGTGTTACATTCTTAAAAGAAACATTTTTATTTCTTTATCCATTCATGGAAAGTGGGTGGGGCAGTGTTTATTATCTGTCCCTAATCATCCCTGAGAGGGTTGTGGCCCTAATCATGTCTAAGAGGGTGGTAGTGATCTTCCTTCTTGAACTGCAGAATTCCACTGGTGCAGGTATTCACAGTATTCCCAAGATAAATCTCTCAACCATGATTTCCTTTCAAAAAAAGCTAGATCTGCCTGATCGTATTAAGACTTTATAAATGACCTACTACTTCCTTAATAATAAATTCTAGCATTTCCTCAAAATCAAATATTAGGCTAATTAGTCTACAGTTTCCTGCTTTCTGTCTCCCACCTTTCCTGAATAGTGATATTACTTTTCTGATGTTCCTAACAACTGGGACATTTCCAGAAACTAAGGAATTTTGGAACATAACAAAGTGATTTTTTCCAAAGTATGCCAAACAAAAAGAAAAGGAATATTGTGTTATTTGGATGAATAAAAGTTTTGTACTTGTTTGAATATACAATCAGTGTCATGCACAGGTGATGATTTCAATCTCTTTTCCAGTTTTTCCAACAGTTTCTCTCATTTGATTTCCCCTCATGTTCTCTTGGAATTTCTGCTTGGAACTCAATACAGGCAGGACACCACAAGAACTAGAACATAAGAACTAGGAGCAGGAGTAGGCTGTCCGGCCCCTCAAGCCCACCCCGCCATTCAATAAGATCATGACTGATCTTTTTGTGGACACAGATCCACTTAACCACGCTCTCACCATATCCCTTAATTCCTTTATTGTTCAAAAAAAACTACCTTAGCTTTAAAAACGTTTACTGAAGTAGCCTCAACTACTTCACTGGGCAAGGAATTCCATAGATTAACAACCCTCTGGGTGAAGAAGTTCCTTCTCAATTCAGTGCTAAATCTGCTCCCTCTAATCTTGAGGCTATGCCCTCTTGTCCTAGCTTCACCTGCCAGTGGGAACATCCTCTCTACTTCTATCTTATCTATTCCCTTCATAATTTTATATGTTTCTATAAGATCCCCCCTCAATCTTCTGAATTCCAGTGAATATAATACCAATCTACTCAGTCTCTCCTCATAAACCAACCCCCTCAACTCCGGAATCAACCTAATGAACCTCCTCTGCACCCCCTCCAGTGCCACTTTATCCTTTTTCAAGTAAGGAGACCAAAACTGCACACAGAACTCCAGATGTGGCCTCACCAGCACCTTGTACAGCTGCAACATAACCTCTCTGCTTTTAAGCTCAATCCCTTTAGCAATGAAGGACAAAATTCCATTTGCCTTCCCAATTACTTGTTGTACATGCAGACCAACCTTTGTGATTCATGCAAAAGGACACCCAGGTCCCTCTGCATAGCAGCATGCTGCAACTTTTTACCATTCAAGTAATAATCCTTTTTACTATTACTCCTACCAAAATGTATGACTTCACATTTATTTACATTGTATTCCATTTGCCAGACCTTTGCCCACTCACTCAATGTATCTATGTTCCTCTGTAAGGTTTCACAGTCCTCTGCACACTTTGCTCTGCCACTCATCTTAGTGTCATCCGCAAACTTTGACACCCAACACGTGGTCCCCAACTCCAAATCATCTATATAATCAGCATAGCTGTGGGGCTGGATGAACACAGCAGGCCAAGCAGCATCATAGGAGCAGGAAAGCTTGACGTTTCGGGCCTAGACCCTTCATCAGAAATGGGGGAGGGGAAGAGGGTTCTGAAATAAATAGGGAGAGAGGGGGAGGCGGATAGAAGATGGATAGAGGA
>JAHRHZ010000012.1:64970217-65068133 GCA_024137785.1 Ginglymostoma cirratum
TGTGTTCATCCAGCTCTACACCTTGTTATCTCAGATTCTCCAGCATCTGCAGTTCCTACTATCTCATGACTCTGCATCTGGTGTCTTTCAATCTGATGTGATCTTCCCCAAATCCAGGTGCTTTTGGCAAATTTAAACCACCACATTAACTATAACCAGCCACTTCTTTTAACACCCTAACTTAGTGTCCATCAGGGCCTGGGCATTGTCAGTCAACAGCTCCCACAATTTACTCAGTATTACTTCACTGATGATTGTGAATGTCTTGTGTTCTCCATCTTTTCCTGTTCCTGATTTATATCTGCTTCTTAATTGTTACTGGTATCCTCTTTTGTGAAGACCAATGCAAAATACCCTGTTCAATTCACCTGCCACCCCTTTATTTTCCAATACCAATTCTACAGACTCACTTGCTACAGAATCAATGTTCACTTTGTTGAGACTTTTCTTTTATAGATATTTACAGAAATTATTTATACAGTGTCTGTTTTTATACTTCTGACTAGCTTTCCAAAGCATTCTATTTTTTCTATCCCTATTAATGATTTAGTAATGCTTTGACTTTTTAAACATACATTGTCTAATCTTTTTGACCTGCCACATCTGATTGTATAATTAAAAGATTTTTTTTCTTTTTTGCTTACAATTGTTTATCTCACTAGTTCACAACAAACAGTGACTTTATCCCTTTTTATTAGTCATTGGTATGTAACTATATTGTATATTGTGAAATATCCCCTTACATTTCAGCCATTGCATCTCTACTGACTGATAATCTGGTAATCTAATTTAGTTACGTCTGCTTTCATGCCCTTATAACTATCATTACATACTTTTTAAACATCGTCTTGGACCCACTCCTCACTCCCTCGATCTGATGATAATATTTAATCATATTATGGTCGTTGTTGCTATGGATCATTAATTAATGCTATCTTGTTGCACAATACATGCTCTAATATAATCTGCTCTCTAGTTGGCTGGGTCCAGAACATGATGTAGTAAGAAACAATCCTATTAACTTGTTAGTTACTTTATTCATAATTTATTAATTTATTCATGATATATAGCTACTTTTATTTTTATATATTTTAATAAACTTGCCATCAATTGCTATTCTATGTTATACTTTAGGATTTGAATAACCTTAGTCACTTATCAGATACTCACCAAATCTTCTCTCATAAAGGCATAAGAACTATTACAGGAGGCTAAAAAAGTTAGGGAAAAAGTGAAGGAACATCTCTTTCCTTTCCTCCTCTAATTCCCTTTGGCACCATATCCCAGCACCAATTTGACTAGTTTTATATATCCCTAACACAAAAAGGCTAGTGTTGATATCATTTTTAAATTAAGCAAGGCACCTATGATAGAATGCTACAAGCTTTTGTTGTGAAGTTGTGTAGAGTAATCGTAAATTGGAAGGCAGGAAGCTAGAATTTGTTTGTAAAAAAATGATAAGGGAGAAGAGTGTGTGGTTCCTCTAAGAGGTAAAGTGCTTTTCTAAGCTTCAAGCTTCAAGTTTTCTAAGCTTCAGAAAAGAAATGTGTCTGTATGTAGCTGAAGATGTACAGTTCTGAAATTGAAATATGTATAAATTGCCAAGTGATTGGAAACCTTAGGCTTGTTTTGATGTTTTAGCAACGAGCTGGGATCAGCTAATTACTTTAAACCATGCACTTAGTGATTGAGTTTAAACTTGAGGTTTTTGACAAACTCAGAACAATGCTATTGTAAGAAAATTGATATGACATCCAAGGTATATAAGGAGAGGGTTTTTGAAAATCAGTAAGAGCGAACCATCATCTGAGAAATAAGCATCTAGCTCCCACAAGAAATTGCTAAACTCTCTAAGAATGCACTATCTATCCATAAAAGGTACCACGGCATGTCTATCTAAGTTCCTCACAGAAGACTCAGAAAGAAAACACCCCTTACAGCCAGATTAGCGGAAGAAAGGTGTTTATGACTTGAAAACAGCAGAAGAAAGGCATGTAGACTTTGAGAGACTAAGTTTTAATATAAAAAAATAAAGTTGCTGGAAAAGCTCAGCAGGTCTGGCAGCATCTGTGAACAAAAAAAAACAGAGTTAACGTTTTGGATCCGGTGACCCTTCCTCAGAACTGGAAGGTTCCAGTCGGACCCAAAACGGTAACTCTTTTTTTCTTCACAGATGCTGCCAGACCTACTGAGCTTTTCCTGCAACTTTGTTTTTGTTCCTGATTCACAGTTTCCACAGTTCTTTTATTTTTATTAAGTTTTAATGTATTTTCTTATTACTTGGGTTTATATAAGTGGGACTTGTGTTTATTGGAACAGTATATCAGAAGAATTTAGTTCAGTCAAGGAATAGTTAGTTGTTAAGGGGAATTGTTCAGTTTGTTAGTAATTCTGTTGATTTGTTCACTGTTAGGGTTAAATAAATAAATTGTTACTTGTGACTTTAAAAAAATGAATGGTTAAATGAAAGAAAATCCCTGATGTTCACTTTATAACGGACTATAAAGGTGAGGCAAGTTTTTCTGGGCATTTTTGGATTTAATTATTAGAAGGAAACATCTACTCCCTTAACAGATTGGGGGTTTATGTTTCTATTTAATTATCCAAGGGGTTTTAACTCCTCTCTGTAAAATTTTGTCTTGTTATGAATGTGCATATTTAGAAAACGTTTGGCAACAAGTTATATGAATACTGCATATTCCCCAAGTTTAAAATAGAGGACAAGAGATAACAATAATTTTTATCATGGATTGAATTAGGATATATATGGTTGACAGTTTTAATATGAAAGGAAACAATGTTCTTAAAAAAAGATTCTATTTTGCAGTTCTGCAGTTTCTTTCTCCTTCTGGCCAAGTTACGAGGAAGAACTTGATATGTAAAAAAAGGCCAATGTACCTGCCTTATGATAGAAGTTGCATAAGAATTATTGCTGATGAAAGCTTCATTGCTTTGATTCTGTCATTGACTACAGAAAATCTTTTCTTCTGTAACAGGAAAAGTGATGACACCAGGTTAAGTCTAGTGGAGAAGGTGTACATATAACAATATTGCTCTGTGCAAAGTTCTCAATATAAGTGCATTTTAGACTGCAACATTCAGGTTTTGATTGCAACATTTCCATAATTTAATTAATATGACAAGTTTTGTAAAGCCTTCTTGAAGTGAATAATTATTGCAATGTAGGGTATTTGGTAATGCTGAGCAGAAGAAAGAATGTGCATTTGCATAGAAACTTACACAGCCTCAGGATGTCCCAAATTACCTGGCAACCAACAATGTTATTTGGAATTTTGTCATTGTTACAATGTATGAGATGTGCAGCCAGTTCATGCATAACTGGATTCTACAAACAGTTATGAGAACATTACCAGATAACACTTTTAAAGGTGCATGTATTTAGCAAGCACATTAACAAAACTGCTATGCTCTTTTTGTAAATAGTGGCAAGGAATTTTTTACTTCCAGTTGAGAGCGAAGATAGAATTCCAATTTACGTCCACTCCAAAAGGTAGCTGCTCCAACGCTGTAGCACTCCCTTAGTGCTACACTGAATTGGCTGCCTAGACTATGTGCTCAAGTCTCTGAGGTAAAATTTTAGATCAAAATTTTCTCACTCAGAAACAAGAGTCTTATGAGTGAGCCAAGGCTGTCACATTGGCATGTGCTGTGGATTATAACAGGGATTCGTTTGCAATTATTTCTATTAAAGCCTTTGAAAGGAAAGAAGAGATTAAAAATCTCAAACCATAACATGCTGCCAGATTAATTGTTACAGCAGAATGTTATTTGTGAATTAAGAGGATATGTGAGTTGCCAAATAGTGTAAAATGAAGTTCAATGTATTAATGTTTGTTATTATTATGATGCATAACTCTTTGGCTAAATGTAAATGCTAATGTATGTCATTTGGATTATATTGGACTAGACATTTTGTACTGGAATGCCATAAAAAAGACTCCTAAAGAATGAAAAACAGGAATGGTTGCCTAGAATGCCAAGTGCATTCAACTTTCCATAAAGAATTGTGGCCAAGGAAAGAATAATCCTGAATCACAAACATCACAATCAACTTAAACTCCAGAGACAATCTGGGCAGTATGCCATACATGCCATAGCTATATCTGAACTGTTCAAACTGCACAATTTGTTCATTGGTCAACTTTGAAATGAACTATCATGGAAGAACTAGTCGACAAGCCTTTGGTTTGCTGTGTCTGGGCATATTAATATTTCAGAGGCCGAGACTGAGTGCTTTGTGTAGAGACGGCTTCCATCTGTTACAGGCACCGAAGAAGATTTTTTTTTCAGCATCACTCATAGAGTAAATGTTAAATATATATCCCCTGATTTGTGAATGATAGCTGGAAGTATAATATTGAACTATGATTCTGAAGAGCCCAAGTCTGTATGTTAATAATTTGATTAAGATTGGGTATTTTTGTGATTCTTCCATTGTAAGTAGGATGGCATTTTTGTATTAATACTGACGCAGTATCGTACATGTGAACGTGCTTGTATTTTAGGATGATATAAATAATGGAATTATCCCTTAAGTACTAAAATTCCCAATACAGCACATTTTTTTGCTACAGTATAACATCAATAAACATAACTTTTTAAGCAAGTACGATAAAGAAATAGACATAACCACAAAATATTGCTTAGCCCATAGAATTAAACACAATGTCATTTTTTTCTTTAACTTTATCCTGTGCAATGGCACTTAAAAGTCAGAAGGTGTAAATAAATAAAATATGCATAACTACAAAGCAATTTGTCTTCAGCTTACTTCTGCAAACATACAAGTGCATTTCTCATTCATTTAACGAACCTGCAATATATTAATTTGGATCAAAAGACCACCAGGAAGGCCCATAATGGAAGTAAAATTCCAGGTCCGACTTTTTTTCTAAAAGGAAGATACAAATCATAATAACTATTGTTTAGATTTTTGTTTACTAATAAAAGCAATTATTAATGTTTTGTTTGCAAATATATTAAAACTTACTTGCATGTTGATATTATTAAAAAGCTGATTGTTAAATAATTTATCAATATCAGCTAAATAATTTGCTCAAAACAATTTTTGAGATTCAATTGCTAGAACATTTGTAATTTATGCAATGTTTGATAAACTATGCAACATAGAACATAGAACATAGAACATTACAGCGCAGTACAGGCCCTTCGGCCCTCGATGTTGCGCTGACCTGTGAAACCTATCTGAAGCCCATCTAACCTACACTATTCCATTATCATCCATATGTTTATCCAACGACCATTTAAATGCCCTTAAAGTTGGCGAGTCTACTACTGCTGCAGGCAAGACATTCCCCGCCCTTACTACCCTCTGAGTAAACATGATTCATTAACAAGAAAAACTTTCTCAATTGGTTAGCTGAATAATTAGTGGAAAGGCTGAATTGAAAGACGTTCTGATGCAGATCCTGTCAATCAGTCATTTTCCATATTAATGTTCCAAACATCCTATAGCAAGAAACGCAATGTAACTGCAGTATCCTCTCTTCAATATGCCTAACATTGAGGCACTAGTCACTCAAAAGCTGACGGAAGACAGGAGCAGGCGTAGGCCATTCAGCATCTCAAACCTACCTACCATTCAATAAGATCATGGCTGATTGAACACTTCAATGTCTTTTACCCACCCATCCCCATAAGCCTGTACTCCACTGATAATCAAAACATCTATCAATCCTTACCTTAAATATACCCAAAGACTAAGCTCCCACAGCCCTCTGTGCTTGAAAATTCACAACCTCTGAGTAAAAGAAATTCCCCATATTTGAGATCTAAGTGGCACTCCTTATTTTTTTAATTATACATCACACCTCAGTTCTAGAGTCCTCAACTAGTGTAATCATTTTACCCGCATCTATCCTTTCTCACCCATGTCACTTGTATGCCTCACACCAGAATCCTGAACCAACACTTATGATCAGAACTTGGGTTGTGGTAGGAGATGCTCAGGAGGGCAGAAACTCTTTTGTGATATCGTTAAAGCATCCCTGAAGTGGTCATGGAAGTCCCTGGATTGTGACCAATCAAGATGTAGGATATTTATTTCACAAAGCAAGGTACACATTGAGAGACTTCATTGAAGAGAGGGTACAAACTACTGAACACTTCATTTGTCTGTCCCTGCAAGCACCTTCTGCACTGTAGATGTCAGATCAAGCATTGAATTTATCGGCCATCTTTAGAACTCAATGAACCAATGGAAGCAAGTCATCCTTGATGCTGAGGAAGTCCCTAGGATGGAGAAGATGTTGCTAAAATAATTTGGAAAAATTCAATTATCAATGGAACTGATAGGAGATGTTGCTTGAGATTATCTGATGCAAAAAAATTAAATTGACCAAAACATGTGACTTTGATATAAGCATGTAAATAGAGTCCTAAAAGATAGATGTTTAAAATTATTGATTTAAATGATTTTTTAAAAAATGCTCGATGTTAAATAAAGACATTTCCTTTAGCAAATGTATTTTGTTTCAGTTTCATTGTATAATGCAAAAACAGCTTGATCCAAACAAGATTATATTCTGTAAAAGGAAAGTGTTCTATTATTTAGAGCAGAGTCTAATGAGCAACGTACAGACTTATGTACGCTATCTCTATTTGTGTTACATGTCGATGTAAAATGCACCATTTAACATTCCATTAATTTCTGAAAAATGTGCCAAAGAGCTACTGTATGCACAAAGCATTTGTAAATTGTCTTATTTCTTTCCAACAGAGTTCTTGTTTTATTTTAAAATCTTAGATAAATCCTGTAGGAGTCTACAAAAATTTAATAGAATGTCACATTGGATATTTTTGTCAGGGCAATGTTGTTTCACTGTCCCATTTTAAAAATAAATATGATCAGTGTCCTAAGACTCTGATGGGAACACCTCCTGTGCCTTATGCTATGAAATCACGGAATAAATAGATTTCAAAAAGGCACAGGAAAGTAATCTTATTTTAAAGAGGTTTTGCCATCTGAGATTTCTGGCTTGCAAGCCATTATTTCCTTTATGCAAACACAGTCACTTTAGGGACTGAAGTATGACAGTCAAACTGCAAGTACATCAATAAAGTTTCCAGACCTGTACCAAAGAATAATCTTCAGTTCTGTGACATCTTTGAAACTGGCTATACATATTTGCATAGATTAATGTTGAGAATTTAGGTATCACCCTTTTAAGTTCAATGATGTTACCCTCACCTGAGTCCTCCACAATCAATATCCTGAGCATTACCATTAACTAGAAAGTGAATTGGACCTGACATTCAAATGCTATGGCCACAAGTACAAGTCAAAGGCCAGAATTCTGTGGTGAGTAATTCACCCCCTGTCTCCCAAGAACAGTACGCAATCTACAAGGGACAAGTTAGGACTGTGATGGAATACTCCCCATTTGCCTGTAAGCATGTGTCTCCAGCAATGCTCAAGAGTTCGACATCACTCAGGACAAAAAAGCCATCTTGATTGACAAACTTTCAACATTCGCCATAGAGTCTTTAAGGTCTACAAACTTTCGGTGCGTCATGTCCATGCTGGTCAAAAACAACCAACCAATTATTGTAATCCCATTTCTCCGCACTTGGCCAATACTCTTGTTTGTCATAGCATTGCAGGTGCACATCTAAATATCTCTTAAATGATATGAGAATTTCTGCCAACCATGCTTACAGGCAATGAGTTCCACATTCCCACCACAGTCTGGGTGAAAAATATTATCTTCGCCTGTCCACTAAATCTTCTGCCCCTTACCTTAAATCTACTTCCCTGGTTCTAGATCCCTCCACCAAGAGGTTGAAACATTTGATGGTCCCGACTTTTCTCTTTATTGGAATAAGTTGGCCCTGTGCTCTCCGTATTTCCTTCTTGAATGAGACAGATTTACCTGCAAGTATCAGTTCCCAGTCCACTCGAGCCAAATCATACTGGATTTTATTAAAACTTACTCTTTTACATAACAAAATTGGACCTAACAAAGTTATGATCGTTGTCTCCAAAATGCTCCCTGATTGAGACTTCAACCACTTGCTCAGCTTTCTTACTTAAAATTAAGCCGAGGACCTCCCCCTCTCTTCTACGCACTGGCTTAAAAAGCACTCCTGGATGCATTTGGAGAATTCTGCTCCCTCAAAATCTTTCAAACAACGATGACCCCACCTAATATTGGGCAATTTTAAATTCCATTACCCAATTATTTTTATAATTTCCCAAAATTGACCTACAGATTTGCTTTTCTATTTCTCTTGGGCTGTTAGGGGACCTATAGTACCTCCTATAAAGGTGATTGTTCCTTTTTGATTTTAAGTTCTACCCATATGCCTTCATTTGAAGAGCCTTCTAAGATGACATCCATCCTTACTGCTGTAATTGATTTCCTGATCAATATTGCACCGCTTTTTTACCGCTTTCTCTGTCTTACCTGAAAAACTTATATCCTGGAATATTGAGTTGCCAATTTTGCTTTTCTCTCAACCATGTTGCCATGATAGCAATGACATCACACCCCCATGTTTGAATTTGTGCCTTCAACTCATCTGCCCTGATCATCAGACTCCTTGCATTAAAATAACTAGCATCTTACTCCCATGTGCCTGAACTGGCCTATAATATATATGCCTTCTTATCTCAGTTTCTGTCTCTCCAAATTCTGGCCTTTGTTGAAAACGCTCTGTGGATGCCAACACACGCCTGGTTAGTTTAAACCCTCCCCAGTGGCACTAGCAAACCTTTTTGCAAGAATGCTGGTTTCATTCTGGTTCAGGTACAACCTGTCAATGTTGTACAAGTCCCACCATCTCCAAAGATGGTCCCATGGTCCCATAACTGTAAAGCCCTCCATCCAGCACCATCTGTCTAGCCGTACATTCATCTGGACTAACCACCTTTGAAATCGACACAGTGGTATTAGTGTGTGCTACACATGTGAAAAACACAGAGAATTAACTCACCGAGGCTTCTTTGACAGCAGGTTCCAAAGCTGTGACATCTGCCACGTGGAAGAACAAAGACAGCAGTTGCAATGGAACACAAACACCTACAAATTCCCTCAAAAACACAATATCCTGACTTGGAATTAACATGCCATTCCTTCACTTTTATTGTCAAAACAACACTGTGGGTGTTCTTATTTCCTAAGACCTGCATTGGTTCAAGAAGACAACTCACTATCATTTTCTCCAGGGCAATGTGTGACAGGCAGCAAGTGCTTCCTGAGCCAGTGATCTATAGTCAGGAATAAACAATTTAAAAAACATTTTTTGCATCATAATTCTGTTGAAGTGCTAAATCTTCACACTACTGACAGATATAACCTCTTTAAAAAGTTAATTTTGCTCTTTACTTAAACAATTCTGTTAATTATTGTCTGATGAGCCATGAATGTATTGTGCTCGGAGATAAAAGGTATTGCAGATGTTGGAGAATCCGAGATAACAAGTGTGGGGCTGGATGAACACAGCAGGCCAAGCAGCATCATAGGAGCAGGAAAACTTGACGTTTTGGGCCTAAACCCTTCATCAGAAATGGGGGAGGGGAAGAGGGTTCTGAAATAAATAGGGAGGGAGGGGGAGGCGGATAGAAGATGGATAGAGGAGAGGATAGGCGGAGAGGAGGCGGACAAGTTTGCAGTGGGAGAGAGATCTCCTGAGGTTTGTCCCGACGGAGGAGGGTAACTTCTTCAGGGTAGGCATCCTTTCGGACAAACCTTGTTATCTATAATGTATTATGCTGCCCAACTAACTAAATTCTTCTACATCTTTCCTGGCAATCATTGTGAATGGTCACTGTTAGTTCTCCCTCATGTCTCTGAGTCCAGGCAGAATATAGCTAAACATTGACATGCATCATATTATCGTATTGTGCTATTACATCATTGGCCTTATGGAATGCAGCAGTGCACATCAAGGTGCCTTACTCAATTGGACCAAGTAATGCTGACTGCAAGTGATGCCAACATGTCATTGGCTAACTTAATGTAAGCATGTCTTTGGCATTAATCCAGCTTCTATACACTAAGACTTTTACTTCCTGGATCTCTTGTAGTGTACAACATGAATATAATTGTAATGTGAATTGTATCTAATGATCCCTTTTAATGCAGTAAATAATCTAAGCAAACAATAGTTTGCATGACCTGGCCTGTTTCCGTAAAAGTTTTATATAACATATATTCATTTCGACTTAGGTAACTGAATGCCAAAAGAAGCGATTTATTGTTCGGCCCATAATTGGGGTTTTCTGAAGTGAAAATGGAAAGACTCTGGTATTTCTCTGTCCAAGTGATGTTTTTCAACAGAGTTGGAAAGAGAAGACATCTCTTGGGTGTTCTTATCTCTTCAGTTTATCTTGTTTGTTACAGCTACAGCTCGCTTTTCTTTCAACAGAATAGTAACACAAAATGTAACTGAACTGAGAAATATATAGTTTCATCTAGGCAGTGTTTTTCATATTTATTATGAACCCATTGTGTTCCTTGGCAACACAATATGTTACATTTGGGAATGGCTTAAGGTTCATACAAAAGCTTTTATTCATCTATGAGAAATATAAGTGCAAAAGGGACACAAAAGTTTGTTAAGAAATTGTGCGACGTCCATTGATGAAGTCATTAAAAGCTAAAAGCGTGGAAATGATCATTTTCACACCAATCAGAGAAACTGATATATTTTTTAAAATGACCAAAATTTGATTATTAAGGCCCGGAGGAGTGAAAAATTATTGAGTATAAAAATGTCATTAAAATGAGATGGAATGTTTCATGCTTATCAACACAGCTTCTATTTTGCTTTCCACAAATTTTGTGTTTTTGTAATTTGCTCTCCACTTATGTAGTATTTGTTCATTATTTTCTGTTCCAGAGAAAGCCAGGTGTAAAATAAAATGGAAAATAGATGAGTACATGACAAATCAGGTTTTCACAAACACATATCAAAGCAAATTAAAACTGTATATTGAAAGAGAGGATGTAAACTTCTTAAACAAGGAATAACGTGGGCATTGGCGAGAAATCTAGAAAAGTCATTTGAAAGCGACCACAAGGCATTTCTTAATGTGGAGAGCAAAAAAAATCACATTCTCTAACTAAATATTGAATGGCAAAACAAGATTCTTGCTGGTGAGTCACAAGAGATCTTTTCTCATGCATTAGCATGCACTAACTTCTCATTATTATTTCATTTTACCTTATTTATATGCAGTTTCCCATTCTTCACCTGGTGGAAAGAAATGGATGGTGACAATTCCTGGCATGAAAGTCAGAATAGTAGCTCAAGCTTGCTGTCTGTTCCCCTGAACCTCTATTTTGGACACAATCACTAACATCGCGGGCCATGCTCCGAGGGCAGTGACCACCTGCACCCTCCCCCCCTGTCGACAGTATTTGGCATCGGACATGAACCATGCCATTTAACCCTCACAGCTCATGTCCAATGCACATACAAGACCAATCTACACTTCTATGCTGCACTTTGGAGTGCAACAATGCCTTTCAATGCTGTGAGGAGACTTTGCACACAGGGGCAATCGCATGTTTCATGAAATGGGTCAACCTGAATTTCAGGGATCTTCCCTTACTACCTCACTCACTTTGCACATGTTTGGAAACTCATAATAACCATTTTCTTTCTGTCCTTGGCTCCCTTAACCAGAGCTTAAATGTTCACTGTACTTCTACCTTGACTAATCTTTTATTACAACCACAAAGCCAAGCAGCTTGTCAGCTGTGAGTATTTAATGGGTGGTTATGCTGCTGTTTGACATTGTATACACTCAATCTCACACATGGGTCCTCAGCTTGAACTCCAACAGGATAAGGGGTGGCTGGCAAAGTAGAGGTGGAAAGCACAACCACTTTTGGAGAATCCTGCAAGAAGACTTATAAAGGGCAAGAATGTGGTTTTCCCTCTGGCTGGGTAAATACTGACACCAGCCTGTCTTCATGCGAGGAAGAGGCAGCTGGAGAGTGAGGTCAAAGTGGCTCAGCTCCATGTCTTCCTGCTGAGCATCAGTGGATAGAGTGATGGAATGCAGGTCCATGCATATATCCAGCAGACCCTGAGTGTGCTGGACCTAGCTGTCCTTGCCAGCCATCAAACTGTCCACGGAAGCAGCTAGCTGATTGCATGCCTGAGACAGCCATGCACAGACAATTTTGGTGGAATCTTGCAAACTCTGAGCCAGTTTGCCCAAACCTGCCTGCTGCTCTTTTGTCTCCTTGTATATTTGAATGATATTCTGAATATCTAACCCTGCAGAGTCCTCATTTGCCTTGAGTAAAGCAGGCATCTGGTCTCCAGCATTTCTCTGATTGCTAATGATCTGGAATGGTTCTTCCTTGATCAGCTATAGAGACATTGCAGTGATGTGTTCCTGCCTCTAATTTAGCAAAATGTATGATCAAAAAAAGGAGAGAAAGTATACTTTAAGGGGAAAGTTGCAAGTAATATCACGATGGACAACAAGAGCTTTTATAAATATAAATTTCTTTTTATAGAAAGGAAGAGAGGGACCAAAGTTAACAAAGTCCCATTAGAGAATGGGGCTGAGGAAATAGTACTGCGGAAACCAGGAAATAGCAGTACAGTCAAATAAATGCTTTTCATCCATCTTCATAGGAAAAGACATTAATAACATTCCAAAAGCACCAAATAATCAAAAGACAGGAGGGAGAAAGGAAATAAGTACAATAATTAAGACTAGTAAAAAAGTACTGGGAAAAATAATGAGGCTAAAATCTGAATGTCCCCTGGACCTGATGGGATTCATCCTGTTAGAGAAAATAGTCACTGAGACAACAGATGAACTGAAAGCAATTTTCTTAAAAAACTTCAGATTCTGGAAAAATACCAGAGGATTGGGAACCTGCCAACATATCATCTTTATTCAAAAATGGAAGGAGACAAGATAACTATAGGCCAGTTAGCTTAACATTTCTTCTTAAGTGTGTTAGAACCTACGATAAAGGGTATAATAGCAGAACATTTAGACGTACACAATATAATCAGATGGAGTCATCTTGGCTTCATAAAGGGGAAATTATGCCTGATAATTTTGTTCTTCAAATTTTTTTGAGAATTCTTTGAAGAAGTAACAAGCACCTTAGATAAGGGAGAAGAAGCAGATGCAATATATTGGGATTTCCAAAAGACATTTAATAAGATAACCACATGTCAGGCTATTTAATCAAACAACATCCCCTGGAGCTGGGGTGGTTCATGTGGATAAAAGCCTGATAAGCTAATAGAAGACAGAGTTGGGGTAAGAGGGTATTTTCAGGATGGTAAACTGCAATTATGGAATTCGACAGGGTTAGTACTGAGGACACAGTTATATTCAATAAATATTAATGACTTTGATGAGGGAAGTGAATATTTTGCAGAGTTTGCAGATGATACTTGGAAAGGTGGGAAGGTAAACAGTGAGGATAACACAAAGATTCCACAGAGGAATATTGACAGGGCAAGCAAGTGGGCAAAAATGTGGCAAATGGAATACAATGTGGGAAAATCTGCGCTTATACACTTTGACAGGAAAAATAGAGGAGCTGAATATTGTTCAAATGGAGGAAGATTGCAGTAAATTGTAGCACAAAGGAATTTAGGTATTTTTATTCATAAATTACAAAGAGCTAGCATATAAATTCAGTTGGTAATAGAGAAGATAAATGAATTGCTAGCTTTTATTTCAAGGAGAATAGATATGAAGGTAAGGAAGTCTTGCAAATACTATACAAGATACCTGGAATGATGTGAATTGTTGAGATCCCCTCACATAAGGAAAGATATACTGGCATTAAAGGCATTTCATAGAAGATTCATCAGGTTGATTACAAGAGCAGACAGATTTTCTTTAGTAGAGAGGTTGGGTAGATTGGCCCTGTACTCATTAGAGTTTTGGAAAATGAGAGGCAACCTTACTGAAACTTTTTTTTTGGTGGGGGTGCTTCTTGAGGAGGTAGATGTTGAAGAAACTGTTGCCATTGTGAGAGAATCTAGAGGCAGAGGGCATAGTCTCAGTGTAAGGTCACCCAGTGAGGACAGAGTTCACGTAGAATTTCTTTTCTCAGATGGTAGTAAATCTGCACAGCGCTGTGGAAATTGGCCATTGTAGAGAGAGACCGATTTAAAATCAGTAAGGGACTCGAGGGTTATGGGGGAAAAGACAGGAAAGTAGAGTTTAGAATTAGCAGATCAAACATGATCTCACAGAAATTTTGGATCTGTCTCGGTTTTACGGTCTTATGCGAATTCGTCAAAAGTGCAGGAGGCAGCCTTGCCAGTGCATTCTCTGAAGGATCTGTAACTTATTCTCAGAGTTGAAGGAGGATTGTGTGGTAGGGTCACCTTCTTGGCTTAAGATTTGCACTGGTATCTGAAGGAGACAGAAGAGAGAATGTAACACAAACAAGGGGTAGAAGTTCAGGTATATTTAGAAGACATTTACAGGAGCAGTAATGGGAGAGCAGCATAATAATGGACAATGATACTTACTTAGTTGCTGGAAAATGGAGGTTTCAGCATCACCACATATACATAGACTTGGGGTCCTTACCGGCCATCACCAGGATCCTCTCCTTGTGGAGGGAGAAGAAATAAATATCAGGCGACCCCTCACTGGTCATAGCTCTGTCCACTTTATTTCTGGATCATTTTCTTCCGCAATGAGGCAAACTTGGGGATTGAATGCGATGAAAGTGGATGGCACCGTTGTCAATACTGGTGGGGAAAAAACTGAAGTGGTGTCCCAAGTGAATGGGCAGCCATTTGTGGGTTTGGTGGTGGTGGTGGTGAGGATTGGCTGGGAGCAAGTGAGGGAAGAATATACATGTTGAAGTGAGAATGGTAGAGCATGAGCCTTTGTGGGAGGTGCGTGCAGAAACAGAGATGATGTGAGTGTGAGATAGCAGAGAGAAGATAAAGACACAACCTTGCAGAGCAGAGAATGCCATTGACCTTGTTGTAGAATTGCTGGGCATTCATCTAATGTTGAAACAGCACTGATGTACTGGCCTCAGATCATGCTTGCAGGGTCTGATGTCATAGTCCTTCTAAAGGCCCTTTAGGAAGAGGACAGCCGCTCTCTGTACCACCCAGTTCAGCTGAACTTCAAGATATCTGGCTGAAAAGCAGGGCTCCAATTTTCCTTTGTCTGATATGCCTGGGACAAATGACACAAACAATGCATGACTTCATCTGACTATCAGCACTCAACATTTTGCACAATTGCATTTTAAATATGGTGCTGGCACCAGAAATCCCAGGATGTCCCAGCAGTGACAAGTATTTCTCGTTATGCATGTATGTGAACAGAACAAGTGGGATACCACAGGGGCCTGGTACATCAGTAACTGGGATGATTATGTAAGAAATCCCGGTTATGCCTGCAAAGAGAAACCGTCCATGAAACTCATCAAAATTGACACGGCCAAATTCTGATAAAATTCAGCCTAAATTGTCTACTTACGAGACAGTAGCTGGGTTCCTAACAAGCTAAAACGTGAAATAATCTGGTGAGAAGATGAGTAGGTAAATTTCAAATTGATCAGTAATGAAAATGTTTTG
The DNA here is from genome assembly GCA_024137785.1 of Ginglymostoma cirratum. Taxonomy (NCBI): domain Eukaryota; kingdom Metazoa; phylum Chordata; class Chondrichthyes; order Orectolobiformes; family Ginglymostomatidae; genus Ginglymostoma; species Ginglymostoma cirratum. The sequence continues at coordinate 64,985,803 of JAHRHZ010000012.1, forward strand.
CTACAAAAGATGAAACACTGACTTCTTATCTCCGCAATTTGGGCTCAAAACCAGTTTGACTAACTGGCAAAATGCATTCCAGTCATAAAGGTCTATGTGACAGTGGGATGTTGCATCCACTTTTAATTTAGCATATTATACAAAGAAGCCACAATATAGCTGGTACAAAAAGAAAGAAAAATCACATATTGAAGAACTGCAAAGTGGTCTCTTGAGTTGACAAAAATTATTGGAGCAAGGGAGAAGGAATGGTCATTTTCATATAATTATGCCATTCTTGACTTGAAGTCTTTGATTAATTGATACCTAAGTCTGGAAGTATTGACAAATAAAACTTCTGCTTTTACTCTCAGATCATGTTTCAGGAACATACACTGTGGAGTTCCACAACCCCAGCTCATGACATTCTGTCTGTTCAAATCAATGAACAAAGACATGAGTTGGTAACAAATATTACATGATAAACTTTTAGAATGCAGAAGTCAAAGCAGAGAACTCTTGCCACTTATTTCTTCAATCATATTATCTTTCACATTGATGAACACAAAGTGCATATGCTTCTGTAGAAGTGAAGCCACAACACCTCTACAATGTCAGCTGTCAAAATAGATATACATTGCTCTTTTACAACTTCCAACCACAAATACATACACCACCACAGGATTCTTGAAAATTTTGAAATTTATAGGGGTGAAGAAATTGAATACCAGCACAAAACCTATGAAAAGATGGTCATGAAGTTGCAACGAAACTAGTTGTTATTTTTTCATTGTCACAGATAGTTATCCCCTAAGGTGATGATGCACTTTGGTGATTTCATTAGTGCCTTTCAGAAGATAATAGGAAAATACTTTTTTCTCCTGTATTTTTTCATAATCAGAAAAACATAATTTTTTGAATGTTCCTGACTGTTTCCTTTAAATAAATCAGCCTCTTTTCCTGCCATTGGTTACAGAGGCAAAAATAAGCATTCAAACAGACAACTAGCACATTTAAGCAGGGCAAAAAGAAATATTATCTTTTCCCTGGACAATCTTTTATCAGGCAAATTCATCCGAGAATGGAAAATATTAAGGAAAGGGACTTTCTGTTTCGTAACCCAGGCTTAAAAACTGCATCATCGTGGAACTGCTTGTTTGTTAATTGGTGTGCTTCTGCCTCACTAAGCTATTATTGCTGGACGCTACAATGGAAAATCCAGCCTTAAGTCTCTGAGAAAACCTGAGGATAAATGTCAGCCATAATACAAATTTAAACATAGGTTATCTAGTCACAAAATCAGATTATCTATCTACAACCTACATTTTCTGGATGCAATTTAAAATGTTCTATCATTTATTATTAAATATGGTGTTAAAATTGCTCCTGAAATTTAAATAAAAGCAAAGATGCTCTTATATAGTATATTGTCACACATCACGGGAAATCAAGCACACTATTCCTGGAGTCATCACAAAAGTTAAAGATTTTATGAAAGTATACAAAAGCTTTCTGATTCACCTATCTGTTTAAACCCTAATAAACAGAAAACAAAGTTAAACAGGTTGGGATTTTGCTCACTGGAGTTTAGAAGAATCTCAGGATTCTTATGGGACTTGACAGGGTAAATGCTGAGGGGATGTTTCCCTGCAGGAGAGAGTCTAGGACAGGAAAGTATTGTCTCAGAATGTAGGGGCGCCAATTTACATCTGAGAAGGGGAGGAATTTCTTCTTTCAGAGGATTGTAAATCTTTGGAATAGTCTGCCACAAACAGCTATGAGGGCAGAGTCCTTGTATTATATTTAAGGCCAAGATAGACAAATTCTTGATCAATATGAGAATCAAAGGTTGTGACAAAAAATGCAGGAAAGTGGACACGAGGAATGTCAAATCAACCATGATCCTAATGAATGGTAAGCAGGTTTGAGGGGCCAAATGTCCTACTCCTGTTCACATTTCTTGTGATTTTACATGGACCAGATCTCTGTACTGTCAAGAATGACTATTTATTACAAATAAGTAGATTCTAGCTATAGACAAGCGACCACAATATAAAAATCTATCAGTTTAAACTCCAGTTACCTTACAAAACTTCCCTACACACATACAGAAGACAAAGAAACATTCCTGTTATGAGTAGAAGGCAAAAAAAAAAAGAACTAGGGAGCAGTTCAAAGACCCCTATCCATAGATGATACTAGCCTTCATTGAAACAGGATTTGAGTTGCAAAGTAGGGATGTCTTACTGCAGTGATAGAGAGCCTTGGTGAGACCACACTTGGAATACTACATGGAGATTTGTTCTCCCTACCTGTGAACAGAAATATTGGTCATAAAGGAAGTGCAGTGGATGTTCACTAGCCTGATACTAGGGATGGCAAGACTGTCTTCTGAAGAAAGATTAGATCAACTGAGCCTGTACTCGCTAGCTTTTAGAAAGTTGAGCGGCATGAATGTGAAGATATCCACATTGTTAGCAAAAACAGTAAGACAGAAATACTATCTGAATGGCAATGGGTTGGGAAAGGTTGGGGGGTGCAATAAGATCTGGATTTCCTTGTACATCAGTCTCTGAAATTAAGGAAACCAATGTGGCAGACAGTGAAGAAGAAAAATGGTATCATTGTCTTCATGACGAAAGGATTCAAGTATGGGAGCAGTGATGAGATCAGCACTTGGAGTATTGTGTGCAGTTTATGTCTCCTCATCTGAGGGAGCCCAGAACTAGGAGTCACAATATAATAATACAGAGTAGGCCATTTAGGACTGAGATAAGGAAAATATTCTTCACCCAGAGAGTAGTGGGCCTGTGGAATTCTCTACCACAGAAAGCAGTTGAGGTCAAAACATAGAATGTTTACAAGATAGAGTTAGATATAGTTCTTAGGGTTAAAGAGACCAAAGGGTATGGGGAGAAAACAGGAACAGAGCACTGAATTGGATGATCAGCCCTTGAATGGTGGAGCAGGCATGAAAGGCTGAATGGCTTCCTCTTCTCCTGTTTTCCATCTTTCCAGCTGATTGAAATATATAGATTCTAATCAGGCTGGTCAGACCAGGTACAGAGAGGATATTTTCCCTGGTTAGGGAGTCTAGAACCAGGACACACAATTTCACAAGATGGGGTAGTCCCTTAAGACTGAGATGAGGAAAAACATTATCACTCAAAGAGTAGTGCACCTGCGCAATTCTCTAACACAGAAGGCTGTGAAGGCTGAGTCACTGAATATATCCAAGAAGGATATCGATTTTCTTTTAGAAAGGAGCATGGGGGCAAGGCAGAAATATGACGCTGAGATCTAAGGGATCACGTCTGAATGGTCTACTCCTGATATTAGTTTCTAAGTTGCAATGAACCTGCCATCACCCTCCAAATGCTGACCAACTCCATCATCCTCCAAACACAGACCCTCTAATGTGCTGTTTCATATGTTGATTTGAATGCAACTTAAAGGGATTTTGTTGTCGCTGTGGACAATCCAAAAGCCCTATGAACATCTGATTGGTTGACACAATCTTGCATTGATCTACTAACCCAATAGCATCAGTTAATTGAAAAAGTACCAATTTCTGAAGAAAACATTCTATGAGCTCTGATTGAAGTGAAAACTCTATCTCTGGGCTACACTGTCTTTGCACATTAATGACTCTCAGAGAAGTGAGTAAGAATTATCCAGTATTCAAGAGTTTTCTTATTCATCCCAACTGAATTAAAATACAGAATTAGAGTCCCTTAATCAATACAATTGGTGCATCAAAAGAGGGTCCACTCCAAAGGTAGACAATGACTAGAAATTCAGGAGAATTCGAGTGAGGAGAAGAAGTATTCAAGCATGTAATTGGTTTTAATGACAGATTTTATATTACAAAAAATTTCCCTCAGGATACAACACAATTTCCAAAATTGCAAAGTGTCTCCATAATGCATCGTTCAGAATCATTTTGCCCAGCCCAGCAATTCTGATCAATAACCTTCAGCTCCCCAAGAGCCCCAGACACCAGGCCAGTTATCTATCATGTATCTACTACCAATTCACTTTTGATAGTATCTCCTAAGCACAGCCTGTAAAAAGAGAGATATGGCAACTATCACTCAGAACTCAAAAGAATTAATGCTTGATTGTAACCATAACTGAAAAGCTTTTTTGTGGTGCACAAACATTTTTACTCCTTCTATTTTCTCATTTTATGGTGCATTTATATCGAAATATATAGTGTTGCATAGAAGGCCAGTGAAATAAATAGAAAATTTTATGACCAGTTTCCAATTTAGCACGGTTCCATGTGGGATACCCCAATTTGTAAAGCTCCTAGGTGAAGGGGGATGAATGAGCCATCCTTCATTATTTACCCATTCATTTGGTCTATTGGAACAAGGTTTATCTAGAAAGGGATCCTATCCCTTGTGGTTACCTTTCTCCCAGATCAAAATAATATGTTTTTTGAAAGAAGTCAAGTTGCTCAGGCTTTCTTGAGTTAGGGAAAGATTGAGTTTGTTTGTTACTAAATATGAGAAGAAAAAAATGCAACGCAAATATACACTGATTAGAAATGAGAGGCAAGTTCAATAAAAGATACAAGTTTAAAAAAATTGAGATCAGTGTCTGAGCTCTACAAAGAGTAGACAATGGGATTTTGCAGCTTTGTGTTAGGCAATACGATTATCGCTGGTGATGATAGGTGAGCAGTTGATTTTGAGATGCTTGGATTTTCAGGTCAACTGAAAGGTCTTTATCTGATTTTGACTGTGGTCTTGCTCACTTTCTGGCTTCCAGGAAAGACAGATCTTTTTTTCTTTATATCTGGACCATCACAGCATACACCTATATCCACTAACAGATACAGATAAGCATTGAAATTGGTTTTTAATCACCATTCTTGTGCATTCTTAAAAGGAGGAAACACAACCATGCCTCTTACTCAAACTGTCTCATTTCTCCCATTATGTTCACAATCTGAAACAACTCACTAGAGATTACAGTTCAGTTTGCAGGCCATTTCTCCCTTTGAAGCACTTCTCTTTGAAGCTTCTGTCAGAAGAGAAATTCCAGGGTCTTTCTTGAGACTGACAATAATCTAAATGGATCTTCCAGACAGTCAGTGAAGTACATAACTCAAAATTTACATTCAAGGTATTATTTATTGGCTGTATGTCCTCTTTTTAAAATCATCTGTTGCAATTAAAAATTATGTAAAAGCCATAGCCAATCCTGGGTCTTTATCTGTCATCAAGATGAAAGGTCTGGAAATATTTTATGTCTCAGATATTGCACAGTGAAACTCATGCTCACCAAGTGCAGAAGGAATGGGTTTAACAGAAATCTGAGATGATGTGCTTCAGAGAGGAGTTTGGTGGTTTAGGTGGAAGTTTTAGAAAAAGAGCAGAACAAAGGTGCAATTCTCATATTTAAAGGTTATTGCGCAGTTAAAAAGCTAAACAGTGTTTTGGAAGAGTGACTAACATGCCTAATGCATCAGAGAGGAAAAGGTGCCTTGTTACATTACTTTTCCGTGAAGTTGAGATTTCTGAAGTACTCCTTGAAGGCTGTGAATGTGCCCTTTGGCAAAATGCCTTCTTTCTTCCTCTTCTTTCAGGTTTTCCTCAATTCTCCATCTTGTCATTCAATCCCAAAGGTAAATCTACTGCACCTACTTATGACTGCAATAAAATGTTTTGAAGTCAGACGGAAACAATCCAGCACTGGCTATCCTTTCTCAGACTTTTCTGAATTCAGTTGTAGAATACAGCAAATAAGCAAAAAAAAATGTGCAGAGCAGCTGCCTGAAAGGATAGGTAATAAGGCCATATGTATTGATAAGTCCTTTTAATTAGCACTTTTGCAAATTTAGTGATGCTTGTTAGCATTGTGATTTACTGAATGAATTTATTTACATGATAAGTTGGCTGATAGGGCAGCCTAATTGCTCAAAGAAAAGCTACAACAATCATATAGAGATAGAAAGAATTGCAGATGCTGTAGTCAGAGGCAACACAGCGTAGAGCTGGAGGAACATACCAGACCGGGCAGCATCATAGGAGCAAGAAAGTTGAAATTTTGGGTCAAGACCCTTCTTCAGAAATCTGAAAACCCTTTTGAAGAAGGGTCCCAATCCAAAACGTCAACCTTCCTGCTCCTGTGATGCTGCCTGCCCTGCTGTGTCCCTCCAGCTCCACACTGTGTTGTCTACAAGAATCATACGGCTCTATTTCAAACATTATAATAAATGTTGTTAATACTTTTGTAGAGTGCCCTAGACCCCTACAGAAGACTATTTAATATGGCAGAATGACTGCACATAGATGTTGCTTGTCACAGTAAACCTTTACCCATTTAAGCATGTAGTCTTCAAGCAGAGAGATCGCATTTGTACGCCAAGGCTATATGTACTATTGCTTAGTTGTAGAACTCTGAAGTCAGCACATGCATTTTTGGGCAGAGTTATAATTAATTTTGGTTTCAATATGCAATATTTTCTAATTATGATACAACTGCAGAATAGTTTGGCTGTCAGTTAGTGTTGGCTCTGTTTTCTTGCAATGCATTTTTAATGCACTATGAGCATTTTGTCAAAAGTGTTTCAAAAGCTCATAAAGCAAACAGCAGGTGGATAATTAACTGTACAAAATGTCAACTTAAAGATTGTTTACTTAATTAATTCTAATTTTATTATCCTAGAGGAAAGTGCCCTCGTGTCCCAGGACATGATAACAAGTGATATGCATTCTGCCAAAAAAATGTATAAATAAATGTCACATGCGGTTCTTTTGGCACAGTGATAGTGTAACCCTACCTCTGAACCAAGAGATCTGGGTTCAAGTCCCACCTGCTCCAGGTGTCACAACATCCTCAAACAGATTGATTACAAATTTTTTTAAAAAGCAAGCGAACTATGACCATGAGAGATAAAAGGTACTGCAGATGCTGGAGAATCCGAGATAACAAGGTGTGGGGCTGGATGAACACAGCAGGCCAAGCAGCATCATAGGAGCAGGAAAGTTTGACGTTTCAGGCCTAGACCCTTCATCAGAAAATGTTTCATCAGAAAACTATGACCATGGGTCATTTGGTGAAGGGTGTAAAAGAAAATGATCAGTTGTGTGTAAGAGCACTTCTGGATATTAATAAACTGGTACTGAGCTATGGGGCCTCTTGTAGTGTAGTGGTAGCATCCCTAATTCTACGCCATGAGCCTTGGTTTCAAGTCCCACCTAATTCAGAGGTGTGCTTTAACATCTCTGGACAGGTCGATTTGAAAATATCTATAAATGAATTATGCAAAAGAAAACCCAAAGACATGAAGTTACGTAGTTCCTTTCATCTCCAAAGCACTTGACACAGCAAATATGCACTTTTAGCATGTGGTGACTATTGTAATATGGGAAACATGACAAGCAATTTGTGACTGAAATTGACCACAAGCAACTTTGTAACATTGATTAGTCAGGACAGTGGTGATAATTTACTATTCTTTGAAATTGCATCATGGAATCATTTATACCACCTGAAGGGGCAGATGGTAACTCCATTTAATGCCTCATCTGAAAGTCAGCACCTCCAATATTGTAAAACTCCCCTTGATACCGCTCTGGAATGTCAACACAGACTTATGGACCTAAGTACGCTGTGGCAATTTTTTAATCCTTGATCCATGACCTTGGAGGTGGTCTGAGGGGTGGCATAATATTGAGGGGCAAAAATGGAAGTCACTGGAAAAGCTCAACAGGTCTGGCAGCATCTGTGTGGAAAAATCAGAGTTAATGTTTCAGGTCCAGTGACCCTTCTTATTGTGGGGGTTGACTTCAAAACTCGACTCTGACATCATGTCACACCGCAGATGAAAGCATTATGAGGGATTGGCCACATGGTGAGTCAAGAGAGTGCATGGATCAGAACATGTCATAATTAAGGCTGCATCTGTTTACCAGGAGTTAAGCACCTCTTTCAATTCTACACAAAGGTCATGGGTACCTTGCAGCGTCAGAGCCCCTGCAGTTATATGAAGGTGACAAATCAATTCAGTGCTAACTTGAGCAGCTGGCAGATCAAGCAGCATACCTTCAGAAGAAGGTTAAAATAGTGCAGCCTTAACAAATTTTTGCAAAGAGAGAGCATTCAAGCTTTGGAGTTGAACCTTTCTGAACTTGAGGGATAAGATGGGATCATTGTAAGAAGCATCTGGGAGTGTGGCTCTTGAGACCAATGGTTTCACCTGCCATGGGCATCATGCACTCTGAGAACAGGTTTTCCAAGGAGGAGGACCTGAGAGGAAAGGAGCTATAGTCAAAGGGATCTGTACAGTGGGAGCCTCATAGTCATCTGAAAGGGCAACCCTTACATCAGGAAACGGGAGAGTCCACAGTGGGGATTGCAAGCCAGCTCCACTGTGATAAACAAGGCGCTCTGAAGACTGCAGCTTTTCTAAGAGGCCATCATAGATCTTTGTGCCATGATGAAAGATGAGTGGAATTCTAGTGGTATTGGTGGTCACCTGATGCCAGTGATGATGACACCGTGGCTGTCTTTTAGTACTTGAATCAAAAGGAGTTCATGTACTGGTTCAAGTAATTAAGAAGGCAAATTTTGATGTGTATGAAAAGGGGAATACAGAAAAATGTAGCAACAGTTTTATAGAGCTTCGGCAAGACCACATCTGGAGTGCCGAATAGTTTTAGTCTCCTTATTTGGAAAAAATACAATTTCATTTAAAGAGTTGTATGTGCTGTGATGCCAACCAATATCACCTGTAGTTGGGGTACTTCTCCACCACAATTACTTTTCCTTAGCCAGACAAAAGGGCCTATTTATTTTACAGTGGTGGAGGAGATCTACTAGCTCTTGTATTGAACAAGATGTATTTTATTGCATGTTAGCAATAAGGTACAAGTTACATTGGTAAGTTACACGTTGTTAATAAGACTATAGGGAGTCCTCTGAAAATAAGTTTTCACTCTGCAAGATCCTAAGATGCTCAAGTCCCCTTGAAGTCGTCAGGTTGGATGGAGCTTACTCCAATCCCCAGCATGAATCCTTTCAGAACCATACAATATAGAGCCATAGAGTATGGAAACAGGCCCTTCAGCCCAACCAGTCCGTGCCAACCATAATCCCAGACTAAACTAAACCCACCTGCCTGCGCTTGACTCACATTCATCCAAAGCTTTCTTATTCATGTACTTATCTAAGTGTCTTTTAAACATTATAACTGTATCCACATCCATCACTTCCTCTGGAAGTTCATTCCACACCCAAACCACTCTCTGTGCAATCAAATTGACCTTCATGTGTTTTTTTAAATCTTTCTCCTCTCATCTTAAAAAAAATGCCCCCTATTCTTGAAATCCCCTACACTGGGGAAAAGACACCTGCCATTCATTTTCGCTATATTCCTCATGATTTTATAAATCTCTACAAGGTCACCCCACAAACTCCTATATTCTGGTGGAAAAAGTCCCTGTCTATCCATCCTCTCCTTATAACTTAAACCCTCTATTCCTGGCAGCATCCTGGTAAATTTCTTCTGCACCCTCTCCAGCTTAATAATATCCTTTCTATTATAGGGTAACCAGAACCAGACACAGTACTCTTGCCAAGGCCTCATCAACATCCTGCACAACCTTAACATACCATCCCAACTCCTATACTCAAAGGTCTGAGCAATGAAGGCAAGCGTGCTAAACACCTTCTTAATGACCCTATCTGTATGTGATGCAAACTTCAAAGAATTGTGTACCTGAACCCTTAAGTCTCTCTGTTCTACAACACTACCCAAGGGCCTATGTTTAATTATTTAAGTCCTGCCCTTGCTTGTTTTACCAAAATGCAACACCTCACATTTATCCAAATTAAATTCTATCTGCCACTCTTCAGCCATTTGACCCAATTGATCAAGATCCCTTTGTTATCTTAGACAACTTACTCCGCTGTTCACTAGACAACAAATTTTGGTGTCATCTTCAAACTCACTAACCATGCCCTCTGTATTCTCCCGAAAAGCTTTTTCTCCCCATTGTCAACAGTATTGTATTATCGTATTTAATAATATTTACCACTGCCTAATATCTCAGTCAAGATTCTGCCTTCATTAAGTCTAATCACTAGTCTTCCAGAAGGTCTGACAGCATCTTTTGAGAGGGAGAGAAACAAAGTTGACGATTCAGGTCCAAGATGACAGGACTTTCCAAATAAAAGTCATATTAAACTTGAAATGTTGATTCTATTTGTCACCACAGATGCTGTTAGAGCTGTTCAGCTTCTCCAGCACTTTCTGTTTTTATTTCATATTTCCAACATCCGCAGTCCTTTATTTTTATTCTTCCAGAATATATTCTCCTTGGACTTGGAATATTGATTGGTCTTTGCCTTGAAGACTGTTGACCTTGATTCTGTTCTTAACCCTGCACTGTGTGTAAAGACACTCCACACTACTTTTTATCTCTTGGATATGCTTCATTGAGCATATTATTCCAGCTAAACTAGGTAGCTAGTCCCTTTACCTTATCTGGAGGACCAATAGTTAACTAACTTCTATCGTAGAGAAACTCTTCCCTGCTGAACAAGTTAGTTACCCCCTTTATTCTGCAGGGGACCATTAATCTGATGCATTTCTTTCATGGAAGATGGCTGCTCTATTGAAACTGGTAATTTCTTTATTAGCCATATCCTGTATTTCTGAGCCATACAATTACTTGCTAACTGTGGATTGAATCTGTGGACATTGACCATCCCACATTAGTGTTGGCACACATGGAGCCATTTGCAGCCCACCTTCAATCTGTAAATATATCTTAATTCTCAAAGAAGTAATACATGAGCGTTTGAGTATAAAAACATTTGACTTCAACTTGTGAATTGCGTTGAATGTCTTCATTTGCCTATGTTGTTGACTTATTGGTGAATCTAGCATGTTTATATCCTCAGTCAAAAAACTCGAGGATTGCTGTGGACTTAGATCTGGGAGAGGAAGAACTTGTGTTCTTCTATCAATTGCATAAAATTTGAATCTGCTTTTACAATTTGTTCACCAGGCTATGGTCCTGCCTGAATCATTTTGGTTAAAGACTGATCAATGAGCTCAAGTGAGTTGCATTGTTCATTTTTTTTTCTGCTCATCTCAATCTTCTTGCAAACCCTTCTGGGTTCAGTCATCTGAACTTTATTCAGTTACGGCAAGATTGTTTTCTAGTACTGACAATGCTATGCAGTCTCAGTTCTCAAATAAGTGATGAGATCTTCAATTTCCCCTGAGAACTCGGGCCATCACATTGCTGACTAAGGCCTGGCTTCATACCTGGTGAACCCTAAAAGAACCCTAAAGGTGTATCATTCCAGAGCATCGTCCTGAAGGGAATATGGAACAATAGGTCTACCATACACAGTTAAGTCATCTGTGATCATGAAATGCTGTAGGTGTTCAAAGTATGTGTTCTCAGCCAATTCACTGGTCTTTTAGTCTGGTCACCTTTCAACATAATACCAGTGAATGGTGGCACATTTTTATTCCATCTTTTATTCTTGTTGAATCTGCTTCAGCCCCGTTAGCTTTCTGGCCACTGGTACAGCCTGGCCATGTAAAACATATTTCTCATGCCATCACAGCTAAATTCAACAGATTATTTATTCTTTTTGGGTTCCACCATGAGTCAGGGAAATCCAATGAAGAATTCTACCAGATCCCCCCTGACAATTTAACAAATTTGCTCACGATAGACCAATTGTTCTTTGACTCGATTGTCTTTGGACAGGCTTGGAATAATTCTGTCTCTTTTGATCTGTTCATTATCCATTGGAATTAACTGAACTCCTTCTGTAACATCAAAAAGGTTGAAGTATAGGCACACATGCATGCTTTAGAGTTAAGACTCCTGATGGTGAATTACATGTACAGCCACTCCTATCTTCTTCCCTTTAAGTTCCAGTTTTGCTTATTACATTCCTTTAATCTTGAGTGCTGTTCAACCTGCACCATGCAATTTCAACCCTATATGATAAAGTTACTGATTATTCCTTCATGCTAAATGAACTGTGATAAGGTTGTCCTTATCCTGTCTGGAATACCCTGTGTGTCTTACTACATTCTGTTTCGAGCATAATCTGAATAGCTTTCTCCAAAGTCAACTCTTCTGTGGACTATAATAAATCTGGCAAAGTCTCATCAGTTATATGAGAACAGCAAATCTGTTTCTCATAAATTCTTATTTCAAAGCACATAGTCATAATTTTATCCTAATTTGTAATGATAATTAATGAAATTACCTGTAGATTCCCCTCGATGCTAAATTTGTGTTAAATGTTGCTCTTTCAAGAATTTTGTTTGTTCTCAGATTAACGTAATTGTCAAAAGCTTCTAGAACTTTATTAAATGTACCTATGTTGTTTTTATGTTTTGATGAGCTATAATGTCGCTAGCTATACTTCCTGGTGAACACAATAGTATATTGTTCAATTTGTGAGTTAATGTGTAACTTGGAAGCAATTCTGTATCATAAGAACTCTATTCTCCAGGACATCAATTTCTCCATTTATTTTAGTCAACTTTAAAATTAAATCTATGAGGCAGTATTATTTATTTTGTCATTTCTTCCTTATATAATTTTAATTCTTTTTGCATTAAAGTTTTTAATTCTGTAGAATCTCATGCTGCTCTACTCTCCCAAATAGATTCTTTCTTCTTCAGTACAGCAATGTCTTTTATTTTCCTCACCTTAGAAGTTTTCTAACTCTGTAGTATAGCAGTGCTTTATCAAAGTACAGCAAATTAAAGTTTTCCTAATGTTTTGTGGTCAAAAAGAAGGTTTTGTACCTTCTGCAGCCAAAGTGGAGATTTCCTGCTTCCTCATGGGAAAAAAAATGGATAACCTTCCATCTTTCATAAACTAAAAAAAATCATACGACATCCTTTTCCCCAAATAAAGCCTTTTACATCAGCCTTAAGAAATTCTTCCCACCTGACCGGCAATTTAAATTATGGATCATTGATTTTTATTGCAGTCTCATTATTACCTTCTGTTAGGCTCTCTCTCTTTAGGCTCATAAATTGCCCTGTTGTCACCTTAGTCCCAATTTGCAATTCTATCAGTGCTGCAACCATTGATATTTCTACGGCCTTTGATTTACTTCCTGTAACTGGGTCCTGTGGCGGTGTCTGATCCTTTTTTAACTTGCAGCCTTCTCAAACCAGTCTGTGCTTCACTTTAAAGTTTCCCTTCGCTCAATGGGTACTTTTAACTTTACTCATGAAACTCCGATGCCTGACCATGGTTAAGCTGAGCCGTTAGTCAGGACTGTTCCAACAGACCCTTGCTTCTGGATGGAATTTATAGCTGGCAGGTTTGACTGGTTTCTAGCTCATACCTGCTTCTGTATTTCTCTAATCTGGCTTGAAGCAAAAAACTTTACTATTGAGTTTTTTTTTAATCGTTGATCTTTCCTCAAGTTTGCCTGCAGGCTGGTGGACTGTTCAGCTGCTGCAGCTGCCAACTGTATGCATGTAAAATTTTTATGTCCATAAACATCTAGTACTGCTCCTGTTTTCAATGGAATTCTGAGATAACAAGGTGTAGAGCTGGATGAACCCAGCAGGCCAAGCAGCATCAGAGGAGCAGGAAGGCTGATGTTTCAGGCCTAGACTTGTGGTTTTAGCCTTTTGTTATTAAGCAATAATGTCCACTACTATTATTACATTCTATGTGCTACAATGGCGTAGCTTGCTGCCATCTTCCTCTTTCCTTGACGTGTCTAAGGGCCTAATTGGTTTACAGTAGCAAAGGTAGAACACAAATGAGTCTTATTGAGAAGAAGTTATTGTCTTAAACAAGATGCATTTATTGCATAATAGCAATTATTAAGTTAGATATTGTTACTAAAGCCATTGGGAAACTTGTGGACGTACACTTTCACCTTACAAGATAGTAAGGAGCTCTGTTTTCCCTACAGTGTGGAAACAGGCCCTTCAGCCCAACAAGTCTACACTGACCCTACAGCATCCCATTCATACCCCTATAACTCACCTAATGTAAGCATCCCTCAACACTACGGACAATTTAGCCTGGCCAATCCACCTAGCCTGCACGTCTTTGGACTGTGGGAGGAAACCAGAGCACCTGGAGGAAACCTACACAGACACGGGGAGAATGTGCAAACTCCACACAGGCAGTTGCCCAAGGTTGGAATCAAACCTAGGTCCCTGATGCTGTGAGGTAGCAGTGCTAACCACTGAGCCACCATGCTACCCAGAATGGTTGGAGCTTATTGCACTTTCCAGCCCTTTCAGAACCTAATATAACATGAAGAAGATCAGAGAAGATTCACTAAACTCTTTCTCTGATGAGGGGGATATCTCATGAACAAAGGTTGAAGATGTGTCCATTGCCTCTTAGAAAATGAAAGCTAGTCTGATAGAAACATGTACAATCCTGAGGGGAATTGATAACATGGACAATGGGAGCATGTATCTTTTTGTTGGAGACTAGAATTAGGGGATACAATATAAGAATAAGATTTCTCCCTTGAAAGACCTGCAATAAGGAGAATTTATTTATCTACTAGATCATTATTGATATGTGGAATTCTCTTCACCAGAAAGTGCTGGAAGCTGGGTAACTTCCGAGCTAAGTTAGATATACGTTAGGTTGACAAGGGTGTCAAGGGTTAGGGGGCATCAAACAGGAAAGGGGAGTTGAGACTATTACATTAGCTATGATATTATTGAATGGTGGCACAAACTCATTGCACCCAATGGCTTATTCTTGCTGCTGAGGCCTATGTTTTATTATTTATTTAAACGCAGCTAGCACTCTGTCAATTTTGCTGCCCATCTTCCCACGTTATGGGGTATATCTGAGGGTAGGTGGAAATTTTGTGACCTGGGCCCTAGTTACATGGCCTCCTTGCTACAAACCCATCACCTCACACACACCCAGCGGAGTCACATAAAATCCAGCACCTGAAGATGCCTGGATCCATCCAGACCAGCATTTTAATGTGGCACAGAAAGGTCTTTTGTACTTGTCGTGGTGTGCTGTGCTGTGCTGTGCTCAACATAACCTGGTGCTATGGACTGGGCACAAGGAATCCTCAGACATGGAAGATGATCAGGTAATAAATGGCCCGACACAATATCGAGAAAGACATGAGGGTCAGGAGGTGCTCATACATACATGATTTGGATGATCACCTTCAAAGATCCAGCTTCAAACTCCCCTGTTGCTTCTTACCTCACATGAAAGCAAGCTGCAGGATCAAAAAGAATGCTGTTGCTTGAAAATGACAGGCACAAGACTGATTCAAGCATCAGTTAGGCTGTCCTTTTTTGGGGGTATTCAAATACGCCCGTTCTAGAGCTACTGGCAGATGCAAATTAGCCAGGCTGCATCCATTCCTCTTACAGGAAGGACCTGATTCCAGAGACTGTGTGGGATTTCCCTTCCCAACTACTGCATCCTCACAGTTAGCTATTTGTCAACCCCCACGAGAACCATAGATCGTCACAATGGCAGAATGAATAACACCATTGATTCATGTATGGTGATGCAGTCATTTTGCCCACGCAGTCTTCAGATCATTCTGATAGCTATTGACCTCCTGAGCGACATCTCTCCAGGCTTGCCTAGGCAAAGAGATTTCATCCTCCTGTCCCTGGTGAAAAGCTGTATAGGTTGCTTCTAGCCCAAAATAATTTAGTCCAAATTAAGATATCCATGTTTCTGGTCTAATTAGAATAGTCAGTGGGAAATGGAGAAGAAAATTTGTAAGGACATCTCAGTTATCTGTAAGAATAGTGGAGTTGTAATGGTAGGGAATTTTAACTTGCCAAACATAGACTGGGAATGTCATAGTGTTAAGGGCTTGGATGGAGAGGAATTTGTTAAGTGTGTACCAGAAAATATTCTTATTCAGTATATGGGTCTACCTACTAGAGAAGGAGCAAAACTTGATCTTTTCTTGGGAAATAATGCAGGAACGTGACTGAGGTGTCAACGGGGGAGCACTTTGGGGCAAGTGATCATAATTCTATTAGTTTTAAAATAATTGCTGAAAAGGATAGACCTGATCTAAAAGTCAGAGGAAGGCCAATTTTGACAACATTCAACAAGAACATTCAAAAGTTGATGGGGACAGATGTTCGCAGGTAAAGGGATGGCTGGAAAATGGGAAACCTTCAAAAATGAGATAACGAGAGTCCAGGGACAGTATATCCCTGTTAAGGTGAAGGACAAGGCTGGTAGATATCGGGAACACTGGATGACGAGAGAAATTTAGGTTTTGGTCAAGAAGAAGAAAGCATATGTCAGGTATAGACAGCAGGGATCAAGTGAATCCCTGGAACACTATAAAGGCAGTAGGAGTATACTTAAGAAGGAAATCAGGAGCAGAAAAAGGGGACATGAGATAGCTTTGGGAAATAGTGTTAAGAAGAATCCAAAAGGTTTCTACAAATACATTAAGGACAAAAGGGTAACTAGGGAGAGAATAGCGCCCTTTAAAGATCAGCAAGGCTGCCCATGTGTGGAACCACAGGAGATAGGTGAGATACTGAACGAGAATTTTGCATCAAGTGTTTACTGTGGAGAAGGATGTGGAGAAGAAATAAATAGCGACATCTTGAAAAATGTCCATACTACAGAGGAGGCACTGCACATCTTAAGATGCACAAAGGTGGATAAATTCCCAGAACTGGATCAGATGTACTCCAGAACTTTGTGGGAAGCTAGGGAAGTGATTGCTGAGCCCCTTGCTGAGATATTTGTATCATTGATAGCCACAGGTAAAGTGCCAGAAGGCTGGAGGTTGGTTAACGTGGCACCATTATTTAAGAAAAGTGGTAATTAAAAGCTAGGGAACTACAAGCTATATAGTTGGATGTTGTCTATATTGACTTCAGAAAGGCACTGAACAAGGTTCCTTGTGGTAGACTGGTTAACAAGGTTAGATCACATGGAATACAGGGACAACTAGCTATCTGGACACAAAATCAGCCAGAAATTAGGAGACAAAGGGTGGTGGTAAAGGGGAGGCAATGGCCTCGTGGTATTATCGCTGGACTGTTAATCCAGAGACCAGACAACATTCTGGGGACCTGGGTTGAATCCCACCACAGCAGATGGTGGAATTTGAATCCGATAAATATCTGGAATTAAGAATCTAATGATGACTGTGAATGAGTTGTCGATTGCCAGATAAACCCATCTGGTTCACCAATGTCCTTGAGGGAAGAAAACTGCTATCCTTACCTGGTCTGGTCAACGTGTGACTCCAAATCCACAGCAATGTGGTTGACTCTTATCTGCCCTCCTGGCAATTATAGGTGGGCAATAAATGCTGCCTAGCCAGCAATGCCCTCATCCACTGAATGAATAAAAGAAAAAAGAATTGTTTTTCAAATTAGAGGCCTATGACCAACTGTGTGCTGCAGGGACCGGTGCTGGGTCCACTGCTTTTTGTTATCTATATTAATGATTTGGATATGACTATAGGGAGTATGGTTAGTAAATTTGCAGATGACACAAAAATTGGTGGCGTAGTGCACAGCGAAGACGCTTACCACAGAGTACAACAGGACCCTGATCAGATGTGCCGATGGGCCGAGGAATGACAGATGTAGTTTAATCTAGATAAATGTGAGGTGCTAAATTTTGGTTGGGTAAATCAGAGCAGGACTTAGTGGGAAGGTCCTGGGGAGTATTGCCAAACAAAGAGACCTTGGAGTGCTGGTTAATAGTTCCTTGAAAATGGAGTTCAAGTAGACAAGGTGGTGGAGAAGGCATTTGGTATGTTTGCTCTTATTGGTCAGTGCATTGAGTATACTAGTTGTGACATCATGTTGTGGCTATACAGGACATTGATTAGGCCACTTTTGGAATATCGCATTCAATTCTGGTCTCCCAGCTACAGAAAAGATGTGTGAAACTGGAAAGGGTTCTGAAAAGATTTCCAAGGATGTTGCCAGGGTTGGAGAGTTTGACCTATATGTAAAGGCTGTATAGGCTGAGACTATTTTCCCTTGAGCATCGGAGACTGAGGTGTAATCTTATAGAGGTTTATAAAATCATGAGGGGCATGGATAGAGGTGAATAGTCAAGATCTTTTCCCTAGGGTAGAGGAGTCCAAAACTAGAGGGCACAGGTTTAAGCTGAGAGGGGAAAGATTTAAAAAGGACCTAAGGGGAAACTTTTTCACGCAGAGGGTGCTGTGTTTATGGAAAGAGCTGCCAGAGGAAGTGGTGGAGGCTGGTACAATTAGAACATTTATAAGGCATCTGGATGGGTATATGAATAGGAACAAGGGATATGGGCCAAATGCTGGCAAATGAGACTAGATTAATTTAGGATATTTGGTCAGCATGGATGAGTTGGGACCAAAGGGTCTGTTTCCATTCTATACATCTCTGTGACTCTATAACCCTGTAAGAGTATTAAGAACATAAGAACATAAGCAGTAGGCCTTCTAGCCCTTTGAGCCTGCTCTGCCGTTCAATAAGATCATGGCTGATCTTTTTGTGGACTCAGCTCCACTTACCTGCCCACTCACCATAACTCTTAAGTCTTTTACTGTTAAAGAATCTATCGATCTTTGCTATAAAGACATTCAACAAGGTAGTATCACTGCTTCACTGGGCAGGGAATTCCACAGATTCACAACCCTTTGGGTGTAGAAGTTCCTGGTTTACTCAGTCTTAAATCTGTTTCCCCTTATTTCGAGGCTATGCCTCCACTTCTTGCTTCACTTGCCAGTGGAAACAACCTGCCAGCTTCTACCTTATCTATTCCCTTCATAATTTTATATGTTTCTATAAGATCCCCCCTCATTCTTCTAAATTCCAGTGACTATAGTCTACTCAATCTCTCCTCATAAGCCAACCCTCTCAAATCCGGAATCAACCTAGTGAATCTCCTCTGAACCTCCTCTATTGCCCATGCATCCTTTCCCATGTATGGAGACCAAAACTGTACACAGTCTTCCACATTTGGCCTCACCAGCACTCTATACAGCTGTAACATAACTTCCCTGTTCTTAAACTCTATTACTCTAGCAATAAAATACAATATTCCATTTGCCTTTTTCGTTACCCACTGTAGCTGCAAACCAACTTTTTGTGATTCATACACAAAGACACTCAGGTCCCTCTGCACAGAAGCATACTGCAAATCTTCACCATTTAAATAATAGTCTACTTTGCTGTTATTCCTACCAAAATAAATGACCTCACCTGCACACTTTGCTCTACCGCTCATCATAGTGCCACCTGCAAACTTTGATACACTGCACTTGGTCTCCAACTCCAAATCATCTATGTAAATTGTAAACAATTGCTGTCCCAGCACTGATCCCTGAGGCACACCACTAACCACTGATCGCCAATCAGAAAACACCCATTTATCCTCACTCTTTGCTTTCTGTTAGTTAACCAATCCTCTATCCCTGCCAATACATTACCCATAACGCTGTGCGCCTTTATATTATGCAGCAACCTTTTGTGTGGCATCTTGTCAAACACTTTCTGGAAATCCAGGTATACCACATCCACCAGTTCCCCGCTGTCCACTGCACTCGTAATCAAAGGATTCCAGTAAATTAACCAAACATGACCTGCATTTCAAGAACCCATGCTGCGTTTGCCAGATGGGACAATTTCTATCCAGATGTCTCACTATTTCTTCCATGATGATAGATGATCGATTCAAGTGTTGTTAAGTGAACAACGGTGTTTATTGTGTTATTCCAACTATTTACAGATTGCACGAGTTTAACTTTGATTACCACCATGCCTTTTAGGCATGTACCAGTCCCAAGTCTGTCTCCTTTATTACTCTGACCACGTCCCCCTGACATCATCACAGTTGTTGGTGCTTACTATACTCAATAAAATCTTTGCTTTTACAGAACCTTTCACACACGCATGCAATAAGAACCTTCTGCCTTGTCCCAGTAGCTTGCAGAATGACATGCAAGAATTCATCACTGAACAGCTGGAATCTTCCTTCTATCTTGCCACCAATCATCTCAGCCCTCACTCCTTCTGAATGTTTGTTTCAATAATCAATAGACATTTGCACACTGCCAGGCTGAGACTGTTGCCTGAGTTCCAGGTTAGGCTAGGGTCTCCAGTGCAGGCTGGGGTCTTTGTAGGAATCTTGTACAACAAGGCTGCCTTCAGATGTTTTCTGAGAGTACTAACAACCCTGTAAAATGTTGCCAGCACTTTCAGCTGCACAGCCTGCCTCTCTGTCCACCTCTGTCCTGGAAACAGTTGGCACTGGCTGCCTTCCAAACTAGCTGATGGGTGTGAAATAGCGTTCCAATCAAGGATCAGGTCACAAGTACCAAATGAACCCACTACTGGACCTGGCAGAGGTACCTCAGATTTCCAGGGAAATTCCCCATCCTGCAGCGGGGCCGGGAATCCACACGTTTCTGACTCAGAGGCAAAAGTGTGAACCAACTAAGCTACAGCTGACATTAAGCAGCAGGATAGTGGCAATAAGCTCTTGCTGTTGCTCTCCAGGAGTCGTGTGGCCGCTGATTGTAGTATGTGTTGATTTTTTGTGATAATATAAGACTGTTTTACTTCTCTCCTGTTTGGCTTCAACCCAGGAGAGATATAAAATGGGATGCAAAACCGCTCACAAATTTTCCATTACTACATAAAGTTAAAATCCACCCCACTCTAGCTCCAGGTTACAGCTTCAAAAATAATATTAATGTCAGTTGTTATCTTTCCTTATTTCCATGTGTTAGTGGTAGTGAGCTCAGAGAATTTTGATTGGGCTGTAGGTTGGGAAGTTGATCGGAGTAATGATTTGGGAGCTTAACTTTTCAGAATGGTGCTGCTAGTACAAAACAAGCCAAAAGAAAGTGGTTTTGAAATATAAAGAACTTCATCTCAAACTACGGAGAATACAGGGAAACAGAGACCTTATTATGCAGGCATGTTACTTTTGATTTGGTAAATCTCAACTGATTACGGCATCTGTTTCTCAGAGGGCGTGATTAATAATTAAAACCTTCTGGGTTGCAAACCTAACTGTCATAATGCAGTGACAGCACTACATATATTAGTAGCACGGCTGCTTAAATTTCAACTGGAATTCCGTTTATACTTCAGGCCTTGAAAATATACCTTTAAGATTTAATGAGTGTAAAATGTACATTTGTTTTAAAAGGCAACAAAGTAGGAGCCATTCTAAAACAAGAAGTTAATTGTCTGCTGTCTCTCATATTAGAATATCCTATCACCCATTATTTCCTTCATACATTAGCTCTTCTAACAGCACGTTAGCTGTCCTTGATAGCACACCTTATCCCTGTTAGCATGTGGACACTGTAATGCTCTGTGTTCACAATGACCTACAAGTGTATAACAGAAGGATTGTATTAAATAGTTTGTCCAAGTACAGAGTGAGAGAACAGGTTATTCACTGAGCAAATAATAACCTGCGTTTTCAGGAAAGATCAAAAAGTATCCATCTGGTTCTGGATGAAGGAAACATATTGTAAAAAAAGCCAACACACCCTCTCATATCACCTTGTCGCACCCCTCATTGACTCGTATACCCACCTCCAGTACTATCCTCCTATCTTACTGACTTCCTTTTCTACTTCTGTCCTCCCATATTCCAATCGTTTCATACCACCTTCCTCCTGAACTTGGTCTTCCAAACTCTTTCACTTCATATATCACCCCCCATCCCACACCTTAATTTCACACCCTACATCTCATGCGACTCTCCTTCTACACTCCTCATCTTGTACCACCCTCCTCCTGTACAACAATGCTCCTCTATAACCTTCCTCTCAAAACCCTTCTTTCTTTACTCCCTTTTCCCATACTCTCCTATACTGCACCAGTCTCCTACGCCCACTCTAGCAACAAACCCTCTCTGTTAGGCCTCCTCCCATATGCTTCCTCCAGTTCCAGCCTCCTCCTGTACATGCATTGTGTACCCCTCCAATGGTACCCCTTGAAAATACATCCTTCTCCTATGAACCCCTTCTATTCTGCCTTCTTCCACATGCTGTTTCTGGTATCCCTACCTCATAAATCTCTTGTCCTATACCACTCTCCTGTTTTTGCCTATACTTTCTCCTCTGTTACCTCTTGCATATCAAGCTGCGTTTATATAGTGTTTTTAACACAATAAAACATCTGAAACTGCTTTGCAGGAGCATTATCAAACAGATTTCGACACTGAGCTACTTAAGAAGACATTGAAGCAGGTGGTCACAAGGTTAATCAAACAGATGAAGTTTAAGAGTGCCTTAAAAGAAGAAAGAGAGTTAGTGAAGTGGAGTTATTTAGGAAGGGAATTTCTGAGATGATGGTCTAAGCAGCTTCAGATATGGATGCCTAAATTGTATGTGTATGAGGAACCAGATTTGGAGCAGGCTCAGTGATTTTGAACGGTGGTACCAGTGGGGGAGGATATGGGGAGGTATATGTTCCATGAAGGGCTTTGAAAACTGTTTCCCAAGCCAGCTCTTCTTGTAATCCCACTCTGCTTTGGCTGTCCTCCTATACTCCATCCTCTCATAACCCTGTCTCCTGCACCAACTCCTTCTCTATCCTCATTTATGTCTGAAAATCTGCTGTCAATGTAGAATGTGGCATTGAATTACAGCTCTGTGTAGAAATGAGGTGTTAAAGTAAAAAAGACATCTAATACCAACCAAATAGAACTACACAAAATCTATGTGATAGTCCAATGTGAAGTCTAGTTTTATTTCTAAAAGTGAATTGATACAGTTCAATCTGAGATGATGTATAGAGCAACAGATTAATAGCCATAATACTAATTGTTAAGGAATATCATCAACGATGTCAGATCATGTGTACCTGAAACCTGGGAGAGAAATGCTTTGATGAAGTCCTGCTTTTTGTTGAATTTTCCCTTAAATACAAGTGACTATAAATTGTTCAATTCATAGTGTACGTAACTAATAAATGATTATTAGTTTATAACAACATGGTTTTCAGCTATTTTCTATCGAAGTCACGTAAATTCCAGTCATGCTATTAATGCAACCAATAATGTCAGAATTCAGTCAGCCTCTGTAGATGAGACTGCCAATCTTCCAAGGATCTGTCCTTTAACTGGGCTTCAAGTCTCAGGAACTAACCTTCATCAGTATGTCCACTATTTCTTTTCACCTCCCTTAGTTCAATCTGGACCATAGGAATTTTGTTTAAGGCTCAACTTTCACTGTGAATCATTTGTTCTATCACAGTAGTTATGTAAATGGTTACAGAAGACATCTGTCACTACACTTGGTATAAACTTCATGATGCAATGTCACGTTTTCATTGATGTAGTCCATGTTTTTATTCAGTGATGTAGTCATGTCGAGTAGAGTAATAAAGGTATTGGATAGCTAAACAGAAAGTGAAAGAAGTGGAGAGGCCATAGCTGCAACACATATTTAGATGGAAAAAATGCTTCACTTTAATGTCTACTTTATTTGCATATATTTACACAAAAAATGAAGCAAAAACAATATTAAGTGTGAGATGTGCAATAAAACAATTTGCATCTTATTACAACATAGGAACATGGACGTGGCTTTACGAATGTACGATGAATTTTATTTTAAAAATATTTATTTGTGATGATTTCTGCTGTAACTGACAGCCATAAGATGAATTATATAAAAAAAACTTATACATGTTAACAAATTCAAAAGGAAACTTATTTTTGAGTTTACTCTACACATTTACAATAATACACTACATCAAATCTGGATGCCCGAACACCAGAGTTGTCTGAAGTCTGGGTACTTTTTGCATGAATTTTAATTGAATAAAATTAAAGAAAAATAACTTACTTGGACAATTCAACTGCATTGCCACAGTGTGGTTCCAGACTAGTTACTGGCTTCAGCACTCCACGCACCTCTCTATCTCATACTCCAAGTGAACCTTAACACTATTCAGCCAGCGATTTGCCCACAGACCAAACCATTCAACCCAAGATCTGTAAAATCCAAATTCCTGCGCTGCCTCAGTTACAAGGGTACCAGATTTGTGGTTCTGTGTCAGCATTATTAATCTGAGTTCCTTGCATCAAATTTAAAATGTGCAGTGTTTATTATATAATTATCTTCATAGCTTATTTGCAGGTAAAACACAATAATTTTGTCATCTTTAAAATAATAAAAAAAAAACCCAATTACAAAAATCCCTTACACTAAATCATGAAAGAATTGTTAAGAACCAATAATGTGATTTAAACTGTTTAAAGAATGATGGAAATTTTCAATTTTACAAATTGCAAATCACTTTTCAGCTATTCTGTAACAACTGAATAACAAAACAAATATCATGCAACAGATCTGAGGTTAAAAAATTATAAATGTGGACATAGAGAGTAAGTACAAACACTGCCCTGAGGTTCTAGGTTATGATCCAAAGACATGTCTCTCAGATATGACAATGGGTTTTATAGGTCCCTAGAAATGCAACTACGCAGTACTCTTGGATGGCAGTCCCAACTGAAAAGGTGTTGGAGAATAACTTCCATGTGGAGAAAATCAAGGTAAAAATAGACACCACCCTAATTATAATGCAACCTTGGGAACTGAGCAATTTTCATATTATACAAATGCCTGCCATAGTGCACGTCCCATAACATGATCTAAAAGATAACATGAAACAGAAGTAAGTATGAGTGTTTGAATTAGGTATTATAGCAGCTGCTGTAGCCTTCAAACAGGTAACACGTTTACTTCAGAAGGACAGATTTGTGCTATCAGTCTGTCACAATTATAAGCAGATTTTCCACACAGGTGTGATACATTTGTTTACATGTATATTTTGCCTAGGTCATGCTATAGCACATTACTTTTCACAATGTGATATGCCATTGAGAGCACGGTAATGGATTGTTCTGTCTCCCTTTCTGGTCAGGTATTAATTCAACTCTGTTCTTCAGCCTGAAAGTGATTAATGAGATGAGAGAATAAAATACTCCACCTGCTGCAACAAGTACAAAAACTGAATTAATGAGAAATATGAAAATGAGTTTTATCTCCCAACCTAGAATAGAGATGGATCAGCTGTTTATTTACCTCAGCTTGTAATGATGTTGTTAGCAGACAAGGATCCTGAATCATGAACGTGAATGGAATTAATGGGATAGTCCATGTGCCCAGCTTAAGTTAGCACGGATAATTGCCATGAACTATGAAATACGTTTATGGTGCTCAGAGATCTATAAAGGACAGACAAATTCCAAAACAAATCTCAAATGAATGTTAACTATTCTCTTAACCCTAAAAAAACACAAATTGTCATAAACTCATGGCAAATAATTACTGCAAACTGATTTAAAGTTACTAGCACCTGAATGCTATATTGTTCAGTGACGTCTGTTTTCATTCAAACAGAGAAGTTGCAGTGGGGTTACAGAAGCAAACTTAAGTTACAAATGTCAATGAGTTATTAAGCTTTCATATTCTACAATGCTTTTACATTTAAAAAAATTCTACCAGCAAGCAGTAGCCTGTAGCCAATTCTTATTCACATTCCATTACAACCCTACACTCGCAAGTGTAAGAAATAATCGTCTTTGTTTTCAGATTTTTATATCAATACCTCACTTCTTGTTGATGTGATAAGCATTGTGGCTTCTATGAAGCTGCATAATATAGGCAAATATCTCATTACCTTGCAGTCCATTTGGGCTCCAACTCCCTTAGCTCCAAGCGCCATCCAAAAAACTCTTCAATTAGACCCATCAATTCAATATCAAAAAAGAAAGAGAGAGTCCTTTAGCTTGAAGCGGAAACAATTCAATTGTTTATGTAGATCTCCTTAATTTTTCTCTTTGTTTGGCTTGACGATTTATAGCATGGATCATCAGTTATATGTAACACAAGGTGCCACTAACATTCTAGCTCTAATTAACCAAATAAATTGGAATGGGACTACCTGTAAGAAAACACTGCAGAGACAAACAAAAACAATGACTGGCTGCAAAATAGTCGCACTATATATGTTAGAAATCACGCATGGATTTGACAATGTAACATTCATTCTCTACGGAGTGATCTAAGTCAGCAGTCCATCTGTAAATAAAATAGCTGACAAAGTTCAACTCTGAAAATAATAAGAATCAAATTCAATTATGAAGCTAAAGCTAATTAGAATTTTGCTGTTTTGGATCAAATAGTGTTTAAAAAAGGCGAGGGCATAGGATAGAGAATGTCCATGTACTGAAGAGCAATTTTCAGTTTAGGAGAAATAAACCAAAAGGTAAAAACAAATAATAACAAAACAAAGATACTTAGAAATGAATATACTGATCATTCTGGTCCTCTATTTTGAATATACAAGTCGAGTTGGACAAATATGTCTCATTCGCAGTGTCAGTTTTTTTATCCCCCTTCTGGGAAAGGAAGGAAATTTAGAGACAAAATCTCAATAATGAAAGTTAAAGATATTGTGACTGGAGTATGAGCTATCGACTCAATATACTGCTGCAACACTCCAAGAACTTAAGCAAAATATTGCAGATGCTGGGAAGTTGAAATTAAAACAGAAAGTGCTGGAGAAACTCTGCAAGTCTGACAGCATTTGTAGAGAGAAACACAGTGAACATTTTAAGTCCAATTTCTTTAAAACAGGTGGGAAATGTTGGGCTATTAGTACCTGACAGGGTTAAAATACATCATGAGATAAGCTTCAGGATATAAAGGACAGTTCCCAAGAGGAGCTAACTTGTATCCAGTGGGTGGCCAGTGTTGCAGTACTAATGGAAAGTCAAGATTTTCCTTAATTATTATTCTAGTCCTAAATCAATGGAGCTAACAGTAATGTGTATGTACACTCACAT
Source organism: Ginglymostoma cirratum (assembly GCA_024137785.1). Classification (NCBI taxonomy): domain Eukaryota; kingdom Metazoa; phylum Chordata; class Chondrichthyes; order Orectolobiformes; family Ginglymostomatidae; genus Ginglymostoma; species Ginglymostoma cirratum. The sequence goes on from JAHRHZ010000012.1 coordinate 65,012,607, forward strand.
TGATCCCTCAGGCATTAAGTTCTGCAGTGGCTGAATATTCCAATACTGGAGTCACAGACTCTGCCCTAGGTTGGTTGGGTGGTAGTTGATGAGTTGGGAGAAACAATCCAGATTCTGTGCCTCTTTCCTTTGCTTGCGGTTGCCCTTCACATGATCCACTCAGTAATAGTGCTTGGCACCTTTGTGAATGTATCTTCTCCAGCTCCAGTCTTCTCAGGCAGGCATTTGCCACCTGTTAGTGGAGATGTTGCATTTGTTTAGGGAAGATTTTAGAGTGTCTTTGTAGCATTCCTGCTCTCCTAGTGATCGCTTACATTGCAGAGCTGGGAGTACAGCTCTTGTTTAGGAAGTCTTGAGACGGGCATGTGGACAACGTGTTCCGCCCATCACAGCTGGACATGTCTGACCAGTGCATCGACACTGGGATATTAGCCTGGGAGAGGGAAACTCACGTTGTTATAACTATGATACCAGTAGATTTGCAGGATTTTGCAAAGCCAGCACTAGCGATAAATCTCCAGCGATTTGTAGTGTTTGTTATACAAGGTTAATGTTTCTGATGCATACAGGAAAGTGGAGACCATGGTTGTTCTGTAGCCCATGAGCTTGGTACTGGGTTTGAGCTCTTAGATTTCAAACACCCTGTTCCTTGTTTGTCTGAAGGCTGCATTGGCATTTTGGAGTCAATGTTGGATTTCCTTGTCGATGTCTGCTCGCACACAGGAGGTTCCTGTGGTTTGGAAATTGTATCACATCATCCAGGACTCACCATGGCTTTTGATGGTCAGTGGCAGTGTTGTGTGGCAGGAGAAGGCTGGCAGATGTCCACATCACCCACATCATGCCCAGGGTCAATGACTGCTCAAAAGACAACTAATCTGCTCTACCAACTCCACCAACTTGGCTCCAGGAGATTCAATGGTGTATGTCCCAAAGACCCTGAGAAGAAAGCTCTATTGAGATGACGTCTCATAGCTCAAGACCAACATACCAGAGTCAGAGAGTGCTCACAGCATCTGGTCCACTCTAAAAGCCACCACATTCGGTGCCTGTGTGGAGATGCTTAGACTGTCGACCAGGAAACATCAAGACTGGATCAACAACAGAGATCAGGAGATCCAGGATCACCATGGTTGCAAAAAAATGATGCTCCTGAACTGGCAGCTCCACTAAAACTCAAGCAAGAGGAAGCAACCTCATAGGCAACTGAAGGCTGAGATGCAATTAAGAACCCATGACCCAAAGAATAGATGGTGTGTGGAAAGAGTGCAAGAAACTCAGCAACTCTCTGACAAACATAATGTGTTTGGTGCAATCAAAACGATCTACAGCCCAAGTGCCCAGGAACCTACTGCACTGAGAGCCCAAAATAGAGAGTCACTCGTCAAAGGCCAAGAGGCAGTCAATGTCCGCTGGACAGAACACTGAAAGGACCTCCTCCTCCAAGATACAAATGCTCTCGACACCAACCCACAACATCACCATCTCAGAGCACCTCCAACTCGCAGTGATGTCAAAAAGGCCATGCAAAAACTAAGAACAATGAGGCATCCAGTGTAGATGCAATCCCTGTTGAAGTCACATGAGACCATCATATGCCTCAGATACAGTGGAACTAGTTGTAACAACATAATAAACATGTTTCCTATTCACCAAGGTTGAGCCTATCTTCTGCCAACAACTTTGAGTGGGCATCCTCCCACACTTGGTAGCACTAGTTCAGGTCAATTAAGGATGACCGATAAATGCTGGCCTGGCCATCAACACCTACATCCTGTGGAAGCACTTAGAAAAGTGGTCACAAAAGAGACAGAAGAAGAGTTTAACATCATGCCCAAATGTATTGAGGTGAGGGCATGAGGAGATAAAATTCAGCCTTTTGCTGAGCACAGGTCATTTAGCATCATTAGCATCATTGAGTGGACGGTCAGAGGGATAGCGAATACACAATGACAGGCAGGGTTAGAAGAAGGGACTGTTCCAGTCACCAAGAATTTAATCCTGTTGGTCATTTGTGGTTTTGCAGTATACAGTCCCTGAGCTGAAAAATACTTTTTTTTCTCCTGGAAAACGATGAAAGAGAGTAGCATGCTGATACATGTGGAATATGTATACTATTAAGTGGACATTATGTGACCTTCAATGGGTCTAAGCATATTGTTACCATTATAATATGTAATTTCCTTTGGTCTTTTTTAACATTATTGAGGCTTTGCAAGTAAAAGCAGACTATCATTACCCACCAATTTAAGTGGTTATTGAGACATAAACCACAAATCTTCTGATTTATCCATCAGTAGTAATCAGATTATTAAGCACTTGAAATAGCACTGCAATGGAAGCCAGATTTTCACTCAGTAAGATTGCTGCAAACCAAGGCATTATTGACTGATAATAGGTGGTTTTGACATGAAAGGATAATAGACCTTTTTCCTACAACTCAGCATTTCAGACACAAACAGTGCAATGGACAGATTGTCAAGTTTGCCCTTCTGGAGAATCTATCAAACCAACATTAAAGGAGGTCACTTAAAATAGAAAGTATCGGTTTGATCTCTATAGTCTCAAGTGTCGACTACTCACAACATAAACAAGTTCTAAGTCAGAAAATTCAGTCAATTGTCACGTAACTCTTACAGCCACCGAGTGCAGTTCTTTGACAAGGCATTCGCTTTAAAAGGAGCAAAAAATGTTACAATTCAGAGATATTTTTACGAAAGTGTGAATATATGGGGTCCTTTAAGGGAGAAGATTGTGAAAGAGAAAGCAAATTCTAACCTCAGCAGATTATTGGCAGACTACATTTAGAGTATCAGTCTAGAACTGTTTGCATTGACCAGGAAGCAAGCCCGCTCCCAGAAGCAGCCTGATATTAGGCCATGCTATATATCAAACCAGGAAGCCACAAATACCTTCTAGGCATTCAGAAGCAGCTCACCGGAGAAAAACATCTAAATTTCAGTACCCTACATTATCAGCCTTAGGGAGGCCTTGCAAGGAGGGCTGAATGGTTAGGACAGCAAGGGGTGGACAATTAGAAAGAGTTGGAAGCAGTAGTTTTTGTAAGTATGAAGGTGACCAGCAGCAACTCATTATTTTAACATGCAGCCATGAAAAAAAAAACTCCTGCAGATCAACTATGCAAATCTAATGTTTTCAGATTCTCAGCAAGTCTAGCAGCATCAGTGGAGAGAAATCAGAGTAAATGTTTCAAATCCAGTGACTCTTCTTCAGAATAGGTCTGATGAAAGACCTCTTAACTGTCCAGACTGTGGGAAGTGCTTTAACATTCATTCTGAAAAAGGGTCACTGGACTCAAAACTTTAACTCTGATTTCCCTGCTAAGATGCTGCCAGACCCGCTGAGATTTACCAGCAATTTCTGTTTTTGTTTCAGATTTCCAGCTTCTGCACTTCTTTCGGGTTTTTTTTTTAAGGTGCTCATTTTTAATCAATGCATTGTTTCCAAGTTGCCCATCGTAGTGACATTTATTTTGGAAGAGCCCCACATTTATAATTGAATATAGAAACATCATCCAAACAATTTAAACAAAATTATTTGTGTGTTTTACAGGTTTTTATGTAATGATTTGAAACATTACAGCGAAACTGAATACCAATATTTGATAGAAGGCTTTCACACAGTATCGAGATGGTTTGAAATGATCCATGGTAAAAGGTGGAAAAGAAATGCTTGTATTTATTTACACAACTTTATGATATTCCAAGGAACTTTCTGCAGCCAATTAAGAGCAAAGAAATACAGGTTTTTCACATATTCATCCTTAAATATGAAGATGTGGCTCTTTTGACAAGCTTCATCAGAAATTGAAAATACTAGAAACAAAATAACTATGAAAATTTAGTACCTTGGCTCATTTTATATTTATATTACTTGTTCTCTCTCTTAGGATTTGAAAAGAGGACTTGAAAAGGTGATGTCAAAGTCTTGATTGAGTGAGTATTTAAAAACAATAGGACTAAAGATTTGCAGGTTCCATGAGCTAATATTTACAAGTTTCTACTCTTTTCAGCTCAATCGAAACCGAAGCTGGACATATTCTTCCCTTTAATTTTACCAAGAATAATTTCCTGAAATTGCACAGAATGTCATGTAAAGCCCATCAAAATAGAAGCCCTCCTCTGCCATTTAATAAGATTATGAGCGATCTCCTGCCTCAGCTACAATTTACTGCATTTTCCTTAAATCACTCGATTCCTTTGTACATGATAATTGATCAATTTCTGACTCCAATAAGTGAAGTGTTTTTCTGACTTAGTTCTTATTTAAAATGTGACGACAAGCCTGTTAGGTGGTAACTAACACAATACCCCTACTATCATTAAAAGCTAAAAAGCAAAGTGTGGGCAGCCTTCTTGGTGTTTTGTGCACCTTGAGACTGGCATACCAGGTCATCAAAAGCTGCTGCCCAATCCGAGGTTAACAGCTTCTGTGTCCTAAAGACTGCCAAGCAAGGCCTACACCTTAGGTGAATCAGTGGCAAAAATGTTAAGTTTTTCTTCTTGCTGGGTAAGGTTTGTGCAGAGAGAGAAGCTGGGAGGAAGGGGGGCAGTGAAAGTCAACTTATAAGAGGCAAACTGCTTTCTTGCCACCCGTCATTGCCACTGGTAATTCCCAGATTGGGACAATTGGGAGCCGCCGCAACCTGGAAGACCTGATCCTTTGATTTACTAGATAGGAAACTAGCCACTCTTCTCTTCTGTCAGAGTCTTAAGGGCCTTAACTGTTAGCAAATCCATCAATGGATATAGACACTGAAGGCACTGTTCTGTTAGATAACTTTAACAGCTGAGAAAGTTTATTCTATGATCTTCATCCATCCTACTACACAGCTCAGGATGAATGAACCTCAAGGTTAAAGCCCAGCTTCAAGCAACATTTCAACACAAGCAAAGAAAACATTATAACATTGTGTGTTATCTACAGTCATTACATTCAGCAGGATAGTCTTGATGCAAACCCATCATTAATGTTGACACTGTTATCAATCAGGAAACAACAAATGAGTTTAAACTAGTCCAAAACCTCTTTGAAGGCACAGGAGAACTGAACAGTGTGTAACACATCACACTGAAGTCAAACATCAAAAACCTCTGTTTGCTCACACACAGGAAGATCTCGTACCAAGTTAAAACAAGTTACAACAGGAAATGGAGGCCATGCTACAAAGGTGGATATTCCAAAAGGTACGCAGACAACTAAATGGTGCTTGGCTACGTCCTAGTTCTTAAACTTAGTGAACCCATCAGAAATAGTAACAACTTACATTGAACAAGGCGGTTCAATAACACATACGTCCAATGACTCTGTAGAGGGTAGACCAGCTTGAAAACAGCACAATCCTCACCGAGCTGAAGACACAGGGGACATAACCTTTCCATATTGGAAAAGGGCCTCAAGAGACAGGTCCAGGGTCTGCAGCAGCACAATGGCATAGATTATTTCAGATAGACCTAATAGTCATATGGAAAAATGTTGGATTGTTTTGGTATATCAGGAATGGATTTGTTAAGAGAAAATCATGTTGAAATAACTCACAGCAGTTTTTTGAGGAGGTGACAATAAGGATTGATGAGGGAAATCTGGGGTTTTAATGTACATGAACTTCAAAAAGACATTCATAGAGTGGCACATGACAGTCTTGTGAAGAAAGTTATGGGCCAGTGAATAACTTAAAATAAAATAAAATTAGGTAAAACAAAAGGACCAACATAGATAAAATTAAAGGAACTGAGGGATAGGAAGAAGGTAATAATGGATAATGGGTATTTTTTGAGCTGCAAGGTTTATAGTGGAGTTCCTCTGAGGTCTGTACTGGGACTCTTGCTTTTCCTCATGTATATGGAAATGATCTAGGTCTTGGTGTACAGAGGCCAATTTCAAAGATTGTGGTTGACACAAAATTTGGTAGAATTGTCAACTGTGAGGAGAACAGTTAAAAACATCAAAAGGACATTGGCACATTGGGGGAGTGGGCAGATAGGTGGCAGATGAAGACCAATGTGGAGAAATAAAGTGATGCGCATTGGTATAAAAAACATTTGGGTAAGGTATAAAATAAAGAGTACAATTCTAGCAGGTGTGTAGAAGTAGAGAGACCTGTGTGTATATGTATATAAGTCAACAAATGTGGCAGTGCAGGCAGAAAGAGCTGTTAACAGACCATACAATATTCTAGACTTCATTAATAGCAGCATGGAGTACAACAGCAGGGAGGTTATGATGAACTTATTTGAGACATTGTTTAGACTTCAGATGAAGCATTGTGTGTAGTTCTGGGCGCCACACTGTTGGAAAGATGAGAATGAAGTAAGTGTAGAAGGAGTTTATGGGAATTGTACCAAGAATGAGGCTCTTCAATTATGAGCAAAGATTGGAACGTTAGGATTGTTTTCCTTGGATAGGAGAAGAGCAAGTGAGGATTTGATAGACATTTTTAATATCATGAGGAGTCCGAACAGAGTGAATAGGAAGAAACTTTTTCCACTCATAAATGGATCAAAAACCTAAGGATGCAGTTTAACAAAAAAGCAAAAAAAGAAAAAACATTTCCACACAGTGAGTAGTTCTGGAATGCATTGCCTAGAAATGTGGTGAAGGCTGGTTTAATAAAGGCATTCATAAGGCCATTGAATGACTATTTAAATAGAGATAATTTTCAAGGTTACAGGGAAAATACAGAAGATTGGCACTAAATTAAAATGCTCAGAGAGCCTGGCCAGATGCGATTGGCCAATTAGCCAGCCTTAGCCTTGTAACACTTCTATAATTCTGCATAATGCTGGCAAGGCTTTAACAGCTGAAATTATACCTTATGCAAATATCAAATGGCATCGTTTGAAGGAAAACAAATGCTTTTATTTCACTAATAAAAAGCCAATATCTAGAGAATCTACAATCCATGATGTTCACGAGGAAAATAGCACCAAAGCCTATAAAGTTCAAGACAAGGGCTGAGAATTCTCTGAGACCAGTTTGACAGACAACAACTCCTCAAGAACTCCATTTTTGTTCAAAGAAATTAGTGAAACCACTTGGGAGACTTTTCCTGTGGTGGGGGTAGGAGTGAGTGGGAGGTGTGCAAGATACATAAATGGTGTCAATAGTGTCAATGGTCGATGACCATTGGGTGTTGTGGAATAAAGCTACTGAGCATGTGCTTAAAAGGTTATGTCATAATGATGTCAGATCACATGGAACCTGAGACTGTTTTAAAAATTCATTCAGGGAACCTGGGTGTCTCTGGATGGGCCAGCAAATATTGCCTGTCCCTGATTGCTCTTAAGGAGGTGATGATAGTGAGTTGCCTTCATGAGCTGCTGCAGTCCATTTGCTCTACGTGCACCCACAAAGCCATTATGGTGGAAATTCCAGGGTTTTCACCTAGCGACACTAAAGGAGATTTCCAAGTCCGGATGGTGAGTGACGCCGAGGTAATCTTGAAGAGAGGTTTTCCTGTCTATTTGCTATCCTCGTCTTTCTAGACAATAGTATACATGGGTTTAGAAGTTGCTGTCTAAGGAGTCTTGGTGAGTTGTTGCTGTGCATCCTGTAGATGGTACATAGTACTGCTACTGTGACTCTGTGGTGAAGGGAGTAAATTTTTGTGAATGTGGTGCCAATCAAGTGGGATGCTTTTTCCCGGATGGTGTCAAGCTTCTTGAGCTACACACATCCAGCAACTGGGGAATGTTCCATCATACTCCTTATTGTCCCATGGGCATGGTGAACAGGCATTGGGGATACTCCCTGCAGGATTCTTAGTCTTGTACTTGTTCTTGTAGCCACAGAAATTAAATGGTCACCCTGAAGGATGTTAATGGTAATAATGGAGGACTCAACAATAATAATACCATTGAATGTCAATGGGAAATCGTCATTTCCTGGCACTTGTGGGTGTAAATGTTGCTTGCTGTTTGCCCACCCATGCCTAAATATTGTTCAGGTCTTGGTGCATTTGGACATGGACTGCTTCAGTATCTGAAGAATCGTGAATGGTACTGAACATTGAACAACTATCAGTGAACATCCCCACTTGGGATCTTAAGATGAAGGGAGAGTCATTGGTGAAGCAGGTGAAGATGGTTGGGCCTAAGACACCAGCTTGAGGAACTCCTACAATGATGCCTTTGAGCTGGAATGGCTGACCTGTATAAACACAAACATCTTCCTTTGTGTTAATTATTACTCTGACTAGAGATGAATTTTCAATCTGATTTACATTAGCTCCAATTTTGCCTGGGTTCCTTGATGCCCCACCTGGTCAAAAGTGGCTTTGATATCAAGGGCAGTCACTTTAATCTCACCTCTGGGGGCAGCTGTTTTGTCCATATTTGAACCAAGGCCTTAATAAAGTCAGGAACTGAATGGTCCAGGTAGAACCGAGTGTCAGTTAATGATAAGTAAGTGCTGTTGATAATCCCGTCCTTATGATCGAGTACAGTTTTGGAGAGGCGATTAGCTGGATTGGATTTGTCTTGCCTTTGGTATTCAGAAGACTCCTAAGCAATTTTCCATATTGCCATGTCAATGTTGCTATTATAGTGTACTCAAATAGCTTGGCTTAGGGGCATGGCAAGTTCGGGAACTCAAGTATTCAATTCTAATGCTGGAATGTTTTCAGAGTCAACAGCCTTTTGCAGTATCCAGTGCCTTCAGCCATTCCTTGTTATCATCTACAGTGAATAAAATTGGCTGAAGATTGGTATCTGTGCTGAAGGAGAGGAGTAAGAAAATGCATTCTCTTGGATTGCAGACTTTGCCATGATGCAGAATTCCATTAACTGTACTCTTTTCAGTTGCCACATGTAAATTCTAATCCCACAATATCCAATGCTCGTTTTTGTTTTCAATTCCCTCAAAAAGCCTGGTCCCTTCCCTGTCTCTGTAATCCCTTCTAATCCTACAACCCACTCAAGGTTTATGCGCCATCTAATTCTAATTTTTGAGCTCCTTCAGTTTTAATTGGTCTTCTCCCACTGGTGACTTTGTCAGCAGCTGCCCAGATCCTATGCTCTGGAACTCAATTCCGAAACCTCTCTGCCTCTCTATACCTGTTCTTGTTTAAGACTTTCCTTACTACACTCCATCACTCTGTCCAAGCTTTAGGCCATCTGCTCAAATATTGTATATTGGCAAAGATTCCAAACCAGGCCTCACAGTTGTATGACATCGCAACATGTGACGTTGAAACATAAAGTTACTTACCTGCATTCACACTCTTTGTCATGGAATCAGTGTAGTCAATCGGTTAGATGTAAGCAATACACAGTAACATCATTGGGCACAGAACCCAGGCTATGTATATTGTATGTAAATAATTAGTGTTGTTAGTAAACAGCAAAACTTCTGACTCAACAAGAACTCGACTCTCTGTGGTATGCCGACAGTCATATAAAAAATTTCGCACTGAACATCAATTCAAAGCAAACACAAGGAATGCTGGAGAAACTCTGCAGGTCTGGCAGCATTTGTGGAAAGAGAAATAGATGTTGCCAGATCTGCTGAGTTTCTCCAGCAGTCTCTGTATTTGTTTCAGATTTCCAGCATCCGTATTTTGCTTTCAAAAGAGTTCAGTGCCTAATTTGACTTTATAATGCTATATAGCACCTTGGGGTATTCTGATATTTTAAAGATATCATGCACATAATTCCTTCATCATCACCCCACCACCCCCACTACCCACAAGAAGGGGGTAAAAATAATGGTAAAAATAACCAGCCTTATGTGTGATGATTAACCTCAAAATTGAGACTCTCACAGTTGAGTTAAACAATCAGAGTTAAATCCTTTCTTCTTAGATGGCAAGATCAAATTCTAGCCTATTTGCAAATAAAGCCCTTTGCAAGTATTTGCTTCTGATTAACAACTTGCCTAATTAACTTCCCCTTCTCAATGAATCTGTGCCAAGTCAATAAACCGACACTTTCAGAACTCAAATATGAAAGTGAAGTGTGTAGTCGTCAAGTTGGTTCCAACCGTCTCCAGTCTGGGTGAGTTTGTCACTGTGTTGGCCATCTTCCTTCTCCGACTTTAGGGAGCAGCTGTAACAGGTAGCTCTAAGCTCAGTTGGCATGGTGTCTTCCAGGACGTTCCTTCCAAACAACTGGTCAAGGGCAAAGCAGCAGCCCCAGAACATCAATTCACCTCTTATGGTTAGGCTTAGGAAGCACTTGTTCACTCAAAACTAGCTTTTGTGGATACACTCAGACAATAATCCTCGGATTTTAGGTAGAAATTTAGCCGACAAAGCAAGACAGCCAGCTTCTGGCTCAGAAGAAGAACTGTAGCACTAAGGAAAATACAGGCTGTTTGTGGCAGTAGGAGACAGTGAAGAGGATATGGGGTGGTATAACACTGTATGACATGATGCTACATCTTAAAATAGAATTCCTATGATATGGAAACAGGCCATTTGGCCTAACAAGTCCACACCTCTTCAAACAGCATCCCACCCAGACTCACACCTATGGTCAATCCACCTAACCTACACATCCCCGGATACTATGTGCAATTCAGCATGGCCAATCCACCTAACCTGCATATCTTTGGACTGTGGGAGGAAACCGGGGCACCTGGAGAAAAACAAAGATGGGGGGAGAAAGTGCAAACTCCACACAAACAGTCACCAGAGGCTGGAATTCAACTTGGGTCCCTCTTGTGAGGCAGCAGTGTCAACCACTGAGCCACCATGCCATCCAATGTCAGAGGGGTGACCTGTGCCAACAGCTTACACAGTGAACATACTGCATGACCTTGAAGAGACTAAGGATATGTGGAAGTCAAAGGAGAGGAGTGTTTTGTGAAGTAAGGATTGAATCCCAGTCAGTCAGGGCATACCACCACAATTAGTCTAGGGGCTGGGCAATTATTTTGTCCAGAGGATTCACCACAGTCAGCCATGGGATTTGTCCAATGCAAGCTCAGGTTTCAATTCCAACTTAGTTCAGGGATGGGGCAATGGTTAAGTGAAAGCAGTCCAGGCCTTGCAGGCCAGTCAATCTAGGTATGTTTACAACCTCAGCCAGGAAGGGGTGGCCAGCGGTCAGTCCAGCTGTCCTGCCAAGTCTCCAGGGGGTTGGGTCCTAGTCAGTCTGGGGTGATACATAATCTAGGGGGTTTTCAGGGATCAGTCCAAGTTAAGTCATTAAGACCATGGGCAGCTCAAGTCTGGTGATGGATCTCATTGTGTTAAGGTACAGAAGGAGTAGTTACATCATTGAGAACAATTACAGCTAGATTTGTGGGACATGGTCACGTATCAGAGGGGCTGTGGTAAGTAATCCATACTATTCGTCTGCCTTTAATTTGCAGTTAATCTGAAAATTAATATTTGTCAGAATATCAAGGTCTGAAATGCATTAATGAGGTTATCATTAGGAATATATTGTGTCCATTGGTTATCACCTTATAATCTTTGAGATCAACAAAATTCAATAGAATAGGTGCTCTTAGTCATAACCTCATCTTCCCAATTGGCCAAAGCATGGAGTCTCAAGGACTGCATGCTCTATAGCTGTTATACCTTTGCACACAACAGTGGCCCTGTTAGAACATGTTGTTGCCTAATACCAAGGAAACATGACTACTTTGTTGGTCCACCTTACATGAGGTCAAGATACATCACACTCAACTCTTTATCATCATACTATATGTGGCTCCTCTCCTAGTTGCACAGAACAATCCATGAGGGAATAACATTCAGTCTCATTGCAAAGGATGTAAGTGCTCAGGCATGCCTTTAGTAACACTCATGTAATCTCTGCTACTTTTCTCACAGAACTGCTTCACCTCAAGAATGAAATGAGGTCAAAGCAGCCGTTGTTCTGTTGCCGCTGCTAATCTGAAGAAACAGATACAGACAACAGCACGGGGAACACCTTCTCCAGGCCGGAGACAAACAGCTGCCACTGCTAGCTTCTTTACAGCATCCAGAGGGAGGAGGGCAGAACAAGATTCACCCAGAGGCAGGAGGAGGAGAGTTTGGGGAGTTCTGGTACAGAAGCAGATCTATAGAGTTGGGTGCAGTTTTCTGCAAATGACTGAGGCCCAGTAGAGAAGAAGATGAAGGATGTTCTGAGACACTGTGTTACACTTACTTCAGCTGCCAGATGAGAAGCTGTGCTCGCAAGGACTAGGTGGGAATCCTATCCCTATAGTCCTGAAGCTGCCCTCAACATTTTTGCAAGGGCATCATTTCAGGGAGCAACTTGGGAAATTTCACAGTCCTCTACTCGTACAAGGATGGTTAGTGAGTGACAAAGAATACTCCCTCCAAAGCTCTAGGAAACCCTCAGTCTACTACAGAGCAATGGTACAATACTGTCCACGCTCCAACCACACTATCATGGATCAGACTATAGGCCTTCTAAAGAGAAAGTTCTGATGCCTGTACCGGACAGGTAGTGTTGTGCAGTATGCCTATACAGGGTGTCCTGTCTCATACTGCTGTGCTGTGCCTGCCACAATATGAGTCAGCAAAAAGGGGGGACGTGCAGGATGAGGACGAGCTGCAGAAGTGAGAGAAATTCTCCCTGGATAAAGATGAGCTTGAGGATCCTGAAATGTGCCAGAATGGCTGTCCTTTGAATGGACCTCTCATATATTAGAGTTGTTCTTTCTCTGGACCTTCTCTGTAGCTATAACACTATATTCTGCATTCTGTTCTATCACCCTGTTGTCCTTACGTAAGGTATGATTTGCCTGAATAGCACATAAATAATACTTTTCACTGTATCTCGGTGCATGTGACAATAATAAATCAAATTAAATGAAAGAGACAAAGGCAGAGTAATGTTCCAGAGAGCTTAGGAGGCCAGAGAGAATCTTCTAATCACCTGCTTCCAGGATGACAGAGCTGGGTGGAGATTTTCTACTTGCTAACTATAATTTCAATTGAGCAGTTCGCAGACAGCTCTCTGCTTGGTGTATTCTATATTTCTAATGGAAAAGTTGGTAAATTGGTTTGTTCCACTTTTCAGTAAAATGTTAAGTTTTTCATTCAAGAGTGCACCCCTATGAAAGCTGAAGTGCATATGCAACCCTTTCCTTAGCCCAGCATTGGAATGTGCCTTGTTTCAAAGACATGAGTCACATCAGACAGTGCACTCCTCATGTGTTCTACTGAGTTGTCATACATCCTGACAATGTTCCTTATGAGTGTTTTCCCAGCATTATCCTTTGAATACTGCAGAGTCCTGTGAGCCTTCTCCATTCCTATGCAATACCTGAACATTTTCGGTGATAGTGCTTCGAATGCAACGGGCTGCGACTTCTGCATCTGTTTTCTCCAGAGCATTGCACAATGAGGGAACTTGAGCATGAGTTGCCCACTAGCCATATCATAGCCTTTAATGTGACATTATTCCTTGAGAAGCCCAGAATAGGACAACACTCTTCTGAAGAAGAGTCTTTACGTTCAAGACATTAATCCTGTTTCTCTCTCCACAGATGTTGCCAGACCTGCTGAGATCTTTTCATTATTTTCATTTTTTCTAATTTCGGATTTCCAGCATTTGCAGTATTTTGTTCTTATGTGTGGTATTCACAGAATTCTCCATTTCTCGCAGGTGCATTGTGAACAATTTGGATATCCCAGGTCCTAGCTCCTGCATTACAGTTCACATTTAGCCTCAGTGTGCCTGACACCTAACCATTTGCATTGCCTTGGCTGCAATCCTAACTTTTAGGTTGTGATGCCCTGATGTCTGTTTGCAGTTAGCAACTTTCTTGATTGTAAGAGAGGAACCTATGTTTGGCAATTTCAATGCAGCACACCCTTTTGCTGATGGAGAGGCTCGACATCTTTCACTTTTTTTCATTTAACCTGCTCCTGTTGCAACAATAAGAGTTAAACAGAGGTTCGGACAATGCCAATGGATATATATTTCCAGAAGAGCTACTCACCCTTTACACAATGATTGAAAGCCTGTTCCACTAACGTGCCCTCAGCATGCTTATTCTTCCTCCCTCTCTATTTTGTCTAAATGTGATCCCAATTCCCCAGCTAGGGCAGAGGATGCTTATTGTATGGTGTGCCCTGTTGGCTTTGAAGACAAGGACAGACATCCTCAAGTGCCTTTGAGTTTAGAAGGTCCCAGTCTGCTGAGAGTCTGCTGCCAGACGCATGCTCACATTCCACAATGTGACCTGCAGCAAGCAATGGGGCCATTGACATGGGGAGAGGTGTAGTGTCCTTAAGAAGTTGCTGGAATGCTTGCTCGTGCTTCCTACTCTCTGTGGGTGCCTGCTGGCCCTACCCTGTCTCCTTGAGAAGAAGGGCACCTGGAGTGAGGGCAAGGTCTCTTGTTCCCCACCGTCCCCCACCCTCAACCCCACCAATCCCAACCCCAGCACTCTGTTGCTAATGATGGTAAACCTCTGTGGGTAAGTCAATGCACATAACAGGCACTGAGCATTGTGCTGGCCATAGCTCTGCAAGGTAACACCCATCTTTTCAATGAAGGCTGACAGGCTGGAGCTACCACAATAGAAAAAAACACAAAACGACTCATTTTTCTTTTATTGCAGCCTACCAGGGACCTCTGGCATAACTGCACGATGTTCCCATGCTTGTCTCTGCAGATTTACCATGTCTCCATGGCTACGTACAGAGGAACACATGGGCCTGAGGAGGTACCTGGTCTCCAGCCGTCCTCTGTGTCAAAGATCTGAGACAGTTCTTCTTCCATTGGCTGTGGACGCATCAGTGCTGTGCTGACGACATTATGCCCTTCAGTTTAATCTGGATGCCAGATCACTCTTTAATGTTTAAACTTATAATGGTGGAACGCAAAGCAAGGATTGTGTCATTGCTATAGCCTGCGCCAACATGGATGGCACTGAATAGCTGTTGCTTTTCTAATAGGGAAGTCTAAGAAGCCACGTTACTCTGATGTTATGAAGCTAACAAAGCCACATGGATAACTTCAAATATTTATGTGGCATGGATCAGGAAAATGGACAAAATATGGAAGATGTAGGAAATGAAGATTACCACCCTGAAGATCCTGATGATCACTACCATCACCCATTCAGCCAACCATTTTCCAAATTGAATCTACAAAGGCCTTAGAAATGCTCCACATGGTACAGTATATACATACATACACATCCATACTCAGCATTCGAGGTGTGAACAATTTGGAAGTTAATGGCATTGTTCACATATTTATTGTGTCACTGTGTTTTAACTTGTTTCTGTTTAGGACATAGTGTTTGTCATCAATTCAGGATACAGAGGGGCTTTTGTAGCTATCTCAAAGCTCCATTTAACATAAATTAGTGAGCAGCCCCTCTGTGATTTTACTTATCATGATCTTATTACATACACACAACTAAATTACTGGTGCAGGATCTTCAGGTCCAAGACACGGGTAAGGACATTGTAACAGCTTTCTCAGGCCTGCATTTTATTCCTGTCATTGCTAAATCAATCTATAGTTTTTTTCTGAGCCCTGCCACAGTCTCTTTGATTAGAGAAATTTTCTTTGATAGGTTCAGCAATCATCAACCTTCCCTTCTTGATTTCTGGGAGCCTAGAATTGAGATGCTGAAGCCATGGCTGAGATAAAGAGCTGGGGGAAATCTAACCTGACAGAACAAGATGGTTTCTGACCAACATTTTATCAGCTTTGGCTCTGTGTGTGTGTTTATTAAGATTACGACCATAGTTACTAATTTACTACCAAAACTAACAGGCTATCGTAACCACTTCTATTAATATTCCAAGATAAAAGGTCAGAAAAATTCACTTGTTTTTTGATATTTCAACTGTAGCTAATCAACAGTTGAAATAAAGACGAGCAAGATTTTGGTGACTAAGTGGGGTGGGGCCTGAGGAATGAAACTTTCCAACAACTATCATTTGTTGGGGTGCTGATGCCATTCTGACGATCACTGATTTTGCCGAGAAGTGAAAGGGAGTTATGAACCAGCAATCTGTCCAATTCTAAGGAATGATAAATTAAACTCAATAATGACCTTGCCAGCACATTTAGAGCCAAGACAATCTTCAAAATCTGTAGGAAGCCATGCTAGATCTGGAACAGAAGAGATGGGAGCAGCACAGGTTATCAGCACTTTGTTTTCTAAATCCTTCCTCACTGGGGGCACCTCACCATCTCTCCTGCCCCTGGTAACTCTACCATTGCTATCACATTGACTGACTGCCTTTCCCTGCACTTTCATCATCCTCCGTCTTCCCATTTGTCCCATTGCTAAAAAATTGTCCAATTACTCCCAGACCAAACAGCACTGCAACTGACCTACCTATAAATACCTGACCAGCTTGAACTTGACTTGCAGGACTGAGTACTGCCTAGACTCTGGATTACAAGGACACAGCATCCTGAACTCTTGTAGGACCAAATGCTTCACTCACCATGAATAACTGCCTCAAATTAGAATCAGACAAGCCCATTGATTAGGTATGACAGCATGTCCTGACTGAACTCAATCTCCCTGCTCTCTAAATTTCATAGAACTATCATAGATTCCCTACAGTATGGAAGCAGGGCATTCTGCCCATCAAGTCCACACCAAACCTCTGAAGAGCATCCCACCCAGACCCACCCCCTACTCCATCCCTGTATTTCCCACCCTAGACACAATGGGCGATTTAGCGTGGCCAATCCACCCAACCTGCATATCTTTGGACTATGGGAGGAAACTGGAGCTCCCGAAGGAAACCAACACAGACAGGGAGAATGTGCAAACTCCACACAGACAGGTGCCCAAGGCTGGAATTGAACCCAGGTTCCTGGCACTGCAAGGCAGCTGTCCTAACCACTGAGCCATTGTGCCAGCCCAGGTTTGAGCATTTGCTTGAAGCACAAGCAGTGTGTTTGTGCATTGTCAGCTGGCACATGCTACAGGGACATGGTGTAGGTGTATTGTTGATGTAGCACAGTGCTGTTCAGTGACATATCCACCCATGACTGCTTAGTTTTCACCGCAACAAGTTACCTCTGTGTTAAAAAGCAAAACAAATCAGAGGCTGGCAGCCTGTATGTCAGTGCAGAAATCAGTGTGTGCGCTAAGAAAGCAATGTGAAGTAGGTAGTAGAAGTGCTAAGAAAGCAAAGTAGGGCCCTTAAGGTGCATTGTATGCAGGTGCATGAGATGCATGTGTGTCTCTGTGCCCAAAATGACCTAGCATGTGTATTCAAGTCATAGTTGTCCCTGAGCTCCAAAGTCAAGTGTTGAAGGGCTACAATGGTGTGTGAGTTGGCCCAAGAGCAGGAATAGAATAGAATAGAAATAATTTATTGTCACAATATTTCACAAAAAAAAACTGTGAAAAGTCACCTTACGCTGCCACCTATATTAGTAACAGAAATCACAGATTAAAAAAAATTAAGACAAAGTCCAGCTCATGGGTTCCCAAGGACAAGGAAAAGACAGGAACCATATTCCCCATTGCTGCAGAAAGCCGACATTGAAGCTGCCAAATCCTGGGCCGTTGGAATCCCGGGCCAGATCACCATGCTGCCAAATAGGCTGGAGAAGCCACCTCAAGACCCACCTCATCATCGAAGCCACCAAAGCAGACCACCAGTCCGCAGAATCCACCAGGACATGGCCGCAACGGCCATAAGGAACCGACCACACCGCCTTCGCTGCTGTAGTAGCCTCCCGAAACATCCTTCCTGCACCGAAGCTATTAATGTAAGACGAAGTTTGATCTTAAACAAAAATAGACAAAAATAAATAAGTGTGGTGAGGTTAGTAGTTTGCCAATACTGACGTGCATGGACAAGGGGTTCAGGAAGATCATGACCATGGAACACGTAGGGACATTGTGGTGCACATACAGTTGGATGCTGGGAAAAACAAGGATTCAGTTAGCTTCAGTTGCTAGGTACCTGCTATGACTTCCATGTCGAATCTGCATTGTATAGTTTCTCGGAGAAAAAGGGAGAGTTGGCAGTGATGTATAAGTAAAGAAAGTTGGGCTAATAATGAGATGAAAATCCATGGAAAAGCAGTAATCACCACTCAGTAGTGAAAGTCACTATTGAAAGCTTAAGAAGAAAATCACAAACCTTCTCTTCAACATTAGGATTCTGTGTTTTTTTTCATTCTCGTTTTATTTTCTCAACTTTCTCACCTTTGCCTATATTACATGAGGGAAGGGAAAATTCAGCCCTATGACAATATTCCTCAACCAAAATATAGTGACGTATTCATATATATAATGCACAGTTCATTCTCAAAAAGGATTAGCTGGAAAGGAAACTTATGTATAGCTACTTTTACAGAGGTTTTTTTTATAGAATCCCTACAGTGTGTAAACAGGTCCTTCAGCCCAACAAGTCCACATCGAACCTCACATAATCCCACCCAGACCCATCCCCCTACAACCTACCTAACCAACACATCCCTGAACACTATGGGAAATTTAGCATGGCCAATTCACCTAACCTGCACATCTTTGGACTGAGGGAGGAAGCTGGAGCACCCCGAGGGAACCCACACAGACACGGGGAGAATGTGCGAACCCCACACAGACAGTCACCCAAGGGTGGGATTGAACCCGGGTCGCTGGTGCTGTGAGGCAGCAGTGCTAACCACTGAGCCGCCATGCCACTAGTTGTGCTCATTATCTCACTATTAATTGCCATATATTAATCTTTCCATTTTTACATTTTTTGCACAAAGTACCAGAGAAATCACATTGTAATTAAAGGCTTCTATACTATTGATTAACAAATTAATGTCATAAAATGAAGCTTTTGATGTTATTCAGTCTGTAGAAATCATAACAGGCTGCTGATGTTTCAAGGTGACACAATAACAAGCTTCCATCACCCTCCCCCCACCTTTAGGGGCTTTTGGCAGTTCTTTCTAAGGTAATTTTTGTGAAGAAATTGGCTGTGTCGCAGATGGCATATTTTTGTAACACTCCCTTGTGTATCTTGTTCTGCCAAAGGGATCTCAGGCACCTTGGCAGCGTCTTTGAAATTCCAGGTAAAGAGAAGGGAAAAAAAAACATGAAAGTTTCTTCAATTTTTAAAAAAATCTTGAAACAATTTCCATTCCACAAATCTTTCCAGATTAATTCTCCTGATATCTAAACTGACAGCCATTTGCAATGCTTCTCAATCAACTCTACAGAATGCTTAACTCATATCTTGTGCTGTATGTGAATCTGACTGGTACCCAGGGAGCAAAATGAAAAGATTTCTGTCAGTCAGTCAACAAAATAGCATGCAAGCTTTAAGTTGTAAAATCTTTAGTTCAAGCTAAAGTTTATTATAAAAATACATTCCACCAACACTATGTCAAGGTCCTCACAAACTAAACCTTTGATTTTGCATTTAGGAGCGGCTAAAATGAAGATTCATGTAAAAAAAATGGGCAGAGTTGACAAAACAAGGGCAAACTGTATTCCACTGAGGTTAAATTCACATTATTTTATGAAATAGGTACAAAATCTGATCTCAATCACTTCAGTATGAAGACTCTAAGCAACTACTTTTGCGTTAGGCTCTATTTCCCAAGTTGACTGCACTAGCTTCTATAGGTTAACCGAGGTACTTGCTCATTCTTTTACCTACAATTATGAATATTGGAGTCAATGTTGCCAGTATTTAATCATGGATGGTAACATATATAATAGACATTTTTGCTCAGGGATAGCTTAAGTACTTAACTTAAACTATCAGGAACATAATGAAAGTTGATGATCTTAATTTGAAATATTTCTGGTCAAGCTTAGAGCTAGTTAGGTACATATTTGAAAATAAGTGGGTGTCTGACAGAGGGTTGGAATCCCTATCTCCGATACAGATAAGACAAGAGGTTGCCTACTTATCATCCCAGGAATCTTCTGGCCTGATGTCTGATATAGGATCCATTCCAACAGATGGAGTCCAGCAAACAATGCAAGCAACATCGGAGTGGTCTTCATAGAAGCCACAACACAATAGCTACTGTATAATCGGTAAGTAAGGCAGTTTGAAGCTCCCTAAATGGTGCTGGTTATCTCAGTTGTCTGGTTGGTTAGTTTACGATGCAGTGACATCAACAGCATAGGTTCAATTCGCCCACTGGATAAGTTCACCATTAAGGACTTCCCTTCTTGTTCTCTCCTTTCACCTGACGCATGCTGACCCTTGGGTTGAAACACCACTAGTCATCTCTCTCTAATGAGACAGCAGCCCTATGGTCTTGCGGAGCTGATGGCCTAGTGGTATCATCGTGGGACTGTTAATCAAGAGACCTAGGTAACGATCTGGGGACCCAGGTTCAAATCCTGCCAAGATAGGTGGCAGAATTTGAATTCAATAAAAATAAATTCTGGATTTAAAAATCTAATGTTGACTATGAAACCACTATTGATTGTCAGGAAAAACCCCTCTGGCTGACTCATGTCCTTTAGGGAAGGATAACCGCTATCCTTACCTGGTCTGGCCTACATGTGACTCCAGACCCACAGCAATGTGACTGACTCTTAACTCTCCTCTGGGAAATTAGGAACAGGCAATAAATACCAGCAAGGCCCTCATTCTGTGAATGAATAAAGAAAAGAAAACTTTTGAGAGAAGACAAACATGGCTGGGTGGGGTGACAGGTGCATGAGGCAGTAGAATGGCAGGTAACTAGGTGAAACGGAGTTAGGTGACATGTGGGTGAGGCTATGGGACAGCAGGTAAATGGATGAGAGTGTAAGGAGGTGTCATGGGATGGGGGATGATCAGACGTTTCAGGGCCTGGAACTCGCGTGTTCAGAGGATATAAACATAAGTGGATTGGGGGAGGTGGAGTGTAAGTGGTTGGTGGAGGCAAGGTAAGGGTGGGTTTGGTTTTATAGTTAGCCAGGAGCTATGGAAGGGTTTAAATCTCTAGCCTTTCCAGACTAAATAAGGCAAGTCGGAACCCTCCAAAGCCGTTGATTTGAATCAGAATCGGGGTCATTTTTGGACAGTTCCAGACTATGGAGAGTTCAACTTCCAGGGCTTCATCAATGCATCAGGACTTCCAAGAGATCCCAACATGAATCCTTCTGGTATGTCCAATGTCCATCCATCCGGAAAATGGATAGTCATTGCCAAAGTTTGAATGCCGGTATTGTTTCAAGATTGGACTACTAAGAGTTGAAATTTCATTCCGATCTATAGCTCTAACTAGCCTTACGAAACTATTCCATTTGTGGTATTGAGCAGTTGACATTCAAACTTCAGCATTTAAGAATTGAAATTTAATGACACCCCCAACCCCCACCACAACCAGTTCCTCTTAGGGTGGGATTGGATGTGAAGGTTGCTATTTCATGTGGTGGGAGGATTTGGAGAGGAGATCCTGCTGCCATTACAACTGCATTTGTTCACCCTGACTCAGATCAAATGCAGCTGGGAATCATGGAGGGCCACCTTCCTACCTGGAGGCCAAAATAGACCATTAGTAGCCAGTTTGAGACCTGATTTCTCCACCACTGTGATTCTACCAGCAACCGGTATGAAACTTGCCATGCAACTGTGAGACAACTGCCCAGCAGAACCTGTCGAATTTAATTCAATTGCACTGGAGTTGAACAATGTCCCTTGTTCTAGGCAACCTGTGCCCATCAAAGGACCCAGCATGAAGAAAGGGTGGCCTGTAGGAAGCTATACCCATTTCCTTTCTATCAATCCACTTATCCCTTCCTGACCAGCAGGTTCCCCCTCCCTGTTACCACAATTCTGCCCACATTAACTCTTTTTAGGGTTCCATCATTGATTCCTGGTGATGGTCCAGTTGGTACCATTAATGGCCACCATTCAGGGTAGCCTCTTTGGCGCTGGAGAACTGTCTGCTTCTGATTCTTGGTAGCTTTGAGGGACAGACTTCTGCCCTTCACCAAGCTTTATTTAATAGATGGCCCAAGCCTACACATTTAAGTGCCTGATGGTTATCAAATTCTCCTGACCTTCCCAAAAATGATCAACCCAGTGTTCCCACCAGTTTTCCAGCCAGTTTCACTTTGCATATTAAATTTGAGTTGCAATTTTTCCTGCACAAATACTGAAATCAATAGGAAATCACATAGCTCCCAGCATTGCAGATTTGCCATAATCATTTGAAAAATGACATTGTTACTTCCACTCTCCAAAAATGACTTGTCTTGACTCAGACTTTCTAATTGGTGTTGAACTTGGCATGATACAGTGTGTCAGCCATGGGGGATGTCAAACATTCTGTCTACCAGAGAAAGGAATAATACAGTACAAGGGTTGCATAGGTGGACTGAGGCTTTATCTGTAAGCTTTGTATCCCAGTTAATGATCGGCTGGTCAACAACATACCCTTTAAATTGTCCAAATCAGGCAGTATGCCAATTGTGCTCAACCAACCTGTGTTTGCAAAACTCAGAACAGTATCCAACATTAGATGTGATTCTACTATTGGTCAGCATTTATTAAATAATCCTAACTTTGCTAAGAACTGCGCTGGAAAATGATTTAAACTTATCAGTCGGGCTCACTGTTTGATTCCATTGCATGTCCTAAAAACTACATATGTCCCCACACAAAGTCTTGCCCTTTATAAACAAAAAGAAAATATATCCACACCAACATCTTCTTCAATGAGGAAAGGGAAATGGAGGAAGCTAATCCCTGCCACACCCTCATGGCAATACCCTGACCAAGCACAGTTGACTTGCCTAGTTTAAATTGAATCATTTAAGATTAACCAAGATTATCGGATAGCAGTTATCACCATGCTTACGTAGTGTAACCAATCATCACCCTCTTTTAAGTTGTATGAAGTGTTGGTTCCATTTGAAAATTGTTGTTGAATCATATAGGGGTCTGAGTGACATGGGTTATGATGAGATCTGTGGCAAAATCAAACCACAAGCATGGTGAAGTTCAGATCATCATTGACCTCAATACGTTTCATCTTGAATCTCAAAAAATGGAATTAGGACTGTCAGGATGTAGGCCAATGGCCTAGCCACTTCCATGGTGTCATGAATGGAGACTGCTAAAGAGCCTGTGAGTGTGGTTCCACCTCCAGCTGGGTACCTCCAGGCACCATCCTGTCTCCTTGTGAGAACAGGGCACCTGGATTGCATCAAGGCTCCCCGTCCCCACTGTGGCTATTCCTTCAGTCCTGCAGAGCAGTGGCTGAAGTGTTGGAGTGCAGTTTTGTGTGATGAGATGATGAAATTCTTGTTTGGCATCAACAAGATACCAACTGATGATCATTACTGATTGTAAACATCATTAACACCACAACCTACTTCATTAATATTCAGCTTCCGATCTTGCCCAACTTGCCAAACCAGTTAGACATTGGGAAAACCTGACAAGGAAACTAGAAGGGTCTAGGCCCGAAACATCAAGCTTTCCTGCTCCTATGATGCTGCTTGGCCTACTGTGTTCATCCAGCTCCACGCCTTGTTACTTCAAGGAAACTAGGGCAGGTACCTGGAGGGTTCATTCCCTGTTTACTGCAAATAACTTCCATGTTGGACACCGGGCAACAACGTCTCTGTCTATGATCCTGGGCACCAGCTGAATACACTCTTCCTCCATGGTCATTTGCATCCACCACCTGCCAATCCATCATGACCATCATGGCACTTCTACAGTGTACTGGCCGTGCACTCTGGATGCACAGACTCGCATTGCAGGGAGCACCAACAACTTGCATTGAAAGACTGTAAGGGGACACTTTGCCCACAGGAAAAGGCACCCAACTTACAGACTGAACCAGCCTGTAGCACCAAGAAAGTGGCACATCCCTGGGACAGCCACTGCTATTTCTCACACAAATTTCTCACAGCTACACTTTTGTGCAAAGAGGGAATCAAGCAAAAAGAGTATTGAACCAGAAGAGCCAAAAATGTCAGCCACATGCTAGCCAATGGTGCAGTATGCTGTCAGTGTAAATATCCATCCAAAAAGGCTTGTGTGTGGCCATGAACTGTTGCCAACCAGCGTGGAAATGTGGTGAGAGTGACACAGAGACCCTCAAAATCAGATGCATGAAACTTGAAGTCATCAACATTCATGTACACTGCTCTATTTACAAAACGAAATGTCTGCTTCATCCAGGCAACAAAAATGCCTCCAATATATTTTATTCTTTCTCTTCCACCCACTATGTCTCAATGTAGTCCTTGGTTTCATAGCTGTGGTGGAGGCAGCCTGGTGTGATATGGAGCTCGGAGGCTCCAGGGGTTTGGTGGGATGACTCTAGGGGTGCTTGAGACTAGACAGGCAAAACATGCCAAGATTTTCTTGCCAGAAACAACTTGATCTTCTCCGTCTTGAATCTCCAAAGATGGAATTAGGACTGACAGGATGTAGGTGGATGGCCTGGCCATTTCCACAGCATCATGAATGGAGACGGCTAAGGGGCCTGTGTGTGGTCCACCTCTGGTTGGGTACCTCCTGGCACCACCTTGTTTCCTTGTGGGAACAGGGTTCTTGGATTGAGTCAAGTTTCCCCACCCTTACTGTGTCCATGCCTTCGATCCTGGGGACCAGTGGCTGAAGTGGCGAAGTTCAGTTTTGTGTGGCTCTTGAGTAGATTCCGAGGGAGCTCTTTCTCCATGGCAGCTACCAACCTGTCAATGGAGGCAGACAGAAGGTCACAGGGTTCACTGCACTGCTGCAGCTTGTGGGCAATAGAGCCATTGCGTCCCAGATGTCTGTCTACTACTGCTCCTGCTGCCCCCCCTGTGTATGTGGATGAAGTCCCTGATTGCCAGAGCACAGGATCATCTCCTGCCTTGGATTGAGAAGGTGCCTGGTCTCCTGCAGTTCTCCAATTGGCAGCTGGGTCATTTTCTCCTCGATCAGAACGTCCCACAGCAAAGTTCTCACCAGACTGTGAACACACATTTCAATGCCTACAGTTCCCTCAGAGGTGTCTATATCTGGGCTGGTTGTGGGGATGGTGTTCAGGAGGCAGCCTTGCCGATGCGTCCTTCGAGGTTTCTGTACAGGTAGCTCTCCTGTAACATTGTAGTTGCGGTCTTGTGTGACCTCATTCTACAGAGAATCATACTATAGAAAATCGCCATAGAAAATGGTGCAAAAGGGAATTTGCTATAGAAAATCACTATCCCTGTACAGCAGCAAGCTCCCATTATCCAAACAGTGTCCACTATTCATCAATCGCGTTAATGAAACATGCTTTATCACAGAACTACCTGTACTCTCTTCCTCAGAGATCCAAGAGGCTTGTTCACCTACAGCCAGCCATTTCTGCGCAGATGTTGCGAGGATTCTGATGGAACCTGCAGGACAAAAAGGAGAGAATTCGTGGCAGCCAATGGTTAGAAATGGTAAGCAGCAACAAAAAGTGAAAGCAAAGTTAATGGAAGTGTGGTACTTACTCATTTGGCAGGACAGAGATGTCAGGGCATCTTTATAAGAGCGGTTTTTGTTTTGTTCTGCATGGACTAGGATTCTCTCCTCATAATGTTTGAGGACAGGAATGTCAGGCACCCCACCACCTATACAGGCTCTCTCTGCCCTCCTATAGAATGTCTTCTCCTGTAATGAGAAAAAGGAGGGAAATAAATGTGATGACAATGTGTGGCACGGCTGTTTGTCCTGTTTGTATGTTAGCGAAGGTGGTAAGGTTATTTCCAAAGGACTGAGCAGTCAATGCAAGGTGCATGCAGGGTTAATAGAAAACAGAAAGTGTCAGAGAAACTCAACAGATTTGGCAGCATCTGAGAGAGAGAACAGACTTAACGTTTTGAAACGAGTATAATGTTTCTTCTATTTCGCTTTTATCTGAGTGCATGCAATGTTGCAGACAAAAGTGTTGGTGATGGGACATCAGCCTTGGTGGGACGTGTGTGCAGGGTAGACACAGAGTGAGTGTGAGGTAGCAGATAGAAAAGTGTGACTCTTACCTTGGCGGAATGGAGAAGGTCATTGACCTTTCTGCTACATAGCTAGCTGTTTCTCCACAGCCTGGAGATGGCACTGACCGACTCACAACCTGGGACACAGCTGGGAGGGATAGGTGACCAGATCTAATCTGCCAGTCATCTGGGAAGATGGTGCCCCTGCTTTATACCAATCCTTCCACCAGGGCCTCCATGACAATGTCAAAGAAATGTGGTGCCACCTTCCTCTGCTCTGCCATGTCCTCCAACAAGCAGGCCAGCTCGAAATGCCAGTGCTCATCCGGGTGCACTGCAGCGTTTTCAAGATGGCTTGGTGCAAGGGATATCAGTCTTCCTTATTTATACATACCAGTTGCTGTTTTATCAAACTGTCTCTTATTTTTATTGTCCCTACCGATCTCTTCAATTTTAATTTGTTTCTAACCACTACTTGTCCACTCTGAGTAGACTGTTGATAATATTTAGGTCAATGAAAGGCTTAAATGGTTGTGCAGAAACAAACAACTCTTCTTCATTTAACAAGGAGTGGGATCCATTTAAGTGCTGCTAAATCCCATATAGTTTTGCATTAGTAGGAAGAAATAGGCAGAGAATTAGTGGCACGTTCTCCCAACTTCCATGTCCTCACCTCCTAACAATGCAGTATGTTTAACTATCAGCCAGCCAATCAAGTAATGCATGTTGACCACACCCCTGCAATAGTAGCAGTCCTAATCTGAGTCAAGGTCACCCTTCATGAACACATATTTGGCAATCAAATGGTCTTCCCAAAACACATTATTCTTCGTCCAGTCTGAGACAAACAATTCCAATAGCTATAAAAAGAAGCTCAGCACCATCTTTTGAAGTGTGGTGAGGAATGAGCAACAAATAATAACCTTGCCAGTGATGCTCTCATAAAATGAAAAGATTCATTTCAGATTAATTCGAACAGAAACATTGAAATTCAAAATTCTGGAGTGACTAGGTATGATACAAAAATTGTAACTTGATGAGAGCCCCACTTCAATATGTATTAAGACAGAAAGTAAAGTTCAAAGAATGTTCAAGCACAGATATTGTGGGACCACTCGACAGTGTAGAATGACTAAGAAAAATTCAATGCAATTTGGAAAGACAGTAAATGCTGTATGGGAGATAAGTTTAAATAATTAACAAATGTACTGGAAAAAAATTGCGACTTTTTTCACATTTTACTTTTTTTTTGGCCACATGCAGCTGAATACTTTTGGTTTGTCCTTCTACTCATTGACTTGTATTCATACTAACAATTCGCAGTTTCTTCCAGTCCAAATACAAGAATTTCTTGGACTTGCAGTGGTCTCAGAATTTCTTTCAATCTAACTACAAGGCCTCAGTTCGTGATCTTCATTGAGACCTCTAGAGCAAGATGTCCATTGTTTTAAAGATTCCCAGAGCTTAAAGACTACTCCAACAGTTAAAATGCGGATGCCTTCTTTAATAACTGTACTTGTTGTTTGCATGGTGGTGCTAAACATGTTAAAAGACAAAAGGAAAATGTCCCTTACAGGGGTTAAATAAATCCTGATAACATCCTGAATTTCTGGTGTGTCAATGTACATCATGCCTTGCACAGCTCTTGTCCCATCTTGTATGGTGGGTTGTCTGAATATAAAACCATAGCATACTTTTTGAAGCAAGATTTTCCATTCAGTTTTCAGTTGAGATGGAGTTGTCTGGGTTTCTCTTTCGAGTGATAATAGTGAGGCATGTTCATGTAGTGACGGTGACCCACTTAGAGAAGAAAATGCCGTCTCTAGATTGGGTGAGACAGTTGAGTCTCTTCCACCTAAGATTGGAGTCTCTCTATCAAGCAGAGGTAGTTCCATTCTTCCTGAAAGTGGAGCTGTGTTTTCAAATGGAAATGGTGTTAATCTTTCAGATGGACATCTTGTTACATTTTCAAATGAAGTCGGAGCATAACTTGCAAACAAATGTGAAAGTGGCATCACTGTTTCATCTGGATACAGAGTCACTCTGTCAGTTCTGTGTGGAGTCACTCTGTCTGTTGTGAATGGAGTCATTCTGTTAGTTGTATGTGGAGTCACTCTGTCTGTTGTGAATGGAGTCATTCTGTTAGTTGTATGTGGAGTCACTCTGTCAGCTGTGTGTGGAGTCACTCTGTCAGCCGTGTGTGGAGTCACTCTGTCAGTTCTGCATGGAGTCACTCTGTCAGTTGAACATGGAGTCACTCTGGGTGTTATGAACAGAGTCACTCTGTCAGCTGAACATGGAGTCAGTCTGTCAGTTGAACATGGAGTCACTCTGTCAGTTGCATGTGGAGTCACTCTGTCTTTTGTGAATGGAGTAACTCTGTCAGTTGCGTGTGGAGTAACTCTATCAGTTGCGTGTGGAGTCATTCTGTCAGTTGCGTGCGAAGGCATTCTGTCAGTTGCATGTGGAGTCACTCTATCACTTGCATGGGGAGTCATTCTGTCAGTTGCATGTGGAGTCACTCTATCACTTGCATGGGGAGTCATTTTGTCAGTTGCTTGTGGATTCAGTCTTTCAAATGGAAGTGGTATGGCTGTTTCTGATGCACATGGAATGTTTCTTTGAAATGAAAGTCGTTTCAGACCTCTGGTTGAATGTGGATTCATTCTTTCAAATGGAAGTTGTATTGCATTTTCAGATAGAAGTGCCACTGCTCTCTCAGCTGAAGGTAAAACTTTAAGTTCCATTGGTATTTCTTGCAGTGACAGATGTGAATTCTGCTTGCTACTGGTTGTTGGAGCTGAAGTCTCCCCTAGCTCTGTTTTTGAATGATCTTCATCAGCAAATGCGGTGTTTTGCAAGCTGGAGTAATGAAGTAGTATTTTTTGTTGCCCTGGCTCATTTGGAGCCTGCTTGTGGTCATCCATTTGGGTACCTGGAATGAGTGTTGCCTGGATCACCTCCAGAGCTTCAGGATCATCTGCAAATCAATGAAAAAGAACCAAGCAATAAATAATCCATAATCCATAATCCTCAGTCAGGAAGGTACATTTGAAGAAATTACATTACAACATTGTGGTGTCAATTCTCCAACTCTAGCCATAACTCCCCAGTTGGAACAAATGATTATTGAACTTGTTGTATCACTACTTTGATGTATGCTCGCTATAATTTTCCATTCATTAATACAAATGGATAGAAAATATGAAGGCCTGAATATAAACCTCAATACCTGTCACTTGTAATTGAAGATTCATGCTAGGAATCTGAATTCAGAAAGTTACTTTTCAATCTTAGCTAGGTCCTACACCAGTCATTGAGTTTCTAGAAGGAAAATCCTTCATAAATATTTCTGATTCAAAAAGGGTACCAAGCAGCCACTAGAAAAAATACTTACAGATCAACAATTTTTCACAATTTAATCTTGATCTACTACTTCCAGAGAACACTTCCTCCCAAACCTTTAGCATCGGTATCATTGAAGGTAATTTAACTCCAAATAGGTGTGTTTATGTCCTGTGGGTCATGCAGGATGGATTAAAATCTGAAACAGGAACAAAATCAGCTTCAAGCTCTGCAATTTCCTGTTTCAGCATAAGTGGTATAAGAGGTGGGTAACAAACAGACACTCAGGAGGTATTTTGTTCGTTGAATCCTTCTAAATAAGCCTCATGTTTCCATTTTCATAGGGTTCCTATTTTTAACCCCCACCAGCTGGCTTTCGAGCTAGAGGAAACGTAGCAGGTAAAAGGAGACAGGAAAAGCTGAATTCATAAGGTAATTGCCTTTACAGCACGGTCTGAAGGGATGTGTATTTTTTTTGTTTCCCCAGCCGACACGCAACCCTGTAGCAGTCCCATTTTTGCAATCTCTTTGTCAACTCCTCAGCCATGGTGAACACATACCCCCAAGAAATTAGCAGTGGTCTCCGGAGTACTAGACTAGATACACATTACACTACCATCTTCCCTGTTTTACTCTTCAGCATTTTAACTGATCACGAAAATGGTCCCCACTCATTTTATTTCTCCTTCAGAAGAAAGTCATTTCTGTAGGTCTCTCACATCTTTCAGTTTGGCTTTCTTTTTAAGTTATATGATTATAGTTATCACATTTCTATGAAATCTAAAATGTATCTGTGTCATTTTAAAAGAATGATACAAAAATATCAAACAAATTCGTAAACTAGCAACATACAACAAGACATTTGATGGACAGTTGATCGACTACCATTTTGTACCCTTGTTGATGTTGAATTTTACTACCAATATACAATGATTTCTTGAAAATGATTCCAGCTTCACTAGATATTGATCAGGGAAAGCCTCTGTGGCTTTGTTATTGATGTGACTAGACTTAGAAAACCAAAGAAAGTCATCTCAACTATTCAAAATGTGATCTGAACAATATGTTATTAACTTACACTAAGTTGGCCAAATACCATTGTTGTAAAACCTAATATATTGTTATCTATTGCTGAACTACTTACCTTTATTATAGGCTTATGGTTTTTTACCCTATTCAATACATGTACACTCTCCTATCAGCTATTCTTTAGGTCAATACAATTAATGTTCTTTTCTAGAACAGAGCACTTCATAATTTTTAGTTAATAATTTTGAGATGTTCATATTCTAAATGCAAAGAAGTTACAGAATTAGCAGTATTATTGAAGTAGAACGTAACCATGAACAATTTCACCTTTCCCAGTGAGAGTTAGTGCATGGATGTATGGGAAGTCATTCCATCTGACATAAACATTCTTTCTTTGCCAACTTAGTAATGTAATTTGAGGATACACAGTAGCACCGACACAATTTTGGTTCAGATTAATTTATTATTTTGCCAACATTCACTCATGTAGCTTAGAGTCAGAGAGTCATAGAGCTGTACAGCGTAGAAAGAGACCCTTCGGTCCAACTCATCTGTGCCAACCAGATATCCTATATTAATCTAGTCCCATTTGCCAGCATTTGGCCCATAACACTCTATAACCTTCCTATTCATGTACCCACCCAGGTGCCTTTTAAATGTTGTAATTGTACCAGCCTCCACCACTTCCATTGGCAGATCATTCCATACCCGCACCGCCATCTGTGTGAAAAGTTGCCCCTTAGGTCCCTTTCAAATCTTTCCCCTCTTACTCTAAACCTATGCCCTCTAGTTTTGGAGTCCCCCACCCCGGGGAAAATACCTTGTCTATTTACCCTACCCATGCCCTTCGTGATTTTATAAGGTCACCCCTCAGCCTCCAACGGTCCAGGAAAACAGTCCCAGCCTATTCAGCCTCTCCCTATAGTGTAAACCCTCCTCCTTGCAATATCCTTGTGAATCCTTTCTGAACCCTTTCAAGTTTCACACCATCTTTCCTATAGCAAGGAGACCAAAACTAAATGCAGTATTCCAATAGTGGCCTAACCAATGTCCTGTACAGCTGTAATATGACCTCCCAACTCCTACACTCAATGCACTGACCAATAGAGGCAAGCATACCTAATGCCTTCTTCACTATCCTGTCTAGCTACAACTCCACTTTCAAGGAACTGTGAACCAACACTTGCCAGGACCTTACCACTAAGTGTATAAGTCCTGCCCTGATTTGCCTTTGCAAAATGCAGCACCTCACATTTATCTAGATTATACTCCATCTGCCACTTCTCAGCCCATTGTCCCATCTGATCAAGGTCCCATTGTACTCTGAGGTAACCTTTCATGTCCACTACACCACCAATCCTTCGTGTCATCTGCAAACATACTAACCATACCACCTATGTTCATATCAAAATCATTTATATGAATGACAAAAAGCAGTGGACCCAGCACCCATTCTTGTGGCATGCTGCTGGCCTCAGGTCTCCAGTCTGAAAAGCAACCCTCCATCATCATCCTCTGTCTCCTGCTTTCAAGCCAGTTTTGAATCCAAATTGCAGTTGTCCCTGCATTCCATTTGATCTAACCTTGCAAACCAGTCTACCACATGGAACCTTGTTGAACGCCTAACTGAAGTCCATATAGATCATGTCTACTGCTCTGCCTTCGTCAATCCTCTTTGTTACTTATTCAAAAAACTCAATCAAGCTAGTGACACACGATTTCCCACACACAAAGCCATTTTGTCTATCCCTAATCAGTCCTTGCCTTTCCACATACATGTGAATCCTGTCCCTCAGAATCCCCTCCAACACCTTCCCCATCACTGATGTTAGGCTCACAGGTCTATAGTTTGCTGCCTTTCCTTTACCACCTTTCTTAAATAATGGCACCACGTTAGCCAACCTCCAGTCATCCGGCACCTCACCTGTGGCTATCAATGATACAAATAACTCAGCAAGGAGCCCAGCAATCACTTCCCTAGCTTCCCACAGAGTTCTAGGGTACACCTGGTCAGATCCTGGGAATTTATCAATCTTTCAGCATTTTAAGACTTCCAGCACATCCTCCTCTGTAATACGGACATCTTACTAGATGTCCCTATTTATTTCCCCATGTTCTCAATTTTCCACATCCTTCTCCACAATAAACATTGATGTGAAATACTCATTTAGTATCTCTCTATTTACCCACAGTTCCACACATGGGTGGCCTTGCTGATCTTTAAGGGGCCCCATCCTTTCCCTCACTACCCCTTTGTCCTTGACGTATTTGTAGAATCCCTTTGGATTCTCCTTAACCCTATTTGCCAAAGCTAGCTCATGTCCCCTTTTTGCCTTCCTGATTTCCCTCTTAGGTGTACTCCTACTGCCTTTATACAGTTCCAGGAATTCACTTGATTTCTGCTGTCTACACTTGACATAAGCTTCCTTTTTATTCTTAACCAAAACCTCAACGTTTCCAGTCATCCAGCATTCCTTACACCTACCAGCCTTGCTCTTCATCCTAACAGGACTCTACAGTCTCTGGACTCTCGTTATCTCATTTTTGAAGGATTCCCATTTTCCAGCAGTCCCTTTACCAATGAACATCTGCTCCCCAACCCCAATCAACTTTTGAAAGTCCTTACCTAATACCATAAAAATTGGCCTTTCTCCAATTTTGAACTTTAACTTTTAGATCCAGTCTATCCTTTTCCATCTATATTTTAAAACTAATATAATTATGATCACTGGCCCCAAAGTGCTCCCCCACTGACACCTCAGTCGCTTGCCCTGCCTTATTTCCTAAAAGCAGGTCAAGTTTTGCACCTTCTCTAGTAGGTACACCCACTTATTGCATAAGAAAATGTTTTCGTACACACTTAACAAGTTCCTCTGCATCCATACCCTTAACATTATGGCAGTCCCAGTCTGTGTTTGGAAAGTTAAAATCCTCTACCATAACCTCCCTATTATTCTTACAGATAACTGAGATCTTCTTACAAATTTGCTTCTCAATTTCCCGCTGACTATTGGTTAGGGTCTGTAATACAATTGCAATAAAGTGATCATCCCTTTCTTATTTTTAAGTTCCACCCAAATAACTTACCAGGAAGTATTCTCAGGAATATCCCCCCTAAGTACAGCCGTAATATTATCCCTAATCAAAAACACCACTTCCCGCTCCTCTCTTGCCCACCTTTCCATCCTTCCTATGACATCTATACCCTGGAACATTAAGCTGCCAACCCTGTCCATCCCCAAGCCATGTTTCTGTAATCACTATGATATCCCAGTCCCATGCTCCAACCATGCCAAATCACCTGCCTTACCTGTGAGGCCTCTTGCATTGAAATAAACACAGTTTAGTTCATCAGTCCTACTTCATTCTCTGCTTTGTTCCTACTTGCCTTAACTGTTTGACTTGCTTCTTTTCCCAACTGCACCAGTCTCAGACTGATCTTTTTTCTCACTATCTCCCTGGCTCCCATTCACGGCCCCCTTACTAGTTTAAAGTCTCCTGAGCAGCTCTAGCAAATCTCCCCACCAGTATATTAGTCCCCTTCCAATTCATGTGCAATCCATACTTCTTATACAGGCCACTTCTACCTCAGAAGAGATTCCAATAATCCAAAAACGTGTATCCTTCTCTCCTGCACCAGCCATGCATTCATCTGCTCTATCGTCCTATTCCTGCTCTCACTAGCTCATGGCACTTGGATATTACTACCAATTCAAGGGGATCAAGCACTTTTTAGTATAATTTTCTGAAATTGTCTCTCGTTTTCAGAAGTATAAATTACACTGACATATTGTACTAATCTTTAAAATTGTGCAAAGTTCTAAATGTTTTATCAATAGAAGTTACATGGCTCTGTGCGTATTTTACTGTTTTTTTGAGCAGGATGGACAATCTATATCAGATGCATCTTATGGTTCTTAGCCTACTTTCCTGATGTACACTTAGCTCATGTTTGTTTGAAGGCTGCACTGTTTTCTCACACAGAGGAGATGCAACACTAGCCATTCTTCAACCAGGGCCTTGGTGCAACAGATGATAAGTCTTCTTAAGAGAAGGTTTTGATGCCTGGAACACACTGGTGAAGTGAAAACCCCAAGTCAGGAAACCCCAGGTCAGGAAACCCAAGTCAGAGACAAAGCTAGATTCATTGGAGCTGATTGGATTTTGTTCTTGCTTAACTATATAGAAAGGAACTAACTGTTTGATGAGTCTCTGGTAAGTAATTACAGACGTTTCCATTAAATTTTAACATTTTACATAAATTGTCGTTTATGTTAATAAAATATTTAAAAGGCAACGTAAGTGAATCATATAATTAAAAAATCAAAACTCATTAAAGATGGCGGCTCAGGGGATGCATCAAGGTGCAGTTTGTGGGAACTCCTGGATGCCATTGTGATCCAGGGCAAACACCTCTGCAGTATGCGCTTGGAGTTTGAGCAGCTTTGGTTTAGAGTTTATGAGCTGGAAGATGAATTGCAGACCTTGCAATTCATCAGCATGGGGGATGTTTACCTGGATTCTTTGTACCAGTATCCAGTCACACTATTTGGAATCCTCTGATTCGGTCAGTGATTAGAGACAGGAGGTTGTGACTGTAAATGAGGCTGATAAGTGGACTAAGAAAGCAGGAATAGTAGCATGAGAAATGAGATTCAGAGAAAGGCAGGATAGCAGAGTAGAATAAAAAAGGAATATACCAACAGTCAAGGTGCTATGTTACAAAGATAACGAAAACATAAAACCAAGAGCTCTGTATCTGAATAGACATAACATCCATGACTACACAAACAAATTACTAATGTATATTAAAATAAAATAAATTAATATGATCTGATAGCCTGATCTGTTGGAAACATGGTTTCAGATTATAAGAATTCGGTCCTGAATATTAATATCTGACATTCAAAAAGACAGCAAACCTTTTATTAACTGGCACTTGTGGTACCAGATGTGTGCTGGTTGATCAAATATTCCAGATAATCAGGAGGTTCCAATAATTAATGTAGAAACACACACTAAGTAATAGAAATGTAATGCAGGGGTAAACAATTCACTGCTATACTTTATTTACAGCATAAATCACAAATAGTAATGAAACTTCACCTTAAATAAAGCTTACCAACAGACAGCCTTCTCACTTGGACTCTTAACTGACTTATCTGACATCGTGGTGATCACAGTAAACTACTAAACTTTTGGTATTTGAAATGTATAATTTCTGCCGGTTTATAAGGTACCAGTTAAAACAAAGTGTGTTATAAGAAGAATCTGCGTAGAGGTAGAGAGCTGGCAAGTTAATTAAGGATGGCATTTGTGCAATAGTGAGAGACCCTGGATCAGGAAGGCAAGATGGAAAATTGGTTTTGGTGGAGATTGAGAATAGTAGAGGAAGGAAGTGTCTAGTGTGAGTAGTCAACAGATGCCCTCAGAGTAACTACAATGAAGGACAAAGTGCACATGAAAAAATACTATGTACTTGTAATAAAGGGATGGCACAATTTTAGTTTAATATAGACTAGAAAAATCAGATTGGCAGTAACAGCCTGGATGAGGAGCTCATTCAATATTTTAGAGATAGCTTCTTAGAGCAGAATGTTCTGCAACTGCCTGTGCATATTAAGAATGAGTTGGGTTTGTTGGTAATTGGACAGCAGCACAGCACAGAACAATACAGCTGACTGGACTGGTTTCCCATTGAGATTTCCAAATCCCCACGAGTGAATTTACTCTTACCTGGCCAAACCTATCATTTTGTCTTCATATGGCATGAAGAGCATTATGCATGTCAACACCCACTCCCACCCCCTAAGCCACCTATCGTAACCAGGACAGTTAAGTATAATGGAAGTTAATTTCCTCAGTGAATAAGTGAGAATTGCAGAGGGCAGGAAAGAATGAATGCAGAAAGAATGAAGAAGGGTCTAGGCCCGAAACATCAGCCTTCCTGCTCCTCTGATGCTGCTTGGCCTGCTGTGTTCATCCAGCTCCACACCTTGTTATCTCAGATTCTCCAGCATCTGCAGTTCCTACTATCTATGGCTGAGAACTGTTGAATTATCAATTGCTGTTTTTCAAAGTTCAGGTGAACCCTTCCCAAACAGCTTAAGTCCTAGCAATTGGAATCTAGTTAGAAACTTCTTCAGGGTGCAAAGAACTCTGAAAAACATTTGCTAAAACACACCATTTTGCTGCTTCGCTCTCCTCCTCTAAGTTGCTCCTCAAAATCTACCTCTTTGATCATGGTTTTTGTCACCTCTCCAGATGTCTTCTTCGGGACAATCTATGTGTTAGCTTTCCACTTCTCTTTCTGATGGCTCCCCTTTACCCATTTAACATCAAGTTTCTGTGAACTCACTCAGCATTCAGCATTTCTCTCTATTACTGTGATTAGGACAGTGGTGTAGGATATGTCTGATGATAAATACAAGTTTACAAATGGGAAAACTGACTGAATTTCTGAATGCGGAAACATTGTGACAGTTTCTAAAGTTTCTAAAGATCCTTACCTTTGATTATGCCTAACCTTATAACTTTATCTGAACATGTAGCTGGGCATCACATTACTAGCTTCAGCTTCACAGACACAAAAAGCAATTCAATAATTGCTGAGAACACTGTTTTCCAAATTCAAGAAAATGTCAACTGTTAATTTATAGAAATCAGGTCTAATGGTAGCTTATTTCTCTGGAATATTCAAATATAATGGTCACAGATTTATTGCTACACCTGAGTAAAAATAGTATAGATGTAATTGGTGGCAAGAATATTAAAACTTAATTTATTGAAGCATGCTACAGTAGGTGCAAAACTCTAGTTTCTGACTAACGTAGGCAGGGGCACCAGCTGTGGGCATGAGTTTGCCACTGCCACAACATATGCTTTCAGAAGCAACTGCCAGTCCTACAAATAAGACATTGACGGAGATCATCCTGCATTGTAGATAGGGAACAACCTCATGTGTGGTGGTCTTTGCCTTTTCAGATCAAATTATTCAGCCATCAGAGGTAGTTCTCCAGATGATCTCATCTGACCTCACTAAGTTCGAAGTTGCACTTCCATCAGCTGCTGGAGTTGGAAGGACGTCAATCCTACAGCTAAGCTGTTGGTGCAATTATAACAGTGCAGCTCAACCTGCAACAACTACAAGGGAACTTAGTATGAAGAAATAGTTCTCGTAAAGTTAAGCTTCTAATCCTGTACGTATAACTGACAATCTACTTTATGTTACAGTTTTTGTTACTGGTGACCACATAAATATATTAACTTAAACACCGTTTTTGAAAGCACTAGTGTTAAAATTAACAGTTCCTAATCATATTGTTCCTTGCAAGCGGAGTCGCAGGTAGATAGGATAATGAAGAAGGCATTTGGTAAGCTTGCCTTTATTAGTCAGTGCATTGAGTGTAGGAGTTGGCAGGTCATGTTGTGGCTGTAGAGGACATTGGTTAGGCCACTATTAGAATTCTGCATTCAATTCTGGTCTCCCTGCTGTAGGAAGGATGTTGTGAAACTTGCAAGGGTTCAGAAAAGATTTACAAGGATGTTTCCAAGGTTGGAGGGTTTGAGCTATAGGGAGAGGCTAAATAGACTGGGTCTATTTTCCCTGGAACATCGGAGGTTGAGGGGTGACCTTATAAAATCATGAAGGGCATGGATAGGGTATGTAGACAAGGTATTTTTCACAGGGGTGGGAGAGTCCAAAATGAGAGGGCATAGGTTTAAGGTGAGAGGGGAAAGATTTAAAAGGGCTCTAAGAGGCAACTTTTCCACACAGGGGCTGGTGTGTGTACGGAATGAGCTGCCAGAGGAAGTGGTGGATGCTGACACAATTACAACATTTAAAAGACATCTGGATGGGTATGTGAATAGGTAGGGTTTAGAGAGATATCAGCCAAATGCTGGCAAATGGGATTATATTTATTTCAGCTATCCGGTCAGCATAGAGGAATTGGACCAAAGGGTCTGTTTGCTGTATATCTCTATGACTCCATAAAAATATTGACAAATCTCTTCATTGAGTTAACCAACTGTTTTCAGCCTAGAAATTCATTTCTGTGCCTGTTTTTCAGTTGCCTGAGCATCCAATATAATGGATGGTGTTTGATTGAGATACACCACCTGCCATAATGATAAAGGCTGAAGGATAGGTGTCCAGGGACTAAGCCTGAAATAAGCATTTTTAAAAATCCAAATATAGTGGCTTTCAGTTGTTTTAGCATCTCCCACCAAAAGTGAAAGCCTTACAGCAGTAGCTGCAGAGCCTGATGTCTTCAGGATTAATACATCTACAAATGACATAATTGGGGATGTTTGAATAATCTGCCAGAGACTGCCACCCAAACAATATATTTTAAAAGGATTCTTACCAAAGTCTAGGCCCTGGGAAGATACAAAAGTGCCCCTTTTTGCTTTACATCAATCCTAGAGACAGGCGCTGGCTCCCAGTCAACTGCCTACCAATACCTTCCCCTCACATAATCACCTCCACATGGAATGTGACACTCACATCCGACCACCAACATTCAAGAACAATGTCTTGCTTGTATTACCTACAGTACACTCCTCCCTGTCTGATAAGGTCTAAACTACAAAGGCAGGTCGCAAAAGGGTGGTTCGTTTTCTCTCACATTTAGATTAATGAGGAGTCAAGCTGTTTAGGGTGATAAATGGATTGGGTGGAAAAGACACAGAAACCAGTTCTTAGGGCGGCATAACCCAGAGGAGGAGGATACAAGCTTAATTTTCAAATGTGGCTATTTAAGTGTAAGGTTAGGAGCACTTCTCAAAAAGGGTAGTCACCTTTGGAACTCACTGCCCAAAAAAACATTTTTATCTGTTGCCTTCTCCACTTGCTGCTGTTCCCCTCATACCTCTGGTACTATCTGTGCACAATAAACTGGATGAGTTCAACACAGTCAATAAATACCCCATTAGTCTACTCTGACCCCATCAGCAAAGTGATGGAAGGAGTCATCAACATACCCTGCACACTTACTCACAGTTTATGTTCCAGCAGGGACACCCAGTTCCTGACCTCATTCCAGCCTCAATCCAAATATGGACAAAAGAGCTGAGCTTCAGTTCACTCCAGAAGTCAGATAGGAGTGAGTACCTTGCTGTCGAGGCAGCATTTGAACAAAAACGGCTTCGAGGATTCTTAACAAAAAACTGGGAGTCAATGGGAATTGGGGGAAAATTCTCCATTGGTTGCAATCATGAATAGCACAAGGAACGATGGTTGTGGTTGTGGGTGGTAGAGATCAATCATCACATAGAGTCATAGACTCAGAGTCATACAGCACAGAAACACACCCATTGGTCCAATCTGTCCATGCCAAACATAACCACAAACTAAACTACTCCCACCTGCTTGGTCCTGGCCCATATCTTTACAAACATTTCTAATTCATGTACTTCTCCAAATGTCTTTTAAACATTGTAATTGTACCAACGTCCACCACTTCCTCAGGAAGTTCATTCCACACACAAACCACCCTCTGTGTAAAAGTTTTGCCCCTCATGTATTTTTTAAATCTCTTGTTACACCCTAAAAATATGCCCCCTTGAAAACTCCATTCTAGGGAAAAGACAGCTATCTGTGTACCCCTCATTATTTTATAAACTCCTATAAGGTCGTCTCCCAACCTCATATACTCCAGTGAAAAAAGTCCCAGCCTTTCTTTATAGTTTAAACGTTCCGTACCCAGCAACATCCTGGTAAATCTCTTCTGCTCTCTGTAGGAGTTCCTCAGGGTAATGTCATAAGCCCAACCATCTTCAGCTGATTCATCAACGACATTCCTTTTATTATAAAGTCAAGCGTGGAGATGTGCACTGATGTTTGAACAGAAGTCACCACCATTCAAAACCCCACAGGAATTGGAGGAGTGTATGTTCATATGTTACAAGAGCTGGTCAATACTTAGGCTTTGGCTGATAACTTGCTCACACCACACAAGTACCAGTGCCAGGCAGTGACCATCTCCAATATCAGATAATGTACGCTTTGCCCTTTGATGTTCAATGGTATTACTGTCACTGAATCACAGACTATCAACATCCTTGGGGTGACTGTTAATGAGGAATTTAATTAGGCCAGCCATATAAATATTCATGGTACAAAGGCTGGTTCAAGGCTCAGGATTCTTGTTCACTCCTCAAGCCTTCTGCCATCTACAAGCCATAAGTCAGGAGTGTGACAGAACACTCTCCACTTGCCTGGATGGGTGTAGTGTCAATAATACGAAAAAATAAAATTAATACCATCCAGAACAAAGCAGCACACCTGACTGGGACCATGTTCACCACCCTTGACGTCTACTCCCTTCACCAGTGATGCACTATATTAGCGTATTATCTACAAGATGCAATGCAGTAACTATCCGAGGTTCCTCCAACAGCAGTTTCAAATGTGCAGCCTCCTAAAAGAGAAGGGGAGCGGATGTATAGGAACACTTTCAACTTCAAGTTCACCACTAAGCCATATCCACCCTGACTTGGAAATATATCACCGTCTCATGATTATTGTTGGGTCAAAATCCTGGATCTCCCTTCTCCAATAGTACTTTGGCAATACCTACACCACATAGCTTGCAATGGTTCAAGAAGGCAGCTCACTACCACTTTCTCAAAGGAAGTTAGGGACTGGCAATGTTGACTTAACCATCAATGCCCACATATGACAAATTATTTTTTAAAAAATCAATTCTTCAATCGTCTGCAATTTTGTCTGCTTCCTAATTTCAGCCACTTTTGCAATGGAGTCTCAGTGGGCTAATATCTCGTGCTATTCTGTCTCATGGACAATACTGTGATAAAGATGTTATGTTCATGTAGTTCATGTACTTTGTCCTAAACAGGTAGTCGCATAGTCTTTGGTATACTGGCCCTGGCATCTACAGCTGGACAAATGGCCAAACAGCAGCATGACAGATAGTGGTCCTGTCAAAGTCAAAGCAGCAACTCTCTGGTAATTGTATTTCAACCTGTTTCTTATTGATGAAATTGTCAGAGAAATCCAGCAGCCAAACTTTGCTGATTGAATGAGGAGGAGGGAATAAGATGAAAAGTGAAGAGAGTGATGGGAGAAGAAAAGTCAATGATCAGGAGGGTGGGAAAGCAAGGTCAGAGCAACTGACAGATACAAAGAACACCAAAAAACTCCTCTCTTCATCCATCATTTAAATCTGACATCAATTGTTCTAGGGGTGCTTCATTTAAACATGGCAAATATGTATTCTATCTGACATAAATAATATCTACCACAACATAATTAATGATTCATTCTCTGCATTTAATCCTTTAACCCTGTCCTTTCATGGTTTTCACCTTCTGCCTTCATGCCTTAATATTCAGGTCATATTGAGGGTTATTATTGCTAGACTATTAATCCAGAAAGTTAGCTAATGTTCTGGGGACATGAGTTTGAATCCTGCCATGGTAGATGGTGGAATTTGAATTCAATTAATTTAAAAAAATGGAATTAAGAATCTAATGATGACCATGAAACCATTATCAGAAAAACCCATTTGGCTCAATAATGTCCTTCAGGGAAGGAAATCTGCCATCCTCAACTGGTCTAGCCTACACGTGACTCAGCGGCCACAGCAAAGTAGTTGACTCTCAGCTACCTTCTGAATTGGCTTAGAAAGCCATTCACTTGTAACAATCGCATAAATTCTCAACAAATAAATAAAACTAGGTGGACCACCTGGTGCCAACCCAGTCACTGGAAAAGACAGTGGCAGAAACAGCCCTGTTGACACTGCGAAGTCCTTCTTACTAACATCTATGCCAGAATTAGGAGAGCTGTCTCAAAGACTAGTGAAGCAACAGCCTGACATAGGTCATTTTCATAGAATCATACCTTACAACATTGTCCAAGACACCACCATCACCTGGATATGTCCTGTCCCATTGGCAGGACAGACCGATGAGTGGTGGTGACACAGTGGTATACAGTCAAGACGGAGTTACCCCAGGAGTCCTCAAAACTGACTCTGGACCCAACGAAGTCTTATGGCTTCAGCTTAAGCAAAATCCAGGCTTGAGCTGACAAGTGACATTTGTGCCACACAAATGCCAGACAATGGCCATCTCCAATATGAGTAAATCTAACCACCACCCCTTGACATTCACTGAATCCCCAGTATCAGCATTCAAGGGTCACTATTAACTAGA
The DNA here is from genome assembly GCA_024137785.1 of Ginglymostoma cirratum. Lineage (NCBI taxonomy): Eukaryota > Metazoa > Chordata > Chondrichthyes > Orectolobiformes > Ginglymostomatidae > Ginglymostoma > Ginglymostoma cirratum. The sequence goes on from JAHRHZ010000012.1 coordinate 65,054,997, forward strand.
AACTCAAGTGGACTCACAATATAAATACATTGACTACGAGAGCAGGTCAGAGGCTAGGAATACCGCAGTTGAGTAACTCACGTCCTGACTCCCCAAAACTTGTCCAATATCTCTACAAGGCACAAGTCAGGAGTATGATGAAATACTTCCATCTGCCTCAATGGGTGCAGCTCCAACAACAGTCAAGAAGCTTGACACAATCCAGGACAAAGCAGCCTGCTTGATTGGCACCACATCCACAAGCATTCATTCCTTCCACCAATGACACTCAATAGCAGTGTGTACCATCTACAAGATGCACTGTTGAAATTCTTTTGACAGAATCTTCCGAACTAATGATCACATCCATCTAGAGGGTCAAGGGCAGCAAATACATGTGAACACCGCCACTTGCAATTTCCTCTCCAAGTCAGTCACCATCCTGACTTGGAAATGTACCATTGCTCCTTTGCTGTCAATGTATCAAAATCCTGGAATTCCCTCCCTAAGGGCATTGTGCGTCTACCTACAGTGCATGGACTACAGCGGTTCAAGAAGGCAGTTCAACATCACCTTCTCAAGGGCAACTAGGGGCAGGAAATAAATGCAGGTCAGCCATTGCCACCCACGACCCAAGAGTGAATTAAAATTTTTGTCTGTTGAAGGCACATTTTACTGCTTTTATACCCATTTCTCTAAAAACAGCTTCCACCTTCTCTTCATTGAGAATTTGACACTGCTGAATGCATCGGTGACAATCTTCTCCCCATGCTATCATATTTACGAACAATTTTAAGAGATGTACTCAAAATCCCAATGGGGCCACCTTTTAAGGATTTGTCACCAGAGAACCAGTAAACTGTTCTGCAGCACATATAACAGTGCATTCTAAAAAAGTTGGTTAGATTTCGATTGTAGTGACTGATTTCAGTAAAACTTAGATATGCTTTTGTAATAAAATTACAGAGGAAAATGATTGTCTTGATAGTCTTAACATTTATGAATATGCAGTTCTGAAGTAAACTTATTTATTGGTAAAAGCATTTATTGTTAGAAACCAAACAGCAGCTCCTGTTGTTAATAGTTTCTTCCATGCAATCCTCTGCTATTGGTTGAAGTACCTTGCGCTACATTTAGCACTGTGATGGAATCAGGGTCATGATGTTTCCATTCAGAGAGGAAGGAACAACGGGAAAGTAATTAATTTTTATTAATTATCGTACGACTCTTCAAGAGCTATTTGAAGAATAGAAATGCTGTAGATGATTTAGATAGAGGGCTTCTAATTTGACAAGTCTTGAACTTTAATTAGAGAGAGGGTAAATCTGGAGATCTGTACTCCTGCAAACTTATTCAAAGAAATTTAGAGCACAGAGAGAGGCTATTTGGCCCATTGTGTCTGTACCAGCTCCCAAAAGAGCTGCCCATCTGGTCCCAATCCCCACCCCTATCTCCGTAGCCCTCTAAATTCATCACTTTCAAATGTATATCCAGCTCTCTTTTGAAATTTCCAACATAATCCACCTCCACCAATATCCCAAGCAAAACATTCCAGATCCTAACAGCTCTCTGAATAAAGAAGCTTCTCCTCATCTCATTCCATCAGAATGCTTTAAGATCCCAGGCTGTCTAACCTTCAGTGTGGTTTATTTTGTAAGCAATTACTTATGTTTACTACCAGTTGCCACAATGACATGAGGGGATGAGATATACTGATTATCTGTAATTATCACATTATGACATCTTTGTTAGCTCTCATACTATAAATATGAGACATGGGTCACATGGTAATGAAGAATTCAATGAACTTTTTTTTACAGCTTCTGATATTTACAAGTTTATTCCACAATATGCTTTAGGGAATAAAACTGCCAAACTTACCTAGTCAGACCTACATGTGACTCCAGACCCACAGCAATATGGTTGACACTTAACTGCCCTCTGTACAATTAGAGATGGATTAGCCAGTGACACCCACCTCCCATAAATGAATTTAGAAACAAAATCACAGGCACTTGCACGTCTGGACCCAAGCTAAGCAATTCAGATGTACTGAAGCACTCTTCACTCAGCATTTCATACTTCAAAGAACAGAGTTGGAAACTGAGAGCTTTATAATGTTTGGGCATATGTAATGTAACAAAACCATAAGTGCATCCCTTAAAGTTGAATTACATTTCTTTTTATCCATTCATGGGATGTGGGTCTGGAGTGACATGTAGGATAGACCAGGTAAGGACATTCATGAACCAGATGGAGTTTTCCCCAACAATCATCATCATACTCTCAATTCCAGATATTAATTGAATTCAAGTTTCACCATTTGCCATAGCAGAATTTGAAACCAGATCCCCCAGAACACCACCTGGATCTCTGAATTAACAGTGTAGGACTAATACCACTAAGCCATCACCTCCCCACTGCTGTAAGCCATGAGACAACACATTTCAATATGTGAAATGCCATCACCACAAACACACCTTCCACAGATAAGTGAAGTCACAGCCAATGCTTTTCCAGTGTAAATGCAGTTGTAACCCTCCTTACTGCATCTCACATCTCTATCTCAGGTTGAGAACAATTGAACAGTGTTTTTTTTTTCCCAAATGCAGTAGCTCCTGAAATTACACAGCCCTAAACCAGACATTCTACATTCCTTTGCAAGGAATTAATTGCCTCAGTGATTTGAAATTCTCTTGGATCCCAGTTAGCTGAGTGCTCCTTTATTGACAGGTTTAAAACTACCTTCTACAGTTAACATTTGTGAACCAAAGATAAGCTGATGACTATATGTTATGCCATCAGAAAGACCACCTACTTCGATCATTCTCATATAGTTCTTGGTTTTGTTCCTGACTTAACTCTTCTGCTGCAGCAACCCTTGTCCATATCATAATTACGTCTAGACTGGCTAATCCAATGCTCTCCCAATCTATCTCACACTGTCCTTAAACATGGCCTAATTTAAAACTCAGCTGCCTGTTATCATTTATCTTGCACATCCATCGCGCCATGTGCACTGATCTACGTTGGCCTACATTAGCTACCATCTAACAGTAAAATGCTCAACCCTGTTCTGAAATTCATCAACAGCCTCACCTCTTTTCCATTTCTATGACTTTGTCCAAATCCCCAGAGACATGTGCAATCCTGATCTCTTCAGAATTAGGGGACTGCCTCCCCAAATTTCTCCGACTCTCGAGGCTTGATTTTCAATCTAGGGTCAGGGAATTAATGGCCAAAACATTTCTGAGTCCTGATCATACATTATATCAACATCCGTGGCATGACACATTTTTTAAAGCTAAAGACCCTAACTGAGTTGGATGTGCATTTGGCATCTAATTAGTGGTACCAGGTATAGCCTGGCTGGGGAAACCAGTACGGGCGGGCGCTTTTCAAAGCCAGACAGCAACAGACTATTGCCTGGAGGTTTGCAGCAAGCAGGACAGCAGAGGGTTAGCAGCTTCATGGTCCACAAAAGTGACGAAATATTCAGTCATCAGATACCTAAGGCAATTTAATCAAGCAAGGATTCCCTCACTAACTGCCAGACTCCCTTCTCCTTTTTGGTAGGCACTCATTCCCATTCGATTACCACATCTTGAGATGTGCTATCCGCACACCTCTCTACCTCACTCCAAACCTAAAGCTTGAATCGCTGCAGCTGGAGTCACCTCTTTAATACATGATCATTTAGATCACACTAATCATCTAAGGCAGGATGTGAAAATCACAGGCGTAAGCTCCCCAAACATATACGAATTTAATAGAATACGAATTTGTGCTTTAATTTTACTTTTTATTCCTTTGCGACTTAAAGTATTCACTAGAAAAGTTGGATAAACAACCAGCACCACTTAACTCTATCAAGTGAACAAATTTAGTTTTAAAAAAACTAAACAATGAATTATCCATATAAAGCTTAAAAGCTGTGCTTCCAGCCTTAAATTAAATGAATATCCAATCACAAGAGACAAAAAACAAAATCTCCAATAATTGCCTATCTGCTCTCTGTGGCATCACATTTCAGTTTTGTGGAGCAGGTCCATCACTGGTCTGCCTGCCTCTAGGACCTGTCTGCACTCATTGCTCATTAAACCACACTGCCATCATTCCCGAGTCCTTCACGGGTCCATCCCTGATCTGTCAGCTTCTAGAATTTCTCCTTATTCACTTCTTTTAACCACAATACTACTGCTCCAGACTCTCACCCAGGTCAATTACTGGTCTTTCTGTTTCTGGAACTTCATTTCTCTTTTTAACCTCACTGCCACCACTCCTGAGATCCAGCTTGTTAAGTTCTAAGATCTCTCCTCTCTTGATGCTTCTTTTAATGGTGCAGCCACAGCTCTCAAGTCCCATATAGATCCATCACTGGTCTATCTACATCTGGGACATCTCCTCTCATGCTGCTCCTTTTAACCACACTGCCATGACTCCCAAGTCACACACAGTCCTATTGCTAGTCTGTCTGCTCCTGGGACCTCTCCTTTCTGTGCTGCTCCATTTAAAGCAGCCAGGCAGATAGTGAAGATGAGTAAGAAGGGACCTGAGACACTTGCCTTTATTAGCAGAGGAACAGAATACAAGCGTGGGGAGATTTCACTGGAGCTGTATAAAACACTGTCTCGGAAACAATTCAAGTTCTGCATGTAATTCTGGTCACCACATTATAGGAAGGATGCGATTTCACTAGAGAGGATGCAGAGATTTACTAGAATGTTGCCTGTGCTGGATTGCCTAAGCTAAGAGGAAAGATTGGATAGGCTGAGGCTGCTTTCCTTGGGGTAGACTTTTTATTCCTCTGCAAAGGAACCTGATAGAGGTGTACACAATTCTGAGGAGCATAAATAGTGTAGATAGAAAGGTACATTTTCCATTAATAGAGGGGTCAACAACCAGAGGTAGAAAGCTAAGAGGAGAGTTGAAGAAAAATCTTTTTCACCAATAGGGTGGCGAAAATCTGGAACTCACTGCCTGAAAGGATGGTTCAGTCAGAATCTCTCATAAAATGTGAGCAATATTTAGATATTTACTTGCATTGTCATGACCTCCAGGGCTATGCACCAAATGTTTGAAAATGGGATTCGTGCAGACAGATCTTTGTTGACTAGTGCAGACAAAATGGGCCAAATGTCCCCCTTCTATGTTGTAAATATTTACGAGTTTATGAGTCACCTCATTTTATCGTTTTTTTTAAAGATTCTTCATCAGAAGTCACAACCAATGATGGCTCCCCAGTGTTCTCCGACAACTACACACTAATATGTCCCGCTCTCATTCCAACGTCCATTCCAATCATTATGAAGTTGAAGGATTTGATTTTGTCCCTCTCCAGCCTTTGTAAAGACATTTCAACAAGCTTAACAGCAAAGTAATAAGAGACACTTGAGTCACTGGTTCCTCTCATCTCCTACCTCCCTTTAAAAATGGTAGCACATCACAAAGGCGTGAGAAGACTGAGAAATTATCGAAGATCGCTACTTTCGAAGTGCGCTCGTATTTGGCTTCACCTACACAGGCAATTGAATATCCAATCCTCAATATCTCTATCACTCTTTTCCTTTAAGATGCTCCTTAAAAGCTAACTCATTCATTATGCTTTTGGCCTTTGGTCCCAGCATCTCCATACGGGGTTCAAATTTTGCTTGATAATGCCTTTATGGAGCTTCTTAGGGGGGCCATATAAATGCAAGTTCTTGTTACTGAGATAAATCCATCAAATACTTATAGATTTATGGATAGCTTCACGAGTTATTTCCACACTTACAGGATATAAAGCCCCTCCAATTAACAAAGAGGCCAGTGATGATTCAGAGATGCAAACTCATCTGTACCTCACCCTCAGTCATATTAATTAAATACTTTAGAAGTGTCACCTGTTATTCCCTTGTCAAAGGAGGTGAAAGAGTGAATGCAAACTGAAAATCACTTCCAGATAGCCAATCTTCATTTTCTATTTTCTATTTTTCATACTGGAATGCATCAAACAAAAGTTGGGATGACATGTTGGGGTATCAACTGTTAGGACAACTCAGAATGAAAGAGATATGCATAAACTCTCTGGAACTCCAAACTATGTCTGAGTTCTTCATCCACTTATTTCCTTTTTTGAGACTCTCACATTTACACTCTTGCAGACAACCATTTGGTTACAGACTGGCGAAATAGAAAAGGAAACACCTGGTTTTCACATATCCATTTTAGCTGGCCAAATCCTACTTTGGCTTCACTCCAACTGGTTTTAGTTTTGCAGTTCATACTTGGGGAAACAGATATTCTAACTAGTAGCAAGAATCTTTCAGAGAATATCTTTCCATGTTTTTGATAGTGAAATCCTTATTGTGTTCTATTACCACATTTTCTAGATTCTAATTCAGGTTGTTTCTTGCCAAATGATCAAAGGTAGGCTTTGCACAGGTATGTTTGCAAATGGTAACACAAAAACAATTTCTTGAAAATATTTTCCCCTTCTCACTGACTGGCTAACATGGGGAAAAAATCCTAGGAATGCTCTCCAAAAGGTGACTGTAATTATATTGTTGAAGTTCCCTTGGCTGATATTTGAGCAAGGTTAAGGTGGTGTCAAGAGCAGGCCAGAATCATTAGTTAGAAGCTTCAATGGCATGTTACACCAGATTGTCTTTCTGTTTAACTCAGATCTTGCATACTCTTACTTACACTCTTCTGAAATTTCTAAAAAAAGAAGCATTTGCAATACTTTTTGAAGTATTATGGTGAAGTCTGCACCATGCAATTGTCAGTTAATGGCCATCTCCAACAAGAGACAATCTAAACATCATACCTTGACATTCAGTGGTATTGTCATTGTTGAATCACCCACTACCTACCATCTTGGGGCTTACCATGAAAAAGAAACTGAACTGGACGAGCTATATTAATACTGCAGCTACATGACAGGTCAGGGTCTAGGGATCCTGCAGCATGGAATCCAGTTTCTGACTGTCCGCCATCTGCAAGGCACAAGTCTGGAGTGTGATGGAATATTACCCCATTCGACTGATTGTCGTTGGAGCTGCACTCAATCAAGAATTTTGACATCTCCCAGGACAAAACAGCCCACTTGACTGGAACCACATGCACAAACACTCACTCCCTCCACCAATGATATGCAGCATTGTGTATCATCTACAAGGTGCTCTGCAGAAATTCACCATGGCTCTTTAGTTTCCAAACGCATGACCGTTCCCATTCAGAAGGACAAGGGCAGCGGACACATGGGACCAACACGACCTTCAAGTTCCCTCCAAGCTACTCACTATCCTGACTTGAACGCAACATTTTTTCAATGTTGTTGGTTCAAAACGCCTGGAACTCCCTCCCTAACTGCATTGTGGAGTTTACCTAAAGCATATGGATGGCAATAGTTCAAGAAGGCAGTTCACCACCAACTTCTCAGGGGCAATTTGAAATGGGCAAAAACTGCTGGCTGACCCAGTAATGCCTTTGAATAGACATAAATAAATAGCGTTTGATTTTAGCTTCTTCCTAGTCAATAACTTAGGAGTCAGAATTTTCTGCCTGATGTTGCCACTATTGAGTTCTACACTTTTAGTCATCTGTTTTGTACTTAATTTCCCCTAAACGCTTTCTTACACTTGTTTAAATATTTAAGTGTTTATATCTATTCACATATTTCATCCAAATATTATGCATTCCCAATTTAAACTCACTCTTTACAAATAAATTATTTCCAATATGTTTTTTGCTGATAGATTTATCACAGCATCTTAAGTCTCAGATTTTCATACTAGCCATGTTCAAACTATGCCTTCATTCTATGCCTCTATCTACTTTAGTTACGAGTTTGACCTCATGCTTCTGCAAATTTTCCCTGATTTTGCATTGTTTAGGGTTCTAAAGTACCTCCGCTCTGGGTTTTTGTTTTGTGTCGTGGGCCCTCAAATTCAATCAGTGTAAATAATTTCTTTTTTCCTGTGTGAATGCGAGAGGTATCAATACTTTTGGGTCATACTTTATGAGAACATCATTAGTGGCTGAGATGTCTCAGAGCATACCATATGGCTATAGTGACTAGCCCCATTACCTCATATCTTTGATAAATTCAATGAAAGGCCTTCAATGCTCCAATTACTACACAATGCTGGCATCATGTAAATTGATGGGAGCAATATCTCAAAATTTCAAAACCGGACAAGCACTGCTTAATTGAAATATTTGTTACTATGAGTTGAGTAACTGGGAAACACAGTTTTCACAGTAGTCACAATAACAAATTACATCCTACTCATGCCTCATATCATCCAGTATATACCCGAATCCATCTAACCTGCATACCTTTGGACTGTGTGAGGAAACCCAAGCCACCCCGACAGACACAAGGATGATGTGCAAACTCCACACACAGTTGCCTGAGGTTGGATTCAAACCCTGGTCCCTGGTGCTGTGAGGCAGCAGTGCTAAAAACTGAGACACTGTTCTGCTCCTCTTTGAGCCTTTCACAAGGAATCACTCAGTCAGAGAGGCCAAAGCACTTGCCACAGCTAGGATCTTCTGACATTCATATCATTGGAGCCATCTTTAAAGCCCAGCAGCAAAACACTTCAGTCGCTGTAAACCAGGAACAACCCATCACCCTTCGGTACTTAACTGTTGTCATTGAGAACATGACTTAGAGGAATGGCAGATTTGCTCCGTTTTTCAGAAAGGGACCTAGACATGCTGTTAGATGTGATGATGAAATGGAGGGTCGTCCATATTCCTGTGGACCACTATGGGAGGCAACACCACCACACCATAATAGCCTACTCCAAAATTGCAGCCCGGGTCATTGCTCAGTCCCACTGATAAAAGCACCCAGCAGTGTTAGGACAGTGATCTTTTGTACCCCGCAAGGCTAAGTGGAGGCAGTGGCATAATAGTCACTGGACTAGTAATTCAGAGACCCAGGCTAATGTTCTGGGACATGGATTTAAATCCCACCAGAGCAATTAGCTAAAATTTCATTCAATAAAATCTGAAATTATAAAAGAAGATAGTCTTATAACAACCATGTAGCCACTTTTGATTGTTGTAAAAACCATCAGGTTCACTTATGTCCATTTCCGAAGAAGAGTCCTGGACTGGAATTGAAGAGCTTCTTGACTGACAGTGGTGGTACCCCTGAGTAAACACAGTTGCCCTTCATCTCACTAAACAATGATCCCCTTTGACGTTCACATATGGCTATTTTCTTGACGCATGTGTTTGATTATGATGTAGCACAATGTTGTACAGAAACATGTCCATCGACTAGACTGCTCAGATCCCGACAATCACAAGCTGCCTGCCTCACCTACTGCACTAAAAAGCATTCCAAGCTGCAGATGTTGCTTGCCTGTAACTGAGCACTAAGAAAGTCTATTGAGCCCCAAAGAGGCTGGTAGTCTGTAAGTTAGTGCTGAAGGCAGTAACTGAGTGCTAAAAAAGCAAGTTAAGAGCTATAAGATGCATCTTGTGCAGATACATGAATTGTCCTGTGTTTCCCTGTGCCAAAGGGGACCTAACAGAGCCATGCGAGATGCAGGTATCCCTGATCTCCAAAGTAAAGAGTCGAAGGACTGAAAAGGTATGTGAAGTTGTTCTAGAGCAGATATGATAATATGGTGAGGCTGACAGCTTTCTGCTATCAACTTACTTGGACAAAGTGTCAAAGATGATGGTGGCCATAGAGCATGCAGGAATGTTGCTGTGAAGAAGTTGTTGGATGATGGCTGGAACAACCGTTCAGTGAGCTGCAGGCACCAGGTACCCACTCTGATCTACCTGTTGATAAATGGTGGACAAATAAATCAATTTAGAGCTTTGGTGAGATGCGAACATATGAAAGTAAGGTAGTCATTGCTCAATAGTTATTGAGATTCTCAAATCACCATTTAACATTTGAGAGGAAAATCCAAAATTATTTTTAATAGAAAGATTCTGAATTTGTTTTGCTTTTTCGTGTTTTCCCATTTGTTTTGCCATTGCTTACATCATACTGGGGAGGAAAAGTTCCACCTTTAGTCCCCATTTATTTTATTTCCTTCTTCGATAAACTTTCTGCAATTTTTCACTAATCTGATGAGCCTATCATGTCTTCAAAAGTACAGGATCTCTACTTTAGGAGTGTTTTAGCATAGTGATTTGTCCTTATCTTCAATCTAACAGTCAATAAACCATGGATGAAAGGCAACTTTCTATTTGCGCTTTGACTGATTTACAAACCATATACAATAACTTACCATTTAAATTAAGGTTCTCATAAAGCCTTCAGCTGCTGAATTTCCTGATTGTGTATTTAAATTTGGAAATAAGATGATGCAGTGTGACTTAATCAATGAGGTATTCATGGTTGCTAAGTAAGATGATATCACAAGAGTTAATTGCTTCTATGATGCAATATGATAATCACAACTGGAAAAAAGCAGATAGAAACATGTAAGAAATAAAAATAAATATTTTGGATTATACCTGTACATTTTGTCTCCAACAGCTACATATATAACTGTATTCTTTTTGTAATTGTGTGCACAGGATCCAGATTAGTTCTTGTTTCTGGGAAATAAAGGAAATGTATCAGCAGCCTGCCAGCTTCGATAATATGATTTTTTTTCCTAAATGAGCAAAACAGATTGAATCAGCCATCAGATGGAAATGGAGTAAAGAAAATATGGAGGACAAATTGGATGAATTGTGTCCTGAAGTTACACCATGGGTACTAACCAAGGAGTGTTTAGTGTGATCTTCTGAATCCCTCGCTTTTTTTTAAAGGGGCTTTAATTTACTTAAACCGCTTCTGGACATCTAAACTTTGATAATACTATGAAGAACAGTACTTTTCAATTTCTTATGTCAAAAATAGGCAGTTAATAGTTGGAATTTGAAGAGATCCTCAACCATTCTGCAAAAGCTCAGTGCAATTTGTATTTTGTTGCAACTGGATCAGAGGGGATGAACTGGCTGTCAACTGTTCAATCTCCTCAGATTGTCATAACAAAGATATTTGTTCTTTTTGCATGAGGCTATATCTCTCTCCAATAAAATGCAGTTAACTATTTTTGCTGTAAGCAATAAGGAGCCAATCAACAATGTTTTCTTAAGTCAGAGACAAAACATATAAACTGTCAAACCCAAGGGAAATAATACAAAAAAAATCCAGTAAAATGAACCCACAAACACACACACACACACACACACACACACACACACACTTGCAAGTTAAAGAAGATTAGTGTCCAATGCAAAGGAAAATAAAAGAATTTAATAAGCATGCATTGTCTTGAGGCTCAGGGTCTTATCCTGATGTTTGGGCTGACTAGTTTTTTTGAATACAATTAGACATAGTTAATGTTGGAGTTGTTGAGAATTCTTAGTTCCTGATTCTTTTCTCTGTAGCTGTTTCTGTGGGAACGAGCTGCAATTTTTTTTTTTACAGGTGAAATAGAGACTGGTAAAAGGCTCTCAGAACCTCCCCTGAAATAGTAGTTTCAGTGTCCATTTACTAGGCCTTCTTTGGATGGACCTGTCTGTAACAGCCTTTGTGTTAATATTCAATACTTTGCATTTGCTAATGCCATCCTGATGTGATAGGTTTTGATGGGTGAAAATGTGGCTGGTGTTCCGAAATGCGGACAACCCATTTCTACAAATGGTTACTATGATCCATTGTCAGATTTCCCACAACAACTTTTGGTATATATGTAGGATGGGTTTAATCCTCCTCTTTGTACAACAAGTTTCAGATCTTATTTCACTAAAACCTGTTGTCAAGAAGAGCCATCACCTTGTCCTGACATTTTGAGATTTAAGTGTCATATTGTGACCTATACGTTCAGATGATGAATTTTAACCTCCGCATAATCACCCCTTGTGTAGTGTTTTATTGGCTATGACAGTCAGTCTCACCCATTTCCCATTCCTTCGTATATTCCTGTGAATTTGGCTATTTTCAGGTGACTTGGGGGGACCATTTTAATGTGTTCCAGCTCAGATTAGCCTCTTTAATCTTAAAGACCAAGATTTTAAATTAGTTGATGAGACTTCAAAGACTGATAGTGTCAGAACCCCGAGTATTGTGTCCATTTTTGGCTCTTAATCCCAAATTTTGCTTTTTAAAAGAAGATTAGTACAGAGATAATAACCCATGTGTATAAAACCTCTATGAGAGGCCGATGGGATGTACCACCTAAAGATGTCAAGGAAATTTCAGACTACTGTGATCTATTGTGATTACAAGATAACAAGAGGCTAACGATCCTCTGCTCAACAGCTTGCAAACCTCTGTGGATTATGTTCCAAACTGCAAACAGAATTGTATTTTTCCCTTGAAGAAAACACAAGGACAGGGATTAAAAAGCGTGTTTCAGTGCTACAGGAACCAACTGGAGGGATTGAACACTCTCATGCGTGCAAGCCTGGGTGTTAGCATGTCGTGAAGGCCACATTGAAGGAATTATGACCTAGTTACTCTGGTACAATCAGATAACAAATGGGAGACCCTTTCTCACTGAAAACCAGTTAAAAACACAGGAATCAGGAGAGAGGAATGTCAATCAGCCTCAAAAACTTCAATGCTGCTGCTAACCTAAACTTTAATGGCCACAGCATTCAACTTTCTGCGCATTATGAACAATTCAGGGACTGATTCACATGATGTTTTCTCCTTCTTTCATCTTTTTGAACTCACCTCTTATTTTTAATCGGTGTGTATTCATTGGTATTTCTTCCTGTGTGAAGTAATTAATAAACTCATTCGTTTCGTTAATTCAAGAATGTCTGGTGAAATTGGTTCCTTTTGAAGCATACAATCATTTGTGTCTGGGAGGAAGATATCCACAGGGAAGGAAAGCTTTTATAAATTAACCCAGTTGCAAACAACCATGAGGTCTGGATGAGTAAAGAAGGGAAGCCAGTTCATCCCTCCTCACCCAAGAACTTTACAGCAGGGGGAATCCCATCTGGGACTGTAATTAATCATGGAATCTCACTTGGGCTCTGGTTATAACAAACGACAATGTGAACAGCACAAATAATTACTTTAGGCAGCACACTATTTGTTTATAGAAATTAGATTTCCATGTCAGTATCCCAACTCCACACTTAGTCACATCATGCACACTCCTTCCATTCGCGCCAGGCAGGAGCAATGTAATC
>JAHRHZ010000012.1:65068533-65108650 GCA_024137785.1 Ginglymostoma cirratum
GATGAACACAACAAGCCAAGCAACATCAGAGGAGCAGGAAAGCTTACGTTTCGGGTCTGGACCCTTCAGATTTCTGAAGAAGCGTCCAGACCCAAAACGTCAGCTTTCCTGCTCCTCTGATGCTGCTTGGCTTGTTGTGTTCATCCAGCTCTACACCTTGTTATCAACAATAAAATACCCCTCTGGGTTTGCAAATTGTCAGAGCTGTCCTGGCAATTTGAAGACATGAAGCAGAATGATTTTTATCTATTCATAGTTGATGAGTGCTACTGTCTGACCTGGCATTTATTGCCCAACCCTAGTTGTCCTTGTGAAGGTGTTGGTGAGCTGTATTCTTGTGTGGCTGCGGTACATTTGGTACAGTACACTCACAATTAGAATCCCTACAGTGTGGAACAGGCCCTTCGGCCCAACAAGTCCACACCGACCCTTGGAGCATCCCACCCAGACCCATCCCTCTATAACCCACACACCCCTGAACACTATGGGCAATTTAGCATGGCCAATCCACCTAGCCTGCACATCTTTGGACTGTGGGAGGAAACCAGAGCACCCAGAGGAAACCCACGCAGACACGGGGAGAATATGCAAACTCCGCACAGACAGTCACCTGAGGCTGGAATCGAACCCGGGTCCCTGGCAGTGCTAACCACTGAGCCACCGTGCCACTTTTCTGTTAGGGAGGATGCTCCAAGATTTTGACTCAGCAATACTAAAGGAATGGTGATATATTTTCAAGTCAGGACATTGAAACAGTTAGAGAGGAATCTACCAGTGGCGGTGTTCCCATGTATCTGCCATCTTTGTCTTTCTAGTTGTTAGAAATTCCTGAAGGTACTGTCTAAGGAGGCTTGGTAACGTTCTGTGGTACATCTTGAAGATGGTGCACGCTGTTACTGCTGAGCATCGGTGGTGAAGAAAGTGGGTGTTTCTGAGTGTGGTTAAAGGGGCTACTTTGTCCTGACTGGTGTCAACTATATAAAACAATGAATTTCACACTACAGGAATAAAAGAGAACCTTTTACAAGTAATTAAACAGCAATAGAGAAGAATGAACCCAGATAAAAGCAGTCCCGACCAGTTAGAGTGTCTTTAGAGGAGGATGGTCTGGTCATCCATATCAAAGGCTACAGGAAAGTTGAGAAGAACAGGGAGCAATCGTCATCTTTGTCACTATCTCATAGGATGTAATTTGTGACTTCGTTAAGATCCAATTTTAGTGTGCAACACAAACCTGACTTGAGGAATTTAAACATGGAGAGCCAGAAAAATAGTGTCATGCATTTGAGGGATAGTACATTTAAGAGTCTTGGTAGTGACTGGAGAGTAGTTTGCAAGGATTGCAGTCAAAGGAATTATCACTTTGTTTACTGCAAGAATAGAAATCATTAACCTCCCTGGATGTTGCTTACTGTCATGGGAGTTAGGCAACACAGGATTAGCTGCACTGTAATTGCTTGCATGGTAAAGCAATCTATAAATGTTCAATGCACACAGAAGGCTTCAGAGGCCTATTTGTGCTGGTGGAACTGGACCCCTACTGGACAGTTTGAAATTGTTTTCTTGAGTATCACTAGACACAGCCTATGGCAGTAGAGGCTACCTGGAATAATCCAGCAAAAATAATTGTTACAGGTATAAAGGTTTTGGAAAAAACAGCAATGAGAAAAAGCTTAAATTCCAAAATGGAGTCACAAAGAAAGAAAACACAGCAAGAGACATATTAGGCTGAATTTTCCTGTGAGCTTCTATACCTCACTGTTAAGTTCAAATGTGGTTCAAAAGTGGCACTGTACAGGAAGCTCACTCAATATGAGTTTTCCCAAACTGGCCAATACATGTTAGAGGGAATGCTTGCCATCCAAATGTAGTGAGTGGGCTCTCAAAGCTGGAGAGCTAATACAAGGCCTTCCTTATTGAAAGAAAGTTGAGGTACCGTAATGTTTACAATCCAGTTACTCTGCAGTGTGATGCCAAAGAAACAGATCTTGAAACAATCCTCATACAGCCATAAATACTTTTCTATTCAGAGCATTAATACAAATTCATTTATGCTACATACAGATTGAGAAAGAGTAACAGGCTATTGTCTTTTCTTGTGAGCATTTTAGTAAGTACCTTTAAATAGGCAGAAAGTGATGGCAGAATCTGACTGTAAGCCACTTCAAAGCATCTTTCTCAAATCATTTCAATCTGCTTCAAAGTGATCTCAAAGGATGCTACTTCGTTCTCAGAGGTACTGCTTACAATTGTAGCATGGGCAAGAGCAAGGGGAGCAGGTGTACATTGCCACAATGCTGTTCAGAACTGTACTCCTTTTAAAGGAAGTTGATGATGTTAATAAAGAGAGGGAATTCTTCAATGTCCAACAGGAAACAACAGCACAACTTTGTCTGGAAGCTACCAATCCTGCAGAGGCATTGCCATCTGACAAGCAAGCATCTTACTCAGTTCAAACAAATTATGCAACGTTATGCAACTCTTCAAGTGCGAAAGGAATTAATAATGAAAAGACAGTCTGAAACCATCAAGGACACATCTTTTGCTGTGAAGGAGTATTGGAAATGCAGAAATGAAGTGACAAAACAAGATATCACTTTGTACAAAGGCACTTTTATCTAAAAGAGATGCTGAAGCACATTCAAACAAGCCAGCAAGTCATCAGATCTAGCCTAAGGAAGGCAAGAGTAATGCTATACAGGTCAAATATGAGTAATGAGCTTAAGGACTTCATTAGTCAGCACAATCTTTACAATAAACATTAAGCCAAAGAGCCATCATGACTCATGATATGTAAGAACGATCATGGATGAAGCTTCCATGGATAAAATAGACTCTTCACTCTCATAGGAACTGATCATCTTGTCACAATGTTGGCTATTATTCAGACTACTGACTGTTAGACCAGCTGTCAGATCAACAACTATCAGTGAGATTGTAGAATGCCCGTATGTACGTCATCCATCATGGCTTCATGACATTGTGATGACTAACAATGGCCCTCAGTTCATAAATGAAGAATTCAGGCACTTCTTGAATGATTGGGAAATTCAGCACGACACATCATTTTCCATACTACTTCTAGTCAAATGGAAAGGCTAAGGCAGCAGTGAAAATTGTCAAAGGGAACAGCAATAGGTTAACTAGATCCAGCACAGATAGATACTAGGTGCTCTTAGAATGGAGAAACGGACCCATTTAAAATGTGGACAGTTGTCCATATACAGAGTGACAGGGGGCACTGCGGCTCAATGGTTAGCACTGTTGCCCCAGCACCAGAGACCCAGGTTCAATTCCAGCCTTGGGTGACTGACTGTGTGGAGTTTGTACATCCTCCCCCTGTCTGTGTGTATTTCCTCCCACTGTCCAAATATGTGCAGGTTAGATGGATTGGCTATGCTAAAACTGTCCACAGTGTTCAAAGATGTGTAGGCTCAGGGTAAATGTGGAATTACAGCGATATGGTAGGGACTTGATTCTGGGTGGGATGCTCTTTGGTTGATCAGTGTGGACTCGATGGGCTGAATGCCTTTTTTTCCACACTCTAGGGGGTTCTATGATAAAAGTGAAATGACAGAAGGTCAACCAAATCATTATCAGAGCTAAAAGCACGAGAGTCATCAGAGTTCAAACATTCAACAAATGTAACAGAAGTCAACCACTTGGAAATTTGTGACCTGTTTGAAGAAGTTGTCACCTCAATCATACACTTGAAGTAAATGGCCAGATCTGTCACCACAACTACAGACATCTACATGCAATCAAAGAGGCTGCTCCTTCATTGCTGACAGCTGATAAGGAAGATCAGATTTTGCCAAGTGAACAAAGAACTGAACAGTTATCAGTCTGAGAGTTCAACAGTTTCTCAACAAATACCATTGACCAGGAACAACATTTAACAGGAACAGTACTTGTCACAACAACATTTCCCAGGGAAGCAGCCTCAACACAGGAACCAGCAGATACCAGATGAAAAGCCAAAAATAACACATGTCTCATAGAAAGACCCAAACACCTTAAAGATTATGTGTAGGGGAGCAGATGAAATTGGAATAGATGAGAAGGAACGAAGAGTTCTTTCTGCATGCATGATCGTTTCTGTCTGGACTAGGTATATAGAGTAACTTACAAACAATAGTGTGTTCATGTCTTTATGGAAAGAGGAATGGTTTGATAAATGAATTTGTACATGTCTTACTCATGTGATGGCATCATATGTAAATAAAGGCTTTTGGCAGTGGTCGTTTCTGAACACGACATGGAAAATGGATTCACCTTTTGAAAGGCCACCTCTATACATCTAAATTGTCTCCTGTGCACACAAGGACTTGGAGTCAACAGGCAATCCCAAATGGCATCTGCTAAACCTTAATAAAACTTCAAGTGGTTCAATATTTGCCTTCATACTAACTTGAAGAAAATAGCCCAAGAATGGGCGAGAACTTGTGGCACTGAGTTCAATGCAAACCAGACTCTGTTCCAATCAGAAGCTAAAGATTACGCCCAAATTACACACACCATGACAGAAGAATAAATCAGCCCACTGTTCAACTGTTACTTAAAGACAGTACCATTTATATAGTGGAATCTCCCAGCCCTTTCCCCAATATTAATTTTTTTTTCAAATATTTATACAGGTTTTAACTGGTTTATTATGGATTCTCTGTCCATTATAATCAGTTGCCTATTTGAATTCCTGAAATAACTCTGTACAAAATAAGAGGCAGTACTCTACTAGCAATGAGGATCCTGAAGGCAAATCCAAGAGTGTACAGAACTCCTGCTTGCTTGAGTCAAGGCTGGGCAAACAAAATCATGCAGTGGTCAACCATTTTATTTTATTCATTCAGGGGATGTGGCTAAACAAGCATTTATTTCCCATCACTAATTGTCTTTGAGAAGTTCGTGGTGAGCTGACTTCCCAAACAGCTGCAATCCATTTGGTGCAAATAGACACACAATGCTGTGTAGGGTAAAGTTCGTGATTTTAGGAAGTCCCATGATCCTGAAGGAATGGTGATATTTTTCCAGTTCTGTGTGATGAGAAAACTGCAGGGAAGCTTGCAGGAGGTGGTGTTCCTATGTACCTGCTGCCCTTGATCTTCCAGATGGAAGTGGGTTGTTGTGTTTGGAAGGTGCTTCAGAGAAGCCTTGGTAAATTTCTGCAGTGCATCTAACAGATGGTGCACACTGTTGTTACTGAGCGTCAGTTGTGGAGGGAATGAATGTTCAAGGATATGATGCAAATCAAACGGACTGCTTTGTTCCAAATGGTATTAAGCTTCCTGAGGGTTGTTGAAGCTATACTCATTGAGACAAGTAGGCAGCATTCCATTTCGCCATTGATCCTTACGGAGGGATGGACTGGAACTTGACCTGGAACAGGTTAGTAAAGGAGTTGAGTCTTCCTGAGGTAGACCAATTCTTAGGTATGCTTATGCAAAGGCGTTAAGCCAGAGCTGAAAATTCTCTTCCGAGAGAGTAGAGATGTCATTGCCATCCCCACACTAAAGTTCCATGAGCAAAGTCAGTGTTGTTCTCTTCTTGGATTTCAGCCAGTTGAGGTTGAAAAGTTTTCCATCAATCCTGCAGACACAGTTCACACCATTAGAAAACTTGCTCTTGCCTAGTTGAAGAATGGTGGCGGTGAAGATAAAGAAAAAGATTGACACATCCCTGCTTGAGCCCTGTCTTGACCTCAAATGGATTCTATCATATTACCATCGGTGAGGACCGTCACTGACATCTTGTCGTGAAGGAGATGGAGGATGTTGATGAATATCACTGGACAGCTGGCCTCTGACAGGGTCTTCCGTAGCACTACCTGATTGACTGAGTCAGAAGCCCTGGTAAAATTGACGAAGGCCGTGTAAAGTGGCTGGTATTGTCGCTGGTATTTCTCTTGGAGTTGCCAAACAGTGATTGAAAGAAGTCCATAGTTCCTCGGTTTGATGCAAAGCTGCACAGACTTTCAGGAAGGATTCCTCAGAGACTGGGAGAAGGCACCTAGCAAGGATTCAGGCAATGATATTCCCAGCAATGGAGAGTAGGGAGATTCCTCAGTAGTTCCTGACTTTGTCTCCTTTCTTGAAGACAATGGCAACATCTCTGAGATCGGTAGGGATTTCTTCTTTGTCTAAGATTGTCAGGAACAATTGGTGGAGATGACGGGCAACCTCTGCTTCTCCAAGCTTGAAAAAGTCTCTGCTGGAACTCCATATTTTCCTGCAGCTTTTCCATTCTTCATATGTCTAAATGAGGTTTCACTTTCTGCCATACTGGGTGGGAGTCCAAGATCATCTTTGATGGGGATTTCTTCAAATAAGTTCTCATCAATGATTGTATTGCGGTTTAGGAGTTCTTTGAAGTGTTGTCTCCAACTGTCGCTGATATTTTCTCTGTCTCTCAAAAGGTTACCAGCTTATTCCACACCAATTTGAGGCCAAGGCTGTTGGGTCTGTATATTACATTAGTGGCACTGAAGAAACCCTGAGCTTTGCACTTGTCATCTCATGAACAGGCATTCACAATACATACAGAGGGAGGGAAACAGAAAGGAAAATCTTCTGATGGTACATAGCTCGCAAGGGTGACTCTTTATGGCAAGTAGAATCTCACATTCATAAATGTATTGCTATTTTACACCATCACCTGTATTATCGACTGTCAGTATATCTGCAGCCATACGAATGAAGCTACAAAGGCTAGCATCATATATATCTTAGAACTTTGTCTCAGAGAATGTTACTCTTTGGCTAACGTCCAATGTATCATAACATCTTGTCATTGTACAGACCTCTTTTTAGCTCTTCTTGGAAGGGCAGCCCTGACTGATGAGTGAACAGACTGTTGTCCATAATTTGGACTCTTTACATATTGAAAACACTTTACCCATACACTCTTGTTGGTGAGGCAAACAAAGGGGCACAGAATTCAATTTGTGGTTAAACTTGA
This sequence comes from Ginglymostoma cirratum, assembly GCA_024137785.1. NCBI lineage: Eukaryota > Metazoa > Chordata > Chondrichthyes > Orectolobiformes > Ginglymostomatidae > Ginglymostoma > Ginglymostoma cirratum. The sequence continues at coordinate 65,075,488 of JAHRHZ010000012.1, forward strand.
TTTATTTACCAAATATTCCTTAGTAATAACACTGAGAATTTCCCAAATTCCCGCAATATTTACTCCCTATCTAGCTCTATCAGCCTGAGAAACAATATTACCCAAAATGATCTGTGTGTTTGAACTGGGCCATTGGAATCTCCTTCCTCTCTGAAGTAGGGCTGGCTCTCTTCCATGAAGGTGGGTCTCACAGGTCAGGGCGAATCTTCTCCTAGGTCTTTCCAGATTGCCGCACAGTTCTCCACCATGTGTTTTGCTGTAAGTCTTCGCTGAGACGTGTGGCATCCAGGTATGTGTTTTTGATCTCCCCCCATCTCGGATTTTTCAGAGTGTTCCGTGGCCTTTGGCAAATGAGACCATGAGTGGGATTCAAAGCATCAGCTGGCAGCACACCAACCACCCTTTACTGGTGCCATGCCAGGGAGGCTGTAAGTGCATATCCTCAGGCACTGGCTGGAAATCAAGGTGCCAGAAAATCTGATCAATACTTCTCCAATACACAACCCTTGGACTAGTTGTAACTTGTTTCCCCTGAACTTCTTTGGCCTTGGTTTCCACTATTTTCTGCAACCAATGGCCATCAACTGCTGCTTAATTTAGTTTGGCCAATTTTCTGTCAAGCCCAAGCTGAGGGTAAACTTAGAATGGCCGCTTTTGCGTACAAAGTCGCTTGACCCTAAGTAAACTCTGTGAAACTCCCAAACTGATTTACTACTAGTCCCCTGGCTGGTTGCACTGGACCTACAGGACTGACCATAGCCCCACTCACCAGACTACGATGATAAAGAAATCTAAATGTCTCAAGTGGCCATGACTGATGTCAGGCAATGTCACTGACTTAATTGTGCCAGTAGCTCCTGACTAACAAGTGTGTTCCTTGACTTGACTAAGGACAATTCCGTTTAGTTTCCGAAATGACTATTTTGTTGAAATACATACAACACATTTGCCACATAAGCTGCTGGCATGTGGTGTAGGTGATACAGTGATATAAGATGGTGCCATACAACATGTCTGGCCCCTCAACTGTTCATTGCTGGTGACTGCAACAAGCTGATTGGGTTAGTGCCTGCATTAAAAGGTAAGGCAAAAGGACGAGGCTTTAAGATCTCAACGAAGTCGTAAGGCACAAAGAGGCTAGGAAGAGAAGCTAAAAACATCTAAGGAGGTGCAAAGTGAATGGGAAATAAGAGAGGAAGTAAGAGCCTGGTGGTACAACCTTCTCCAATCCATGAGGTAGGTGCCTGACCTTGCATGTGAGTGGCCTGACAGGGGAATTACAATGTAAGTTGTCAGTGCACTCCAAAGTATTGAAGTGGATAATTGTGTTCTAAGTGAGCCAGAGGCATGCCATGGTGATGGGGTGAGATTGGCACTTGTGCATTGCCAACCTTCATAGGTAAAATGATGTGGGTGGTCTCTACCCATGTACTGTGCCAAGAGATGTGGGGGCGCCTGGAGGAGCAAGGGGGAAGCTGGTGCAGCAAGGTGTCCATTCGGACTTTCCTGCCAGGAATTGTCGCAGAATTCACTGATGCATGGGAGAATAGTAAACTGCATACAAATGAGGCAAAAGTCAGAAGTCACATAACACCAGGTTAAAGTCCAACAGATTTATTTGAAATCACAAGCCTTCGAAGCACTGCTCCTTCATCAGGTGAAATCAGCTTCACCTCTTGAAGGAACAGCGCATCGAAACCTTGTGATTTCGAATAAACCTGTTGGACTATAACCTGGTGTTATGTGACGTCTGACTTTGTTCACCCCAGTCCAACACTGACATTCCATATCATAAATGAGGCAAGCCTAGGTTATAGTAAGATGTTAATACATGCAAATAGGCCTCTCACTGCTCACTACTGAGGTTCTCATCCCACTATTCAAATCTTGGGTGCAAAATTGGACTTATTCTTTTCTTGACATAGAGAATCTATTTTTTCCAGCCATGCCGTATTTTTCAAATGAATCATCATTGCCCACATTGTTCAGCAGGGTGGGAAAATTCAGCCCATGTTTCTAACTATCAAAGGAAACAGTGTAACAAAAGGCCATCAGATATCGGAGAAGAATCAGGCCATTCAGCCCATCGAGACTGCTCCATCATTTGATCATGGCTGATGTTTTTCTCAACCCCATTCTCCTTCCTCCTCTCCGTAACCCTGGATCCCCTTACTAATCAAGAATCTATCCATCTATTTATCTCTGTCTTAAATACATTCAATGACTTGGCCTCCACAGCCTTCTGCAACAAAGAGTTCTAAAGATTCACCACCCTCTAGCAGAAGAAATTTGACTCATCTCAGTTCTAAAGAATCATCCTTTCACTCTGAGGCTATGCCCCGAGGTTCTATTCTTTCCTACTAGTGGAAACATCTTCACCACATCCACTCTGTCCAGGCCTCTCAGTAATCTATACTTTCAATAAGAACCCTCCTCATCCTTCTAAACTCGTTGAGTACAGACCAGAGTCATCAACCACTCCTCATATGACAAGCCTTTCATCCCTGGGATCATTCTGGTAAAACTCCTCTAGACCATCCCTAATCCAGCACATCGTGGATAGGAAACTAGCCCAAAACTGCCCACAATATTCCAAATGCAGTCTGACCAGAGCTTCATAGAGCCTCAGCAGTGCATCTCTGCTGTTGTATTCTAGCACTCTTGAAATGAATGCCAGCATTGTGTTTGCCTTCCTATCTGCCTTCTGAGCCTGCATGTTAATCTGAAGAGAATCCTGAACTAGGATTCCCTTCAAATTTCCAGAGCTTTTCCCCATTTTGAAAACAGTCTATTCCTTTATTCTTCCTGCCAACATGCATAACCACACACTTCCCACATTGTATTTTATCTGACGCTTCTTTGCCCACTCTCCTAACCTGTCCAAGTCCTTCTTCAGCCTCCTTTAAGTACAACATCCTCAGTCCTACGTTGACCTCCCCTCTTCTTACAGTTGTCCCTTTACCTCCTGTACCTGAAGATAGATTCCTGAGCCTTTCCATATTCTCTGTCCCATTTTCTAGAAACTTTAATAATCTTTGCTGAGCCCTCCCCCGTTTAACTTTTCTCCATAACTTTCCACACAACTGCAGCCACACCCCCACTATTTAGTTTAAAATCCTACGCACTTATTCAAAGATCCCTGAAGTCATAAACTGCCTTTACCAATATAGAAACAATAAAAACTAATGCTCAAAGTTAATGGTACAGGAACGATCTTTTGAGCGTCAGTTACATTCCCTTCTCATAGCCTTTTCACACTAGAACCAACAGCACAATTGGCGCTGTATATGTTGGCAGCTCTGGACAAAGTTAACCAGTTTTAAATACAGGTGTAAAACGTCAGAATTAAGCATGTAATCCTTTGACAAAAATACCATTTACATTTGATTTACTGTATACAGTTCTGTTGTGGTATGCAGTTATTTAAAATACCTGTCAACCTTGTTCTTAAGGCTTAACTAAAAAATGATCAAACACGACTCCAAGAAAACAGACACTGACATTTTTTTCCTGACAAGGGTGGTTCTGTTGTTATTTGCCACATTAACCTCTACCCAGCAGAGGCTAAATCAAAACTTTCTTACACTGAAATATAATCAAATTTTCAAATTTTCCAAGCTTGTTCTCCAACACTGGATCCCAACCATGAACTTCTATCTCCTTACCAAAATTACTTAAAGGTTATTGCTGGCAGACTCATGGTTTCAGTCTCTTCCTGTCACAGTGAATTGATTTTTTCCTATTTTGACTTTATTTTCTTTCCCCCTACTTCCCACAATGTGACTCTTTCGATGTCAACAGTTTCCTGATTATAATAAGTTTCTCTACATCAGGGATATCTAATCAGCTTACATCTCCATCCATCACTAGAATGGTCTAAGGGCTGTCCTGAATGGGAACCCAATCAGTCTCCATCCAGCACAAACATCCTCCACCTACCTAACTTTAATCCTCCATTAAATAACTTCTCATCACTTCCTCAAAATGATTCATTGATAAGTCTGTTCTTTTTTGTGGAATATTTGGAACAATCTTTATACCAGTCCTATGGTTTGTCCCATCCCACCATTCTTTTTCATGTACATTGATGACTGCTCGTACCATTTCCTGCTTTCGCTTTGAACTGAGGAATTTAATGCTTTTTGATCTCAACATTCACCATATTTCATCTTCAAATGATTGATCTCCAACTCTTCCCTTTCTTTCCTGAACTTCTCTGTCTCCATTTGTTGGGATAGGCCATCAATGAAGTCATTATATCCCATAGTCTTCTCTGTGGGAGACATTCTCATACCTTGGTTCCCCAAGGATTCTATTGCATTCTCCCAGTTTCACCGCATTTTCCTCTTTGCATACATTCTGATGATGCAACCTCCCTACCAACATTTCTAAAACAGCATTAAAATTTGGAGTATAATTGGCCTCATTTTGGCACAATTTTGGCACTTGAGCCTTCTCTGCTATTCAATAAGATAATGCTTGATCAGACTATGGCCTCAATTCCACCTTCCTGTCTACCTTGCTATAAACCTCAACTTCCTTTCTTCTTGCCTTTCTCCAGAACTCAAGTTTCCTTCATTTCATAGTTGACAGGGCCTTGACCAAGTCCGTCGCATTTTTTTGCATATCTGTTCTCATTCCTTTCCTGACCCATGGTAGGGTTCTCTTCACCTGCACCTTCCACCCCAGTGACCATCATGTTCAATTGATCGCCATCAGCCATTTTCACAACCTCCAAACTGACCAAGCACAACCCCCCTCACTTTTCAGCATTCAAAAGCTCACCATTTCTGAATTATCCCAACGCTTCTCCTCCCCTTTACAAGGCATCTTTCTACATGACCCTTTTAGTTTCTTTTTTCTCATTTACCAGGCACCCAAATGCAGTTTCTACTGGAACTGTAATCTTTTCATACTTCATTTGACCTAGCCTGTTGTATTCATTGGTACCAATGCGACGTGCCTTACAATGGTGGGAACAAATGCTTCGTGGCTGACTGTTTTGCAGAACATCCCACAAGCATTCCCCCAAATGTACTGTTTTTTGTCGTTTTAACTTGCAACTTGCTCCCACTCTGATTTCTCTGCTCTGTCTCCTGCAACATTCCAATGAAGCTCAATGCAAGCCTAAGAACCTGTGCCTCATCTTTTAATTAGATACTTCCCAGTCTTTCTGGCTCATCTTTAGTTTCAAGTCTTTTATACCTAACTTCTGCCCCTCATTTTGTGTCCCTTTTCTCTGATGGTTGTGGTTTTCATTTCATTCTTCCCCCTTCCTTGTTTCCAGGTGTCAAATGTTTGTGAATCTGTCGTTTACACCTCCTCCAGACACATCTTTTTCAGTCTTTTGAAATTTTACCACAGTCCTTTTCCCATTTCATCTCTCTCACTTGCCACCTTATCACAGACCTTTCTTCACATTCTTTTCTTACCCATCCTCTTTCATTTGCTTATTTCTATTATTTCTAATGTTTGCACATTTTAAACTTTTTCCACTTTGGATAAAATGTCATCAAACCTTAAATATGAACTTTAGTTCTCTCTCTACAGAAGCTACCTGACATGGCTGAGTATTTCAATCTATTCTATTGAAAATCTAGTGAAGAAAGACAGTATGTACATTAGCACTCATAGCCAGGGTGGGGTGCTGGTGTGGGTGGGGGGTGGTTTGCGAACTCAGGTATTCATGGCTCTAATCCGAGGTGATCCAAGGAGTGTAAAAGTTTATACTACATATCCATGGGCTCTTTTGTATTTCATTTGTTCAGTTTACACCTAAAATTGAAAAAAAAAAATGCCAGGCAATCCATTGAGAATTAAAGCACAAATTTACTCTTTCCCAGCTCAACAGTCAATACATTCATACAAGAAGAACCCTAATATTGCTAAATAATTTTAAAGCATCCGTTTGCCAGTGATAAAATAACAGAGATTAATTAACCTTGAAAGAAATAAAGGCTTTAATAATATTATAGTATCATGTTAAATTTTTGGGAACTTGTAAGAAAGGCTCAGCTGGAAATTATTTTAAAATCATCAACACCTAAGATCTCGGAAAACCGAAGATAGGATTTTTGATGAACATGAAACGTGGAAGTGCAAAGAGCAATCCAGTCTTTATACTGCACAAAACCCTCCTTTCAAAGGCTTGTAAAGTGGTTTGTGTTAACATCTAAATCCAAATTGCCTCTTTCAAAATGCCATTCTGAAACATTCACCCCAGAAACCATTGGATACATAATAACATTTATGTCCCCAAACTAAGAAAAGAATTCTCATTAGACAGCAATTCCAACTCATTCATCAACATTGACTTTAAAGCATTCCCAAGCATTTTAAATGAAAACTGGGGCTGCATTCCCTTATTCCAGAGATACACTGAACAAAAAATCAAAGTGTGTTCATTGAGTGGCATCCCTTTTCTGATAACAAGCTAATATTTTCTGATATGGTTCATGGTATCAAAACAGAGGGTGGACCTAATAGCAAAAAACTTCTACAACATTAAAAAAAAATTGGAATTTGTGACTCTTGACACAATTTTCATTGAAATATTTATAGGGACAATTTAGAATGCTAGAAATCAGAAATATAGCTGAAAGTGCTGGAAATACACAGCCAAATTTTCAAAAGATCCAAAACAGAAAAGATCATTTGGGTTGACATACTTCACCAGAACAGAAATGGAGAAAGGCTACCTTATTAGAATCAGATCAAAACAAGAAAAGAACAACAGACAAAGACTGAACATACAGAAAGACTAACTGCCGTGCTAGAGAATGTATGCTCCTGCAAAATTTATTTTCTGCAAAATACTGAAAGATGTACAAAGCTGAAGTATAAAGTTCAATCTTGGTGTGAAACAACAATTAAGTCAGTTCTAAACTGTAAACCAAAAGATAACGTGGAGGAAAAGACATAGAAGAGATGATGCAGATGCTTTTTCATAGTCAATCCTCAGACGAGGGATACAGATTTCCCACAAGGAGATGGGACACTTCTTATTAAATCAGTATAGAAAACAGACAGAAGTGAGAATTGGAGTAGAAGTTGAAAACCCAGGATTTCACTTGTAGACAAGTCAAAAAATTTATGCAGATTGATAAACAAATCTGCATTTCATCTCCGCCATATAGAGAAACTATCATTTGAAATTCAGTTTCAATCAAGGCTGAAGTGGTTGTGTTCTATTTGTACCCTGCCTCTAAGCAAGTTCACCTTTAAGGACTCCAAATGTTGTTTACATACATGTTTGAACTCTGGCTAGTTGTTAGGCTGTTGTGCATTTGCAAGCTACATACATATAAATATAGAGATAAGTTGCAATGTCTGCTTCAAAATTTACAATGTGTTTTGTTGTTTAAATAAACTACCCAATTGAGCTGCACAACCTCTGATGAGCAATTGATTATTCAACTATTATCATTTATGTGACGTGGTGATAGGGGTGGGACAGATTGTGCTGCTGAAGCCCATTGGGTTTGAACAGTCAGCAAGCAAGTAAATCTGCAGGTGAAACACAGTCTAAAATTATTCCAAAGTGCATATCACAAATCTTGGTGTCTTTGTTCATCACAACATAGGAGAGTGTTGAAAACATAGCTTGCTGATAAGCAAACAAATCCCTGCCAAAAGACCAATTTAAAGCGCGTAAGAAAGATAAGTGATCAAAGTGTGTGATGAATCAATAGCAAGGAATGGAAAGTCAAAGACATATTGTCAGAACGTCCACATGTCTGTACTGTAAACTGGAATGCAGAGACCTGTTATGAATTTAAAATTTTGAAGTTGAAATAACTCCACTGAGGCCAGTATCCCCTCACCAAGTCACCCTTCATTTATATATCGAAAGCCCTTCACACTGATCCACCTCCCTCAGATCCAGCTGTCAGAGTGAACAGGTTGTCTGACACACTCATGTTTATATCTGTCAGCCAGGGCTCCCTGATTGGACCAGATTAACAGCCCCAATCAGGGAAGTCATATTCTATGGGTCCACCTGGCTGACCTCATTACAATCACTATATCCCTTCCCCTCTGAGTCCGAGGACATAGGCCGGTTCTTTCTTTCATAACTTTTCCTGGAGCATTTTAGCAAGAGATCAGGTTCCTTCAACTCTGCCTCTGATACAGGTAACGTGTAATACACAGTAGCTCGCATCTAAAGCATCTCAGAAGAAATTAATTCTCCTCTTCAGACGGTAAAGGCATCAAAGTCGCAACTCCACTGTGTCCATCTCAGATTCTGAGGTATCTTCAATGTATAATGGAGAGGGAGAAATCAAGGGTTCCAGAACAGTCAAAAAGACTGTCGAAGAGCCAGTCACATTTTGCTCCCACACCGTTTTCGAGTTTGTGGCTTTCGTATGGTCTATGTGCTTGTTCAGGACAGTTGCACTTACCCAAACTTTATACTTCACTCGACCTGACCTTGCATCAACCATGTCTGTTAACCATGCAGAGCCATTCCCATGGTTCCTACACCAAACTTCGTCCCCTGAAGTAAACTGTCTTTTTTGCTTAGTGGAGTCTTGAGTCCGGAATTGGCATTCCTGATGCCATTTCACCCTCCCCTCCAGGTCTGGGAAGATCAGATTGAAACCTGGTGCAGAGTCTTTTCCCTATAAGCAACTCTGCTGAGCTATCCCTGTAGTTTCATGGGTGGTGGTCCTACAATTGAATAGGGACCCAAACGGTTTGCTATCTGGTGAAGCTGTCGGCTGTTTCTTTAAGACTTCTCTCAAAGTTTGGACTGCTCTTTTTGCCAGACTGTTGGATGCTGGATGGTATGGACCTGTCCTTAGATGACAAATACCATTCAACTTTAGGAAATACTTAAATTCCCTGTTGGTAAACGATGGCCCATTATCTGTGACCAACACTTCTGGGATTCTGTGTGTTGCAAAAGACACACACAGTTTTTCTGTCGTTGCCCACATGTTTGACGAATGAACTCTATGTACATCCAGCCACTTTGAGTGTGAATCCACAATGACTAAGAACATTGAGCCAATGAAAGGACGTGCACAGTTGACATGTAACTGAGCCCGTGGTTTACCCGGCTATTCTCGAATGTGGGGGAGTGGCTGGCGGTAATTTTTGTCTTTGTTGGCACTCTGGGCACTGTCCCCTCAATGCAGCTATATCTGCATTCAATCCTGGCCACAAGATATAACTTCCCACCGACATCTTCATTTTGGAAACCCTTGGATGACCCTAGTGGAGTTCAGCCAGTACTGAGCAGCAACCTTTGCTTAGGACAATCACTCTTGCTCCCCATAATATTATGCTATCTTCTACTATAAACTGGTCTCTCTGGTTTCAACTCTAGCTGTGAAGCTCCTTTGGTTTCACTCATCACCACCAGCTGTTTTAGTTTTGCCAGGAAAGGATCTTTCTGATATGGTCAGCTTGGACTGGAATTGTGTGCAGAAAATATAAAACCATTACAGTCTTTTCCAGTGGTGGTACAACTGTGATGTATATATCAGCGAGAGGAGGCTCAATGCTTTCCTAATGGGTGCTTGGCCTCCTGGATAGTGCTCCAACTTGTAATTATACGCACCTAGTATTAGAGCCTACCACTGAATTCAGCCTGAAGTTGTGGGCAGCACTGCCTTGTCCTTTTTGAGTTGACCTACCAAGGGTTTGTGGTCTGTTATTACTACAAATTACATCTGTAAATGTATTGGCGGAACTTCCTGACTCCAAGTAGGACTTCCAAACCTTCCTTCTCCATCTGGGTGCATTTATGTTTTGCATTAGCCAAAGTCCAGGATGCATATGCTAATAGGCGTTCCTCTCCATTGGACCACCTCTAAGGTAATATCACCCGATGTCATTCAGGGAGGCATCACATGTCAATACCAGATCTCACTTTATAACACCTTGGAGGATGATAGCTGTTTCTTCAATTCCTTGCAAGCTATGCCTTGGTTATGTGACCATTTCCAAGGCTGACCCTTTTTTGAGAGTTGATGCAAAGGTGCTAAGATGGAGGCCAGGTTATATATGAACATTCTCTAATAATTAACCAGCCAAAGGAAAGACCTAAGCTCCAATACAGTGTGGGAGACAGGGCACTTTTGTTTGCCCTCACTTTATCTTCCAGTGGATGTAATCCGATTTTGTTGACTCTGTAGCCCAAGTAGATCACTTGGCGTGATTGGAACACACAGTTTTCCCTTTGAAAGCATAAACCCACATGAGAGAAACATCTAAGGACTATGCCCAAGTTTTCTAAGTACTCCTTATTGGTCTTCCCTGTTATTGGCACATCTAGATAAATGGCACTCTGGGGTAAACCTTGAAAAATGCTCTCCATTGTCTATTGAAAAATTGCACAGGTTGACAATACTCCAAATGGCAGTATCGTCTATGGGTACAAACCTATAAGGGTATTAATTGTAGCATACTTCCAGGAATTCTCATCTGACCGCAATTGCAAGTACGTGTGGCTCATGTACAGCTTTAGCACCCCCCTGTTAATTTGTGTATAAATCTTCTATGTGAGGGATTGGGTGTTTATTCATCTGGGAAAAATGGTTTGTCATCTTTTTAAAATCCCCACAAAGGCAAATCGACCCATTGAGTTTCACAATCAGTACGACCAGTAAACTGTACTGGTTTGATGATTCCTTGGTTTTCCAGTTTTCTGACTTCCACCTCTCCTTTTGTCTGTAAGGCAAATGGCAGTGTGTGGGCCTTGCAAGAACTGCTTCCTGGTTAACATGCAAGGTGGTCTTGGCTCCTCTGATAGTTCCTAGACCTTCCATAAAACCTTCTGGGGATGTAATTAGGACTTCACTCAGGTAGTTATTTTATAATTGAAAAGTGTTGAGCTGATCCAGGTGAATTTCTCTCAACTAATTTCATCCCATCAAGCATATGCCCAAGCCTTTTACAACAATCAGTAGGAACTAAAGTAGCTGCTTCTCACAAGACACCAGAACCGAAATTGTACCATTAATTTGTAAAGGTTCCCCGGCATAGGTTCTCACTCTAGCCAAGGTCTTGCACAAACTTAAGGGTAGGAGCCCAGAGTCAATTTTCTTAGAATGGTTCTGCAATCACTGAAATGGCCGCACCGATATTGATCTCCACTAGAACTAGGTGACTATTTAACCAGACATTTATTTTGATTGATTCTGATTTGGATGTTGATAAGCAATTTAACTGTTCCAAACCAGATTTGGTGGATTCTCCTGGACACCGGCCTCTGAGTTCTCTTACTCCATTTAGGTCTTATGGGACTCTTTTGCTGTCTTGAGGCTGCATACCTGCAGCAACTAAATTCCCTTACTGGCCCAGATCCTAAAGAAAACTTTTAATCACTTGGCTGAGGTTTGGCTTTGTTTTGAGGTTTTGCTGTGGGCTGAGTTGGAATCCCTCTGTTCAGGATATTTCCTGAGTGAGGCTATGCAATTGCCTTCATTCAAGTGGTGTCTCTCATGCTCAATCAGCCTGGCAATGGTGTCCACTTCCATCAGAATACCCTGAAACTCGTATGTTCCATTTACCACATTTTCCAATGATAAACCCAGCTGCAGTGCCTGTTGGGCTTCAGCTAGTAGGCACTTTTTCATGGTTGCATCATTAATCCCACATACCCGAACAGTCTCTCAGCATCTCATTAAAGGTTAAACCAAAGTCACATGCCTCTGTCAGGTGTCTTAACACTGCTAAAAAGCCAAATACAGATTCCCCCGGTTTTCAAATTTCAAAAACTGATAGTTTCTTACAATTAGAGAAGTCTTCAAGTCGTAATATTCCTCAACTAAATCTGTTAACTCTTGAAAGGTATTTGGTATCTCAGGTAAATTCAGGATCCTAATAGCCAAAAAAGCTGTGAGCCCACAAGCTGTCAGGAGAATTACTCATTACTTTTCATCTGCCCCAATGTCATTTGCCTGGAAAAAGTAATGCATTCTTTCCATACAATGGGTCCAGTCTTCGATGGCAGGATCGAACAAGTCAAGATTCCCAAATAGTGGCATGATGCCAGAAATGCTTGCCACAACTGAAAAACAACTGTTGTGAGTGAATTTCTTCAGGATCATGGTTTTCTTGTGTCACCACTGAAATAACTCCGCTGAAGCTGGTATCCTACCACCAAATCACATTTTCTTTACACTTGGAAAGTCCTTGACACTAATCTAGCTTCCTCAGAGCCAGCTGTCAGAGTGAACTGAATCTCTGACATTCCTGTTACATCCATCAGCCAGGGCTTCCTGATTGAACCAGATTAACAGCCTCAATTAGGGAACTCATATTCTATGATATCACCTAGCTGACCTCATTACAATCTCTACAGAAGAATTGTTCAGAGTTATGGTTTCTAGATTTAGATATATCCAATGTAGAAAAGCAAACCTTTAAGATTTGCTTAGCAATTGTGAATGAAGGTTTACACAGACTTAACACATTAGAATTAACAGGCAAATAGCTAAAAGATCCTAAAAAGATCTGGCCTAAATTAGAAGACCAATTCAGAGTCAGATTAAACTCTCTACTTATCGACTCGAATTCATGTCATTGAGAACATGTGAACTAGGAGCAGGCAATTCAGCCCCTCAAGCCATTTGATATGATCATGGCTAATCTCATTTTGGCTTCAACTTCACTTTCCTGCCTGCTTTCCATAACCATTCAACTTGTTAAAAATTTGTCTAACTCCTGTTTAAATTTATTCAATTCACAAGCATCCACCACACGCAGGGGTAATGATTCCACAGATTTGCGACCCTTTTAGAGGGGTAATTTCTCCTTATTTCTGTTTTAAATCTGCTACCCTTTAGCCTAAAACTATGATCGCTCATTCCAGGTTGCCCCAAATGAGGAAACATCCTTTCTACATCGACTTAGTCATTCTCCTTTAGAACCCTATACACCTTAAATGGATTTCCTTGCATTTTTCCAAACTCCAGAGAGTATCATCTTAAACTGCTCAATCTCATTTCATAAGACAAACCCCTCTTCTCTGGAATCAATCTAGTGAACCTCCTCTTAACTGCCTCCGTTACAACTACATCCCCCCATAAGTAACTGGACCAAAATTGTACACATTACTCCAGGTACAATCTCACTAATACCTTATACAGTTGCAATAACACTTTGTTACTTTTGTACTCTATTCCTTTAACAATAAATATCAACATTCCATTTTCCTCCCTTAATACCTACTGTACCTGCAGACTAGTTTTCTGTGGTTCTTGCATGAAGACACGCAGATCCCTCAGCACCAACTGCAGTGACGTTTCTCTCTATTGATGCAATATGTTGCTCATACATTCCTCTGATCAAAATGAATAATCTCACACTTATCCATGTTAAACATCATCTGCCAAATTTTGGCTAATTCACCTAACCCATACATATCCATTTGTTAAATTTCTTATTTCTTCATTGCAACTTATTTTCCCACCTATTTTAGTGTCATCTGAAAATTTTGCCTTGGTACGTTCTATTCCTGCATCCAAGTCATTAGTATGGGTTCTATAAAGTTGGGCCCGAGGATCAAATCCTTTGACACCCCAACAATTACATCTTGCCAACCAGAACAAAGGCTACAGAATCTATAGGCTACTTCCTGAGCACATGCAGAGAAAAAGTGCTCATCAACAATGTTTCCAGATGGTGAGCTAGCAAACAGAATTTGGTAAACAGAACAAAAGTGTTTAGCATCAAAGAGTTACTGAAAGATGGACCTAAGTACAAGGTGATCCTTATAGTTCAATGAAGCTTACGGGTCTTAAGTACAAACTTGGTGATTGATACAATCACTATAATACTCAAACACAGCCAGATGATATAGAAGATGTGGCCTTTTGCATGTAGTAAGGGAATACTTAGTTTTCAGTTAACTTTGCAAGGCATTTGATGCAGCTACAAAGTGTTGTACACCAACCCAGATGGATTGTGCTCACAAAGTACCAAGTTACAATAATGGTCTTTTGCTGTTGCACCGCCCACCACCCTACAACCCCAAATCACTCATGAAGTGATTGACAAAGCAGATTCTGGCAATATACACAGAGACAAATCGTGGTGAACACAAATTTCACACTGTCAATCTGTTGAAAATCACCAAACACACCAGTTGAAGTGTTTGAAAAACTTCAAATTATCCATTCTCCCAGATCTGATGACAATATTTTTTGATTGCAACTGACAGAAATACTTGGGAAACCATGACAAAACCTAAAAAATTAAAACTTCCAGCAGACCGCAATTCACCAATTCTATGTCTAGCATCAAAAGTGCTAGAATGAAAGTGAAATCAACTTGTTTAGATGTCACAACTGTTCTACCTTGTGATACTTAGTGAATCAGAAATTGCAGGTCTGCTTACTAGCATGCAATCAGCTTGCACTAAACAAAATCCATGGAATCATGCACACATCATAGACACAACAAAAATAGCAGCAGACTATTTAAGAAACACTTACAAAATGGAATAGCAATAAAGAATGAACGCTTAATTTTCTTCCAACTTAGTGAATCTACAATCTGGCTCTCTGCTATGGAGAGAAAAGTAAAACTTCAAGAAGAAAAGGTGATAAGACTAGCTCAGGATAATTCCAATCTGGATAATACCATCCCTGAGATGGTGAAGCAGTTATGGAATACCTCCACTCAACTTGCAACAATGAATAAAGAGCTAAAAGAGAAAGGAAGGCAGCAAGATGACCTACAAGCTTTGCATTATCGATTTAATGAAAAGATTGCTAGTTTACAAGAAGATCTACAGCAACTGTCTCATGAAGCAGATCAGGGTCAGCATGACCAAACGTAGAAACATCAACTTGAGCTCAAAGCAAAGCTGAAAAACATGACAGAGCTACAGAAACAGTTCATTTGCATACCATACAGCAAAGACTTGCAAATTATACACAAGATGGTCTTTTCAAAAGAAAATACCAGAAATAATGCCTGACTGACAGAACTTAAGCAGGACATAAAGGGAAACAAACAACCCCTGAAGCAATAGATCAAAGAAGTTGAATCTTCCAAGAAAATAATTTTTTAAAAAGTTGCAGAGATAGGCCAGTTATTAAAGCATGTTATGAAATGTTAGGCTCTTAATAATAAAAAAAGCTATGGGTTCACAGGCTGCCAGGAGAATTACACATTGCTTTTCATCTGCCCCAATATCATTTATTGAAAGAATATGCATTCTTCCCACATACTAGGCCCAATCTTCAATGGCTGGATCAACAAGCTTCCCAAATAATGGCATGATGTCAGAAATGCTTACTTTAACCCCAAGACAACTGTTGCAAGTGAATTTCATCAGAAGTATATTTTTGTTTCTGTCTTGCCGCCCCTTAAATAACTCCACAGAAGGATGTCCCATCACCAAGTCACCCTTTATTTAACATGCATTGTACTTGACACTGGTCTGGCTTCCTCAGAGCCAGCTCTCATAGCAAACAGAACCTCTGACACTCCTGTTTATATCTGTCAGCCAGGGCTCCCTGATTGGACCAGATTAACAGCCCCATCAGGAAACCCATATTCTATGAGGTACACCTGGTTGACCTTGTTACAATCACTATACTTATATTATGAAATAAAAGGAAATATATGTACATTTCTGTCTGTTATGGAAAGAGTATTTGAAATGCCAGGCTATGCTGTAGGAAGAAAGGGTTTACATGAATTAGTTGTGCATCTACAATAATGAAATAGGTAAGTAATTTCAGGAGAGAAATCAGGAGCAAGCCTCATGGAAAAGTGAATGAAAACTTCACTGGAGCTGGAGTCCTTCCAGAAATCAAGGAGGGGGAACAATTTGCCCATTCTCTGTAGCATTCTGAATGGCAGAAATAGAAGGAATTTAGACACTACAGAGGACAGTGGGCTAAAAACAGGAGGAAAGATGGATAAGCTAGAACAAAATGTAAGAAACGGATCTCACCACAGACAAAGATAATGTCCAGAAAAGAAAAAGAGTCATTTCAGAAATCTGTTTCAGAAAGACAGGCCAACATACAGGAATGGCTTTCCATCCTGCAGGACCCAGTGATGCTGATGAGCAAGTACCTATTGGGAAATCAAATAGTCATTGGTTTCACAAATTGTATGTTCACTACAGAACCAATGGAACAGGAATTGATTAATAAGCCCCTCGAGACTGTTCCACCATTCAATAAGCCATTGCTCATTTGTTTATGGCCTCATTTCCACATTTCTGTCAGCATTCCGTCAACCCTGACATCCTTGTCTATCAAAAGTCTATCCATCTCAGTCTTGAATGAATTTAATGCACCATGTACCAATTTATAACCAGTTCTTTTTTTTCAGGCTGGTCTATGGCAGTCTTTCCCAAAACGCACAAGAGACTCCTTTCATCGTATTTATGAAAATCAAGTTCAAATTTGATTGGTAGGATACCATCACAGAACTCTATCAGAGTTTGTACTCTGATCACCTGAATAATAAAACAAATAGTCAGGGTTTGGCAATTTCTGGGCTCTAAAAATATCTCTAACATTATCTTTGCATGCTGTAAGGCACTTTGAGTTGACTTTTGGGTTGCAACATGTGATTTGTAAATGCAAGTTTTTTCTGTCTTTTCATAGGTACAGTATTTTAAAGTGACATTTATCTGTGTGATTGTGACAGCAGATTTGTCAGGCTTTTTGAGGCTCTGATAATTCAAACAGGTTTTCACCTCAGAGATTTCCAGCATTGTTGTAACCAAAATTCTGACGTGAGAATTGCAAGGAGCGCCTTTCTCACACTTTTGGCCCAACTTTTACTCACTTTAAGTGAAGGCCATATGTGGACTCACCATCAACTTCTTTACTGAACCAGCCTTATAAGTACTGTGGCTACGAGATCAGATCCCAAGCTGGGTATTCTGTGGCAGCTAACTCAGCCCCTGACTCCACAAAGCGAGTGCACTACTTGCAAAACATGTGTGGAGAATGTGATGGAATACCTTTTGCTTGGCTGAATGAATATAATGCCAAAAACATTAAAGAAACTTGAAACCACCCAAACAAACTGGGCCATTTGAATGAGATCTTATCCACTGCACTAAAGGTTCATTCCTCCACCTTAGATGGATAGTAGCTGCAATGTACACAAGATGCACTGCAGGTACTCACCAAGGCTTCTTCATCAGTGTTTCCCAAATCTATGACTTCCACACCCATAAGACCAAGGCAACTTAAGTATGGGAACACAGCTACATGCAATCTCCTCCAAGGATCACACACACCCTGATGAGAAAATATATCACCATTCCATTGTCCCTGGTCAAATTCCAGAACTCCCTATGAAATGCACTTAAATTAAATTGACTGCAGCAATCCAAGAAGAAAACTTATACCACTTTCAAAAAGGCAATAAGAGTAGGGAAATATATTTTAGCTTTCCCGATAAAGTTCTTATCCCTTTAACTAAAGAAATGAGCGCTTCAACTGCAGGAACACTTTTTTTTATTGTTACCATTGGACGCTATGATATCTTTCTCTGGGTGCATGTGTACTATTATTTTCAGCTTTTTAGAATATAGCTTTGATGGAGTTGCTTATTAAATATAGTAGGTTTGAAACTCATCTTGGCCTATGTTTGAAAATGGAGATGATGAATTGGCTGGCCATCTTACATGCCTCCTAATTTTCTTCTCTGTGTTCATACTTATCATAGCACAACTGATGACACTTTTTCAACATATAATTTTACCATATTGACAGTCATATATAGTTTTTCACGAGTGAAATATGTCTTTTTTCCCTTAAGTAACAGGTATAGTTACAGGGAATACAATATGAAACATATTGATATTGGTATTTTAGGGAAGTAAAAGTGTTTAATATATAATAGAACCAGAATGTTAATAGACTTTAAAACTTTTTGGCTTTGCTGCCATGTGCATTCCTTTTGATGATTCAGTTGCATTTAAATGAAGAATCATATGTCATGTGTTCCATTTCTACCAGATTGAGGTTCTGTAAGATTTCAACAGAATCCTCTTTATTTCCTTGATTTATATTTGCAACAAACTGAACTAAAATCTACATTTTAACAATCAGATCCTTATCTGCAATATTATGAATTTCCTTAATTACACCTAATATCCAATTCACTCTGCTTAGTCTTACTGCTTTTAACGTTTTATTACTGTTTCCATTAGGAACATCACAACAATGCAGTTCTATGAAGCACAGTATAATAATTTTATGAATCATGCTGTTCACCATGCCAATTTACCCTTTTCTTCAATCATAAACCACTTCTACTGTAAGAGAGAGAACAGCTCACAGCAGTTGTCCATCCCTGAATTCTGCAAAGAACAGGCATGCCTGTAAGAGAGTATTCAAGTGCTACATTTGTAAACTTTTATGCTCTGTTGGTTCTCTGCTTTGTCAGACGGAGGTTCAAACTGCTTGCCCCATACATCTGCTCATGTGGACAAAGATTGTTTATTATTGATCAGAAGTTACTTACATCAACTTTATGAAAACATTTCCAATGATCAATGATAGTTGAGCTTTACATGCCCTTGGGCTATGAGATTTTGTGATGAACTGAACTGCCACAACATATGGAAGCATTGGAACAGTCCACAAAAGGCCATTTTAGCCATACACCAAGCATAATCTACCATCTCATGCACCCTTCCTCATCCATTTCATCTTCCTTCAGAATGTTCTGTCATTTCAAATTGCAAAAGCAATTAAGCAAAACATTAGTTCACTCTCGCATCTCCATTACTCAACTGTACTGCCACCACTAAATCCTCCTTATCCACAGTCTCAGCTGCAGAAGCCATTGTGCCTGACTTAGTACACTAATATTTTATATTCTGTAAAGCCACGGTAAGTTATCAATATCACTAAGGTGTTTCATATTGGCCATCAATATGAACTAATTATTTTTCCAACAATGTTTCATGTCCAGGTTTCAAAAATAGATCATCTACTGATCAGTCATTGAAGACATTTAAAGATGAATCAAACTTAACCCAAACTACATATTTAAATAATTCAATAGTTAAAAGATCACGAACATATTAAAATACAAATAGGAACATCATTAATCATAGAATCCCTGCAGTGTGGAAACAGGCCCTTCGGCCCAACAGGTCCACACCTACCCTCAGAGCACCCACCCCCCCTGTAATCCACCTAATGTACACATCCCTGAACACTACGGACAATTTAGTATGACCAGTCCACCTGGCCTGCACGTCTTGGGACTGTGCGAGGAAACCGGAGCACCCGGAGGAAACCCACGCAGACACGGGGAGAATGTGCAAACTCCACACAGACAGTTGCCCAAGGGTGGAATTAACCCTGAGTCCCTGGTGCTGTGAGGCAGCAGTGCTAACCACTGAGCCACCGTGCCGCCCTAATCCTGAATCTTTGAGTACATCTGAAAAAGCCATGATTAATTTAAGCTTCATATTATATATTAGGTTCTTTGGAGGTCCTGAGGAAATGATAAGATGCTATATCAAATCAATACAATCCTTAGATACTAAGAATGTTGATGTCACGTCAGGTCTTCAAGCAGTCAATCATGGATTTTTTGATGCAACAACTTTTCCACACTCTTTTATTTTAATTTTTCCACCATTGGCATTTATATCATTTATTCTCAGAAGTCCCCTTTTTCTTCACTTGTTTTTAAACTTGTATTCATCTTTTCTCTTTAAAACATGCAGTTTTGTGCTTAAGCAAAGAGAAAAGGAATGTAACGTAATTGAACACTTACACAACTTTAGGAGGAAAGGATGAATCTAAAAAATAACAGACCTGTCAAGGGGCTTTTATAAAACAAAATTTCACAGAAGTCCTGTGATAAGTAAAAAGTCAAACTTCGTTATGGCCAGAGAAGGGGAGATGAATTGGCATGTGTCTTTTTAATCCCCTTGGTTGACCGCAACAAAGGTTTTTATTTATTTTTCGCATACGGCTATGTCACACTTCAATAAAATGGTGTACTAGTTACAAGTAAGGCTCAAATTGCAAGGTGTTGTGGAACAAAAGAATTACATTTATACCTGGCTAACCCTGCGAAAAATACTAAAATTTAACAAAGATCCCAGCGACAAACATAGGTATGAAGATTAAAAAGGGGAGAATAACTAATACAAATAGCAAGAACAAAAGTAAACAATCCTTGAGATGTTACAAATTAATCTGAGATCAAGTTGTTTAATTGCTGTCTTTTAACCTGAGTAATGGCAAAAAATTGTCTTTATGTTCTTGATATACACTTTCTGACACACTGGCAGCAATGTCCTGGGACTGAGTGAATGAATTCCAACAACCGTGCTATCTTCTTTTCAGCCAGGTAGGACTCCAACCAATTGAGAGATTTCCCAGATTCCCATTGATTCCCATTTTGCTGGGACCCCTAAGTGCCATACTCTGTCAATTGTTGCCCTGTCAAGAGCAGTCACTCTTACCTCACCTCTGGAGATTAGCATTTCTGTCCACTATGAGGTATAATTTGAAGCCCAGTCAGGAAATGTTTAAATCTGGACAGGCCGTATTGAAATTTGTGGAAAAGGTGTTTTCATGTCATTTGAGAAAATGGCTAGAAAAATTAATTGAGCAAAAGAAGACTGGAAACTGCTTTTGCAGGGAAATTTGATGGGTAAAACACAGGAAATTTACACCTCCCTGTCAGCAGAGTTTTCTCAGGATTGTGATGCTGCAAAAAGAACTATGCTGGTGACATATGAGGTATATAGACAAAAGTTCCAGACTTTAGTGAAACAGCCAGGGCAAATCTATTTTGACTCCAAAAGGATTAACCAAAAAGTAATTTTAACTGGTTGATATGAGCATTAGAAGCTGAAACCATACAATGAAAATCTTTAAGAGATTATTCTCAGAGGAATTTATAAACTCATAATCTTTCACAATAACATCCCAAGTTGAGGAGCAAAGGTTTCTTCTCCTGTATAGGTAGCAATACTGGCTGATGATTATGAGTTCATCTATAAAACTGATCCATTTTTCCATCTCCATTGTAAATTTGCAAGGGATAAAAAATGGGAGGGTAAAAGGAAGGCAAGAGGCCAAGGTAAGAAACGAAAGAGCTGGGAATGCCCCAAGGTCACATCTTCAGATCAGGAGGCTAATTATATCCTCAATTTTAATGTTGATCTCTCTCTCTCTGCACCTTCTCCACAGCTGTATACCTGGATTCTGCACTCTGCTCTGCTACCTAATGAACTTTGCGTAATACGATCTGCCAGTAGAGCATGCAAACCAACACTTTTCATTGCATCTCAGTACATGTGACAAAAACAAATCAAATCAAATCAAATAAAGCATGATTTGCTTTCCATAAACGCAAGCTGGATTTGTCCAATCCTGTAAATACTTTCCAACTATTCCCTTGTCACATCTTTTATAATAGACTGTAGAATTTTCCCCAATACAGATGTTAAGGTAACAGGTCTGCAATTCTATGTATTTTTTTCTCTCTCCCTCCCTTTCTAAATAACGGAGTTACCTTTGCCACTCTCCAATCTGTAGGAACTGCTTCAGAATCTATAGAATTTTGGAAGATGACCTCCAATGCATCCAATATTTTCAGGGCTACTTCACTTAGTGTTCTGGGATATAAGTTATCAGGCCCTTGGGATTTATCAGTCTTTAACCCCATTAATTCCCCACCCTCACTATTTTCTTATTAATCCTGATTTGTTTCAATGTCACCCTTTCTCTTGACCCTTTTATTCCCTAAATTTTCTGGGAAGTTATTTGTGAAGACAGTACCAAAGTGTGCGTTCAATTATTCCCTCATTTCTTTGCTCCACATTATCATTTCCTCAGCATCTAACAGTGAAGGACCACTGGCCTTCATTGAAAAGTTTAAAACTTTAAATGCAAAACCATTCAGGGTGATGTGGTGGCTCAGTGGTTAGCATTGTTGCCTCACAACATGCAGGTTTGATTCCAGCCTTGGGTGACTGTGTGGAGTTTGCACATTCTCTCTGTGTCTGTGTGGGTTTCCACTCAGTCCTCTGGTTTCCTCTCACAGTCCAAAGAAGTTCAGGTTAGGTGAATTGGCCATGCTAAATACAGGGATGGAGTTGGGGGGTGGGGTCTGGGTGGGATGCTCTTCAGAGGGTCAGTGCAAACTTGATGGGCTGAACGGCCTCTTTTCACAATGTAGTGATTCTATTCAAATGGAGCCTTTTGTTGCAGTAACCTTACCCCTAACCCTAACCCAACCATTTAAAGTTAAGATTATTCACATTCCTGGAACAGATAGTATAATTGTCAATGGATTGTCCTAAGTGTAAAATGTTAGAATAAAGTCAAGGTTTTAAGAAATGTTAAGATTGTATGTGGTTGTATTAGGTGTGAGGAAGAATGAGTGAATGAAGATCTTGTGCTTTGTTCTTTGTGTAATGTACAGTTTGTAATGAAATGCATTTTTGAAAGGGCATTTCATTTTAAGGGTGGAGGCATACCATATCTTTTAATTTTTATGTAATTTTAATAATGGACTGAATTGAGAAAATAACTGCAATATTTACCAAAGATTGTCAAAGGGTTTCAGCACTTTTAAAAGGCAAGCAACCTGACACTCATTGTAAGTCATGTTTACACAGCTGCTTATTCAAGGGGTACTATAACCCTGGTTTGCAGACCAGCCCTACCCAAGGATTGTGTACAAATGGAGCGCTGGATGACAGCAAGTAGATGATTGGTCAGTGGGCTAGTGACCAGTAATTGATGACAAAGTCCTTCTGCCTGCCAACAGGAACGTGATTGGCTCCAACAAGGCTGAACAGCTGAGGGGAGTGAATGTTTTGAAAGAAATCATTAGTCCTCTGGAGGAGGAGCTGTGTTCGTTCTGTAGTAAAATGCATGTCATGCCTGGAGACGGGCAGTTTATTTCACCTTTCTAATTGCTATAAGCTGTGACTTTTGTTAAGTCAAAGACCTTTATGAGAAGGAACCAGTGTCCCAGATCTCCTGCAAAATGAACGTATCTAGAGAAGGAAGGTCAAGAAGTAGTATTCTGATCAACACAAGAATCATCTTGGCTGACCCTATGGACAGGGACCACTAAACTGTTTTCCTAGTGTTTTGCCTCCACTATAACACCCACAACATTTTCTTTCCCCCTGTCTGTGTCTGTGTAAGTATGGTTAAGGAGACATCTTATAAGAGTGCTAGAGTTTTAACTGGTAGAATTATATATCAATGGTTTATAATTGCTTACCTGTAGCTAGCATCTATTACTTATAATAAATAGTAATCCTAGTTAAGTATAGAAACCTTGTCCATGTTTTTCATTAACCTGGGTCTGAAAGACAGCTAAATGTAAAAGTTTTGCGTATGTTTTAAAACATTTAAATGTTGTGATAATTCTGGGAATAATAGGGCTTAACTTCCAGTACACTACCACACCGAGGCTTATAAAGTTCAAATTTCACCATGGGCCTCTTGCGGGATTTGAGCTTATGTTTCACAGGGCAATACGTTAGAGTTTGGAATACTAATTCAATAGTAATACTGGGACACCACCACTTCCCCAAAGTTCATAGGGCTTCAAAAAAAAGTATTTGTGACTTCTTTTATGTCTCAACAAGCCCTTATCATTAGTTGTAAACCATATTAAATTTAATAATCTGTTTAATGTAAACTCAAACTTAATTTAAATTAAGTTTAAAAACAAAGCTCTTGAGAAATTCAGCAGGTCTAGTGGCATCTATGGAGAGAGAAACCATGTCAATGGCTTCAGACCAACAGGGCTCTTCAAATTAGTTCCATTTGAGTTTCAAATTTGACTCAACACTGTCACTTTCTCTCTCCACAGAAATTAAAAGAATGCTGCGTTTCTACAGCACTTTGTTTTTATTTTTGATCTCTAGCATCTCTAGTACTTTGCTTTTATTTGAATATATTTACCTGCTCAGTTCATGATTTGGTATGCAGCATAGATGCAATTCTTCATCTTAAGAACTGGCTTCTCAATGATATCCAGTTCTACGTTCTAGTTAAACTATCTCTGGATCTCCCACTCTCATTGCAGCTTCAATAGGCTGTTTATTATCATCTTCTGTTAGACTCTGTAGGCATTTAAATGGCCCTTTTGTTGCCTTCATTTTAGCTTTGTGGCCTGGCTGGTGCTGCACCTTAATTTAAATAACATCTACAGCCTTTGATTTCCCTGGTGTAGCTGTATTTTGTCCCGTGTGCTCATAGTGAGCACAATGTTCATTGTGAGCTGTAAGTATTTCTTCTCAATCTAGTCGTGTTCCTGATATAACTTTATTCATGGAGCATTAGTGCCTGCTTGATCCCTTGTTGAACTGTTCCTAAAGATTCTTGCTTCTCACGAAAACTGCCAAATGTGACTAGTTTCTAGCTCACACTTGCTTCTGTGCATCTCAATGAGTCTTAAGTGAAACCTTTGCAACACATTTTCCATTGTCAATCTTTCCAAATGTTGTTCTGCAGATTGCTTTTCTGTTCAGCTGCTGACTATCTGTATGAATAATTATTAAAGCCATAAAGTTTAAGTTGTAAATATCTGAAATGCTCCTAAGTACAGTGGAATTCTCTTCCCTTGCGTGTGCTGAAATTCTGTTACCTTGTGATATTGAACACTGAGGTCCATTGCTAGTATCATGTTTGTATGTTTTGTAATGAAAGCCACTAACAACTTGTAGCTGGGGTAGTTTTGCTGCCACAATGAGGCTTATTGAGGAGATGTTCTTCCCTTAAACACGATGTGGTTTGTTGTACGAGAGCAATCAGGTGGAAGTTAAATTTGTAAGATAGACATTGTTATGAGGATTATTGGGAGACATGTGAATATAGGATCATGTACAGTGAAAACCGAAGATGTTCTGCCCTTTCCATTCCCAAGTATGTCTGGCATCATCAGGTTGGGTAAAGCTTAATGCAGTCTCCAACATTTACCCTGTCAAAACCATTACCTTGTATTGGCATGTCATGACAACATTGACAGACTCTTTCAGTCTGCTGAAGGTCTGAGGCATAACTGTGTGATGTGCCAATCTCTCTCTGCCAATGTGCCATGTCACTTGTGGCAGCATACTGAGGCATCTCTTCTGCACTGGGCTAAGCAGGTAACTGGTGTAATGAAAGTTGTGATTTTAATATCTATTTATATTAACATTTTTCAGGTTTGGATTTCAAAACAAGATTTTTGGCGTTGGTTACATTTTATGACGAGCTTTAAAAGCAAGTTGATTAGACAAGTCTTCCAGAACAGTGACTTAATCCAACATGCATCAGAGAGTGGGTGTTAATGGAATGCTGTTCATACCATGGTGGTTTCACAACAGGTGGAGCAAATATTGAAGGCCATTAGCTTGTATTTAGTTCAAAATAATCGAGAAATGATTTTAGCTTAGGAAACTCAGATTGAAAGTTTTAGGGTGTGTTCAGGGAAGAACTGAGGTCAGACAATGCCAAGTCTCTCTCACTCCTTATAAAGGAGATTTTCAGAGCAGTTAAGGGAGTAAGTTAACTCAGCAGAATTTTTTTAATTTGTGACTTCCTGACCACAAGTATTTGGTTTGAAATCTGCAGGTTATTGAAAAGCTAAGCCTTCAGTGTGAGAAGACTTCAGACTCCAGGACAGAAACTGGAGAGAATCAGCAAAATTTAACTTGAAGATTTGATGTAGAAAAGTGGTGGCAGAGCAAAATAGGATGAAACTTTTTATTTTGCTCGGTGTTTAAAGTTTTTGTTTCTAATTGTGCTTTATATCTAGATAGTTTAGTTTGTTCTTTATTTTTGACTTTGTCTTTCAAGTAACAAACTTGTTTGTCTTGTTTTATTTCTGCAGCTTCCCGTGACTATGTTTCAGTAAATGACCACGACATTAATCAAAACAAATACAATCCATCAAGCCAGGTTTCATTCTGAGATCTGACTTTCCCAGTAGCACAGTGAGCAGAGATCAGTTATTGAGAATCAGAGACATCAGCCTTTACTGCCTCAGTGGCTGGGAAGATGTATCACAGGTGCCCGTCAGATTGTGTATCCCTGAGTCTACTCTACCTAATGCACTTAACGTTTCTATGATGAATCTGCTGGAGGTTCAAAGGCTTCTTCCTCAGGTGTTGCGGGCACAAGTGGGTCAGGTTGCGGCTTTCCGCACTGCGTATGTGTTGGCTGCTCCAAGTGCTTTCAGGAGTGGATATAATGGAAAATGCAAGCTAGCCTCTGTAAACGAATGGGTTGTCTTTGTGCACCTCTGAGAAAAGTCTGTTACTGGATGGCTAGCCCAGTCGTGCCTCCCTGTCACCACAGGTACCAGCTTGAACTTCCCCAGTCAGTCGTACAGCCACTACCTCAGAATGAAGACCTTGACGCATTGTCCTCACCCCCGAACTTGATCCTTCTATTTAGTTGTGCAGGAGAAGGTACTGCAATGAGATGGAGGGATTGAGTGGGATGGAAATGGTGCATGTATATTTTGTAAGCAAAAATAACCATACAAGGTGTTGAGCTGTCCCTAGTAAGTGAGCAGGAAGCACAGTGGCCAGCTGCTTCACAGCTTTAGAAGTTTGAGAGCATGTGATGGGTTTGCGCCCTTTAGTACATATAATGCATGTGATATTAAGGCTTGCAAGCTATGAGCTTTTGCACAAATGCCTGTGCAGTGATGGACAGACTAGTTCAAAAATCACACAATGCCAGGTTTATTTGATAACACTAGCTTTCGAAGCGATGCCCCTTCTTCAGCTGACAAAGGAACAATAATTTTCAAATAGTCCTGGTGGACGATAGCCTGGTGTTGTCTGAATTTTGACCTTGTCCAACACCAGCATCTCAATACCCAAGTTAGACTGAGTGATCCTGAGGTAGATTGAGGTGGCAGAGAGATATGGTGTATTACTCTTGCAGAGCATAACTGACTATTTATTTCCTCCTGCGTTACTTGTTGAGGGCCACTAACACTACCCTCTGCAACTATCTAGTACCAAGTCAGATGGAATGGATGGGATGGTCTTCCCAGAACCATCTTCCAGGACAGGAAAGTCCTTCTCTGTGATTCCATCCAGCAGCAGATGCAAACCTGGGTGACAGTTTTTGCTTCCTTGCCTGTCGGATGTGACAATCTCAGGCTCCTGTGAAGTTCCTGACTTGCACTAAGTGATTTGGTATCCAGCTGCCCGTTTAAATATGGCAGCAGAACCTTTTTGATTCCAGAAGGTCCTGTTGGAGGCAAGGACTTGCTTCTCACTCACTGCATGTGATTTGTGAAGTTGCTCACATGGCACATCACTTGCATGGATAGTGAGGTGTAAATAAAGTAATCATGTGAAATAGCTCACCCTAGGCATTAACAGATGTGACACCAACTAAAACGCTCACTGCATACATTATCTCTGAAACAGAAAATCTCTGTT
Organism: Ginglymostoma cirratum; assembly: GCA_024137785.1. Taxonomy (NCBI): domain Eukaryota; kingdom Metazoa; phylum Chordata; class Chondrichthyes; order Orectolobiformes; family Ginglymostomatidae; genus Ginglymostoma; species Ginglymostoma cirratum. The sequence goes on from JAHRHZ010000012.1 coordinate 65,102,867, forward strand.
AGTAATTGTTTCTGCCTTTCATGCAGAATCAGGGACAGTTGAGAGTTTAATGGATAAGAACAACATAAATGCATTTTTCTTGATGTTTTGTGACAATAATAGCTATCTAGTGTTTTTGGAATCAGTGGGATAATATATTTCAGACTCTGTTTTAGCAGCTGTCAGCTGTGGCTCAGAGTTAGAAGGTTATGGAATCCTATATCAATGAACACAAAATATAGGCTGACATTCCGAGTCTAACCAAGTAGGATAAATCATTTGACTTCATCCTTTATCAATCTAGTTGCCGCAGATGTATCTCTCAACGAGGGTATTGGTAGGACTGACCATGACACAGTCCATATGACATCTTATCTTCACACTGAAGATATCCTCTATTGTGTTGAAAAACACTACCACCATGCTAAATCAGATTTCAGACAGAGCTAGCAACTGAAGGCATGGATGTCGAAGGTGATTTAGACCATCAAAACTGTATTCAACTACAATCTGTAACTTCATGGTCCAGCATACCAACCCCCACCACCCTTACCATTACTGTCAAAACAGATCAAACCTAGTCTAATGAAGATTGCAGGAGGGCAGCAAACACACCTAAAAATGTGCTGTCAATATGGTGAAGCTCAAGATTCATTACATGCCAAGCAGCTTGAAAGGGCCAAAGCCAAGTGATCCCATTCCCAATTGATCAGATCTAAGCTCTGCAGACCTGCCACATCAAGTAATCAATGGTTGTAGACAATTAAACAACACTTTTGGAGAGGAAGCACCACATATCTCCATCCTGGGAGAAGGCCAGCACATCGGTGTAAAAGGAAAGACTGAAGCACTTCTTTAGCCTCAAGTGCCAAGTGGATGATTCATCTCAGCCTCATTGCTAATGCCAGCCTTTAATCAAGTCAATTTAATCCAATTGATGTGAAGAAATAGCTGACAACTTTCTGGCACTAGGACTGAAGACTTGTGCTCCAAACCTAGCAGGCTATTCCAGTATAGTTATGACACTGGCATCTATCTGATATAGTGGAAATTTGCCCAAGCATATCCTGTCCTCAGAGTAGGATAAAATCAGAGCAACCCTGCCTCAATCTGTTCTCAATCATCAAAGTGTCAGAAACATGTCAAGAATAGTGCTATCATGTGACACTTTCAAAACAATAATCTGCATCCTGTAGTTCAGGGTAACTCAGCTCCTAACCTCATTACCACAACCTGGGACCAAACATGCACAAGAGTTGAATACAAAAGGGTGAAATAACTCCAGAGGCTGATATCTCATCACCCTCTTTTGGCATGTGGCGAGTCCTTGTCACTAAGCCAGCTCTGTGAGTAGGATGGCTGACACTCCCATTTATATCTGTCAGCCAGGGCTCCTGATTGGGGCTGTTAATCTGATCCAATCAGAGACTCATTTTCCATGAGATCCACCTGGGTGACCTCATTACAAATACTACAGTGGGATAATGAGAGCAACTGCCTTTTGAACACCAAGGAAATATTTTGCCTACGAGCAAAGCTGGAGCCAATGAAAATCAAAGGGAAATTCTCCACTGGTTGTTATCGCTTCAAAACAATTCTTTTGTTTTGAGCTACTATAAACAAACAAATGGTTATAGTAGTTCAATCATATCTGCCACAGGTCACCAGGACAATGTTTCCAAAGGGATTAATAATCATGTTACTTTTATGTAACACACCATATATAGATGGATACAAGGAATTCTACTTCTGCAAGTTTACCTATACCAACCCCCTTACAGCCAAGTAACTATTCTTGATCAAATTTGGCTGTACCTGTTGCTATCATACAAACTTTCCGTATAGAATAGTGCCTCTTTTAGATGCTCTGTAGAGCAGTGATTTATCCTCTATCCCTAATTATTAGATAGCAAAGCTAAGACAAATCATTGGTGATAACAAGTTACCTGAAACAACACTTTCCCAGTACCACAGACAGAAGTGGCAAATACCACAATGTGCCCCCAGTGGTCATCTGGAAAAATACCAAATGAAGTGTTCTTTTGAAAGCAGGTTGGTCAGCTTCAAAAAACCAGAGCACTTCCAAAGTGTTTGTACATTTTAGAAACCCTCGCTTCCCACACTGCCAGATGTACTATTTTATTTAGCTCATATTTAGACTTAATCACTGAAAACTATAGTTGCACCAGTTGAATTCCTTCCACTGTTATGACTCTCTGTACTTTATTCAATTCTTGCAACTGATAGCATCAAATGAACTTTATAAAGTTTAATTTCATAACTTCAGAACTGCTTATTAATAAAACAAATGCTTGGTAATTTCATTTCCCTCCTCTTTCTGACCAATCCATTTGGAGTAGTTATGTTATTTCAGTATTACGAAGTAATTTTTCAATCTTATTGGGAAATGAGGTCATAAAAAATGTGCTTCAGGCAAGCAATGATACAATTTGTTACTAATACCTTTAATAAAGGATTGTTTCACATTTATGAGGCCAAATTGTTTATGAACATCAATGTATGCAAAATATTTTTGCCAATTTGACATTCTTAAAGTAATTTTATTCTGAGTGAACTGTGAGCAGCCTAACATTCACACGGAAACAATTTATCAATAGTTTTTGACACACTAATACAGCCTTTCAAAATATGAACATTTTTAAACTACTTCATTAGAAAGTTTAATCGTTTTATCAGACAGTGCTTACGATCAGTTCACGTCTTTGTATTGAAGTTGGAGAAATGAATTTAAGACTTGTGCATGTAATTCACAGCGTACATTAGCTGGATCACTGTTTAGCTATGTTAGCAAGCATGTTGAAATTATCAATGAACATTGAGCCAATTTAAATGGGAAATAGTGTAATAAAACAAAATATTGTAATGGCAAACTTTATCCAAAGACATGTGATAAGCTTCCTAATTGATGGCATTTGGGAGATTGCAAGTGCCAACATGTTTTTATAGGAACACAGCGACAGAAGTAGGCCAGTCAGCCTGTTCAGCCTGCTCTGCCATTTTATACAATTTTGCCTGAACTAACACTGCAATACCTTTTACCTACACTATTCCCACAACACTGTACATCACCAGTAATCAGAAATCTATGATGGGAGGGTGGTGGTGCAGTGGTAATGCCACCGGGCTAGTAATCCACTGCCTAGGTTAATGCTCTGGGGTCACGAATTTGAATCCCACCTATTACTGCTGAATGTGAATTCTGGAACTTTAACAAAGCAACTAGCTTAATGGCTAACGTGTAACCACTGTCTATTATCATAGAAACCAATCTGGTTTACTAATGTCCTTCAGAGAAGGAAATCTGCTCAGTCCAGACCCACAGCAATATGGTTGACTCTTAGCTGGTCCTGGGCAATCAGGCAGGGCATTATACCCATAGCCCATGAATGAATTTTTAACTGTCTGCCCTAAACATACTCAAGACTTAGCTTCCACAGCCTTCTATGGTAGAGAATTCCAAAGATTCATTAACTTCTGATTAAATATATTATCCCATTTCAGACCTAAGAGGCATCCTCCTTTTTTATTAAATTGTGACTTCTGGTTCTAGACTCCCCCAACCAAGGAAAACAACTTACCTACGTCTACATTGTCTACCCTTTTTAAGTACTTTGTTAGCTTCAATTCGATGCCCTCTCATTTGTCAAAATTCCAAAGATTAAGCCCCTGATCTGCCCAGTATTTGATCATTGGAAAGTCCCACCATTCCAAACACAAGTCCAGGCTGCAAAAGCTGAATATATTCAGGTAGAGTGTCATTAATTTTGTCTTTTTGACACCATTCTGCATTTGAAACAAGACCAGTCCTTGGATTTGTTTCCCTGATCTCCTATCTCCTATGTTCCATTCTCCCTAGCAGCTTTTCTACTTCCAGTGTCCAACGTTACTACTTTCCAATTTGGATTATGCTTCAGGTTCCCATCACTCTGACGAGCTAGTTTAAACCAACCTCAACACCATTAGCAAATCTCTCTGTGATGCTATCAGTCAGACTCAAGTCAGGACATAACTCAGGTGTCCAACTTGTACAGGTCCCTCTTGCCCCAGGATAGGTCTCATTGCTTCAGACATTTGATACCCTCCTTCCTACACCAGTTCCATTTCTCCACCTACACGCTCAATCGATCAATCATCCTATTCTAATGCTCACACATGGCACTGGGAGTAATCTTGAGATTACTGCTTCTGAGGTCCGACTTTATAATTTACTTCAAACTCCCTGAAATCTGCTTAATGGAGCTCATCCCTCTTCCTGCCGATGCCATTGATATCAATGTGGAGCCACGACTTCTGGTTGATTCCCTTAGAAGGCTGTACTGTCGCTGCTTTGTAACAACCTTGATCCTGGCAGTAGTGAGGTAACATGTCTTCATAGAGTCGCATTTAATGTGGCAGAAATACCTGCCTGATCCCCTGACTATGGAATCCCCTGTCACTATTGCCCTTCCGTTCTTTTTTTTTCTCCTCACTTTACAGCGAAAATGCCTTTGGTGTCATGAACTTGTTTCTGGCTGCACTCCCCTGAAGACCCACTGCTGTTGCTAGTTTCCAGAAGTGAATATCGATTGGCAAGCAAGGTGGACTCAGAAGACACCTACGTAAGTGTCCAGTTTTCTTAGACTGGTACTTAGCCAGAGGGTCCAAACCTCTCTTCTTTGTATCTGCTGCCTGAGCAGAGGTGTCTTGCAACACATAATCTCACAGCCCAAATCAGAACTAACAAGCACACTAAGCATATATAGAAAAGAAGGGGACCCAAAACATCAGTTTTCCTGCTCCTCTGATGCTGCTTGGCCTGCTGTGTTCATCCAGCTCTACACCTTTTCATCTCAGATTCTCCAGCAGCAGCAGTTCACACTATCTCTTGTGACACAGTAGTAGAGTCCCTATCCCTGGGCCAAAAGACTTAAGTTCAGATCCTACTTGCTCTAGAGATCTGTCATAAATATTTAAACAGGTTGATAAAAAATATCTATTTATAAAATAATACTAAGCTGATAATGAATTAAGGCAGAAGCTAAAAAATTCGGGTTTTTTTTTCGTTGATGCTTCTTACCAGCGACTTCCAACAAATAGGTAGTCAAAATGAACTTAAAAATAATCGATCTTCTGGCAGAAATCTTTTGAAATAGTTTTGGCACTCCAAGTATACCAATTTGCAAAAATTCTAAGATCTGGACTTTAAATGTTGAATTTATCTAAACAAGGAAGATAATTTCTTCCAGTCCTCCATATTATAACTGAAGATTTACTAGGTGTGACCATGTTTACAACATTCATCTGCAAACGTTTACCTCATCATCATCACCATTATTTTCTCTCTTCTCCTTCATGTCAGTTTAACTCTCTTATTCAGACTTTCTATTTCTTCACTAGGCCAGGGACTGAGCAGCACCAAAAATATTAGATGAAATACAAAGATTTAGAAGTTAATATTTTTTATACCCACATGAATGCAGGAAGGAAGGTGCTTCGATGACTCAAAAAAAGGCCAAAGAAGGGGGAAAAATATCTTTTAATATTTTGAGCAAACTTTAAGGTTATCTCAATTTAATAAAGTACTAAAGTAAATTTTAATGCATTTTACTCTGGAATTTGAGTTTAAAATACAGCCTTCTGTGTCATCAGGCTACAATCTATGGCAAGCAAGCTGTAACTCCTAATACATTGCCATCTATAGGCAGAACAGATACTACAACTATCAAGAGATAGTAAGAACTGCAGATTCTGGAGAATCTGAGATAACAAGGTGTAGAGCTGGATGAACACAGCAGGCCAAGCAGC
>JAHRHZ010000012.1:65109050-65157397 GCA_024137785.1 Ginglymostoma cirratum
ACTGAATGTACTCTGGGGTAAGAGACTTTGAAGAGTGGCTTGACAGCACAACTGGCAGAGCTGGGTGAGGCCTAAAGGATGCAGCAGTTAGACTGCAGCTGCTGGTAAAAGACCAAAACCAGAAAGAGAAATCTACTTGACCTCATCCTCACCAATTTGCAAATGTTGTAGTGTTCTTGATGGTATTGACAGGGACAAACACCACACAGTCTTTCTGGAGACAAAGTCCTATTTTCATCCATTTTCACCTTGAGGATACCCTCCATCATACTGTGTAGAACTACCAACGTGTAAAATGACACAAGTTTAGATTAGATCCATCAATTCAAGGCTGGGCATCCATGAGACGCTGTGTGTCATCAGCAGCAGGATGGTATCAAACTGCAACTGGTAACCATTTGGTCTGGCTTATCCCCAAATCGATCATCAGCATCAAACCAGGAACTCAACCCTGATTCAATGATGACAGCAGGAGGGTCTACCAGGTGCTGACCCAAAAAATTAAGCATCAACTTGGTGAAGCTACAAAACTGGACTGCTTGTATGTCAAACAGTGGAAGAAGCCTATAGCAGACAAAGTGATCCCACAGCCCATGAGTCAGACCTAAACTCTGCAAACCTGTCATATACTATCATGAGTGATGGAGAATGATTCAACAAATAAGCAGAGGACGGGGCTTTACAAATATCCACACCCACAATGATTGAGCAGTCAGCACATTAGTACGAAAGACAAGTGTGAAGCATTCAAGGCCAGAAGTGCAGAGTGCATGATGCATCTTGGCCTTGTCCTGAGGTCTACAGCATTACAAATACCAGTCTTCAACCAATTCAATTCACTCCATGAGATATCAAGAAGCAACTAAAGACACTGGATACTATTGGCCTTGACAACAATTCAATGAAAGTGTTCAAGATCTGTGCACTAGAAATAGCAATATCTCTAGCCAAGCTGTTCCAGTACAGCTATCTACACTGCACCACTGCACACTGCCATCTACCTGACTATTTGGAAAATTAGCCAAGTATGTCTTGTCCACAAAAAAACAGAACAAGTCCAACCTAGCCAATTACTACCCTATCAGTTTACTCTCAATCATCAATAAAGTAAAGGAAGGGGTCATTAACAGTGTTATCAAGCGGCACTATTTAACAATAACTCCATAAATGATGCTTATTTTTGGATCCACCAGGGAAACACTGTTCCTGAGCTCGTAACATAAATAACTGATCTCAAGACATAAGTTCAGAGTGACTGCCTTTGACATCAAAACAGCATTTTATCAAGAATAGTATCAAGGAATCCAGGCTAAACTGAAGTCAATGTAATTTGAGAATCTATCTCCACTGGTTGAAGTCATACCTGACACAAAGGTTGGCTGTAGTTATTGAAGGTCTATCATCTCAGTCCCTGGACATTACTTCAAGAGTTCCTGAATTTCCAGGCCCACCTATTTTCTACTGCTTCACCAATGAACTTCATTCCAATATTAATCAGAAATGAAGATATTTGACGATGATTGCACAGTATTCAGCACCATTAGTGACTCCTTAATTACTAAAGCTGTATCTATATTTAGAAAGATCAGGACAATATTTAAGCTTCAACCGATAAGTGGTGAATAATATTCATGCCACGCAAGTGCCAGGCAATGATCATTACCAACAACAGAAAATCTAACTATCACCTCTTTGTTGTTCAATGGCATTACCATTGCTGAACTTTCCACTATCAATATCCTGGGGATTGGCATTATCCAGAAACTGAACTAGACCAACCGTGTATACCTATGAATAGTGTAACTGTAACAGCAAGTTAAAGGCTAGGAATTCTGTGGTGAATATCTCACATCCAGACTCCCAAAAACCTATCCACCATCTACAAGGCACAAGTCAGATGACTGATGATATACACTCAATTTGATTAGATGAGTGCAGCTCTAACAACACTCCACATCCAGGAAAAAGGCAGCTCTCTTGATTGGTATTATTCAAAACATTAATCATTCACTCCCTTCAGTGCCAACACACAATATCAGCAGAGTGCTGCATATGCAAAAAACACTCTTTTGATTGTACCTTCTTAACCTGCAAACTACATTCTAAAAGGGCAAGAGCACAGATACATGTACCACCATCTGCAAGTTCTCCTCCAATGCACACACCATTCTTACTTGGAAATATATCATGGGGTTCTTTTTACTGCCATTGGGTAAAAACCCTTATATTCACTTCATAACAATGCCACATAGACTGCAACAGTTCATGAAGGTGGCTCTCCACCACCTTCGCAAGAGAAGATAGCGAGGGCAATAAATGCTGTTCTAGCCCACAGTGCCTACATTTTGCACAAGATAACATTTTTAAAAACTAATGAGACAACTAACAATGGTAGTTTGAAGCAAGTCAGGGATACAGATGAAGCCATAGTAAAAATACAGGAATGGGGGATAAATATTGCAAGTGATTCTTTGGCTACAGATAGTTAGAATTGGATCCAGGCAAGACTGGCACAATCAATTGTGCAATTGGTAAGATGCAGAATGGCTTGAATTTACATATGAAATGTTGCAGACTTATTGCACAGGGCGAGAAAGGATAGCATTGTCACAATAACATAGGTTATCATTTGTTACATTGACAAGGGCCATTTCATATCAAAGCAAACAGAAACCTGACTGAAAAGAGAAATGGGCACAAATTTGAGACGAAAATACATGCAATGACTTTGAAGAGAATACTATTGACAGGATGCTTTGTTTCAGGAATAGATTGGTCCAGAGCATAAGAATATAAGAAATAGAAGAAGGAAAAGACCACAGGAGTTCTAAGCCATCTCCATCTTTCTAAATGAAAATGCCTGTTCATTGGTTTTAAATCCACTTTCCTGCCTGCTCCCCATATCTCCTGAGTCCTTGAGATGCGAATATCTGTGAATTTTAACCTTAAATATACTCAAAGATCCATAACCTTCTGGAGCAAAGAATTTCAAAAGTTTATAACCCCTTGAGTGAGGCAACTTCTCTTCATGTCAGTCCTAAATGTCCTGCCCTCATCCTGAGATTGTGCCACCAGTTCTAGATTTCACAACCATGCTAGCTAACATGAAAGTAATGCAAAGAAATTAAGTGATTAGCATAGAGTCACAGAGTTGGACAGCATAGAGGCAGCTCCTTCAGTCCAACCTGCCCATGCTGACCAGATATCCTAAATTAATCTAGTCCCATTTACCAGCATTTGTCTCATATCCCTCTAAACTCTTCCAATTCATATACCCATCCAAATACCTCTTAAATGTTGTAATTGTACCAGCCTCCACTACTTCTTCTGGCAGCTCATTCCATACAAGCACTATCCTCGGTGTGAAAATGTTGCCTCTTAAGTCCCTCTTATATTTTGCCCCTCTCGCTTTAAACCTATGCCTTCCAGTTTTAGACTCCTCTACCCTGGGAAAAAGAGCTTGACTATTCACCCTATCCATGTCCCTCATGATTTTATAAACTTCTATAAGGTCACCCCTCAGCCTCTGAAGTTCCAGGGAAAATAGCCCCAGCCTATTCAGCCTCTCCCCATTGCTCAAACCCTCTAAACCTAGCAACACCCTTGTAATTTTTTTCTGCACTCTTTCAAGCAGTTTGGCTGGATTAGAGTGGAGGTGGATCTCATGGACAAGGATGAGCTCAGAGAGGCATTAGCGAAGTATCAAAGGCTACAGGAAACCTTAGGGAGAAGCTAAAGTTAGAGAAGTTGCAAATGCTGCTGAACCGATGATCTCAATTTTACTTGTTACAGTTACATTAAACGGCTGAATAGCCGATAGCAAGATGTCCACTTGACTTTTAAAAGCAGCGCCATGGAATAGAAACGCTGTATCCTTCAAAAAGGGACTCTGAACAGTCAGCGAACGTGGATGCTTTACAGACTGAGACAGATACATCTGAGCATACCATTGGGAAGTCGCTTAAAATGCAAAGAACTCCCAGGCGCCAACTGACATTCCTATCACTATGATTTAAAATGAAAATGGCTGCCAGACTTGTTGACCCATGAAGATAAGATTTCAAACAATGCTCTTCAGGAGGATAAACAGAGTAGAATTTTGATAAGAAAGCGAACATTTTTCCAACTGTGTGTCAGGTATGTCAGCTTTAACCCATTGTATGGGCAATGGAATAAAGCAATATTGTAGGCAGTTGACCAAAACTAGTAAACGACACGGAAAAGGATACTCGAGCCCTAAAACTGTTGAAGTCAATATTGAGTCCTGAAGGCTGCAAAGTCTCCGAAAAGAAGATGGGATGTTGCTCTTCCAGCTTGCAATGAGCCTCTCTGGAGCACCGCAGCAGGCCAAGGTGGAAATGTTACCGAGGAACATGGTGGTATGTTGAAATGGCAGGCAACTAGAAGCTCAGGATCAGTTTTGCGGTCAGAATGTAATGTTCTGCAAAGCAGACACCCAGTCTGCATTTCATCTCCCCATTTTAGAGGAGACCACATTGTAAGCAGCGAATGCAGTAGACAAGACTGACTGAAATGCAGGTAAATTATTTCTTCACCTGGAAAGTGTGTCTGGGGTCTTGGATAGTGAGGGGGGAGGAAGTAAGCAAGTGTTGCACATTCGGTGATAGCTTGGAAAGGTGTTTTGGGGGTGTGGGGAGGTGTTGGCAGTGGAGGGGAAGTGGACCAGGATGCCAGGACAATATGTGTATGGTGGTGGCATCCCAATGGAGATGGTAGAAATTCTAATACCTTTGGATGCAGAGGCTGGTGGGGTGGAGAGTGAGGACTAGGGGAACCCTATTGGTGTTGGACGATGGAAGAGAAGGGCATGAGGGCAGGGATGCTGGAAATGGGCTGCACATGGCTAAGGTCCCTGTCAACCACCGTAGCAGGGAATCTTTGGTTAAGGAAAAAGGTAGATATTTCTGATCTCCCCTGTGGAAGGTGCCATTATCAGAATGATGAAATGTGTGACAGAGATGGAGGAACTGAGAGAATGGAATAGAATCTTTACAGGAAGCAGGATGTAAAGATGTATTATCAAGATAATTCTGGGAGTTGGTGGGTTTGCAATGGACATTGGTGGCTCGCCTATCCCCAGAACTGGAAACAGATTTGTCGAGGAAGGGAAGGAAGGAGTCAGAGATGGACGAAGTGAAGATGAGAACAGGATGGAAATTGGAAAAGACTTGGTAAATCTTTGTGATTCCAGATTAGAGAGGGAGGCAATACCGAGGATGTCACTGATGTACTGGAAACAGAGTTGTGGTGATGGACCGAGTAGCGCTAGAACAAGGAATGTTCCATGTATCCCACAAAGGGACAGGCATTCCTGGGGCCCATGCAGGTACCTATGGCCATACATTTGATCCGAAGGAAGTGAGAGGAGTTAAACAAAAAGTTGTTCAAAGTGAGAACGAACACGGCCAGGTGGAGGAGGGACATGCTGGATGGGGGCGGTTCAGGGAGAAGTGGAGAGCCCTGAGATCACCCTGATGGGGGACGCACGTGTAAAGAGATTGCACGTGTATTGTAAAGAGGAAGCGGCCAGAGCCTGCAAACTGAAAATTCTGAAACTTTTGTGAAACATCAGCAGAATTTCAGATTATGTGGGATGAAGCTGTTCAGGGGGTCAGGGGCGGGTGGTGGGGGAAAGGGGGAGTGGGGGGTCATTGTATTCAGTCAAGGTAGGAAGACATAAGTTCCGGGCAGTGCTATTTTTGGGATTTTTGAAGAAATTAGAAACAGGCTATGCAGGGATGGGGGACCACGAGCTGGGAGGCTGTTGTGGGGAGATCCCTAAATGAGATGAGATTAGTGACCATTGTGAACACAATAGCTTGATGTTCGATGGTGGGGTCATGGTCCATAGGAGGGGGTGTCAAAAGTTGGCATTCAGCCTCTGCTTTGTGGAGGTCAGCATGCCAGACAACAACGGCACTACCCTTGTCACAGGCTTGATTTCAAAGTCAGGGTTTGAGAGCACAGAGTGCCGTCAATTCAGAAGGAGATAGGTTAGAATGGGTGAGGTGGGTACAGAAATTCAGGCAACCAATGTCACATCAGCAGTTCTCAGTGAACAAGTCAAGTGGGACATGGATCTGCCATCTTGTGATTCAAAGGCAAGCTGGCAAGAACTAATGCTATGTTCAGATGTCAGATAAAACTCCCTCACAACTACGCACATTCAATTCAACATCTGCACAGCACTGTACGGTGCATCACTATGACTTTTCCACTTCCCATACCAGCCACGTTTATTACCTTTCTAAATGAGATTGACAATTTACTGCTAAGTTATGGCTTGCAGACTTATGCCTGCTCGGAACTGGGTCAAACTAATTTCAATAGGAACTTTATGGCTGACCAGGAAGCATATTATATTACATCTGCCTGAACTGGATTTCAACCTGGGTCTTATAAGCTTGACCTACCACACCATTTAGTCCGCAATATTGTTAATTTTAGAAAGAAGGCAGCTGATGGTGAGATGAAATTCTAGATTTATCGAGCAAATCTCTCAAGTGGACAGCGTGTTTTTTTTACCCTTACTAAACATGGTTTCAGGATATTCGGAGACTTTATCCAATTGTAAATCAACACAGGATGATTGATAGTACACGTTACAGACTAAAAGTGTGTAAGAATGTCAGTATACCTGAAAGCCAGATGTAATCAGAATGTAATTTGTAAAACTGAAATAAATAGCAGCTAATTCCATATGTGAGCCTAACTTCCTATAAAAATCTATATGTATTTAATTCATTAGAGAAGCAAGAAAACAACAGAATGTTTTGATAAACATATTCTTAGTATTAATAAGCTGGTTCCATACTCCAATTTTCACTGATATAATGTATATCAAAACAATCATTCCTGTGCAAATTCTCAGTCTATGCAACGTCTGTTATGCCTGATCAAATTCATTCAGTTTGATTTCCTTGTATAGTCTATTTATTTTAAAGTTAGATTATATACATACTATCATTTTGTAACAATTTTTGAAACAATTAGTAAAGACATAAGGAGAAAATCATGTCACATTCCTCAAGGAAGATTTTGTGTTAGGAGTGCAAGTTGTCATTCTATAACACAAGAATAAATGCTGATTCAGAAGTGTCTGTGAAAATGAAGATGACTTAAAAAACCAGGGTTTATATTCATGATATCTCACAAGTATTCATTTTTGCAGTGTAAATTTAAAAAGGCTCACAGCTATTTCAGCATTTAAATAAAGCATCTAGTGTAAAAAGAACAATCATACATTTTTGCCTTTTTCACAAAGGTCATGTGATGTCATTTGGAACCATTTAGTACGGAATATGAAAGAGAATGAAATATGTTTTGTAGTTTCTAATCTATCATCATTATTCTATATGAACTGTTCCTGAACTGAATTCTAGCATGACTATAATATGATGTTTATTACTTTCTCTTATACATTTTAATTGAAGATCAACCCAAGATTCCATTGGTCACTTAAAAATTTGTCACTGCTGCAGAACATTGACAGCATGTTGCTTGCCATAATAAAGCCAACCACTTTGTATAGTTACCGTTATTGATTTATGGCCAAATATTCTCGAAACTCCCAGTTCGTGACTATATATTAGAAAAAGCCATGTTGATGCATCACAACACGCATCCAATGCACATTGTAATTAATACTTAGGCTTTGTTGAGTTCTGACTTTGAATAGCTACCGTCTAAGATAATTGACAATTATGTGAGACTGTAATATGCTTAATGGTAACAGTTTTAATATGTTACAGTAGACTTGTGAATAGCGTATGTGCACAATCGTTAAGGGTATACAGAAGCAAAAGATCTGAGAGAAGTACAACAGTTTTGGCAGCAAGTGTGGAGTAAGAAACAGTGCTAATGTTTTGAGTCTGATCTTTCTCTTTTTCAGACTGAAGAAGAGTCCTATCAGACTTGAAACATTAATTCAGTTTCTCTCAGCACAGATGTGGCTAAAACTGCTGAGTTTCTCCAGCATTTCCTATTTTATGTCATATCTCATGCATCTGCAGTGTTTTGATTTTATCATTAAGAGCATCATGTTAATGTAGGCTATACTACCCTTCGGTTTTGCATTTTTGTGAACATTTTCAGTATCACTAAATTGCATTTATAATGAATTTGGCAATAGTAACAAATGAATGAAAGGATTATTTGCACGTATATAATTCCAATCACACCCTCAAGACATTCCAAAGTACTTTAGATTCAATGACGTACTTTAGTAGTGCAGAGACTATTATAATGCAGGAAACTCAATAGCTAATTTTCTTATAGCCAGGCCCTATAAATAGCATTGCAAATTGTCCAGATAATCTGCTTTGAGTGTTGCTGGTTATACATTTATATACTGGTCAAAGCATTGTAGAGACCTTCTCTTCCCTTCTTTGAAAATTGTTCACAGGCCTCATCATATGTTAGTGATATACTTCATCAGGTTTTATCAGTGAAATAACTCGAATGAGGCTGGTCTCCCATTATCAAGTCACCCTTTATTTACACATGCACAGTACACGGACTCTGACCAGCGAGCTCACAGCCAGTCCCTAGAATGAGGAGAATCCTTGAGATTCTTGTTTATATCTGTCATCCAGGGATCCCTGGTTGGGGCTGTTACCTGGGCCAATCAGGGAACTCATACTCAATGAGATTCACCTTGCCAATTTTGTTCCAATCCGTACATCGCTCCCTGCCAAGTCTGGGATGTAGGTCTATTCTTTTTCTTGTAGCTTCTGCTGGGATGTTTTCACCTCAGGTCTGGTTCCTCTGAGTGTGACTCGGACATGGGTGGTGTGTATCTCTTGTACGTGGAGCATCTCAGAAGGAATTCCTTCTCTTCTTTAGGTGGTAATGAAATTGAGGCTGCGACATTAGCTGCATCCATCTCAAACTCTGAGGTTTCTTCAATGCTAGACAGAGGGGAAGAATCCATAGTTTCTGGCAGTCTTCCTGGCTGTTCTGAGGGGCTGCGTATGTTTTGCTCCTGCCCCATTGCAAAGTGACCCACATATTTGTTCACACTGCTTCATCTACCTTTGCATGTCATGGGAACTGACCTCACGTTAACCTTGTCTGATAACCATGCAGGGCCATTTTCATGGTTTCAACACCAAACTTTGTTCCTTGAAGTAAATTGTTTGTCTCACGTAGATGCTGTTGTTGGAGCTGCAGTCATCCGGGCAACTGCAGAGTATTCCTTCACACTCTGACTTGTGCCTTGTAGACAGTGGACACACTTTGTTGAATTAGAAGTCAGTTTCTCAATGGAGGATTTCCAGGCTCTGACCTGCTCTTGAAGGTTGGTTCAATTCAGTTTCTGGTCAATGGTAACTTCCAAGATCTTGGTAGTGAAGATTCAGCGATCGTCACACCATTGAATTTCATGGGAAATGGTCATTCCCTGGCCCTTGTGTGGCATTATTTGCCACCCATCAGCACAAACTTGGATGTTGCCTTGGCCTTTCTACATCTGGACAAGGGCTGCATCAGTATCTGTGGATTACGCATGGTACTGAATTTGTGCAATCATCAGTGAAGATGCCCACTTCTGACCTTATGATGGAAGAAATATCATTGTCATGGCATTTGAAGACATTTGGGCCAAGGGCACTCTGCTGAGGAACTTCTCCAGAGATATCCTGGAATTGAGAAGGCTGACTTCCACCAGCAACAACAACCACATTCTATCAGGTTTAGTATGTGAAGAGTTTTCACCCTATTTCCATTGACAACAATTTGGCCAAGATTCCATGATGCCTTACTCAGTCAAATGCTGCCTCCATGTAAAGGGCAGTCATTCCCACCTCACCTCTGAAGTTCAACTCTTTGTTCGTGATGCGATCAGGATCCAAGTATCCCTGCTGAAACACAAAGTGAACATCAGTGAGTAGATTATTCCTTTGCGACATGACACCACCTTCAACAACTGTTTCCATCACTTTGCTGATGATTGAGAGTAGACTGATAGCAATAATTGATCAAATTGGATTTGTTCTGCTTTTTGTGAACAGGACACAGCTGACAAAGTTTTACATAGTCGGGAGAACGGCAGTGTTATAGTGTACTGGAATAGCTTGGCCATTTTCTAGGCCGGTTCCCGAGCACAGAATTGCCAGAATTATGTCAGGGCCTATCAAACTTTCACACGGAATGAATCAAATTAGATGAAGACTTGCATCTGTGAGACTTGGGCCTCAAGTGGTTGTCAAGATGGATCATTCATTCAGCCCCTCTGGCTGCAAATGGTTGCAACTGTTTCAGACTTCTTTTACACTGATGTGCTGGCCTCTCCTATCCTTGAAGCTCAGGATATTTGTGGATCCTCCTCCACTTTTAGTTGTTAAATTGTCTGCCATCATACACTGTGGGATGTGACAGAACTATAAAGGTTACATCTGACACATTTGGTTGTGGGACCACTCAGCTCTCCCTATTGTATGCTGCTTCTGCTG
This sequence comes from Ginglymostoma cirratum, assembly GCA_024137785.1. Classification (NCBI taxonomy): domain Eukaryota; kingdom Metazoa; phylum Chordata; class Chondrichthyes; order Orectolobiformes; family Ginglymostomatidae; genus Ginglymostoma; species Ginglymostoma cirratum. The sequence goes on from JAHRHZ010000012.1 coordinate 65,119,523, forward strand.
TTTGTCAGGTGAGTAACCCTGTGTTGTAGCTTCTCCAGGTTGACATCTCATTTTTAAGCATTCCTAGTGATGCTCTGACATGCTGTCCTGTTTGCTTAGTTTAACCAGAGTTTCCCAGTTTTATGGTGATAGTAGATTGGTGGATATGTTGAGTTACAGATTACAGTTCAATACCATTCTGCTGCTGCTGCTGCTAATGGCCCACAGTGCCTCATCAATGCACAGTTCCGAGTTGCTGAATCTATTTAAAATGTATCCCATTTAGCATGCTGCCACACAACACGATGCACCATTCATAGAACAATACAGCGCAGAACAGGCCCTTCAGCCCTCGATGTTGCGCCGACCTGTGAACTAATCTAAGCCCATCCCCCTACACTATCCCATTATCATCCATATGCTTATCCAAGGACTGTTTAAATGCCCCTATAGAACATAGAACATTTCTCAATGTGAAAATTGGACTTTGTCTCTCTGAGAGTTGTGCAGTGGTCACTTTTAATAATACTGACATGGATTTTGCAGCGGTCATTTACACAGGTAAATTGTTGAGGTTGAAGTACAGGAGCTTTTCCCCTCTTATCAGTTCCCTCACCTGCTACAAGCCGAGGTTAACAGTTATGTCCTTAAGGATTTGGCCAGTTTGTTTAGTAGTGAAACAGAAACAGGAACTCCACAAGTCTGATGGCATCCATAGAGGAAATGAAGCAAAACGGATGTTTCAAGTGCAACTTCTTGGTCAGTCGTGGTTCTACCAAGCAACTCTTGGTAACAGACATTGACGAACCTCAGCCATAGCACATTCAGTGCCTTTGCCACCTTTAGTGCTTCTTCATGCGGCAACTGATTCATCAGGTGAAGTGGGGGCGATGTGATGGGTGGTAGCTGATACTCGGCATGAAGTATCTTTGTCCAGCTTTGATCTGATGTCATAAGATTTCTTAGGATCTGGAGTCAATGATGAGGACTCTCAAGACGACTATTTCCCTACTGTATACCAGAGTGCTGTCACCTCTGCTAGCTCCGTCCTTCCAATGTAACAGAACATACTCAGGGATAGTGATGGTGGCTTCTGGGATATTGTCAGTAAGGTTGGACCCCATGAGTATGACTGTTTGACAAGTCTTTGAGACAGTTCTCCTAATTTTGCACAAGTCCGCAGATATTAGTAAGGAGGACTTTGCAGATTTGACAGGGCTATGTTTGTTGTCTTTGTCTCCGGCGTCTGGGTCAATGTACAGTGGTCCATCCAGTTTTGTTCCTTTCATTTGACTCGATTGCCATGAGATACAACAAGTGGGCCGGTGGGTTTTTGATCCTGTCCCCAGAGCAGTAGCCTGACCTTCTACAATATTAATCCAATGAAATTACCACTACACCACTGCCTCTCCCTAAATAGCTTGCACAACAATTTGTATTTGCATCCAGCTTTTTTCTGTAGTGCATCCTTCATATTGCTCAGACCTTTGAGCATAGGAGTTGGGATGTCATGTGGAGGTTGTACAGGACACTGGTGAGGCCTCAGGTCAATAGTGGAGCTGGAAAAGCACAGCTGGTCAGACAGCATCCAAAAAGCAGGAAAGTCATTATTTCGGGCCGAAACCCTTCATCAGTACTAGGGAGGGGCTGGGGGCTGGGGGCAGAGTAGGTGAGATGGAGATGGGTGGATGCAGGCAGGCGGTTATTGTGGTTGGTCAGTGGGAAGGGTGGAACAGATAGGTGAGTCAGAAGATGGACAGGTTGAGGGGAAGAGAAATTGTGAAGCTGGTGACGTCAATACACAGGCCAAAGGGCTGTAATCTCCCAAGGCGAAATATGAGGTGTTGTTTCTCCACTTTACGTTTGGCCTCACTCTGACAGTGGAGAAGGCCAAGGATGGACATGTCACCAGGGGGAGGTTCGGGTTAGTTGGTGTCTGCAGAGCGCAGACACTCTGCAAATCGGTCCCCAAGTCTGCGTTTGGTCTTCCGAATATACAGGAGCAACAGATACAGTAGATGAGGTTAGATGATGTGCCGGTGAATCTCTGCCAGATTTGGAGGGATTGTTTGGGGCCTCGGACAGAGTCGAGAGGGAAGGTGTAGGGGCAGGAGTACCACCTCCTGCGGTTGAGGGAAAGGTAGTAGGTGTGGTGGAGGGGTTGGTGAGGATTGTGGAGCTGACAAGGGAATCACAGAGTGAATGGTCCCTGTGGAAAGCGGAGACAGGTGGGAAGAGGAATATGTTTTTGGTGGTGAGATCTGATTGTTGGTGGCGGAAATGTTGGAGGATGATGCATTGTATTCGGAGGTTGGTGGGTGGTATGTGAGGACCAAGGGGTCTCTATCCTTATTGCTGTTGGCAGGGGGAGAACGTTTGAGGGCAGAAGTGCAGAACATGGGAGAGATGCGGTTGACGGCATCCTTAATAACACAGGAGGGGAAACTACAGTCTCTAAAGTAGGAGGATATCTGAGAAGTCCTAGAGTAGAATGTCTTATCCTGGGAGCAGATGGTGAGGCCTTGTCTGAAGTACTGTGTGCAGTTCTGGCTGGCTGCTATAGGGATAATATTATTCAATTGGAGAGGGTTCAGAAAAGATTTGGCAGCATGTTGCCAGTAATGGAAGGTTTGAGTTATAAGGAAAGGGGGGATAGGCTGGGACTTTTTTCACTGGAGCGTAGGAGGTTGAAGGGTGACCTTTATAGACGATTATAAAACCGTGGGGGGGCGTAGATAAGTTGAATAGCAATAGTCTTTTTCCTAGGATGGGAGAGATCAAAACTCAGGGGCACATTTTTTTAAGGTGAGAGGCAAAGATTTAAAAAAGACATGAAGGTCAACTATTTTACACAGACATTGGTTTGCTTGTGTAGAAGGAACTGCCAGAGGAAGTTGTGGATGCAGATATAGTCACAACATTAAAAAAAAATTTGGATAGGTACATGAATAAGAAACATTTGGAGGGATATACACCAAATGCAGAGAGGTGGGACTAGTCTAGTTTTGGAACATGGTCGATGTAGACTAGTTCCATTGATGGGTCTATTTTCATGCTGTATGTCACTACGGCTCTATCTAAAGTCATGTAAAGAGTGATATGAAACAAAATGTAACACTGAGTAACACAGGAAATATTAGAGCTGATCACCAAACATTAGCAAATGACGTCAGGACAGTCATAAAAGAAGAAAGAGACATAGAAAACCACAGAGATTTAGAGAGGAAATGTCTGACCTTCAATTTTTGACAACCTCAGGCCTGGCCAGCAATAGTGAAGCAGTTAAAATTTGGGATGCACAAGAGACTAGAATTGGAGAAATGTAGTTTTCTCAGTGGGTTGTGAGATCAGAGAAAACTACACAGATAGTGAAGGGCAAAGCCATGGATGAATTTGAAAACAAGGGTCAGAATTTTAAGATTAAGATCTTGCCTAACCAGAACCAGTGTAAGTCAGTGAATACAAGTGTGATAGGTGAAGAGGACTTAGTACAAGTTGGGACAAGAGCAACAGTGTTTTGAATGAACCCAAGTTTACAGAGGTTAACTAAAAGAGAATTTTTGGTCTTTATATTATCTTCATATGGAACCAAAAAGAGCAGGGTGCTACTTACAGTTCCATACCAATGCTTTAGGCCACCTCTAGTCCAAATTACCCTCCCCTTATTCTCTTCATCCCTCCCAGGACCTACCTGAAATATTGACAGCAAAGTGACTGGCCCAAATTGGACAGTCACAACTTTAGTACAATGGCAGATATGAACAGTGTACTACAAATATTAGGGTGAGACCTAAGCCCAGTTTCAGTTGGCCTCAAGCCGCTTAAGACTCATGAACACACCAAAAATGTTGCCCTTGAAAATAGATCAAAAGCAATTTCTAGCACTTTGTTTGATTTTCTTGAGACTTTTAGCGTTAAAGAGATTTATAACATCATCAGGTATTGGTCACTGTTTGAAGGCATTTATCAACATGCCTTTTCCAAATCAGTCACTGTCTAGTGCCTTTGAAAAGAGAATTTAAGGATAATTAGCTTCCATAGGTAGCCAGTATACAAAACTGACATATAAGGAAATTATTTATCATCTAGTTTAGTGTAACCATTGCATTTCATTTGCTGTAAGAGAAACTAGATAAGGAAAACAACTATTTTGAAATATGTTTTATTCCGGCTGCATTTGTCATATACTTTTTAATGTTTCATGTTTGTATTTGCTGATTGCCAAAAATGTCTGGCTTTCAATGTCTGTTATAGCCTGTTCAGCAGCTTTCGAAGACAAAGATAACTTGTAAATGAATGTATGGAATGGAAGCAATAACTGAATAACATAGGAGCGTTCTCTATTCATTTCCTGAGTATGCCATGATTTTATCTGAGCAAAAGGAAACTGTCTGGGAACTAGGTCTCACCTAAAAAAAATTGAAAAGGTATAAAATATCCAGAAAATTTTCCAGGTTGTTGCTCACATTACAATTCCTCTGCTGCAATCTTTATGTTGTCCGTAAAATGCAGTAAGATGTGACTTGTGAAGTTGCAAAGAATTAGGTTAAAGGTCAAAAAGCAAAATTTAATACAATTAGTATTGTAGTGTAAATTGAGTTTCTTTCCAATGTAGGGTAACAAGTTTCTTAGTAATTTACAAAATAGAGTTAATACAGAAAAAAAAACTGAAGGGTTCTTATTTGTGCCTTTCCGCTTGAAAAAAGTGGAAAAATGTTAAGAGCCTTCTTGGAGGACTGCAAAAAATACAATTAGCAGAAATTTTCAATGATAATTCATTTATTATGATGGAATGACAGTTTGTGGTCTGATCCAGCTTCCAGCACTCAGTGTTTTAAACAAACATCAGAGATCAAAGAAACTCAGTTTCCACTGGATGCAATTTGTGCTTAAAATTTCACAATCCTTTTCACTCTAGCTGTTTTTCAGTGAACTGCATTGGAAAGATGGCACAACCTACAGGAAACTCCTGCTTGTTTTCAATTCACGACTAAAGGTTCATTATTGTCATATTACTGTGTAGATTCAACAATTTAAAATCACCTTTCCCAAGCAATTTTTTTTAAAGAAAGTACAGTCATCTATATTATGGACAGTGGTTGCGTAACAAACAAAGAACTGTGAGAGATATTCTGAATGATGCTGTTGCAGCTTTCAGTCAGCTTTATTCCTTTTTGTTTTCTACCAATTAGATAGGAGGAATGAACAACTGTTCCGTAATGAATCCTTTTTTTTCACACAGTATTTCAACCATAATAAAATTACAATACTTTAACAGATTATTTCTTAATAACATTTGTTGAAACTAAAACAGAAAAAGATTTTTGTGATACTTTTAATATATTGAAGAATCTGAGTGCACTCATATGTTTCTTGGTTGTCTACATTTTCAGAAACTAAAATTTGTAAAACCCTTTTTAATATTAAGCTAAAAGTCGATTCATAGTTCTTCGTGTATGCATTTCAGTGCAACCCTACTCACGTTTATTTCTAACACTTTATGTGAAAAGAGTATGTGCAAAGAAGTTTGAATATTACCAGCTAATTAGTTGAGATATTAAATCAAGGCCCACCTGACTTGTAGTTGAATGCAAAAAATCACATGGTACTATTTAAGACAAGAGTCAGGGGAGACATCCGCTGTTGTCTAGCCAATATCTATCCCTCACAACACCAGATATGCAGATTGTTTTGTCATTCTCACATTACCATTTGTAGAACATTGTGAATTACTGCCATGTTTCCTACATTACAACAGTAACTACTCTTCAAGAGAACTTCAATAGCTGCAAAGCACATTAGAACTTTGTAATTGGCAATTTGAAATGTTTTGCCCTCAAGCTGTATCTCTGGCCTGGAATGGAATTTGTCAATATTAAAATTATGACAACGGTATACAGAGGAACATGCTGTCTTGAGACAGATCGTATTTTCTTGTAAATTTTGAACTATTCAAGTCACATTTTTGTTCACAAACTTTATGAATAAAGTATTTTTTAAAGAAAAGTTTACAGCATCTGAAGTTGTGAAATGGCAGTTCTTTTTCTTTTCTATTCAGTGAATAAGACATACTTGTATGTGAAGATTGACTGTTTGTAATGAATGCTAACTGATGAGGTTGGAAGTAAAATCTTATCTATAATGTAATCAACTGTAGTGTCACAAATATGTACATGAAAATATAGCCATTTAGTTATTAATAAAGGACCAATTTCTATTGTTGAACCATTTTAACATTCATAGTTTTCATAATAATTTTGTCTACACATTTATAGTTTCTTTTTAAAGTTGTTGCATTGCCCTGTCCAGTTATGTGCAAATTTGGATCCATGCCAGTACACAAAGCCCCATTATTTGAATATAATTTGATTTCGATCTTCTCAGTTTGCATTCCACTAGTTGTATAATGTGGTTCCCAGTTCATCTTCACCAACAACATGAAAAATCATCTTCGGTGCCTACTTACTGAATTTCTTATGTTGTGAGAACACGAATGGATAAAAACACCTGCCATTCTAACTATTCAACTCACTCGAAAGATAGCTGCATGTCACACGCTAGCACTTGTTAAACTAAATTATTTCTCAGTTTTACAAAGAGAGGGTAAAGTAAACAAACAGCTTGAAACAAAAAATAACGGCTTTTCCTGAACTCTAATAACCTGGATTGGAGGGGTTTTTATTTGCATTTATACAACTGTTGAAGGGATCATGTCTATATTAATTAAAACAAAACGCACTTAAAACAGATGTTTCAAAACAAATAATCGTAAGAGTAAACAGTAAATATCTAAGGTGGACGAAATAGCCTACTATCTCGTTATTGTTTAGGGTTACCTTGATGAAAATAATCTGGTACAAATGGTCTTTTATATTCAATGTTGTTTTATTACTGTCGATTTTCTCTGTATGCTCTTGACAGCGATTGGCCGGCGATGGTTAGTAGGAGGAGCTGGAAGTGACAGAGTCATCTTGGCTGCTATAAGAAGCCTCACTCTCCTGGTGCCAGTGAAATTCACATACGGATGAACAGCGCAGATGTCATGTGAAAGGCCACATGCTTCCATTCAGACACAGAGCACTAGCGGAACAGTCATGACACACTGAAGGGGAGAATCTGCAATGGTGGGAGAACAACCTCCTGACAGTCTTATTATCGCTTTCTAGCCGTCGCTTCTTTTCTCGCCGAGGATTGGGTTTTGATATACATTCATGATCATTTTGCATTTGAAGTCGCCACCATGCGAGGTAAGGAAGCTGCTGGGCAAATGTTTGTGACAGCTGAGAGATGGAAAAGGGGAAGGACAATCACGCAGTACACACCGACCTTAGGGAAAGGGGGGTGGCGGGCGATCGTGGGAACCTACATTTAAAAACATGCCTCTTGCATGGATGGGTTGCTTGAAACTTTTATTTCCTGGTTTTGCGATGCTTAAGGTCTGAGCGGCTGCGCTCTCAACAATGTGTCTGTGTTGTTTTTTTTTCTTCGTAAACGTAAACTTTGTTGCTCGCTGATGATACGCACAGTTATAGCTGAGATCTGGTGAGTTCAGCGGGCGGGAGCTGGACAAGCTGTCACAACAGTTCTATTTACTACAGCAGGCTACTCTTGAAGGAATCTAGGAGAAGGCTCCCAGCCATCCATACAGGGCTTGTCTCGCTTTAGCGTGTTAGAGCAGCGCTGGCTGTATTCTGTCTCCCTGAGCAATGAACTTTTATGCCATTTTAGCTTTGAGGTCTGTTTCAGTGGCTGCATGGTGAGGGGGGAAAATGTTAGACGTCAGATTTTGGACATTTTGGATCCAATTGTAAACGCAAGTGAATAGCACAGAGCAGATGCAGCAGTGGATGGTAAACAATGTGGCAGTGGATGTTTTGGTTTGTTGGCGTGTCAGTGTGCCTATTTCTTTTTGATAACTCAGCCGACATACTTTTTAATTTTATATTAAAAATGCAGCAAACTGTCTCCACACTGAATTACGAAACATTATGCTTCAATGGACGGTCCAGGGCAAAGGATGCTGTAGGGCCCTGAATACCATGCTAAAGGTGCTGGTTGAGGCTGTGTCCACAGTCAGCCGGTATCATGTGTTCCACTGACCTATTTCTGTCCGTCAAGATGCTGCTGTAAGCTGGTCCACCCCTGCCCACCGTCCCCAAACAAACACAATACAGCAATCCAACCCCCTCACACATGAAACATGCATAAATCCCACTCCACTCAGCCCAGTCGTGTGTCGTACTGTCATGTGAATCGGATCAGCGCTTTATCGTCGGCAGTATATTGGCAATCGGTGTAATGATATAAGCAAACTATTATTTGAAAAAAGCTGTCATGTTTACAAACAAACAGAAGCCAGCTACACCAGATTCTTCTGCATTTCTGGTCACTTGAGGTTGTGTCCTGAGCAAGTGCGAGGTTTTCCAGCGTTAACTGTGGTTATAAAGTGCATCCGAGGATATTTGTGGCAAGTTCCAGGACTGGGAATGGTTCGGGGACATAATCTGGCGCACACCAACTGCTTTAAGATCGGGTACATCACAAAATGACAATTTTAGTTTCTTTGTAATTCTAGGTCTGTTTATTTAATAACTTTTTAAAGGAGCAACTTGGGTCTGGTCCGATTTAATGTGGCAAGATTAACCGGCCCGTCTCGCAGCTTTATTCTCCGCTTTACCCCCACCCACCCTCCTTAACTCCGATGAAGTTTATTCCTTAAATTGTATTGATTTCACACTATTTAAAAAGAAACTCAATACCAGTGCATTGCACTGCAAAAAAATCTGTTCATAAAATTTGAAAAGGTGTCGCTTGTACTTTTTTTGTGCAACACCTTTTATCACAGCAAATGTTGGCGATTCGAGTTCATCATCTCGTCATTTTCTTTATGAATTCCAATCGAGTGTAAGTCAAGAAAGTAGATTTCTTTGTGAGCTGTACATAAAGTGCAATGTGTGGTATTAAAGTTTTTCTCAGTAGAGATGATTCGCTGATCTCAACGAGTTCACTTTTTTGTTTTAACATCAAATTCGGCAAATCGACAAAAGTCGCCCATCATTTAATGTATCTTGGCTTTAAAAAAAAAACAAAACTGGACTATAGGAAGGGTCCTTCTATTCTTAGCTTGTTTGTAAATGGAAGAAAACGCGAATAGTTGCAAATTTTGCAAGTACGTTGTCATTACCTGACATAATATGCAAATGAAAAGTACAATAAAATAGCACGAAATAATGTTCAACTTTCCAATGGTATTGGTGTTCCCTAATTTAATTTAGTCAGCAATGTGTGCAGTATTTCAATACAGTGGTTGGTTCTCTAGTGTTGCTGACAAGAGCGATTGTGCCATTTGATCACAACAGATTATCTTCCTGCTAAAGTAAAAGGAGGAAGCCAGCCTCAAAGTTGATTGTTTTAACATCATTTGGCAGTAGATTTTTTTCACTGAACAGCTCTGATAATTAGCAGAAAATCTGGACTAGAAGCCAGATGTGCTATACATCAACTCGCACCAGAGGCAGTATAGAAATTAAATGAACATAATGAGTGTGTGTTTGGGAGGTGAGAAAGGGGGAGGGAGAACAAGCGGTAATATGACTAGTGGAATCAAGACGACAGCAAAATGCAAAATCATGATCACTTCAATTACACGTCACCTTTGATACATGGCTTTTGGCTCCTGTTTGTAACACTCACGTTAAAAGGCAAATGGATCACATCTCCACAATTATTCATATTTCACGTCGAGAAAGTGACAATCCAGTCCTGCGATATAACGTGCCCCCATTATAAAATACATGGGTGTCAAAGACTGCATTATAATGGGGGTAGAGTGGAACAGGAAAGGTTATAATGTAACAGGAAAATGGCTTTCAAAAAAGTCTCCTTCACCACCTTTTTGAGGTATGATTGAACTGATGTTGGAAGATGTGGTAAGCTTACAAAAGAATTGAAAGTGGAGTAAAGGCCACTGTTCCCCACAATGAGAGAAAAATCAGATCCCAATTATAATCTGCTGAAAGAAGGTTCTGAACCCAATAGCAGAGGACTGAACGAGGACAGTTTCAGTAATGAAAAGGAAAGAGGGCAGATTTCCTCTCAATAGAAAATGAGGGAAAGGGTATTCACATCTTTAATGGAAAGTCAGGCAAGAATGACCTCAAAAAGGGCAAAACTGAGAAGCCAAAACATCAATGATATGGCAACAGAAAGAAAGGTTAGGAGTTCACTAATAGACTTGCACTACAGAACTCAATAGAAGGTATTATTGTAATCTACTGTCACTTTCCTCCCTACACTAGTGGGGGAGTGGGAGATATTGCAGGAAGAATATTTGATAATTGCTGTGAGAAAGTAATCATTAGTAAAGCAGAATCCTTTTGTTAATCTACCATTTTTGCCAATTTAATAAATGGTATTAACCGCACTATTACTTTCAAGCGACTTTTAAATCTGATGAACTCTAACTGTAATGGAAAGGACATCCAGACCAAAATGTGCTATCGGGAGATAAAGCAGTGAGAAAGTGAGGATGAAGTGTCATAAAGCAGGTGTGAAAAAGCTGCAGAAATAGCTCATTGTTGGGACTATTCAAATGTTAACATATCCAAGGTTATACTGAGCAAATTACGCAAAACTTGGCAGTGTTTGATTATTAAATTCAGGTTCACTATTCCTAACAATACTGAATGAGCTCTGCTGTGGCATAATTCTGGAATTATACATAAATTATTTTTCAAACTCCCATGCCAAGCACTAGATGATGATAATAACAATGTTTCACAGCTGCTAATGTAACTAGTACATCCAGACTAATTTTTTTCACTTTCCTTTTCATGACTGCAGTGATTTTGACTGCTAGGAATCCACAAATGTTAAAATAATTTATAAAGAAAGTGGGTTTGACACCTAAAGACAGTATCAGCTCATGGGCCAAAATAATTGACAACAATACCTGATCCTTTTGCAGATTTATCCACTTTGCGTTTTAGGGTCTTGTGCTCTCTCTTGCTCCTTTCCGTGTATTGCTCCAAATTTGCTGTCTATCCCACACTTTCAAACTCAACTCCTCTCTAGATCACTGTTCATTCCCAAATCTGCCTGCTCCACCTAGAGCAGCAGTTATGCACTCACTTTGCACCTGTCCTCTGGAATTCTCTCTTCAAATTAATTCACCTTACTAAATCCCAGTCTGTTTTCGGAAGTTGTTGAAATTTTCCATGCATGTCCTGACTCATAAATATTCTTTTTTAGATTCTATTCACTGTTTAGTTTTTGCATCCTAACTTTTTTGAAACATCTTCCAGAATGTGAAGATCAATAGACATAGTATATCTTCCTTCAGTTCCAAGAAAGAATCATGTTGGGTTTTGTTTCTCTCTTCTTGGTTGTTGCCAGGCCTGGCAACATTATTTTAGGTATTCTTTTCAGATTCTCCCCACCCTAGAGAAGCCTATGATTTTTTTTGTAATCAATTACACATGAAAAGCCTGAAAATTGTGAATTTCCTCCTAAATAAAAGCCACTGTATTAAACATGTAGATTCCCCAGTATATTTGAAGTAAATATTGTTTCCTCTTCGAGTCAGATATCCTATAGTACATCACAACTGGAAGTACTACTTGAGGTGTTGTCATTGTTGCAATGTGGAAATCTTTCCATGAAAGACTTAACAATGTACACCATATTTCTTGCTCTCTCCATAATTAGATGGCATCTGCACTTGTTACATCCAGATTAATGTAGGCTTGTTTGTTTTTTTTCTGTATCTTAATCACATGGTGGATGCATGAAGTTTCATCCTAGACTTTTAATGCAACTTGGCTACAATTTATTAATTTCAAGATTTTCTTGTCAATATTCTAGCTCACTTTATATCTTTCAACAACTTGTTAAATGGTTGTAATCAGGAATGATTATGGCTGCAATGCTATATGAATCTATTACTGTGTTCTCAGTTAGTCACTTGGATGACATTTGAAGGAAGAAGTGTTTTTAAAAACTGAACCAAAACCACATCAGAAATATGATTTTTATATTTGCTAGTAAATGCAGTCAAATAGGAAAACCGAATATATACGTTTATGTAATCACTTATTTGGTTAAGAGTAAATATAACTTGTCTCCTTTAGCTAGTACCAATGTAATTGCACGTGCCAAATAATTCCTGCATGTATCAACTATCTTGTATATTAATGCTAAGTTACCTGAAACATAGCTTCCACTAAATTACATAGGTGTAAATCAGTGTGTCTAGGCAGAAGATGAACATCCCTAAATGTACAATTAATGTCATGGTTTACCCTAAAGCATCAACAAAATTACCCCTCATGTGTCACGATCACTGTTACACTACCTCTCCTTGTCATACAGTAGGAGAACAGCCATCATCTGCCAAGGATTGGTCTGGAATTGTGACCAATGACCTCTCATCAAATGGTGAAAACCATATATAAAGATGATGATTAAAATAAATGATCTCTTAAACACTATCAACATGCAGCTTTCAACGTAATCAAACAAGGAAAGAACAATTAATCACAGAATTTTACTGATCCAAGACATATGCTTAAGACTTGCTTGGTCTGGTCAGAAACAAATTTGAAAGTTGAAAATTTGCCTTAAATTTAAGTGTTTGGTCTGTATGCTATATGGAAAAAAGTCAAACATTGCAACAATTGCTGTTTTAAAAGACCAGATAAGCAGCAAATGTGAAATGTTTCTCCGTTTGAGCTTCTATCACTCTTCAGTCTCATTGTCAAATCAGTAAAACCTATCGGTAGAGCACTCTTTTTAACTTCTAGCACTTCCACAGAATTTTCTACGACTGAACTCCAAATAATTGCGTTAAGGAATATTTACTCCTGGAGACAGATTACATAGTTATTAACTAGTTATCAAACAACTTGCAAAGTGAAATTAAACACTTAGTAGACTGCAAAATCTTCCCTTTTCCATTTCCGATGACTTTCCTGTAGGAACATAGTATACATACATTTTGCAAGTATAATATTACAGATGACCAAATACCAAACAGATGAATCATTTCTTTAATCTGGATTGTTACAACTGAAAAGTTATAAAGTTCAATGGTGCAACACATTGGTGCTGCAATGTGTAGCGCCACTGAGTGGAGTAATGTGAATTTGCACTAGTGATCAACCGGACCTTGAGTTCTCCGTCTCAAGTGGATTGCTGTTGGAGATAGCACTAAGCAGGGCCGACACTTCCTTGCATGAAAAGACAATAAGAGTACTACTCTGACAGATCATTGTATTTGTAGCTGCATTGCTGTCTTTATAGCAACACTGGAAATAGGCCACCTGCTGGGCATCTCACTTGCACCATTGCTAAAAAGGAATAGAACAACTTAAAGAGAATACTTTCTATCACTACCATAAAGCAAAGTTGTAATTTTATACATCAATGTTTAGTGAGAATCTTAAATTCCAGGAAATATTTAAGAATAAGACACACATTTATACTCTTAATCTTCCTTTTTGGGAAGGTTAAGCAATTGTATCACAGCAAACTATGTCAAATAGCTAACATACTACCTTAGAATAATGAAAGCTATCAACAATTTGGTAGTCTAAAACTGACACTGTAAACATTGTTTAAGGTCAATTCATAAAATATTGACTCATTGGTCAGTCTGAGATAATGTTTTAAATCTGTTTGCTCTAGGGATATTCCCCATTTATGTACGAAGTGATATTCACATGGCAGTGAGATTCAACATGACCACAGGCTATTCATTTAAGTATTGATTGTCTTGGAATGTAATTGTCTTTATAAATATTCATTATAGTCTCTGGAGCATATATTTATGATCCTTTTGTTACTTCAGATAACAAATTGCAATTTTATGGCATTTTAGTGTACAATGACTATCATTAATCTATTGGCCGTTAACAAGACACAAACATTGTAATAAACACCTTTTAAAATTATAACCAAAAAATCACTAGATTCTCATACAGTTCCTGTATAATAATATATTTCTTTTTAGCTATCCTTCTCTGCATGTCCTCCCTCTGACAGTGTTGTCTGATTCATAAACAGTTGTCAGATAAACTGCACTAAGAACCCATGCTCCTGAGTTGGCTGATAGTGCCATCCACAAGGGAACTCCAGCTTGTACTTTTTACCTCATGAAAAACCCCTTGCCTCAACTCTTTCTGATGGCTGTGCAGTGTACAACTTGTCAAAAACTTGTGCCCCATTACTTGACTCCTCTTATGCCACTATTTTTCCCTGTTCTCTTTAACTGAAAATTCAAAAGTTGTGAACTTTTTAAAGGAGGTCCATCCCAAATTTGTTTGTAATTTTTGGTAAATTTTAAGTAAACTACATGATGACAATGTTGTCTGTGGAATGTAACTTTTCACATTTTATCATTGAAATTAATCTAATTCTCTCGCCACTGAAACTGCCTGTGTGTTGGGACCTTTAATATTGGAAGATTACCAAAATAGTATTTCCATTTCACTGGCTGTGTGTGATTCAATGAGAATTCCAAATCAATGTTTATTCTGCAGAATTAAAGTAGTTTTTTAGTTCTGCTTACACATGTCTAGGAAAAACCTAATTGTGTGTCCCCATGCTCACCTCACTCTTTTAAATTCTCAGTAGAAGATTAATAAAATGAAGAGAAATTTGTCCACTCTCAGACAGTTGTCAGCCTGAATTGTCTGCCACAGAAAGCAGTTGAGGTCAAAGCATTGGATGTTTTCAAGAAGGAAGCCAACATAGATCTTGGCGCTCAAGGAACCAAAGGGTATGGGAGAATGCAGGAATAGGGTGCTGAACTGGATGATCAGCCATGATGATAATACTAAATGGTAAAGTAGGTAGAACAAGCAGAATTACTTATCCTGCCTCCTACGTTCTGTTTCTATGGATTTGCAATTAAGCTCCACAACTGTGATTCTTTTAATCTGATATCGGTTCCATTAATAGTTACTCTACATGTGAAAAGTGGTGGGGCGTGCAAACATTAATTGATTTTGAAAGAAATAAAGCACCATAGGGAAACAGTAAGAATTCCAACTCTCCAATATTGACGTTGTTTCCAGGACTCAACAAATAATCTGGTGAACACTGAACATTGTTTCCAGTGATACTAGAGGGAAAAACAAACCATAAATATACTCCAGGAATTGTGCATTTTCCTTTGCCCAATGAAGAGTTGCTATTAGTTATAAAAAATAGTGGAAATGACACAGTTAAGTCACATGATGTCACAGTTCATGTAATGAGACCTCCGGTAACAAATCCTATCAGAGTTGACAGCTGTAAGCAACAACTAATTTCATGGAGCTGAAGGCTACAGTTTATCCTTGAAACATTGGTGTCAGTGTTCTAAACTGGTAAGCAGATTAAAATTATTCTATTGTAAATGACCATAATTGAATGTTTCCAGTGTGTCTAGCTTTTTATTTTCACAAGTTTTCCTGGGCATAGAATTCTGCCCACAGAACTAAGTCATTGGTTTTGTGGGTAAATAAATAGATATTCAAGTTTCAAAAAAAACTTGTCTCTTTTGTAAAGCTCCTTTCATTTTTATTTTGCTGTAACTATAGCTATTTCACTAACCGAATTATTGTCAAACAAAATTTGTAATCTGCCCTACTCTTAAATGGTCTCAGCTGGTTTATGGTTAAAGTCAACCAAATTTATTTTTTAATAAGATCAACTTCCATTTCAAAAATGTGCAATGTTCAATTGTAGCACATAAATTTTAATCTCCCATGACACCATTTCAAATTAATTTTACTCCGTAACAACAAAGTGCAGAAAGTCAGAATTCTAAGTGTTCAGTTAGGCCTAGGAAGGAACTCTCGTGTCGTCAGAATATTCCAACATGGTCTTTGGATGTAAATCTGTGGGGAAATTAGGGAGATACAGTCTGATCAAGGGTAAAGGGGAAAACAAGTCTACATTTCCTAAGAGGGTGTTGAAACAGGCCTGCTCCCTTTTCGATTCTCAATAAGAGAAATGACTCAACGTTCCACAGATTTCTGGAAGTAAAAAAATGTTATGATACATTTAATTCTTTCCTGTTTGTTTGCCTCACAGCAGCAAATTTTATTTGCTTGGCTATATCCTGGCTTGTTTCAGATGAGAAGTGTATTAATTCTAATGAGGCTGCATGTTTTGCCGGTGAACCAAGTACTTGCTGCTACAAATACATTGCTCACCACCGCATATTAGATATAAATAAATCTAGGAATCCAGTGAAATAAAACTCCACTACACCAACTGTATAATCCAGTAATTACGCCAAAAGTCCACTTGCTTATGGCATTTTAGTTTCAGTGTGAGCCTTAAATATTGAGAGAATGATTGATTTAATTTGCACTTGCAGTCTGAGGATAATTTTGACAATAGGCTCAGCTGACATGGAGCAGCACAGATCAGGAATTTGGACACATGCAGTTCTCTCTAGCTTGCTTGTATGGCATCTTCAAACTGTTACAAACCAAGCCCAAACCAGCACACAAAAAAAATTAAGATTGTAACATTAATAAACAGCATGTGCTGAAATTTGCCAACTCCTAATCACAGCCCTGTGCAACAGCTTGATTCATTTAGTAGGTCTTCCCTTTAGGGCTAAATGCTGTTGGGTGTAAATCTCAAACAGGAGTGTAGCATACATTCCCAGTGCTGACTTTGGAGAAAATGCTAAACTGCAGCCTTGGCAGCATACAAAAACGATTGCTAGTCAAAATGTTGCTTCCTTTGGCCATATCATAAGAAATTATCTGTGCTCTGTCTTTATTTACCTGCTGCTTAATAATATTCTTTCTGCTCAATATATTAACAAAGTGCACAATTCAAAACTCACTACTTGCATGGACTACCCACATGATGTGTTACTTAAGCATACATTTTTCATCAGTTTGGAACATTACATATTTTTACCGTTGTGAATAATAACTTAGAAGGTTCTTCAGTTTGTTCAGAACAGAAATAATCATTTTTATTTGCAGAATATTTAAGTGGCATTTCCTTTTAGTGTACAGTTTTGACAGAGAAAGTCAATGAATTTTGCTGTTCCAAGAGTTTGATTTCCAATTTTTAATAGGATTTCTAACATTTAAAATTGAAACATGTATTTCCTTAATTTTTTTTATTTTAAATGGTTATAACTCCAGCCATTCAGTCTGACAACTTTTATCCCCATAAAACAAATTTTTTAAACTAAACATAATTCTATTCTTGCATTCTTCGAGGTCTCTGAATGAAAAATATTCATAGAATCATAGAGTCAAGAGAGGCCGTTTGGCCCATGTCTGCACTGACAAACTACTCAAAATCTGCACTAGTCCACTTGCCAGCATTTGGCCCTTATCCTTGAAAGGTATGATATTTGAAGTACTTTTTCTTGATAGTGCATCCCAGAGTGAGGGAGTTTGACTGAGTGTAATTGAGGCAGGAAACACTTAAAATACTACTGATTATGTCAATGGTTTAGACACTGCTCAAAGACACTTTCTGGGTTTTAATGTATTAGTTCCCAATTTGGCAGTGAGTCTGTCACAATTTAACAACTTTGGTTTCCTCAGTTTGAGGGTAAAGATAGGTTTCTTTTAAACAAGCTTGCAAGGGACGCAACTAAAATTCACTATTTTTGTTGTTTTCTAACACTCTTCCTCCTAAACCCTCAAATTATAGCCTGCGTATGCTAGCACCACCCTTTTCAGGGGCAAAATGCCAGGAGTTCAGTACTGTTACCAAATGCACAAACTTGATTTAAAAACTGAAAGAACTGCGGAAGCTGTAAATCAGCAACAAAAACAGAAGTTGCTGGAAAAGCTCAGCAGGTCTGGCAGCATCTGTGAAGAAAATCCATTAACGTTTCAGGTCTGGTGACCATTTCTCAAACTTCCAGCAACTTCTGGTTTTTTTTACAAACTGAATGTTTCCTGGCCTGACAAAATTACTGGGAGGTGAAAATAGACTGCTAATTCACTGTCATATGGCTAATTTGTTAAGAGGCCAACTTGTATGTTAAGGGGTAATCTTTGCTCATTACAATGAGTACTGGTGTGGGAGGAGACCTGGCAGAAGAGAGGAAACTCAATCTTTGTAATCATACATTTTAGATGCCACCTAGCTTAAAAACAAAGCTGGAAATGCTCAGCAGGTAAGGCAGCATCTGTGGAGAGTATGAAAACTCAACATTTTGAGTAATGACCCTTAACCAAGAGTGAGGAATGATAGGCTTTGAACAAGTGAAAGGTTGAGTCAGGGATGTGAATAACGAGAGGCCTATAATAGGGTGGAGGGTCAGCGAGACTAAATGGTAAAACCATGATAACTTATTAATTTTCCAGTTCAGATAAAGACTTAATACTTTTCAAATTATAAAGAGGCTTTAAAGTGTTGCATAATTAAGTGTTACAAACAGAAAATTAATTAAATGGCTAACTCATTTTAAAGTTATTGGCAGGATAACTGGCAGTCAGAACACCATGAGAAATTAACTGCTCCCCTTCAAATCATTAGGCTTGGATCTTTCTGCTTCCATATGAACAAGTAGACATTTAACACGACATTCAAACAACACTTCTAATAATAATGCAGTAGGCCCTCAGTACTGCATTGAATTGTACGCCTATGTTGATGTTTAAGACCTTTTTCATGTAATATGCTTAACTACTCACTCTAAAGGCAAAACAATTTATGGGGTACTTGCTAGTTGGCAGTCTACTATCTATAGTTATATTCCTCCAAATGTATGCCCTTTCTGAAAACATACATGCATGCACTTTTATTTGCAGCCAGAAGTTACTGAATTTACATGGACAAAACAAAAATAAATCCATCAACAAAAACTTTGTTTAAATCTAATCTGGCCCACTTTCTCAAGTCTCTGCACATTCATTTAACGCAAATTCTTTAAATTGTACTGGTCTTCTAATGGTAGGCATATACACTTGTAACTGGCTGTTCATTTAGTATCTGCTTGTTCCTGGTTTACTTTTCTGTCTCCATTGAATACCATTCCAATAGTTAGTGCTGTTTCTGTAATGAGTATTATTTAAACTCGTCCATTTCCGTCGAGGACTGACAGTCATTCGATACTCTGCAGATGCTTTGATCACATTTTCCTGAGCAACTGCCCACAGTGAAGGAACAGCTTCTCCAGTTGGGCATATGTCATTGATTGACTAGATAAGTAGTCAAATTCACGTTTTACTGCGTATAATTTTGAGGTGGCAACTACTCTGCTAAGGTCCCAGGCTGTCATGTGAGCTGATGCTTGTTGACAGCATTAAATGTCAGTCTTCTGACTGGTCTGCTAATTCAACTCCAGCATTGTTTTTGTTTTGGCAACTTTTACGAAGTCAAATTTTATTCTATTTACTTCTGGGACATGGGTATCATTGGCTGAGCTAGGATTTGTTGTCAATCCCTAATTACCCTCGAATGTTGTGGTCAGTTGCCTGTGGATCAACCCACTATGCTGTAGGATGGTAATACTAGGAATCTGACCCAGAGAATTTGAAGGAGCAGCGATGTATTTTCAAATCGGGATTGTAAGTATAATTAGAAGGGCAGTTGCAAGTGGTGGTGTTCACAGGAATCTGCGGCCCTTGACCTTCTAGGTGGTGGTGGTGGTTGTGCATTTGAAAGGTGCTTTCTAAGAATCATAGAATCACCACAGTGTGGAAACAGGCCCTCTGGCCCAACAAGTCCACACCAAACCTCAGACCATCCCCCTATAACTCACTTAATCTACACATCCCTGGACACTACAGGCAATTTAGCATGGCCAATCCACCTAACCTGCACATCTTTGGACTGTGGGAGGAAACCCACACAGACATGGGGAGAATGTGCAAACTCAACACAGACAGTTTACCCAAGGGTGGAATCGAACCCAGGTCCCTGGTGCTGAGGCAGCAGTGCTAACCACTGTGCCACCATGCCACCCCTTTGGGGATCTTTGCATTTCTTCAGTGCAACTTGTAGATGGTACGCTCTGCTGCTACTGAGTATTGGTGATTGAGAAAGTGGATGTGATGCCATTCGAGCAGGCTGCTCTGTCTTGGATGGTGTCAAGCTTCTTATTATGTTTTTAACTCTTGCCCATAACTGCTTCTGGCCTCATAGTTCTTTCACAATTGGAAGAGTAATATAGGTGTAACATGACACTAATCTTCACATTGGATTACTTTTCAGTAGATGTATTTCTTGATTGGATTGCAGATCTGAACTGAATTCACTCAATTTCTTTGCCTTTGGTGATTTTTTTTTTTTTTTTTTTTTTCCCACTGTCACTTTAGCCTTACAGCTGTACGGCTTCAATTTTTGGTTATCCCCTTGAAAGTACTGGTGCCTATCAACCACTTCCCATTTGCTTGATGCTCACTTTCTGTGGCTATCATTCTAACAGTCTCAAATCCTTTAACCTTGATGGTACCAACCTATTGCATGAAGTGGATTGATTTGTCAGAATCACTGACTGACAGCTCTTTCTTACCCAGTTTTTAGTCTAGTTTTTAATTCCAGCAAAACACTTGCATGAAAATTGATTCACTTTCTTGTGGTTAGAATATCAGTTTCCCCCAAAAAAACACTTTATTTGCATTTGTGTGATGCTTTTCACAGTATTTATATCATGCCCTCTGTCCTTGATCAGTCCACTGCAATATCTGCTACTCCATTGCAAACATTTCAACAGATTAAAGAAAAATGTTTCAACATTAGGAAGAGCCTCTCCATTCTACCATTAATACACTCTAGCTGATTGATAACCCCCAATTTTTTGCACAGGTCAACAGCTTTCTTGAGAATATGGTTCTCTTCTCTTAGTTGAAATAGTCTTGCAGCAAGATTTCTTGTGCCTGAGATCATCTTTGATTTGTCTGAATTCTCCAGATTCCACAAAGTATCTTTGCCATCACAAACAATCAAGTATCCCTCTCTGAGCTCTAATGTTGAAATATAACTTATTCCTAAGTATTCAGTGTTCAGAGTCTCCCTTCAAAGCCTTAAAGTTCTGTGTAATCATGAGTGCCGTACAGCTTGTGCCTTTCTTTTCCTCCAGTACTAATAGCAGTGCTACTCTTATTTGCTCAGTGTTCTATTCAATACTGTAGCTATTTCATAATTTTTGGCACTGGGTAGGAAAAAATATCCAATTCTGTGTCCCATCACTACTGTGGAAAAGTGTGGGGAGTAGAAAATGTAACCATTCTGAAACACCAGCACTTCAAGATTGCTGACTAGGTTTTACTGCTTTCTTGCATTTTTACAGTAAATGGCTCTCCTGAATCTCAAATCCACACAGTTTTAACTTTGCACTTCTCATGCCATGTATTTAATGGATCCTCATCATTAAAATGAAAATAGCTTAACAGTAAAGCTAGAGATCACGTGACTGTGGCAAGCTAGCCAGTACATCTATGTACAATTGTATTTCTCAATTGGCCTTTAATCTGACTCTCTCTCCTTTTTGACCACCCTACAGAAATTGTATTCTGTGTTCTACTTGTGCTGCAGCTGGCAAAACAGCTTGCATAAAAGCCATGCTGAAGTGTCCAAAATGTCACATGGCAAATTTTGAAGTACCTAGTCTCTCAATTTCACTGTATATTAGCTTGCCAAGCACAACTAACAGTTAATGTCAGCAAAAATGAGTCTGAAGATGCTTGGGACAAAGCAGAGAGGCACTGAAAGCTAACACATCTCTTTCAAAAAGATTTGCATACTTTACAACATCCATGTAGCACTGCCAGAGGCTTTCAAAGTCAACGTAGCTTTCAATTTTTATGCATCTGTCTTTTTCCAGACTGGCATAGAAACATCAAGGAGTTTCCAGATGCATTATTCAGCAGGTCTGACAACATCTTCACTTACACCATGGGCTAACAGCAAAAATGAGAGAATATGCAATCTACAGAACTACCAGGCTTATCAGAACCCTGAAGGTGCTTCCCCAGAGTAACCAGCTGCCCCCATGTTGCCAATTCAGTTTCTATGCATGAGTGATGCTGTGTCTACAATCCAAGAGACCCTTTTCTATTTCAATATGGGCATGACAAGACTACTATTAGGAAATCGATCAGGGCTTTGAATTAATCAATGGAACTCCTATGGCAGGAATAATTACCACTTAAGATTGGCCCAGATGTGTGCTGCTTCAGAACGTAAGTCAGAGTCAGCCTTGCAGTACAAAAACACTTTCCCACATGCCCAGGGTTTGCTAAACCAATATTGGTGGCTTGCTACCTCGCGTTACATTAAAAGGAATCTTGGCTGCAATTAAGTTGCAAAGTTTAAAAATGCCTTTTTCTCTCCCAGTTTTCATTTTTTCATGAAGAATTCTA
Source organism: Ginglymostoma cirratum (assembly GCA_024137785.1). Classification (NCBI taxonomy): domain Eukaryota; kingdom Metazoa; phylum Chordata; class Chondrichthyes; order Orectolobiformes; family Ginglymostomatidae; genus Ginglymostoma; species Ginglymostoma cirratum. The sequence continues at coordinate 65,141,842 of JAHRHZ010000012.1, forward strand.
ATTACTAATTAAAATGATCATAATGCACTTTTATGTTTCAGGCTTTCATTTGTTGCAAAGATATCCCTTGAAGATGTATATACTTCATTGCAAGGGACAGGGTTACTGTAAAGCTAGGATTTCCCACCAGAAGATGAACAAAGTATGTATGCAAGCAGAACCTTATAGAAATGGACCTCTGGCATTACTGAGGAGATATCTACCTACAACTTCAGATGAAGCAGTCTTCCACCACAGGTCAATGCCTGTCTCCTTTTTAAACTCAATTATAATACCTCTGCCTTTTCTCTAAGCTAACACGCAATATTTCCAACTTTAGCTTGTTTGTTGCCATCAAACACAACTGATTTGAAGAGCAATGTTGGTTCAGCAGAGCCAACATGTTGCATTCTTTTCCCATTGCATTGAAACAGCAGCATCAAAGAAAAGACGTTCAGAGTATCCTAAAATACAGTCATTGACGTCCCTGTAGCATCTAGGCAGCAGGTTCCTGATACTTCTGTGGTACGCCTGTTTCTTCTCTCTTTTTGCGCTATTTCCTCAAGCTCGGAGTTGATGGCCTGGTGGTATTATTGCTGGACTGCTAATCCAGAGACCCAGATAATGTTCTGGGGACCCTGGTTTGAAACCTGCTATGGCAGATGGTGGAATTCAAATTTAGTAAATATCTGAAATTAAGAGCCTAATGATGACTGTGGATCTATCATCAATTGTTGGAAAAACCCATCTGGTTCACTTTTTTAGGGAAGGAACTGCCATCCTCATCTGGTCTGATTGCTGTGGGTCTGGAGTCACCTGTCAATGTGGTTGACTCTTAACTGCCCTCTGAGCAATTGGGGATGGGCAATAAATGCTGCCTAGCCAGCGACCACCATCCTGTGAATGAATTAAAAATATGCATTGCTATGTCAAAGACTTAAACATTAAGGTCTGAATTTACATGAGAACAGGTGTCTCCGATTTCCCCAAAATGGGATGGGAGCTCCATTCTGGAAGTCCAGTGTTTGAACCTGATACCCACCTTCCTGGCCAGGGGGAAATGGATTGTAGTGTGCACATCCATGGGTCATCAGAACAGCTGTATACTGAAAAATGCAGCTGCCTTTGAAACAGATATAGTCTTCTTTAAGACCTCATCGAATACGTAAATCATGGGATTTTGACCTTTTGAGTTAAAGGTTTAGAGCTACTAAGGCTTGGTTCAGAGGCACCTTTTTGAAAGATATACGGAACCCTTCAGAATTGATTAGGGCAAACATGAAAGCATATAAAAATCAATCTATTCTGTGGAATTTGAGCTTTACAGACATTTAAATCTTCTGCATGAAGTTTTTTAGTTCTGCAGTTTATTTAATAAAATAATTACTTGCAAGATGTTAGCATACTGGTAATGTCTAGGGACTGGTATTCCAGAGAACCAGGCCGATCTTCTGAAACTGTGGCTGGTGGGGGAATTTAAGTCCAAGTAATGAATTATAAAGCCTGTCAATGATTAAATTCTTCTGCAAATGCTGTAAATCAGAAACAAAAACAGAAATTGCTAGAAAAGCTCAGCAGGTCTGGTAGCATCTGTGGAGAGAAATCAGTCGGCGTTTCAGATCCAGTGACCCTTTCTCAACTCGGTGCTAAAGAAGGGTCACTGGATCCGAAACATCAACTCTGATTTCTCTCCATAGATGCTGCCAAACTGGCTGAGCTTTTCCAGTGATTTCTTTTTTGTTTCTGTCAATGATGCCAGGAAATTCCCAGTACTTGTGAAAACTGTCTGGTTCACTAACGTCCTATTTAGGGAAGGAAATCTGCCATCCTTGTCTGTTCTGGAGTACATGTGACTCAAACATACAACAACATGGTTCACTCTTGACTATCTGCTGAAATAACATTAGTGAGCCACTCAGCTGAAGAGTGATTTAAAGCTTTGGCTATTGACCTAAGCCAGTGAGTCCTTTTTTGATTTGTATCAGTGCTGCATGGTTGATTCCATACACCAGCATTATCATGTTGGGGCCTGTCAGGTCAGTTTGACACTTCAAGTGGTTTTGGAGTCTTTGTGGGACTATGAATGCAAGTGTGTTTTCATTAAAGAATGAAGTACTTAAATGAATGAAATGTTTTGATTTTTGAGTGATGTAAAGAGTTGAAGGAATTTTAACTGTATTGAAAGTGTTTCCTAACTTCTTTCAAAAATAAAGTCTGCAGTAGAAACTTAGAACTTATTGGTTTTATTTTATTAAAATAAAACCAATTGTACTGTAGATACTAGAATATGAAATGTCAGAAAATACTTGAGAATTTTGGGTCTGGCAGCATCTAAAGATGGGGGAAATGTTATGTTAACTCTGCTTTTTTCTCGCTCTCGCGTGTTTACCATGCACTGAATTCCACTTGCCCCCACCCCACAACCAACCATTGAACACTACAATAATAATGGTGTCATGGGTGAGTTGACTTCGGTACATATGCCATGCTGTTGCATAGACAAAGTGAGAATTCAAAGAACTGCAAGATCACATGAAAGATTTGGAAGAATAATAATGAGGATCTATCTTGAACCATGCACAGGTAGAATGGATTTTCAAAAATAAAAACTAGGCAATATTAAATTTCACATCATCCTTCAAGCATGGTCCACAAATCTGAGATCCAGTACTCCATTGTAACTTTGTCCCAGCAGGTTATAGCTTCAACCCTTATACTGGTAATTGTCATTTTAGGTGACACAACAAAAGTTGCAGATTGACCTTCCATTATATTTCCTACCCAACTTCCATGAGGTCCCAGAGACTCTTCAGCTAATTCACCATGACCTCAGTGGAAGTGCAAGGCAAGCAGTAGAAAATCGCATAAGTCTTGAGATATTGATTTCACTCCTGAGGATGTACTACAATGCAAAATTTACTGCTTTTTTTTTTCAGCTGGGCACTTAAACTGAGGCCTCCTCTGTCTGTTCCAGTCAATGTATATGATCCTTATGGCACTGGCGAAAGAAAAACAAAATTTACACCAAGAGTCCTGGCCAAAATTTAAACATCAAGCAACACCATCAAAATGGATCAACTGATCACTTATCTCTTTACTTTGTCTGGAAAATTTTGTGACAAATGGTTTCCACATTAGGCGATGGCCCAGTGGTATTACTGCTGGACTGTTAATCCAGAGATCCAGGTAATGTTCAGTGGATCTGGCTTTGAACTCTGCCACAGCCTCTTGTGGAATTTGAATTCGGTAAAAATCTGGAATTAAGAATCTACTGATGACCATGAATTTATTGTCAGTTGTCAGAAAAGCCCATCAGGTTCACCAATGTCCTTTTGGGGAAAGAAACTGCCATCCTCACCTGGTGTGGCCTACATGTGACTGCAGACAAACAGCAATGTAGTTGACTCTTAACTGCCCTTTGAGCACTTAGGGATGGGCTATAAGAGATGCCTTCATCTCATAAATGAATTTAAGAAAATTATGTACACAATGGTAATACTACATAAGTTATTATTTGGCTGTACAACACAGATTCTAGAAGAATGAACAGCTTTGTAAAATTGATTTTCTATCTTTGAGGATACAGCTGACCTAATGAGAACAAAAGACCTTTACTTAGTGACTGCAGCAGCAATGTTTAGGGCATGATCCACAAATATGGCAGTAAAGTGGAATCCTTCATGGAACAGAACACAGTCTCAAATGCTGTTCATTCTATTCATTTTACCATGGCTGCTTTAGCCATATAAATAGTTTCAACAGTACTGGAAAATTCCATTTCAGAGTGCAAGAGCTCCTTCAGATGGATCATTGGAAACCTTTTTTAAGTGAATTTCTATCTAAAATCACCCACCAATTGATCTTGATTAAAAATTCTAGTTTAGTACTTCATACTTCAACATTTTCTTTTTCTAGGGCTACATTTCATTGCATTACACTGTTTCTTTCTATCCGAAGTTCACTGTTCTGGTTTTACCACTAATTGCCTTCAATCCATTGTTTCAGATATCCCTAATTTTATTTTAATGTTGCCAGCACACCAGCTCTCCTGTTGTTCTCAGGGTTTGTTCATTTTTCTTCCTCCTGATCTAGACCTATACTGGTTTTTCTTCCTGGTGGGAAACAATCCAGCCACTATCTCTCCTGCTGCTCTTGGCATCTCAACTTAATAAAAATCAAAACTAACATGAGAATCTATTCCCTGCAGGACAAATCCAGTCCAGCAGCACAAGATTAAGCACAGGACTAAATCATCACTAATCTTCTTTCCATCATTCCAATTATTAGTATCTGGTGTGACACAGCAAGCAGCAGCAGTGACTCCACTTCCATTAAGCAAACCACAAAAATAAAACAGCCCCTTTCTACAATTCTATTTTCAAAATGTGCTAAAACTTTGACAAGATATAAGCTCACTGTTCTTTGCAATGATATGTATCTAAACAGGAATGAAGATATATTTACTAATTTTGGGATAACAAGATATGAAGTGGCAGTTTCTCTGTAGAATAAAGTCACCTTTCTGAGAAAAAGAGATAATTTAAAGGTATAGTTTGAAGGAAACCAAGGAATGTCCAACATTTAATCTTAATCACCACTTTTTGCTCTTTGACTTTTTGCCATCCCATTTCCACAACAAATGCTGGCTTCGTGTGTTTACTAAATTTTTAGCTGATTAACTGGATGGATAATTTAGATTGTAAGATAAAAAAATTTGCATTTCGTTCCAAGTTGGTTGTGATTGCCCAAAAAATGCTCAAATCTGGATAGATATACTAAAAGCAGTTTGGTTTTTTAATCAACTGAGTCCTTTAATGCATTAATCTGTCATTGTGCAAAACCAGAAAATATGAATAGTTGTAAGTCTGCTTTTTTGGTGTGGAAGAATGCATTTGTGACCCTTACAATCATTAGAATGAAATGACAAAAATGGAGGTCAGTCCGTCTAATGAACCTGCACTGACTCTTTGGAACTATCCAATTATTTTTAAGGTATTCATGGGCAGCATGGTGGCTCAGTTGTTATCACCAATGTTGCATAATGCTAGGGACCCAGGTTCAATTCCAGCAATGGGTGACTGTGGAGTTTGCATGTTGTCCCGTTGTCTGTCTGTGTTTCCTCCCGGGTGCTCCAGTTTCCACCCCCCCCAATAATCCAGAGGTTAGGTGGATTTGCTGTGCTAAATTGCCCATAGTGTCCAGGGAGGGGTGGATTAGCCAATGGAAATGCAGGGTCCTTAAGGATAAGGAAATGGAGGTAGGATGCTGTTCAGAGGGTTAGTGTAGACTCAATGGGGTGAATGGCTTCCTTCTGTACTGCAGAAATTCTGTGAAACTCCCTTTTCACTGAATCTGCTTACAACATAAATTCACTGCTTGAAAGTAAGATCACAACTCGCTGTGTAGATTAAAAAATCACCTTATGCCAATCCTGGTTCTTTTTCAAAGCACATTTTAATCTTTTGTTCTTAGTAAAATTTTGCACTCCTTTTCAGAGACAAGGGCAAAGATGAGAAAATTGTGGAAACAAAATTTTTGATGTTTAGTTCTTTCTCCATTTTCCCTTACTTTTAAATAGCAAATTGTGAATCTAACTTAATGAGCAGCAGCTATTTTATTTCCTTGCATTTGTATTTCATTATTGTTTCATTTCTATGCAGCTTCCAAATCTCCTTTCTCCAAATAGTGCTGATTCTTGACTTGAAAGACAGCATGGTTATCTGGTGGCAGCCATTCACTGCTTGTCTTGTGTCTCTTGGCCTTCGGCCAACTGCATTTTCACCACTGTTTTCCTACATGCTCCACGGATACCATTCTCTTCCAACTCTGGCCATGCAAGTTGGCACCACCAAATGACCAGCCTCACCTGATCATGGCTGCTTTTGGACCAACATGCACATCACTTCAGTCCTTTAGGACTTTTGTTTGGAGCTCAAGGATACATATCACTGGAATGGTTCTGCCAGGTTGCTTTGTATACAGGAACACGTACGCATAGAGTCATAGTCCTAGATGTAGACACAGAAAGAGACCCTTCAATCCAATTCATCCATGCCAACCAGGTATCCTAAAGTATTCTCATCCCATTTGGCCCATATCCCTCTTAAACCCTCCTTATTCATATACCCATCCAGATGCCTTTTTAATGTTGTAATCGTACCAGCCTCCCCCACTTCCTCTGGCAGCTCATTCCACACGCACACCACCCTCTGCGTGGAAAAAGTTGCCCCTTGGATTCCTTTTAAATCTCTTCCCTCTGTCCATAAACCCATGCCCTATAGTTTTGGACTCCCCCACCCTACAGTAAAGACGTTGCCTTCTACCCTACCTATGACCCTCATGATTTTTTATAAACTAAGGTCACCTCTCAGCTTCCAACACTGCAGGGAATATAGCCCCAGCCTATTCAGCCTCTCCCTATAAGCTTAAAGCCTCCAGCCTTGTCAATATGCTTAACCTTTCTGAATCCTTTCAAGTTTCATAGCATCCTTCCTAGAGCAGGGAGATTGGAAAATTGTTTGCAAATCTAAAATTGGCCTAACTAATGTCCTGTACAGCTGCAACATGACCTCCCAACTCCTACACTCCATGCACTGATCAATAAATCTTTTGGCTCTTAGCTTACTTTCTTAGCACTCGCTCATTTTGCAGTTGCTTGGAGGCTGCCAGCCTCTGTAGCTTGAATTGATTTTTAATGTAGAGGGAGAGGCAGGCAACGTGTCATGGTTTGGAGCATTCAACAATCACAACCATAGACTTGTAGCATGGTGTCATACAGCAACATCAATTTCACATACACAGCATGAGCCAGCAATTTACACAGAAAGACACTGCGTGTGCTTCAACCAAATACCTTGTCTGAAAGCCAATAAGGTCCAGTCCATTGTGGGCTTAAAGGGAACTATAGTCAATCAGGGTGTACTGCCACATTCCATCAATGGGCTCCAATGATTCCAGTCTAGGGGGCTTGGCCATGGTCAGAGAGCAGGCAAAGTGGGAAGCTCACATCTGGGGTTGAAGTTCATTGGTCTGTCACTGAACAAACGATTGTAATGAAAGAGCAATGCACAATAACAGCATTTAAGTAACAAACAGAAGTTGGTGGAAAAGCTCAGCAGGCCTGGCAGCATCTGAAGAAAAAAAATCAGTTAACGTTTCTGGTCCAGTAACCCTTCTTCACAGATGTGGCCCGACCTGCTGAGTTTTTCCACCAACTTCCGTTTTCGATCTGATCTATAGCATCCACAATTCTTCCAGTTTCTATTTAACAGCATTTAAGTCTCATTTCAGCATAAGGGAAGAGGAAAGTGGAGGTTTAACAAGTGACAGTTACTCTGCCTGCAACATAGAAAGACACGGTCATAGGGCATGGTAATTTGCAACAGTGTTCACGGGGAAAATTGGGGGTGTTACATTTATCCCTTTACACAACCTGTCTTTCATAGCTTAATGGTTACCAACAAATAGCTAAACCGTTTTAACAGCAAAACAAAAGGGAATATGAAGCATGGGGCAAACCCTTGTGCATTTTAGGCACCAGCTGCAAGTCAATCACAAGAACATGAAGTTGAAACTGACATCTTTGATCCAAAGTCAACTGTGCCAAAGCAAAACAAAATGGCTCCCCTGTAATGCATACTGGACAAACGGAATTGCTGCTTTTTTTTCTTCAAAGTTGAGTAAAATTGCTTGAACATGAGACATATTGCTTGGGGGATTTGCATTAATCAGGCATACACCAATTTGATTATGCCACCTATCTGGCATCAAATTACAATTGATGCGCAGGGCATTCTTGAAAGAATTAACACTAAAAATGATGGCCTCAGCGATCATAACCATTACATAGTTTGAGATTGCACACAGTCCTTCTGAGCACAAGTCTAGATCATGACCATTACATTGCTTTTTTTTTTTTGTAATGCCTGATGATCAAATCTATTCAGATGCTAACCTTAAGGGCTCTAACTATGTAAGCCTTGCCCAGATTTGCCATTTTTGAATCCCATTTTGTACCTGATCCCAGAAAACAAAACTTTGGAGCTGCTACGTTTACACATTCTATATCTTCCATCTCCTTCTCCACAGCAAACATTTGATGTAAAATACTTGTTTAGTATCTTCCTCCCTTTCCTGTGGTTCCACACATGGGCAGCCTTGTTGATCTTTGAGCGTCCCTATTCTCTCCCAAGTAATCGTTTTGTCCTTAATGTATTTGTAGAATCCCATTGGATTCTCCTTAACCTGATTTGCCAAAGCTATCTCATGTCTCCTTTTTTTGCCCTGCTGATTTCTCTAAGTATACTCCTACTCCCTTTATACAGTTGAGGATTCAATCAATCCCTGCTGTCTGTACCTGACATACATTTCCTCCTTATTCTTGACCAAAACCTCAATTTCTCTAGTCATCCAGCATTGCCTACATTGACCAGCCTTGCCCTCCACTCTAACAGGGATATACTGTCTCTGGAGATAGTAGGAACTGCAGATGCTGGAGAATCTGAGATAACAAGGTGTAGAGCTGGATGAACACAGCAGATCAAGCAGCATGAGAAGAGCAGGAAAGCTGGCGTTTTGGGCCTAGACCCTTCTAGTAATTATTTACCAAAATTCACTGGACTCTAGCTGTTTTCCAATCTGTAGGAACCACCCCAATGTGATGCCACTATTTTAAAAAGAAGACAAAGCAGGTAACTATAGGCCAGTTAGCTTAACTCTGGTAGTGGGGGGGAAATGCTTGAATCTATCACTAAGGAAGAAATAGCAAGACATCTGGATATAAATTGTCCCGTTGGGAACACCCAGCATGGGTTCATGAAGGGTAGGTCATGTTTAACTGATTTGATGGAATTCTTTGAGGACATTACTTGCATGGTGCACAATGGGAAAACCTGTGGATGTGGTGTATCTGGCCTTCCAGAAGGCATTTGACAAGGTGCCACCTCAAAGGCTGCTACATAAGGTATTACAGTAATGTATTGGCATGGATAGAGGATTGGTTGACCAGTAGAAAGCAAAGAGTAGGGGTAAATGGGTGTTTTTTTCTAGTTGGCGGTCAGTGGCTAGTGGTGTGCCTCAGGGATCAGTGTTGGGACCACTATTGTTTACAATTTACATAGATGCTTTGGAGTTGGGGACTAAGTGTGGTGTGTCAAAATTTGCAGATGACACTAAGGTGAGCGGTAGAGCAAAGTGTGCAGAAGACACAGCCTGCAGAGGGATATAGATAGTCTAAGTGAGTGGGCAAAGGTCTGGCAGATGGAGTACAATGTTGATAAGTGAGGTCATCCATTTTGGTAGGAATGACAGCAAATTGGACTGTTTTAAATGGTAAAAATAATTGCAGCACGCTGCTGTGCAGAGGGACTAGGGTGTCCTTGTGCATGAATCGCTGAAGGTGGGATTGCAGGTGCAGCAGGTAATTAAAAAGGCAAATGGAATTTTGTCTGCCATTGCTCGAGGGATGGAGTTTAAAAACAGGGAGGCTATGCTGCATCTGTATAGGGTCCTGGTGAGGCCACACCTGGAGTACTGTGCAGTTTTGATCTCCTTATTTGAGAGGAGATATACTAGCACTGGAGGAGGTGCAGAGAAGATTCACTTGGTTGATTCCAGAGTTGAGAGGGTTAGATTATGAGGAGAGACTGAGTAGACTGGGATTATACTCATTGGAATTCAGAAGAATGAGGGGAAATCTTATAGAAACATAAGATTATGAAGGGAATAGGGAAGGTGGAGGCAGGAAGGTTGTTTCCACTAGCAGGTGAAACTAGGACTAGAGGGCATCACATCAAAATAAAGGGAAGTAGATGTAGGACTGAGGTCAGGAGGAACTTCTTCACACAAAGGGTTGTGAATCTGTGGAATTCCCTGCCCAGTAAAGTGAAGCTACCTCACTGTTTTTAAGGCAAGGTTAGATACGTTTTTGAACAGTAAAGGAATTAAGGGTTATGGTGAGTGGGCGGGTAAGTGGAGCTGAGTTTCAAAAAGATCAGCCATGATCTTATTAAATGGCAGGGCAGGCTCAAGGGGCCAGATGGCCTACTCCTGCTCCTAGTTCTTATGTTCAGAAATTGACCCTTTCTGAAGAAGGGTCTAGGCCCAAAACGTCAGCTTTCTTGCTGCTTGACCTGTGTTCATCCACCTCTACACCTTGTTATCTCATACTGTCTCTGGACTCTCGTTATCTCATTTTTGAGGGCTTCCCATTTTCTAGCAGTCCCTTTTTTCCTGCGAATATCTGCCCCCAGTCAACTTTTGAAAGTTCTTGCCTAATACCATCAAAATTGCCCTTCCTCCAGTTTTTAGAACTTTAACTTTTTAGATCCAGTCTATCCTTTTCCATCACTACTTTAAAACTAACAGAATTACATAAGATGAGGATTTTGATGCCTGGACTACTCAATCGGAACTTTGCAGAAAATGTGTTACAACATGCTTGTAAAGGCATAGCATACCACAATAGACAACGGATAGGGGATGACCTGGAATTGGGAAATAGGAGATGGATAGTAATCTTCTAAGGATGAGAATGAGGCTAATGATTGGGACATTGACTGGCAGGGAAATCCAAGAGACCACTATAGAACAACATTAACCATGAGGGTTAGACAGAACCTAACTGAAAGCCATTTCTAAGATTTTTGGCTTGGACTTTCTTTTTGCTGTGAACTTTCTGTCGGTTATATGGCTCCTACTCTGTCGAAAGTACATGTAGACCTGGTTATTTATGTAGCTTTTGATCTCTTCTATTGCTGAATAAATGTTTTCTTCCCCGTTTGGTTGTATACTTTGTACCTTTTGTGTGATCCCACTTGCAACTATTCAAGTGATATCATTCTACCTCCCGGTTAGGGAGAAAGTAGCAGTCAGTGAGACAAGGTGATAACATTGCACGGGATTCAGGGCTGAGGTTTATAAGGCCTCAGTACATGATAGCTGGCTGTTATGTAATTAAGTCTGTGATTCGGGGCAATTTTTTTCATCCTTCTACTATCCGTTAGCCTTGAACACGTCAAAGTTCACAGATTGCTAAATCCCCTGAAATGCTTGAGCATCCTGTAGGACAGTGCCTAACTTAAGTGGCAACACTTTTCTCAGTGATCTGCTGTGATACAGTGAGAGAGATTGGATGTGTGAAGTTTCCACTGTATATCTCAGCCTTGAATGGCAGTGCATTCCTTTGGGAAGCCGGTAGATAGACTGAAACATCTCCTCCAGAGAAGAATCATCCCTGAAGCTGCACCCTCTCTCCCCTTGAATGAAGGTTGGATGATTTGTGCAGTGTAGGCCCTACCACTGTATCTGCACTTTGCTTGTAGCCTCTGCTTGTCCTTATTTAAAGTTTAACGCCTTGCAAAAGTCAAAAGTTCATGGTTAAAGTATCTGACATCTGAGGCAAACTGCAGCTAAGGAGTCAGCTCCTTCTGAGAGATCAGCAATACCTGGCTGTTACCACTCCATCCCTTGAGATCTGAAGAAGCTGTTTGTCTCGTGAGTGTGACTTCTTCGGCTTTGACAGTGACAAAGGCACAAGAGCAGACTTTTTAAGACTTCAACTGAGCATCTATTTAAGAGTGCAAAAAACTTCACAAAGGTATGTCACTCATGCTACCAGACCACCCTCAGTAATTTGTTTACTTCCTTTCCGTACCACTACATCCAAGTGTTTACTGACAAGTGAATCTGGGGGATACAGGCCCTGCAATTGGGCCTGTTGGTCAGGGAGACTTTTCTAATAGGTCTTTGGGCTTGGAGGGCCTATCCAGATGCTAGCACACCCCCCTTTGGTTTGGACTTCTGCAGACTTTGACATCACAGGCAATGGGAAGACGGAGGGTTTATGCATCTCTACTGTCCTGAGAAGCAGCTTCTGGGGTCCTGTGTGACTCCTCATGCCTATGGATATCTGCTGACACCAGCTAGCCTCCCTGCAAGGAAGAGGTATCTGGAATAAGGTCAATGTCCACTATCAAATTCTTGCCTTGCTGTGGATGCCCATCATCAACAGGTAGAATGGTAGAGTGTATGTGTGTATCCATGTCAAAAGCAGTGTGCTGGACCAGGGTCTCTGGTGATAACTATCTTGTTCCAAGTGCCGGCCCAAGGTGCCATGCTGGAGCCGGCGTAGTACTGATGTTGTCTCGTTGCCTCTCCCTCCTCTCCCTCCCCAGAAATGGCCAAGATGATGGAATAGTCTTCTGCCTAAGACCGGAATCATTTCTTCCTCCACCAACTATGGGGATGTCAGTGATGTTCTCATAGGATTGAGCTCCTGAATCTAATCTGGATAGAGTCCCCACAGAGGTGTAAATGTGGTGGATGGTGCAGATGAAAGCCTTGGTGATGCATTTTCTGGGGTTAAGTAAATGACTCCTCAGTTCCACCTACACCTCCTGAGGGTCTCCAGCACTGGCATCTTAGGAGTTTGTGAAGTGCCGGAGAAACTCATGACAAAAAGATTCCTTGTGTAAAAGGAGTAAAAGTTTGAGTTTAAGAATCTAAGTGTTATGATGTGCTGCTCTCCCATTACTAATAACACAATGAAGCTTGCTGGGTTGATCTTTGGACTCCCCAGGTGAGCAATCATATTCTCCTCCTTTGTTCACCATCACCATCGGTCCTTGCCGTCTCAGCCTGGTTTTGAGACAATCGTTCCTGCAATAAGACAAAGGTAGGGATTGAGAGTGACAAATGTGGATGGAAGAACCAGTCGTGACAATCCAGAGTCAGAAAAGGAATGCAATGCCTCCAGTGAGTGGGAATTGCCAAGTAAAAGATGTGTGAGCAATTTGGGAGAATGAGGGCAAGAGCATTTCATGTATGCAATAATGAATCCCTAAGCCTAGGTGAGCGGCTTATGCAGTGGCAGACTGAGTAAATGTAAGGTTGCAAGGAGAAAATGGTGATACTTATCCTTGCAAAGTGCAGATCATTTCTGTTCTTCCTGCACAGCTATGCTTTTCTTTAACCAGGACACTGCACTGACTTCAGTCTGGGTTAGTTGAGCCTGGAGGCAAAGTGTCCTTTGCTGGTCAGCAGAAAAAAGGTTTGGCCTCCACTTTACTAAATCCACCAGCAGCTCGAGTTCCCGATCAACAAATTGGGGAGCCATCTTCCCTTTCTGGGCCAGTTGCCTTTGGGATAATGCTGGAACACAGGTGCAACAGAAAATTACTCCCAAATAGAATCTAAAGTGGTGCGTAGCTGGATTTTTAAATACAATACCAGTGGCATGAAGATAAAGGCTCAGCAGCAGCAAACACTTCTGCCTGTCCTGCTGCACTATTCCACAGAAGGCTATTGTATGAGTAATTGCTTTTTAAGAGCAGAGGGAGCTGCACAAGAAGTCAACATGGTGGAACAACCACTGAATCTTACCCAAAAGGTACTGGTGTTAAAATACCTTTGCATCACACTTGATCATACATTAACTTATCAGCAATGCCTCCAGAACACTGAATATTACTGGGATACCAGCTGAAGCATCAAACACACTTTACCCTTGACTACCCATCAGCAGAGAAAAGCTCTTCAGCTTGGCTCTGGAGTTGCCACGCAAGCACAGCCAATGCCTATCCAGAGAAAGGCATCGCAATGATTTTTCTGGGAAGTTGCGCTCTAAGGAACTCCTCCTCCTCCACCTCCTCCTCCATTATGGATGCAGCTTATCACATTGGAATTCTACTGGGTATTTCTAGTTTCGAGGTCTAAGTTCAGTTATTTATCACTTACTTTGAATTTGTTGCTGTTCATTTAAACTTTCATAAATGTATTGTATTTGTAATTGTGGGAACTATCTCCACAGCACCCCCTCCCTTCAAACACAAACAATCCACTTCCCAATTTTAATTTGACACCCATCTTCTGTGTACATTGCACTCATCCAAGGCTATCAACTTGCATCCTGGACTTCCAATGTAGACCTTCTGATGGGTAACTAGGAGGTGCCTGACAATGGCTGCAGTAAGTTACCAATTGAGGCATCACCATCTGATTGCACACTTAAAACTGGAAGCTTCCTATGTTGGGGCCATTGTACAGAGAAGCTATCATTCCAAAAATTCAAAAACTTTGGATAGTGACTTCTTTCAGAATATTCAACCTACATATTAAACACAGTAAGGTAGTACCTAGGAGATCTTCATTAGCATCCCTGTCTCTGGGCCAGAGGCTTCTGATTCAAGTTTCATTCCAGGACCTGTTGACCAAGAAAGACATTATGTGGCCAAACAGACAGAGTTTCAACTTGTAGATGCTTCCAACCTGTGAAGAAGAGATTTCTAATTAGCCATGTGATGGAAAGAAGTTGGAGTTTCTGCTATCCATAGGCCCAGGCTGCAACATGAGTTGCTGTGGCAAACACTTTGACAGTCTAAATAGGCTGGATGCTGAGTGTGGATCAGATTGATTTGATTCTAGTGGTATGGAGTTCAGTTTTTGTTCTGGCTGGGTTAGATTCAGGACCCGTCTACTTCCACTACTGGAAGTGGAAGTCATGGCGTTGTGGGTCAGACCTGCCTTCAGGCAGAGAATTTTGAGAAGGTGATAGCTGTACAGCTGTAAACCAGCAACCTCTTAATGACAATGCTTCTACAATATAGTTCTTTCTGTTTAAGGATATACTGCATAATGTCTGAGTAACCTATGCTTTCAAACAGCTGTTTTTTGTAATTATGGCATATTGTGGAAAGGTTAAAATAGTTACAAGTTATATTCAGTCAACATTTACACTCAAAATATAATCTTGTCACTCTGAGGGCAAGGAGAAGACTTAACCTATAAAATGTACAGTGAGTTAGGCTATTGGGAGATTGCGGTAGAGGTGCCTTCTAAACAAGGAATATGAATGAGACAGCATCAGAATCAGCACAGTACTGAAAGTGTGAAAATAAACACATTTTACAGCATTATTAAATAAGAATCTTGGAAGGTTGCAGGACCCTTTTCAACTTTGAAATATTCACGATTATTTCATCAATCTGAAGCCAACTGACATAACTATTGTTTTGTTTCTTTATGAAAAGTACAGTGATACCTGTTGGAATAAATTCCAAATAGTTATGAAAGTTTCATATGTATTTAGCTGGTTGAAGCTTGCTGACCTTTTTGTGTTCAAGTTATGAATTATTTACATTCATTTAAGATATTAGAATGCTTCACAGAAATGCTAAAAGGTACTTTGTACATAATGGAACAGTGATTATTGCTGGAAAAATTCAGCAGGTCTGGCAGCATTTGTGAAGAGAAAGCAAAGTGAACACTTCAAGTCCAGTTACCCTCCTTCAGAGTGACTGTAGTTGTGTGTGATGTGACAGCTATACTGTGCACAGCAAAATCCCACAGACAATCACATGGAGTGCGAGTTAATTTGCCATTAGTGAAGTAAAACATCAAGTTTGCATGGCATCCATGCTTTCCTTAATCATGTGAATGGTCTTTTTCCCAGCACCACTTCAGGTTGATCTAAATACCCTCAAATGAAAACACTATTAATTCTCCAGAGATAACAAGGTGTGGGGCTGGATGAACGCAGCAGGCCAAGCAGCATCACAGGAGCAGGAAAGCTTGACGTTTC
>JAHRHZ010000012.1:65157797-65185277 GCA_024137785.1 Ginglymostoma cirratum
GAAACGTCAAGCTTTCCTGCTCCTGTGATGCTGCTTGGCCTGCTGCGTTCATCCAGCCCCACACCTTGTTATCTCAGATTCTCCAGCATCTGCAGTGCCTTTTTATCTCTCATTCTCCACGTGTTTCTCACAATCCACATTATCGTGGTGTAGTTTCCAAACCAGAGAACTGATGTAGTAACACTGAGAAGGAAAGAAATCTAATTTTTAGTCACTGGAAAAGCCTGCAACTTCAGGCTTGACAGTAGCTGGAAAGGCCTCCGTATTTACCAATATAATTCCATGGGGCTGATGATGCGAGACATGAGGACTAGAAGATTACGTTTTGATTAAACCCGACGAGCAAGTCCTGTTTGGGAGTGGTGCAGGCTGTCTGCTGGCAGTCAATGCAACCTTTACCACTCACAGTGAAGCTTCATGCCTCCAAATGGCAGTGTTAAATCCAGATTATGGTTCCAGTTTGCATCCCCTCCCCATTCCAGCAGCTCACTCAAGTGGCTGATCTTATTGAGACATTGGTGGATTTGTCTGCCAGCTGGAAGTGACCCTTTTTCAGGACCACACATCAATCAGTCAGTGTTGAGGCCATAGGTAGACCTTTCCCTGGAACTGTGACCCAGTGGCTGTTGTCTCACCCACTGAGGATGTTCATCAGAGACTGGAAGATGTCATTCTCAGCAGTGTGACAGGGGAACCTGTAGCTGTTGCAAAAGGAACTCCCTCCCAAATCCCAGCATTGCAGAACAATCTAGGCCACAATTCCCAATATTGATAGTGTGGGGGGGGGGTGTTGGAATTTCATGGTGTAACAGTTGCAGAGGTACCAGACTGGTAAAGGGTCCTTTTGATCATTCCACCACGCAACCCACCCACCCCACCCCACCCCCTTCCCATCATGGGAAGGAGACATGAGACTGTACAGTTTGTTGTACATACCACATGATGACAGCATCCCACCCTGCCCCCACTACTTGTGGTGGGGTGAGGCCCTTCAGTGCTAATTATTTGGTTGCAGGCCGGGAAGATTGACTGTGGGAATTCCCGCCCAGAACTTAATTCCAATCGAGGCACAAAGGTAATGGAATTCAGGTATGCCAGCATTCTGGCAAGCTGGATGAATAAATAAAAATAAATATTGAATGCTTTCTCACCTTTCTAAGCTGACCAGCAGCGACAGCATAATGCTCCAATCATGCTCTGATAGTGAACTTCTTGTCTCTTGGTGCTTGGGAACATAATGTTGACAAATGTAACATCTCAGCACTAAAGCATATTCTGTACTTAATTACATTGTCAACTCAATGGACCTATTGCTAATCCGTTCAAAATCCAGCAACTTGCACAGGCTTAATGTCAGACTTTTGGTTACGGCAAGGCCTTCTGATTAGTCTTCAGCACTTCACAATTCACATTCATTTCTCGCCATTTGTGGCACACCTAACTTCAAATCTCAATGATGCCCAGATGTCTGCAAAATTGCTTTGTCCATCCAAAAGAATAAACTGTGGATAACCAGGTCCACATGGAGAGCAATGAGAGGAGAAGCCTATGATTGAATGAAATCCTGAATGTAATGACAGAAACATCAGATACAATAAACAGGTGTACAATTGGCTCTATAAAGTGAAGGATAGCTGGCATGAGAATATATTGAAAAAGATTTGGCAAGATTTCTCATAGTACAACAATGTTATACATGTGCCTATAATTTCTGCAAGGGTGCAAATAGACAAAGTAGAACATGAGGTCAGCCAGTTTAAAGACTGCCTCAATACTTGCAATTCAATGACTACTGGCTCATCGTCACCAATTCTGACTTGAAATTAGATATACACACCACCAATATCATACACATTCACCAGTAAGAATAGGGCCATGAAGTGAAATAGGAAAGATTGAATTATTTGGTAGTAAGGGGAGATATTGTTAATCTTAGCTGAGGGAATTTAGGGAGCCAGATCAGATACATGCACTTTAATGATATGGAAGTATTATTTTGGTGAATAGCAGTATAAACTGTTCCTATTCTTATGGTTGAGCAGAAGAATCAGAAGAATCAGAAACCCATATCTTTAATGCATTGCAAGTGTTTGTCATGACCTGGAGACAAGCTGAGGAAGTTTAAACTAAGATGTCAGGATGAACGCCTAGTGATATTGGTTGTTCTGGGAAGACAGCTAGGACTGCTTCAATAAATGCTTCATTGACCAGCCTGCATACCATCCTACCACAAGTCTTGAGATCCCATTTGTGACCATTTCAATCTGTAGCATTCTTGTACCTATGAGATTGCAAAGAGTGGGCTCTGATATCTCCATCAGAAAATGACAATGAGCATGTTTATTTAACACCCTGATTCCTTGCAGTGCCTTCATATGTAGGAGTTTCAGAAAGTACAATACTTATTACTATGGAATGCACCAAGCTGTCAGAAGTGGTCCTGCTGGGCCCACAGCTGCCTTTAGGGAAAAATTAACTCCAGACTCTCGGATGCTAAGGGAACCATCTTGGATATCATTGTTTAATGAATAACTTACTTGAGGTATTTCCGAGAAAGTGAATTGTTTTGACTGGTAACTTCTAAAGAATGTCACTTATTAAAATAACAATAATCCATTCATATGGATTCCTGAACTTTCTATGTCTATTTTCAGCTTTTTAGGAGTTGGATCATAGCAAAGTATTAAAAAGAATGTTGGTAGAAGTCTTGAAGTTAAATTTCCTGGTGTTGAGGTGGGGTACATAGAGAAATAATAGGTAGGTGCATAGTATCTATTTAAATTTAGTGAGTCAACTTTTTATAATTTGAAAGCATTGGATTGTTGCTTGTACTGTCTTTGCTGTGAATAGCCATTTTC
Organism: Ginglymostoma cirratum; assembly: GCA_024137785.1. Classification (NCBI taxonomy): domain Eukaryota; kingdom Metazoa; phylum Chordata; class Chondrichthyes; order Orectolobiformes; family Ginglymostomatidae; genus Ginglymostoma; species Ginglymostoma cirratum. Next base: position 65,160,656 of record JAHRHZ010000012.1, read on the forward strand.
TTTCCACATAACCTTGAAATAAACGGGTATCATTGTGACATTCATATCCAGGGTATGAAACAGTAGTTGCATTGTACTGCAGAGAAACTAGTCACTCAGCCCAAACTCGAGTGTTTATGTTCTGCTCTATTTTCTTCCCATCTAGAGCTTGCATCATAATCATCAATTCCCTCCTCCCCCATATGCTTGTGTAGTTTCCCCTTGATTGCATCTATACTATTCATCTCAACCACTCTTTCTGATGGCAAGTTCCACATTTTCACCACTCTGGGTAAGTGGTTCTACTGAACAACACTTTTTTTTTATTGCCTTCCTGGTGATTACCTTATGTTGATGGCCTCCAGTTACAGTCTTCTCCACAAGAAGAAACGTTCTCTCTGTACACACACCCAAGCAAAACATATATTTTCTTTTTCAATACATCTACCCTAAGTCACCTCTTGGCCATTTTTCAAGGGAAGATATACCCATCTGTCAATCCCTTCCTCTCATGTACACCCACAATTTTCTGGTATAATCCTTGTAAATTTTATCTGCACTCTTTCTATGCCTATATACTATTTATGATCTGATAACTCCAGAACACATGCACTAATTGTGGTCTAACTGAAGTTCAATACAGGTTTAGCACCTCCCTACTTTTTAATTATATTAGTCTCAAATAAAGCCTATTGCATTGTTTGCTTTTTAATGACCTTGCTAACCTTGGCTCTTTTAATTGGTTGATGAATTTGTACTCCAACATTCCCTTGCTCCTCTTCTCCACCTTGACTTTCTCTTCCAAGTTATATGTGACCTCTCAGCTCTTCCTACCCAAATGTATTTTCTCATTTGTCTATGTAGAGCTTCATTTTGCTATTTACTTCTCCATTCTGCAAGTCTATCAACATCCTTTTTGAAATTTATTGTGGTCCTTCCTCAATATTAACTATTTTCCCTCCCCCTCATCCCTCAGTTTTGTATCATCTGCAAATGTTGAAATTATTACATTAGGGATTGTTAACACTCAAAGAAGATTCAAGCACTTGCTTTTAAATAATGGTTCTATACTACAAAGATTTACATTTTTAAACTAAAGATACAAACATTCTTGTCTATGGGAATTAAACCAAAACGGTATTATGAAGGTCATGGTTTATAATTGAGACATGCACTCAGATTTACTTCTGACTTCCCTTAAATCACATCTGTTTTAAAGATGTTTCCTTCCATTTGGGATCACCCATATCTATGCCACAGTTTCTAGAAAATCCTTCCCAGCACCAGTCATTCTGAGGTAAACCTTTCATTTACCACTTCTTGACTGTCACCCCTTAATCCCCTGTTCTGATTACTTTTCCAATATTTCCAAGTGAATCTGCTTAGAGTCAGTGTCATACAGCACAGAAACAGACATTTCAATCCAACCAGTCCATGTCGACCATAATCCTAAACTAAACTAATTCCATCTGCCTGCATTTGGCCTATATCCCTCCAAACGTTTCTTATTCAGGTACTTATCCAAATGTCTTTTAAATGTTGTAACTGTACCCACATCCTCCACTTCCTCTGAAAGATCATTCCACACGCTAACGGTTCTGTGCATTTTAAAAATTTCCCCATGTCCTTTTTTTAATATCTTCGTCCTCTCTCCTGAAAAGTATGCCCACTAGTCTTGAAATACCTCACTATTGGGAAAAGACACCTGCCATTCATCTTATCGATACCCTCATGATTTTAACCTCCCTAAGGTCACTCCTCGATCTCCTACGCTCCAGTTAAAAAGTCCCAGACTCTCCTACCATTCCTGGCAACATCCTTTCAGAAACATCTACAGCTTGATATCCTTCCTATACCTTGGTGACCAGAAGTGGATACAGTACTCCACAAAGAGGTTTCACCAATGTCCTGTACAACCTTAACGTGACTTCCCAAATTCTATACTCAAAGTCCTGAACAATGAAGGCAAGTGTGCTAAATATCATGTTAACCACCCTGTGGTGCAAACTTCAAAGAATTATATACCTGAACCCCAAGGTCTCTCTGTTCTACAACATTATCCAGAGCCCTACCATTAATTGTATAAGTCCTGCCCGTGTTAGCTTTACTAACATGCAATATCTTATATTTATCCAAATTAAACTCCATCTGCCACTCCTCAGTCCATTGACCCAATTAAGATTCTTTTGTCATCTTGGATAACCTTCTTCACTGTCTGCTATACCACAAATTGTGATTTAATCTGCAAACTTGCCTATATTTTCTTCCAAACTGTTTACGTAAATGACAAAAAAAGTGGACCCAGTACTGATCCCTGTGGAACACCACTGGTAACAGCCTCTAGTCTGCAAAACAACCTTTCATCACTACTCGGTCTCCTGCTGTTAAGCCAGTTTTGTATCCAATTGGCAAGCTCACCCTGAATCCTATGTGATCCAAATTTACCAATTAGTCTACCATGCAGAACCTTGGCAAAATCTTTAATAAAGTCCAAGTAAACAATATCTACTGCTCTGGTCTCATCAATCTTTTTGGTTACCTCCTCAAAAACCTTAAGTTTGTGAAACATGATTTCCCTCACATACAACCTTGCTGGCTATTCCTCATCATTCCTTTCCTCTCCAAATGAATATAAATCTTATTGTTCAAAATCACTTCCAACAACTTACCCATCACCAAAGTTAGTTAGACCCTCAGGTCTATAGTTCCCAGGCTTCTCCTTACATCCCTTTTTCAACAATGGCACAAGAGTAGCCACTCTCTCTCGTCCTCTAGCATCTCCTCTGCTAGTTATAGGTGAAGCAAATATTGCTGAAAGGTATCCTGCAATTTCCTCCCTAACCTCCCACATATAACCGTCCTGGGATAGACGAGATCAGGTCCTGGAGATTTATTCATCTTTGTATTTTCTAAGGCATCCAGCACATCCTCTCCTGTAATATGAACTGTTTTCAAAACATCAATACTTATTTCCCTTCTAGCTTGTTCCTTTCTTTGTCTAATTTGACAGTGGTTCCTACAGTCTTCAACCTCCTCCTCCCTCAAAGTTGAAAAATGAGGTTAGGTCTAAGCTGCAATACATGTAGTTGATAATGGTGTTTAGTCTTGCACTGAAAGTGTGGCAAAAAAAATCAATGTTATTTATTTTGGCTACTACCACTCTGAGCTGCAAACTGCACAAGTTTAAAACTTCAGCCAACTTGCTGAACAGTCACCCAGATAAATAAGAAATTTAAACTGGAAAATCTTCCTAAGCTCTACCCATCTCCATGACAACATAGCTTGCTCTGGGCTGTTCTTAAGACAAGCTTTGTTAATTATCCCTAATTTCAATCTGTTCCTTCATCTGATGAACTAATGGATTTTGCAATCTTTCAGGGTTCAATAAATACTCTTAACCTGGTGTAAGCTCTACCTCCTAGAACAAAAAATTCTCTCAGCACTGCAGTTCTTATTGCATCTCCAGTTCTTTCACTCAGCAAGGTTAACTTTGTTTGAGCTGCATCTTTTCCATTGTAACTTTATTTAACCAACATGAATCACATACTGACTGGTATTTCTTGACATATTCTGGTAATCCTCCCAACACAGTACTACCTTATCTTTACAATTTTAATTTTAAAGAGCTAAAAACACACTAAATAAACTTGAACTATAAACTGAATATTCACAACTGTGTTTGATTCCAAAATCCAAATTGTTATGTGGTAAATAGCAGTGATCTTACCAGTGAATCTCGTGGGAAAACATTCCCCGTCTTTTATCGCTATGACAAAAAGTGCTATTTGCTATCACCGTTTCCCTTTTGTTTGAAGCTCCATATAACAATGCTGGCCCAAAACTGGGAACTTAAGACTCAGGGATGCTCTCCTTTTGGAGAGACAGGAGAAAAAGACAAGATGATGGGGTAGCACTCATAATTAAGGATGAAATGAGGGCAGTTATGAGATGATCTAGACTTGGATAATGTGAAGCCCATTTGGGTGAAGGTCAAAAACAGCAAGGAAAAGAAGGGTGGGAGTAATGTACAGACCCCCAAACAGGAGCCCCTGTGTAGAAAAGGCCATAAATCAACAAATATTAAAAAATGGGGTAATAATTATGGGTGACTTTAACCTTTTGATTTAAGTTAATCAGTTTGGAAAGTGTAGCTCCAAGAACAAATTCATTTGAGTGCATAAAAGTAGTTTCCTTCTGCAATATGTCAGTCAACCAGGGAACAAGCCAGTTGGACCTGGTAATGGGTAATGAGACAAGTTTGATAAATAACCTCCAGAGTAAAAGATCCCTTTGGAAGTAGTAATCATAACATGAGAATTTAATATTCAGTTCAAAAATGAGAAACTTGGGTTGTAAACGAAATTGCTTAACTTAAATGAAAGGAATTACAATGAAATGAGGATAGAGTTGGCTAAAGTGAGCAGAGTGGATCGATTGACAGGAATGATGGTAGGTAAGCAGTGGTAGACATTTTAAGGGGATAATTCATTACTCAGCAAAAATACTTCCTTGTATGGAGGAAAGATTAAGAATAAACCAACGATGATAACCAAGTTGAAAGAAAAAGCCCATTTAAGAGGCAGAAGTCAGTGACCGCACCAAATACTGGGATGAATTCAGAAACAGCCAAAGAGTTTAAAAAAAAAACAGGGAAAATAAATTAAAGGCAAATTCATAAGGTATATAAAATCTGAGAGCTTGAAACATTTTAAAAAAAAAAAAAAGGGAGAGAAGTCAAAGTGAACATAGGCCCCTTAGAAAATGAATTTGTGGAGATGGTTTAGGGGAACAAGGAAATGGTAGTGGAGTTAAACAGAAGTTTTTTTGTATCAGTGTTTACAATGAAGATACCTCAAACATCTGATTGATACTAAAGAATACATGGGAGGAATTAAGTACAATTCCAATCACTAAAGGAGTAGTATTAGACAAACTAATGGAGCCAAAGACAGATGTTCCTTGATTCTGATATCTTGTATCCTAGAATCCTAAAAGGTGTAGCTACAGAGATAGTGGATGCATAGGCTCTAATTGCAGAAGTCGCTTGACAAGGTACCTCACAAAAGTCAACAGATAAGCACCCACAGTATGGAGGTGGCATATTGGCACAGAGAATTGGCAAATGTGGGAAGGAAACAGTGACTCGGGATAAGGGGATTTTTCAGATTGGCGACCTGTGACCACTGGGGTTCCACAGGGATCAGCACTGGGTCCGCAAATGTTTACAATGTGTATTAATGACTTGGGGAAAGGAAACGAATGTACTGAAGCCAAATTTGCAAACTTAGCAAAAGTAAGTGTTAAGGCAGGTTGCGAGAGGGATACAATCAATTTGCCGAGAGATATTTATTAGTTATGTAAGTTGGCAAATGGAGTATAAATTTGGAAAACTGTAAAGCTGTTTTTGGAAGGAAGAACAAAACAGAATATTACTTAAATGGTGCAAAACTGCAGAAAGCTGCAACAAAAAGGGACTTGTGGGTACTTGCACATGAAGCACAAAGCTAGCACTCTGGTGCATCAGGTAAACGGGAACGATAATGGAATGTTGGCCCTTATTTCAAGGGGGTTGAAGTATAATAGGGAAATCTTCCTGCACCTATGCAAGGCACTGGTGAGACCACGTTTGGAGTACTATGAGCAGTTTTGGTTCCCCTAAGGAAAGATATTTCATAGTTCAGAAAAGGTTCACTGGATGATTCTTGCTATGGCAGAATATGAGCAAAGGTTAAATAGGTTGGGACTCTACTTGGAATTTGGAGGAAAGAGAGGTGATTTCATTGAAGTATTTAGGATTCTTAAGGAGCTTGACAAGATGAATGCTAAAAGGATGTTACCTCGGGAGTGTCTAGGACCAATGGGCATAGCCTTAGAATAAAGGGCAACAATTTAAGTCTGAGATGAGGAATTTCTTCTGAGGGTTTTGAGTGTTTGGAACTCACTGCCACTGAGAGCTGTGTGGGCTTGTGTATATTTAAGGCTGAAATAGATTCTTGATAAGTAGGGGAATTACAGTAAAGGGGCAGGAAAGCAAATGTGAGGAATGTCAGATCAGCCATGTTCCTATTGAATGGCAGAGTAAGCTCAAGGGCTGAATGGCCTATTTCTATTAATTCATTCAATCACTAGCCACCTGACTTTTGTATGCTCTGACCTTTTTTGAACAAAGGCATTTTACCAAAGGCTTTTGGAAGTCCCGATAAATTACATCTACTGAATTATGATTGTCTACTGTACTACAAACAATTCAAGTTTGGTCAAGCAAGATCTTCCATTTTCAAATTCCTACCTATTCACTATAATATACTTCATTTCCACATGCTGTCTTTTTTTGTAGGGATTCAGTAATACTTTTACCTACCACTACTGAAGCTGGTTGGTTCATTATTCTCTGGATATGTTCTCTGTCTCTTTGTAAAGATAGGGATTACATTAAACAGTAGTCTCCTGGAACTATACCATGCTTATAATGAATTATTAACTGTGTAGCAATGTTTTTGCTGTCACTTCCCCAGAATTGATTAAACCATGTCAATGCAATCCATCTGGACCAGATTTTTAAACTTCTCTTTAGTTTTAATTTGATTATTCAATACAAATAAAAATTAATGTAAGGCACTTACCACATTGTTCATCTTATTGTTCAATGTCATGTTGAATTATCTTCTAGTAAAGAGTGAAACAAGATAATTATTTATTATTTCTGCCATCTTGTACTTGTTACCAGTGTATTATCCTATTTAACTTCTAATGGCCTTAATCCTATCACCTCCATCCTTTTTTGATGGGCCTATAAGATATTTTTTGCCTTTTCTTTATGATCCTTGAAATTTTAATTTCATTGTTCCTTTTGGCCTTCTCAATTGCATTTGATTTCACTCCCAATCACTGCACACATTTTGTCATGCACACCTCTGTCTGTGTACTAAATGTATAGCTTTTCCTTAACCCTTAACTGTTTCTTTTATTCACCTCCTTGAGTATCGGCAGTCTTTGGCTTGTTCCTTGCTTTTAGCAAACTATATTTTTTTTCCTGGATTCTGAATTTTTAAAATGTCATTGCCTGCACACTCTCATTTTTACTCCACATTCTGCCCTAGTCCATTCACCACCAATGTACCAACAAGGAATAAAAATAGGTGACTTGGCCCTTTTTGAGCTAGTTCTGCCATTCACCAAGATCATGGCTCATGTAACAGTAACCTCAACTTTACATTCCTGCACTTCCCCAATAATGTTTCATTCCCTTGGTAACGAAGAATCATTCCACCATTGCCTTAAAATATTTAAAAGATTCTGCAAGTACCTTCTTTGGAGGAAGCCAATTCCAAAGACTCAAGTCTCAGGAAAAAAAATTCCTCATCTGTTTTAAATGGGCAGTCCCTTACTTTTATAACTCCTAGTTCTAGATTTTGCCACAAGAGGAGAGATGCTCTTTAATATCCACCCAGTCAAGTCCCTTCTGGAATTTATACGTTTCAATTTTGCTTTGTGGAGTGTTTTTACATAATGTGTTAGGAAGGAGCCCTACACACTTTGTAGGAACTCAGCTCCTTTACCCACTATTTCTGTCCAAATGTTAAGGTATTTGAAGTGACTCGTGATATTATCAGAAATTACCGAATTTACAGAGCGGAAGGAGGCTGTTTCACCCATCGTGACTGATCCGGCTCTTCAAATATGCATCATTGTGATTGGCACAAGGTAATCTCTTATTCTATGTTTTTCATACTCGTTTCCTTGATTGTCTTCACCTCCCATCTGTAATTCGCTTATACAGAGACTACTGTTAGTGTGTTTGATTCTACAGTATTTTCTATCTCTATTCCTATGGATTCCATTTTTGTCTTGCTGATGACTTTGACCGCATTGTATCCTTGAAGTATAGCTACTGCACTTTCCCAATTGGAACTTTGGCTGTTATTTCAAAGGAAATGGATAACAATAAGGAAGTCTGCCTAAAACAATACCAGACACCAGTTAGACTACATCCAGAATGCAAGGAACCATTTTGGACCCTTACCTAAGGAAGGATATTGGAGGCAGTCAAGCACAGATTCACTGGATTGATCCCAGGCATAGGAAGAACTTCTGGAGTAGATTGGGCTTGTACTCTGAAAAATGGGATGTGACCTTATTAAAACATATGATTTTAGGGTGTTGGACACGGTGGTATTGGAGGTTATTTTCCCTTTGTGGGAGAGTCTAAAACCAGAGGGTATATTCTCAGTAAGAGGTCACCCATTTAAGACAAGATGGGAGGACTTTTTTTAATCTGAGGGCAATGAATTTGAGAGGGCTGTAAGAGACATGTCATTTTGTAGACTCAAGGCTGAGGCAGATGTTTAATCCATGAGGGAATCCAAGTGAATGAAGTTAAAGCAGGAAAGTGGAATTGAGAATTATCAGATTGCCATAGTCTCGTTGAATGGCAGAGCAGACTCGATGGGCCAATTGGCCTACTTTTGTTTTTGCACCAGGAAGTCTTTCCCTTCTCTAGGCTAGAATAGAATCCCTACAGTGCAGAAACAGGCCATTCGGCCCAACAAATCCACACTGACCCTCTGATCAGTATCACACCCAGACCAATCCCCTGATTGCATCTCTGTAACCCTGCATTTTCTCATGGCTAATACACCTAACCTATACATCCCTGAACATTGTGTAATTTAGCATGGCCAATCCACCTAACTTGCACCATCGGACCATGGGAGGAAACCATGCAGCCGGAGGAAGCCCACAGACACTGGGAATTTGCAAACTCCACACACAGTCGCGTGAGGGTGGAATCAAACCCAGGTCCCTTGCACTGTGGCAGCAATGCTAACCACTGAGCCACCTACATATTTTCTTCCCTCATGTTCAATTCCCAATCCTCAATTTTCTGTGGCCATGACTTGGACATCAGTCTATCTAGTTCCACTTAATGTATGATTGTCTGCAGCCCCCTGTTTTGTTATGGGCACTGTGTATTCTCATGCAGACAATTTGAGATATTTTAATAGCATTTTCTTTCTTGAAGTTCAAGCATATTTTATAGGCTGCTATTTTATAATTTATTGCCTTCCCACAAATGTCCTTTTTCTTTCAGTCTGCTGCCTTGTTTTTGTTTACATTTAGGCTTCTTACATTTCTTGCAGATCTGTTTTCTCCACATTATTTTAAAACCTTTTCCATGTGTCTGTCTCTGCCCCTTCCGTGCGCGCACACATGCACAAGCAAATTTCAGTTAGAACTGATCCCACTATTTCTCGGAAATAATTGACTCCTGGTCGGGGATAATGCGCACAGGATTTCTAATCACTGAATTACATTGAGAATGTAAACTCTAAACAATCACTTTTCAGTCTGCATGCCTTCTTTTTAGAAAAGCACACTGTAATTTAAAAGTTTGAATTGCTCATAGGTGATCCTGGGTCATGAGTCATGGTCACGACACTGGAAAGATGCAAAGGGGTGTGTAGGAAAGTTTGTAATTTGGGAGACATTACCCTGAACATCCAGATATTCATTCTTCCTCAGTGGAGGGAAAATGCTGAAAGGATGCTGGCCCCCTGAAAGGATTCAGTGACAGATGCTGCAGGGTGCGGAGGTGGGCTGTTTCAAAGCCCCTCTCCATGCAGTACAACTTCAACCCAATGGTAGAAAAAACAGCAAAACCTAAAACAGCCCTGAAATCCTCCATTGCCCACACCCATCAATGCTAACTTGGCCAACTTGTCATGCCCAGTATAGAGCCAGAGTCATACAGAATGGAAACAGACCCTGTGATCCAACCAGTCCATGCTGAACATGATCCCAAACTGAACTGGTCCCACCCGCCTGCTCCCTATTTCTGTCCTTATCCAAATGTCTTTTAAACACTAATTGTGCTTGCATTCACCACTTCCTCAGGAAGTCCATTCCACATGCAAACAACCCTCTAAAAAGATTTGCCCCTCATGTCTTTTTTTTTAAATCTCTCTCCTCTCACCTGAAGAATATGCCCCTTAGTCTTGAATTTCTCCCCCATCCTAGGGTTAATGGTCGGTGTCTTTTCCCTATCTATAGCTCTCATGACTTTATAAACCCCTATAAGGTTACTGCTCAACCTCCTATGCTCCAGTGAGAAGTCCCAGCCTTTCTTTATAACTCCAACATTCCAAGCCCAGCAACATCCTGTTATATCTCTTATGAACCCACTCTAGTTTAATATCATTCCTGTAACAGGGTGACTAGAACTGGACACAGTACTCCAGAAAAGGCCTCACCATTGTCCTGTACAACCTCAATGTGATTTCCCAACTCTTATACTTAAAAACTGAGTAACAACGATGTGTACCAAATACCTTTTTTAACCACCTGGTCTAAAAGTGATGCATGCTTCTAAGAATTGTGTACCTGGACCCCTAGGTCCCTTTGTTCTACAAAACTACCCAAGCCTTACCATTTAACTGTATAAATCCTGCTCCAGTTTGTTGTACCAAAATGCAATACCTCACATTTATCCAAATTGAATTCAATCTGCCATTTTTCAACCCATACTTTTAAAAGTTTAGATAAGCAGCAGCAATCCCATAATAACACTCGGGCCAATGTCAACAAACATCCATTGAGATTAAAAGCATTGATTTTTTTTTTTTCAGAAGTTAGTTTTATTTTCCAAGGTGTACAGATCAAGGTATTTAAATGACTTGATTGCTTGACGGTTGTAGAAAACCTATCCATCTTTTATGCACATTCAATTTTTAATAATCCTAAAGAACTACTTTACCTCTCAAAGAGCTTTGATGGGTTCATACATTTCTTATCTGCCCAAAGCCCTTGAATCATGATACCGAAACCTAGATGACAAAAATCAATTCTGTTTGAAGACAGCCACAGTTTTACATCTGCTACTTCTCTAAACCATGATTTCAGCTCCTGTCCCCACCACTCTTCCCTGGAGAAATGATCGTTTAGGGTAGGGTTTCCAGCTTCTGGGCTTTGGCAGTATTTTGCCAAAGGTGCAGAAGTTTTTCCTACTTTACACAAATTCAGGACAAAACATCAAGGGTGTATAGATCATGTAATCATCTATGATCATGTAACGAGGAAAAAGAATTGACAGAATGTGATATGGGAAAAATATGTGACATGGATAGAATGTATGTGCTGTCTTTGTGTTGGCGATCAGGATGTTTTGTGTGAAGAAATATATACTTTCTTGCGGAAGAGGTTGTGTATTTCAATTAAGTACCTCAAACATTTTGCTTTTGTGAGTTTACAAACTAATGCAGGTTAAGTTAGGCCAAGTGTGTGAAAATAGAGTGCATGTACATGAATGTGCACCCTCTTAAACCTAATACTTAAAGTTCAGTACAATTCTGGCTAATTAGCATATTGATCCTATCAGTCTTTATTTATAATGAATAATCTGAAGGCCCGTTGTATCATCTACCTCAAATTGCCAGCTGGAGAGCAAAAATTTTCAACACCAGAAAGATTTACTATGATAATTCCAATGAAACGTTAATACAAAATACCCCTTCCATGTTATTGTTTTGCACCCACCATTCCAGTGATGCAAAATTATTTCAGTGGGTGAGTATGTGACCTGGACAGTTGGATGTATAAAATTTGCTTGTGGCTGGAAGATTCCTTTCCTTGAAATGTATGACCCCATTAGATTTTCTCAATCCTACCATATGTCCATTTCCTCAACATTCCTGGATAATATGCAAAATTCATCTCTTACCTGGACTTGTGATTAACATCTTTAGGTTTCTTAAACAATAACTTGCGTTTACATAGTGCCTTCATAGTGTCATAGTCACTGTCATTACAGCAGGGAAACAGGCTGTTTTGGTCCAGCCAAGTTCCCAAACTAAACTAGTCCCACTAGTCAGCTTGTGGCCCATATCCCTCAAATTTTCCTGTTCATGAGCTTATCCAAATGCCTTTTAAATGTAACTGTACTTGCATCCATCACTTCCATTGGCAGTTCATTCCACATAACCAATATCACTCTTAAAAAGTAATGTTGCCCTTCACATCCTTTTTAAAACTTCCTCCTCTCCCCTTAAATATGCCCCCCAGTTTTGAGCTTCCTAATCTAAGCATAGCCTTGCTATTCACCTTATCTATGCCCCTCATGATTTTATAAACGTCTAAGATCACCCCTCAACCTCTACACACCAGTAAAAAACATGCCAGCCTATGCAACCAACTTGTTTAACTCCAACCCTCTCTTGCCAGCAGAATCCTTGTAAATCCTTTCCAATTTACGATCCTACAGCAGGGAGACCAGAACTTCTCTCAGTACTCCAGAAAAGTTTCAACAAAGACCTGTACAACCTCAACATAACATCCCAACTCCTTTTCTCAAAGGTCAGAGCAATGAAGGCAAGCATGCTAAATGCCTTCTTAACCACCCTGTCTACATGTGACACAAATTTCAAAGAATTATGTACCTGAACCCCTAGGTATCTCTGTTTTACAATACTACCCAGGATCCTACCATTAATTGTATAAGTCCTGCCCATGTTTCTTTTACCAAAATGTAATACCTCTCATTTATCCAATTCCTCTGTGAATCCTCAACCCATTGAACCAAATGATCAAGATATCTTTTTAATCTTAGAACTTCCTTCACTGTCCTCTGTGACCACAAAATTGGTGGTATCCACAAACTTACCTACCATGCCTCCTGTATTCTCATCCGAGTCATTTATATAAATGACAGACACAGGAACGGTACCAACCCCTGTGGAACATGGTTGCCACAGACCTCCAGTTGGTAAAACAATTCTCCACCACCATGCTCCTTCTCCCTACCATCAAGCCAATGTTTTGTATCCAATTGGCAAGCTCACCCTGACTCCTATGAGATTGAATTTTGCTAATTAGTCCACCATGCAAAACCTTTACGTGGACTTTACTAAAGTCCATGTAAACATGTACTGCTGTGCCTTCATGACCTTTTAACAGGAAGAAAACACTTCTTGAATTATTTCAGTGGAGGAAAAACTGAATATGAGCCAAAGAGGGAGGTTTCTCTTTTAGAGAACTTTAAGGGAGGCAGGGTGGTGGAGCAACAAGAGTTTGGGGTTAGGAAGGCAATTCCACAATGCGGACGACAGAGATCTGAACGCATGCTCACCAATAGCTTAGGTGAAGGGAGAAGGTGAGACACAAGTGGTTTTGTGTGAATTGCACAGCTGATGGGTGTGACGGAAAGTGACAAATGCAGGGTTATGGGTGCAAATTTTAAATTTGGAACTTTGAAAAATCTGGAGTTAATGTAAATCAAGGGGGATAGTGACCTTGAATAAGCAGAGTTGGTGCAAGGCAGGATACAGACTGGTGGTATCAGAAACTATCTTTAGAAACATGCAGCCGTTGCTTCTTGTGAAGGAAAAAACATGTAGTAAAGAATTTCACTTGGAAAATAGCTTCAAAAATGGTTTTGGATTATGTGTGGAGTTAATACGTACTTGTAGATCTAATACTCTTAAAGAAATGTCAGCTTTCTGCATATGAAATCAGTAACTAGCTAATGTCAACAGGTTTATGAGGAAGCAGCATATGCCACTGACAGCGCCACAGACTTTTTCAGCAGCTTGACATGAACAATTACACTGAGCACTAGAACTGCTGTGAATGACTTCTAGAAGTTCAGTATAATAGAAAATTTCAGATGTTCTGCACTGATTGTATATTCAACAGTCATGTTGTGTTATAGGATAGACCTGGAAGTGTAGAATAGCTGTTGAATTTTAAATTTCTCAGAAAATTTGTCATTGAACTATGTGTGAATTATTTTGTTTCAAGTTGATTGTATTCTTGGGACTTGAGTTTTTTTTCAGGGCTTTGAGGGTGAATTTGCTTAAAAACAAACCTCCAGGAGGTCAAAAAATCACATTAAAAGAAAAGATTTGAATTCTCCACACACACGGTAACTTGGAACAAAATACTTGGTGCTGTTAATTATGTTACTTACTTTCTGCTGTAAGGGAAGTGAAGCAAAATAAAATTAAAATGCAGAAGAAAGCTGCTGTGTTTTTGAGAAGACATGGATGTTCACCTGAACAAAATTATTAATGTCATTATGGAATTGTTATTGGAGCGCTCCTAGGATTTTCAGTGGAATGCTGCTGCATCTGTGGGCTGGATTCCTTAACTGTCACATGAAAAATTGGAAGAGATTTAATGTATGAATTTTGTTCTGACCACTTTGAGAAACTGAGTAGATGGAATGAGAGTTTTTCTAAACATGTAGTACACAGAACAAGAAGCTAAAAATGTTGACATAAAAGAAACAATTTTTTTGAAGACTTCAAAGTTGGAGAATGCGTTTGTTCCACAAATCATAACTTGTTTATACTATTCCCAAGGGACATTTTAAGGAAAATACTTGCATTTATATAGTACCAAAACAGAAATTTCTGGAGAATCTCAGCAACTCTGGCAGCATTTGTGGAGAGAAAGCAGTCAACATTGAGTCCTTCTTCAGAAGCACACCATTCATTTTCAGCGTCTAAAGTTCATTCTTTTGTTTTATTGTGCATTTATATAGTGCCTTCTTATGACCTCCAGATGTACCAACATTTTTACATCCAGCTAAGTTCATTAATGTAGTCCCCAATGTAATATTGAACAGGACAAGTGATTTGTAAATAGTAGACTGCCATAAACAGCAAATGTGAAAATGATTGGATAGGTTAATCAATGCTTTTTCAGTACCATGTTACAACACAGGCTTGTTTTTTCTTTCTGTGCCCAAGCCCTCAAGTGGAACTTGAATCCATGCATTCTGATACAAACGCATAGGTGATGGTTTACATGTTAAAATCAGTTGGTACCTTCTCAATGGTTGGACTTTCACATTCATCCTGAATCCATGGACCTCTCAATGGTGAACAACATCCATATGTCCCCAGTTTCTGAAAATCCAACTTGGTGGCAAAAGGAAACATACAAGACTAAAACCCAAACTCACCAAATCCATTTGAACTTTTCAAATAAAACTCATTTTAGCATGACTAAGGGCCTTAACCCACACTGGAGTTGAAATTGTTCAGGTTCACATAAATGCATTTGAAAGGCTAGTTGTGGTCTTTTTTTAATTACAATAATCTGGCTATTTTTGTAAATTTCCTGCCCTTTTAAAACTCTCAACTGCCAATGAGAAGTATAAAACATTGTTTTCTGAACTGCTTTTATTCATTGGGCCATGTCAAACAGGTTTTCCAAAATAACACTTGGAAGTGCTGTGTGTAGTGCTGGTCACCATGCTATAGAAAGGATCTGGGTGAGATTGCTGTAAAAACGAGTACAGAGGAGATTCACCAGGTTGTTGCCTGGACTGAAGCGACAGCTATAAAGAGACTAGATAGGGTCATTCTCATTAAAGCAGAGAAGGCCGTGGAGTGACCCATTTGAGATTTGCAATGTTCTGAGGGGCATATACAAGGTGGATAAGGATAAACTTTTTTCCCTTAAAGATCAATAACAAGGGGCATCAAGTTAAGATAACAGGCAGGAAGCTGAGAGTGGATTTAAGGATTTTTTCACTGTGGTGGGAATCAGGAATTCACTGCCTAAAAGGGTGGTAGTCGGGCACCATCACAGTAAGTGTGGTGGTGGCTCAGTAGTTAGCACTGCTGTGTCACAGTGCCAGGGATCTGGGTTCAATCCTACCCTTGGGCAACTGTCTCTGTGAAATTTGCACATTCTCTCCATGTTTGCATGGGTTTCCTTCCACAGCTCAAAGATGTGCAGGTTGTGGCTTGGCCATGCTAAATTGCCCATAGCATCCAGGAATGTTCAGGTTAGGTGAATTACCCATGGAAAATGCAAGGATGGGAGGGTCTGGGTTGGATGCTCTTTGGAGGGTAGGTGTGGACTTGTTGGGCTGAATGGCCTGTTTCCACACTAGGGATTCTATAATGATGGATATTTAAGCAACATATAAAGGAACACTTGAAATACCTTAGCCTGCAAATCTATGGGCCTAGTTTTAAAAAATGGGATTGGAGAGGATGGATGCTGGATGGCTAGCATAGAAATAATGGGCCAAGGGGCCTCTTTCCATGCTATAAAACTCTGACTGTCATTTCATCTGATTTATTTTTTAAAATTGACATTTCCCTTTTTTGCTATTATTATGTCACATTGAATGCTTGTCTGATTTTAAAAGTTATTGTCTCAGCATGGTATTCTGAGTTTGCGATTTGGCATTTTAAAAAGACTGAAGGAATTCTCTGCCTTTGATTTGGGGTCTAAATAGCAGTTTGTGTTCTTTTTAATAAAAGATTGAACACTTCAAGAAATTGAAAAGATTTTATCTATCTTTAGTAATCTTTAGATTGTTACATGTCTCACTTACTTAGTTACAATTAATAGTATATTAGAATTTTCTTTCATTCTCTCATCGTGAGGTTTGGTAATGGTGACTATTGAATGAGTGGCAATGGAAATGGCACAAGGACACGAATTGGCATTGAGGAACCATGGTAGGTAAGTTGCTACAGATTGGTTTGCTATAGGGCAAAATGGTTGTGTTCGGGACTATTGCAAATATCAATTTGTTACCCAAAATTCTTATTCTGCCATACTCATTGGAAATCTTTATTAATGACTCAAAAGTAAGAAAATATATTGGAGCCTTTTCAGAAGGAAATGCCTCAAGCATCTGTGACTGGGATCAAATCAAACCAAGATGGGTGTAAGAGAGAAAAGTCACATATAATGAAATTAGTTGGATGCTTTGGGTCTGAAACAAAATTTATTGTTTAGAGGTAAACATTATACAACATGACCTTCAGATACCAATTCAGAGACTCCTATTGACTAATGGAAGATTAAAGTGTTCAATGTAAATTTATTAATTAGGTACATAGAAGCTAGTTTATTTTTGATTCTATGAAATCCCCAGAAAATAAGTCACAGTTCTCACACTCAAAAGACGTGCGCTGACCCATACAGCAATTTTTGGAGTTAGCTTAATTAACATATTTGAGAGCTTCTGGCTTTGGGAATCCCAGCCATTATGATGCATTTTGTGGATGGGAGACCTTGCATGTTTGTGCCTGATTTGAAGGCCTGAAGCTATTTAAAGGGACCATAAACACAAAGCAGAATAAAGTTTGCTCACATGAAGAATATCTGGCCTGCAAGGTTTGAAAGAGGGCCCCAAGCCAAGAGTCACAGATGAAGGCTTAGAACTTTTTTGGCATAGCTTCAGGCAGAGGAAGGAGCCATTGTTTTGTCCAAAGTAATAAAGAACTGTGGCAAGCAATGTATTCAGTGCCAACTCTGCTGACCCATGCACTGCAACTCCGTTCTGCGACAAATTGAATCTTTTTACAGGATGAAGTAAGATAAACCTTTGAATATTGCAGCAAATCAAACATTTTAACATTCGCTTATGCTCTATTACAATGCTTAAATTGCTTAGTCATCACCCAGGTTATTTTTTGACTTTACCTTCACTGGAATTACCTAAAAACTTAATTTTTTGCATTTGTTCACCCACTTGTAATCTCCCATGGAATCTAATTTCTTGGTAAAAGCACCCATCCTCAATCTCTTCCATGAAGGGTTGCATGCTAGAAACTGATGTTCTTGTCAGCTCTCCTGCAAGTATGTGTTGGGGGATGCCAATGAGTCCTGAAGTTAAAATCTCCTGGACCTTGCACTTAGCTGCCCACTTCGGTCCTTTTTACTTAATCTCTTTTCAGATTAAATACATGGCTCGCATTTTGCCATTTGTTGTTTTCCTCATTCAATGACATCTTGCAATATTTTAGTGTAGAAAACTAGATTGTATACTTGTATTACTCTTTCACATATCTAGAGGGCATGTTTTGCTCCTGGAAGTGTTGTGTTTGGAACTAGGAAGGACATTTATTAGGTGTGATGGTGATGTACCTAAAACTAAACTTTCTCACTTCCAGCAGAAGTCCAATCTGGACAGGAAAGCTGATGGTCAAAAATTCCGGTCCTTAAGTGGCCAGCTAGGGATCACTTAAAAGCCTCAACTTGCCACCATTGCTTTTTGCTCTGCTGTTGAGATAATGTGTGATGTTCATGGTAACTGCTACCCTGCAGGTATTGTCATCTGGTTTTGTGGAGGTGGAGGGGGTTATTTGATTAAAGGCAATCATTGGCTAGCCAACAGATTGATATTGGACAAAGGCATCCAATAGGAGCCTGCAGCCTGTGAGCACAGACTGAATAAACCCAGACAACTCGCAATATCATTTAACTTTTTCCGGAATCCTGGGATCCTTCCACAAGCAGCCATGGCCCACTCCGTGGCAATTGCTGAGTGCAAGATTTGTTGGCCTGAGTGGCAGCTTTATTTCAGCGGGACTTCAATCCCTCAGCTTGCTCACCCTTTCACTGTGTCTTGATTTGCATGTGGAACATACAGCACAGGTCTCTCATCCACTTCTGTTGCCAGGCAAGACCTTCTTTACCTCCGCTTTAAATATTCATTCAATGGAGACTAATCTGGGTGATGCACATGAGTGGAAAGAGTTTGGACTGAGCATTAACATGAGAAATTGGACATTGTTGACGCGTTTGGACAAATGTCCTTGCACTGATATGTTTAAGGATCTGATCTTATGGGTTCTGTTTGTAAAACCAGAATACTTGATGTATTGCCAGAATAGTAGAGTCTAAAATGCATGTTGAGGTATCTGAAAATATTTAGGATCGTTTACCACCGGTAACAAGAGTCTGCTACCTGCAGGTAACAGCAATACAATAACTTCAAAGCAGCTCAATCTATCACGGTGTGATAGTTTCAGGCAGATTTGCAGCAGAGACTCTGCTCAAATATTGAACACTTCCTTCACTGTATGCCATAGAGACTCAAGTCTCTAAATTTAAGTGAATTGTCTAATGCAGCATTGAGATAATTAGGACAGGGTTTGCAAAAGGTACCTATAATGGCATAAAAGATCTAATTTTTATCATTAGTTCTAGTTTCTTTCTGATTAATGATCAACATTATAAATAATTGCAGCACTGCAAGAAGACTGATCCCAGATGCAATTCTAACCAGAGATGGTAGCACATTCAGGCATTCTCAACACTGGTCACATGTGCAGGATTGGAGCAAAGGGACACAAAACCAAATTCCCCATACATCTGTACAAGAAGTAAACCCGCAGAAAATCTGACCAATATTATATGAAAATAATATAACTATGCAACAAAATCGTGCATTCCTGTGACTCAAATTTAAGGTAAATGCTTGATTTAGGTTTGAGTTCAAATGCCACAACAGGCACCGAGAGGCAGCACAAGACTAAAAAGTAGTTGAATAGCATGTGTTATAAATAAAATTTAAGTTTGCTGCTGTTATTACTACTGTGCATGCAAATATTGTTAGCAAGATTTGCTAATAGCATTGTGTTGAGTGCACAAATTGTAGATTTGTGAATTAATACATGCCGGGCAAGTCCCGTAGATGATAGAATTCTTGTGGTGAGAAGGGTTAGTTTGGTCCATCAATGCACTTGACAGATGTGGTAGATAAATGTAGATATCCCCTCAAAGGCATAAAAACTTATTGCAACTAGTAGTGAGTTACCCTTTGTATTACCTTCAAGCTGCTGAGCCGCCTTCTGAGACACGTTTTCTATTCGTGCTTTCATCCCCTGTAGCCTTCACAATACTCTATACATTCCCTGCAAATTTTCCTGGACTGTATTGTATAATTTCCTCAAATTGATGCCAATAGTTGAAGCTTAGATTGAGCATGCCAGTACCATATTCTATAACCATTTTAGTGAGTGACCTTCCTTTTACCACTGTAACTGAGGCTCTTTTATAAAATGCACAAGTGTCGTCAACTGTGGCTACAGAAGAGAACTTTGATCTCAAAATTCCCTTTAGCTTAGAGTGCTAACACAACAAAGATTTTTAACCCAAAGAGAAACAAATCTTCACTTGCTGAAGAGCTTGGAGTGATGTCCTTACAGTTTAACAGATGTATGGGTGTTGAACAAGGAGGCACGTGTGACTATGTGGTTACAATATGTAAGTTTTTTGCACTGGGGAGTCCTGCTATTCCATGATTTTCGCAATGCCCTGTCATGTTGCTGCTAATAGTCAATGGGGAATCAGATGAATTTGCTAGTTCTGAAAATCCGTGTAACCACGAGTTGCTTTCAACATCTGTGCACAGCTGTTTGTTTTGTTATGATGCCTCCAGTGACATTGAAGAATGACTTTGACAAAATAATTTCTAGGAGATTAAGGCCAAAACAGACACTGCTATTGCAGGTAGAAGTGCCTCTTTGTTTGTTCCATCAGCTTGCCTCCACCCATTATTTTCTTGCTTCTCACAGGGGATAGGCAAATGGTAGCCCTTCAGTCACTGACCCAAAAACAGTAAATAGCATCAGCAAAAACTCAAAATATATGGAGCTGTGTATAACTATCTCACACCGGGCAGGTGTCCCAGCCCTACACATTCGTAAAATAGAGCACAATGATATCTGATTCCCATAAATTAGCCAACTGATTTGATGGCAAACAAACAAGCATCAAAGTTGGGAACCTTGCTTGTACTTTATATTCAGTCGAATGTGACCTCTCAGACAATTAAATAGACAATTCATCTGAAATTTATGATCATTTCAATGGGCTGCAATTGTATAATGGTTCAGAATATTTCTAAACAGGAGACACCACAGGAACATCTTGTGGCAGTGGGACTTTGCTGTTAAAGTGACTCTTCTTAAATCTGTCACCCGAAAGGCCAGTATTGAAAAGGAAGAATCCCTTGTGTGGATTTCTCTGTGGTCAGCATTGTACAAACTAAAGTTTTTTTTTTGTGATGATGAAGATCCCATGGGCATTATCCCCTCTGGTGGAGCCCGTTCCATTGACAAGGGAATCAGGAAATGAAGGGAAACTGACCGGGGCCAGCTACAACCTGCAAATCAAGTGGATGAGAAAGTTGCAGGTACTTTTGGCTCACCAATGTCCCCCATGCCACCACCCTCCCCCGCAAACAAATTTGCCACTGATGCAAAGACAGAAGAGCTTGCCCTGGAGGGCAAGAGTACAAGCAGAGCATCAATTTCTGCAGCTCTCAGACCTTTCATTACTTTCAAGACTGCATTTATCTCAGATGCTGATATCTTAATCTCCCCGTCATCAAATCATAAAGATAAACTCCAACTGCTGTGAAAATCACCTGATGCCAGTCTCCCTGAGGATGACTGTAGCCTGAATTTCTATGCCACAGTCTCCTTCAAAGACAGCTTTCAGGGATCTGTGTGGCATATCGCAGTGTGTGGCACTGCACTGCATCAAGATACATTTATTCAAGACAGCAGGAGAGTTAGTCAAATGTGATACAGTTGGAGCTAGTCAGACTAATACACCCAGAGGCCTTGGTGCCCCAGCTGCTTTTCCAAGGGTCCAGGCGATCCTTATATTTTCATGTGGCATTAAAACACCCACAATGTTCATACTCTTTTTTTCAGAAGATCAACTAGTGTGTGATCACCAGCAAAGAACTCTGCAGGCTTGTATGTCTGAGGGTAATCTGGGAGTAGTCATGACTCTTGCATCCTGGGACACTAAGTGCAAAACCGTTCTACCTTCCACCACAATTGCTGATTAGATTCCATTTGATTTTAAAAAAACAGGAGGTATCTCCTGATCCCTGTGAGGAACCCATAAACAGAGACCATTCATTGCTCAAAATGAGCTTCCAATGCCTGCACAGAGTTTGTGGAACATTGCAGTACTAGCAAAGGATCTCCCTTGTTATGGTGATGTGCTGTGTTCTCTACAACCTGATGCTACCAAAGAATTATTTTAGGAGAATGCCCATATATTCCATTGAGGACAGAGGTACAAGATGATGCATTTCAGCAGGACCTGCTTTCCAAGAACCTGTGATGGTCATAAAACCTGAGAATTTAATTTTGTGGTGCTTCATGTAACAATGCAGAGTCCATGCAGTATTGTCTGAAATGCTTTATTCCCTGAGAACTGAATACTTTATACCTTTTGAACATCTCAGATCTTCATACTCTATGCTTGCTTTCAACTTTCACAGTTGATGTCACTCAAATAGATTTCCTTTTCAAATTTAAAGCATTAAACACCTCACGGCAACAAAAAATCCATTCAAAGTCACACTGATGTAATGGAACAAAGCAATTCCCAAAAATCTATAGGTGTCTAAGCAATATGAACTTTGGCAAGATGTGTTACAAAATCAGAAGTCCAACGAGGTCCAGCTCATTTTTGAAATCATTTCACTCCCTTTTTTTTATGTTCTTTACAAATGGTGTGCTGAGATTCCAATTGAGTGATTATTGTTTGTTAATCGCCCAACTCATCTCACTACTATTCAGCCTCCCAAACTGATTAAACAAGCATGATGGGAAATTCGAGTGAAACCAGAGCAAGCACGTGGCAGATTCAGCTCACCACTTGTTCTGCCTGACCTCCAGTTGCTAATGACACAGCCACTGGTCAGGGCATGATCCACAGACACCAGCCCCACACACCCCCTTCATCAATGGATACTGGCATGTAGCATCCAGCAACCCTTCATAGCCTTGGATTTCTCTGATACACTGGTGTTGAAAGGCTGCAGTGGAGACAGTTTCCCAGCTCACACACTGGATTGGGCCATATTGAGAACTGCTCAGTTAATCTGATTCTTTGCTCAGTTTAGCACTTACCAGGATACTCAGTGTCCGTGCCTTACCTTGCCTGTTAATGCAGTCACATACCCAGGCAGCTTGCTTTGCTGCTCACCCCAGTCCACAGTGTAGAGGCAGCACATCTCGTTGAACAACAGCATGCCATGTCAACCTTGCATCTACTCCATGTGCCAGTGGCTTATGCGGCAAAATTATATATGAAAGTCTTAGGGGACTGGTACTTAATGAAGGCCAAGTAGGCACTGGTCAGTCATGGGGTCCTATTACAGTGAGCCAAGGCCGTCTCCAATATCAGTCCGAGGCATTGGCCACAGGCAGCATCATGGTAAAGGGATCCATCCTCTGCATTCCAGGGAGTAGATCACGATCAGTCCTTTATGTCAATAATGGCTAGTCCAGAGAATAAAACTAAAGGTGTTTGGAGAGACGTGTAAGCAACGGACAGGTCTCTGGGCAAACCTTGCCTGGGACTGTCCACTCATGACAGTCATGGAGGTGGACCACAGTCTGTTCATCAGGCCCATCCACAGAGTTAGGGAGAAAGGGGAAAACGTGGCCATTGCCTCTGAACTGAGCCTCAGCAAGGTATGCTCTGGCACTGGGGCCGTCAGACTCTGGGGAAGGATATGGTTCAGTTGTGAAATGTGGGGGACGGGGCAGAAGGATTTGTGAGGTGTTGGAGGAAAGCTTGGCTGGGAAGGGTAGGCAGGGGCATTGTCTACAGTCAGCGGCACCTTGTCTTCAGCGATTATGGGGCAGAGTGTGAGCACACTAGACATATGCCAGAGGATGGGAAAAGTAGAAAGGTGCTGGTGTATGTAGATGGATTGGATGGGGACTTGGAAGTGGAGTTAATGGGATGGGCTACTAGGCAGGTGATGTGGATGTTCTGGGGGTCACCGATGACATTCAAGAGGCTGTTGAAAGCCACTGTCCGAGGAGCACTCTGTCTCCTTCCTTTGTTTTTAAAAAAAAATGCAATGGGGAATGAAACAGCTGCGAGCACACTCAGTGGGCAGGGTAGGTGACTTCCCCTGTGAGAGAAGGCACTCCAGCAACCATTGACGTATAGGGATTTCCAAAGGAAAGACAATTGGTCACAGGCCCATGCGATATAGGGGACACAGGCAAGCAGGTTGACTGCTCCTTGGCCGTCCTACAGCATTGTCCCCTCTGTGTGTGGCACAGTAACTGCTGGGCAACTCCTTCACAGCTACATGTTTGTGCACAGAGGAAGCTAAAAGTTCAGCATGTTGGACAAGGGCCTAAGGTCTTCACATGACCCAGTGCCATGTAAACACATTGTTTCCCATGTTCTGGATGCTGTGGTAAAGCACAGATCTCCAGCCACTGAGCATCATCTGTGGCCATGAAGAGCTGCCAGGTAATGTGAAAAAGTATAGGTCTTTACACAAAGGCTAACAAACGCATTGATCTAATATTAAAAACATTGATGCAAAAACTGAGTGATGTACAAGCCATTGACAACAGCTATTCAACTGTCCCTGCGGGGTGCCCAGCATCTTGTGTGCTCACATTCTCTATGCCTAATGTTCACACTGAGGAATCCATATCTGTGCTGGTGAGGGATGCAGGAGGCAGTCAAGAGGAGCATGTTTCCAGACGTATGTAATGCATCACATGACCTGAGATGAGATGGAGTTTGAGATCTTCATACCTTGCAGTCACATGCCGTGATGCAGTGACGATGTCACGAGCACGTTTATTAATTATACAGCAATTTTTTTTTTTTTTTTTTTATTAACCAGTACCTATGGGACAAGGAGTATACCGGATAATCAAATATTCCGGATAAGTCAAGAGGTATCAGAGATAAAAGGTACTGCAGATGCTGGAGAATCCGAGATAACAAGCATGGGGCTGGATGAACACAGCAGGTCAAGCAGCATCATAGGAGCAGGAAAACTTGACGTTTCGGGCCTAAACCCTTCATTTTCTGATGAAGGGTTTAG
>JAHRHZ010000012.1:65185677-65198186 GCA_024137785.1 Ginglymostoma cirratum
GTATGTTGATCTTTTTACAATGTAACAGCCAATTAAGTAATAGAGACATAATGCATGGGGTATATATCACTTTTATTCTTTATTCACAGCATAAATACTTGGTCATCACGGTAGATCGCAGTATTTGAGGTATATAATTGTTGTCGGTTTATCAAAAGTGCTGATTAAAATGAAGTTTATTGTATACTGACCATGAGATGTAACACACCAGGAAGCATGAAGATCGTTATGTATGCTTCATCTTCCACCAGCAGGAGCTTCCCTCATGATTAAATCCAGCACACAACTGACACTATACCATAAGGAATAAATATAAAAATTGCTGGAAAAGCTCAGCAGGTCTGGCAGCATCTGTGAAGAAAAAAAATCAGCGAACATTTCCGGTCCAGTAACCCTTCCACAGAACTCCCATTGCTCACATCTTGAATGTGTTTTTTTTTCCCTCCCCCCTGGAAACATGATTCTGACGAAACACAGATGAGATGAAAATGATAGGGTTCCAGACCAGGGCAGAAGAAAGGGCTACCAGACCAGAAACGATAATTCTGATTTTATTTATTCTTCAGCATCCGCAGTTGTTTCAGTTTTTATTGACACTATAACAAGATTGTCATTAGCACTATTGGATTGACCTTACAAGTTGCTCATCTTGAATGTGGTACTTTGTTTGTTAGAAACATGATTCTGACTAAGCACGAATGAGATGAAAATGATAGGAAAAGGGGACTCGGACACCAGCATGTGATTAAGGTTTATGTGCACTGTTGCTGACTGCCAGAAATGGCAGCAAGAAACTGTGCAGGTGCAAAACCGAGTGTAAATTCTGCACAATGGATTTGTACCTCCTTTTACCATGCCCAGCCAATTGCTACCCAAAATTAGCAAAATACTGTGGAGGATCCAGACTGAAAGCTCTATTTAGGTGACTGTGTCAAGAAGGAGCCCATGCTGTTCATAATATTAATAACCTTGGTGTGTTGCAAATACGATGCCTAAAGCTCGTAAATGACATAAAATTGGAAGGAAAACTGGGCTCCTGTGAAGCCTGATTTCTTGAGTATTTGCAGGCATAATTACAAAGGAGAATAGCAAATAGCTATTAATATTGAAATATAAAAGATTGCATATCCTCATTAAAATATGAAATATACTTTTGTTCTAAAATCTATAATTAAATAGAAGGTGGTAAGAAAAATATTTAAATTTGCTGCTGGGCCAAGCATTAGCAGTCTTACTGTACTTGGCAACAGTTGCAGAAGCAAACAGAATGTGTAATGGAGCCCAAGCATCCAAATCAAAGTAGGTAACACTGTCACCATAAAGGCATGATGAAGATCCGCTTGAAGTATTTTTTTTCCAGTTCTAGTTTGTGACAAGATGCGGAACCATAGAGCTTATGAAAGGGTAACAGGGATGCTACAGGCTTTTAAATCAATCAAGCGTAGAAGGAGGCTAAGAGAGCTGAAACTTTTTGAACAAAAAGACTACTAAGGATGCAAAATATAATCCTAGTCATTGAAAGAGGTGGGAAAATTGGTTAAATGTTTCTGACTGAATAAGGAGTACATGGGTAAAGCTTTGTGTAAAGGCTGGAGGAAGCAGAAACTAAACTAAATGGTTACCATGCAGTGACTTTTGGCTTGAAATTGCTCTAACTGAGTAGAGTTAACATCATGATAAAATTTACACCAATCCTGTCATAGCAATTTTCAGCAAAAGTTTGAGATTCTCGATTAGCATATGCCAGGATGTAAAGCAAAAACAACTTGAACTCGGTGCTAATAATTGGTGAGTGGAAGAAAAGCGCTAAACTTATGCAGCCTTCTTTACTTACTGTACCAATGTTATGAAAACTAAAATTTCAGCTATCAAGTTATCTATGTACGTTGATCACAACATGCTTCTAAAACTGCATTTTTAAAGCTTTACGCTTTTTGAGTTCATAGATTTTAATTTCATAAAAAGTTGGATGATTCGGAAAATATGATGTTATAAATAAAGATAGAAATAAAACATTAAAGCAAATTTTCTGTATAACTCTGGAAATAGTAATGTTTTAGATTTTGTTGTGCCTAAAATCCTGGATGTACATTTATGCTTGATCAGAACACGGGTTAGTGTGAGGAACTTGTGTTCCTCTGGTCCTTTGCACAGGACCAATGTTGTAAGGTTTTGTTTCCCATTTGTATGTTTCTTGAATTTGTGAACAAAACCTTACAACATTGCAATTTATGGTGCATTATTTTCTGTACAGCAAAAACATAGGTGGTGTTCTGCTGTTCTTTAGTCCTTTTTGATGTAACAAACAGAAATGTTATTCTAACTTGGAAGTGGTGTTACCCCTACAATTAAAAAAATCTGCCTGTTTTTGTAGCAACATAGGTATGTTGTGAATCAGAAGTAAAACATTCTCATTATGCAAGGGCTTATTCGAGATTTTGTATGAAAAGAGACAATATGTTCAAATTCTCAGTCCTGATGTTCTGTCTATACCGATCACAGCATATTTTTATGATAAAATAGAAACCAATTGTACACCATTCTCAGAGCAGCTGATAGTATGTTTTTGCCATTTTGACACTTCGCTGTAGCTTCAAACAAAGGGTTCACCACTTTGGTGACGCTTACAAGGAACACATTTTGTTCTTTTTATTGTAGTTTTTGGAATTAGGATCTGTAAAGTAAGCAAATAGCTGGCTTAAAATTCCCCTTATTTTGGTAATAAATGCATCCAAACCAAAGTGAATCCAAGTATAACTCTCTTCTCTACCATTGTCAGAATGCACAGCATACGATATATTATACATCTGTCAAAATGACCAGCCAATAATGAATATCATTGAATAACAAGTAAAAATGGAACCTGAACCACAGTGATGGAATGTCAAGACACTCCAATATTTTACAAAATGCTCATTATTTATTTTGATGCATAATGCCCATTGCTATTCTCAACAGGTTAGCAGCTTCAAATGCTTAGTGTCCCAGACATGGAGCTTAAATAGCTTTGTTAAAAGTCAGCAGACTTAATCTGTTCTTAAAGGACAGCTAAATACACAACTGGACAGGATCAGTGAGAAACTGGCAGTGTAATGCAGTATTTAAAACATTTCTCATGTTCTCTGCCACTCTGTGTATATTTTTAGGGCAAACACAAGAATCATGATTACATGCCTGCTTATTTTCCGGATGGATCATATGATTTCCCCTTAGATTGTTAATAATTAATTTAGATTGTTAAAATAAATATTTCCACTCTGGTGAAAAACCCATTGACTGGGCTGAGAACATTAGAACTGTACTCCTTACCTGTCAGTCTAATAATTATTGGTATAAAATCTGGCACAAAATGTTAAAGCTAACCAAATAAATGAATTCTGTGTGCCTATGTACAATATAGGTGTCACAAAAGTCGAAGATAATATCAAAGCCACACTTCGTGTATATTCTCATGCTCCTCCATTCACCCAAAAATCTATTCGTTGGGTGCCATTCTGATCTATAAAGAGAATTAATACACCTGCTTTTAGGCCTGTACTGATGTCACGGTGAGTCCAACTGTTAGAACATACAACCCACGGTAAATAACACATTGGCTTCCCTTCTCTCCCTGAGGGACTGTATTTGGCCTCCTGTCCTCCTCCCTACAATTATATGAAATACTTCATGTCTGCTGAAAAATAAATTAGAAAAATTGTATCTGAAATGCTTTTTGAGATGTTCTGCATATTGGGTTAGGGTGTGGTATTATTCCAAATCCTTGTTCTTATTTATTCAGAAAAGTTGCCTGACAGAGTAAATAATTTGTACAATCTGCAGTTTATTTAGTACAAATTGTCAATCATAATTATTGAACCTGTTAATTTTTGGACCTGTTAGGAGACATATCTGAAGCTGGTGGGACTTGAACCCAGGCTTTCTGGCCTAGGAGAAGAATAACTACCATGTGCCACAAGACCCCAATATTACATCAGATTGCAGAATCTTAATAACGTAATATCTTCAAGATATGGTTATAATCATCTATCCAGACAATAGTAGACAATGGACATAATCAGGCCAACCACACTTCATACATTTTACCCAATTTATATTTCTACTGACTTAACAGAAAGCAAAATCCGGGCCAATTTATAATGATCCTATGTTGTCCATTATAATATCTACAAATGTTAAAAGGATCACCATGCCCCTTGACCATTCAGTTCTTTTCTATTTCCTGTGAATTTTGTTTACAAATATATCCTAAGGGGTTAGTTTGTATATTGTTAGGATACATCATCCGTGATGTCAGGACAGCATGCTATCCCATTCTCTTCAGTTGAAGACGTGCAAGCCCAGCTGTGATGTGAAAACATGGTGGCTGCAGTCTGCAAACTGTTCTTAAGCATATCTGTCAACCATGAGAAAGGTGAGAGAGCTAGCTGAACAGCAGTTTGCTCAGCAGGGCAGACTTGAGAAATGCCTGTAGCAGCAAATGGAGCAATGAATTGTCACGAGTCCCACAAAAGCTGAAAACAAAAGTCTGGAGATATGGAAAAAGCTCTCCTCTTTTCGAGCCTGGGTCCACATGGAGGGCCTCAATCAGGCTGTACACAGAATCAAACGGTGTTGCTGCTACAATCATGACTGCACCATCTCTTGACTTATGGAGAACCCAGACAAGGATAAGCTCAAAACATTGCTGGGACAATCTGCAGCAGAGCCGAAGACGGTTTTTAGTATGGCAGCCAGGTTGTTGAGGGAACCATTGGATACGCAAGAGTCCTTTTGTGCTTTTGATTTACTACCTTAGCTTGAAACATGATACATGTCAGGAAACATTTGACAGAGCCATCCAAGATCTGCAACAAGTATTTGTTTCTTTCAAACGGATTGCAATTGGTTCTCTAGCATGTTGTCTGTAACTAAAGCTAACAGTCTTTGCATAGTTATGTTAATCTTACTCAACTGGGTAAGGCGGTAGAAAGAGAAATTCATCCATTGCATCCATTGGCGAGGATTTGGCAAGGCTTACAGGGAGCTCAGTATTCAGAAAATTGAATGGCAGCTGCCATTGACTGTAGAGTTGGAACCAATAATTAAGTTTATCACTCTCTTTTTGGAAGAACATGGGTTGAATATTATGGTTTTTTTCTGGGCTTTTTGCTTCAAGGGCCAGCAAGTTTTCTCATTATCTTAACAAACTCACCTCGCTAACTACCTATGCCATCCCTATAGCATCCCTCCATGTACAATTACAGCCCTATCTTACCAGACAGTGTTCCCTGAACAACTTACCACTCAATAGATGTCCTGGAACTAGTTGGCATTCATTGCACCCACCATTTTTAAATGCCCATTGTGCACCCAAACAAACACTGTCAGTCTGGAGCTGCCCTGCACGATTCCTGATATTTGTCCCGGATATGAGAGACAGCGGCAATTTGTCGCCCTGCTTTATGGACAGGGACCCAGATGTCGTGCTCAATGGGGTGGTGCAGAGGTAGGTTTTTCTCTTCTTCCATGACCAGTAGTGGACGCCATGACAACAGGCCATGCCAAACTGATCTGAGGTTGCAACCCGGGTTAGAATAGATTCCGTTGTCTTGAGGAATGTCCAGCCCTGTAGGAAGAAGATTATGTCCTTCTGATTTCACCAGTGTAAGTGCCATCATCTTCTCTCCAATTACCTCATACTGTATCTCTGCTACTGTACCCACCTTCCAACAAGGCTCATGCTCCACTTTCCTTTATTGCCAGCCACCTCTTTCCTCCCTCACTGACTCACCCCAACTCCTGACACCATTAATCCTTCATTCTCTCTGAGCTGCCTACTCACTTGGTCAGGAACATCACCTACTCCAACAGTAACAGCCATGCCACCCCTTTCGTCACCATTGTCTCATTCACAGAGAAAAACAGCTCACTATAGGGCATAAAGCATCAAAGAAGTGCCTGACATTTGGTTCCTCCCCCATTATGTGGAAAGCATCCTGACTGACCACCGCAAGTGACTGAAGGACTGACATGGACTTTGTCCAATCCGCTGGACTGGTGCCAGAAGCTATCCCTAACTTAGACAATTAAACAATAGGAACAGGTGTAGACCATTTGGCCGCTAATGTGCAAGGACACCCTTAATGAAGGCAATCTCCCTTAACTTGACCTCGCTGAGGCCTGTTGAAAATTATTTCAAACTTTCTGCTTTGTGTCTGCACTAGACAGTATAGCAAGGCAGAATATGAACCTGGTATCACGGACTAAGGGGGCAATGTGCACAAAGGCAAGACCGCGATGCTGTGAGCATCCAGAGGTCAGAGTAAGTCAGTGATTTGACAGCAAGCGAAGAGCCTGGAGCTGTATCCTGGCCCAGACCATCGGTTGGGTCAGGTCCCTGAGCACACACTGACCTTGGAGCAACATTGTTATGATAGTTTCCAGTGCAAAAGCACCATGTAAGTGGATTTGGAGAGTGCCATGAGAGTTCTTACAGGCTGACACATGTCGAATGCCAGTATCTGTGGATGTGGGGTGCATTTGGTCAGTGCCCACACAGCTTGCCCTATGATGGTGCCTGGTGTCCAATATGGAAGTGCTTTGGAGAAGCAGTGAGCTGAAGGGGCCAAGTATCCACTCGAGTCTCCATGCCAAGATTTCTCGATGTCGCACTTGTTTGGTAAGTTGGAAAGCTGAATGTGAGCGTGGCACGTTGCATGATGAATAAGGTGTTTAACAAGTTATAACCCCACTTCATGCTCTGCTGCCCAATGAGAAACATATCACATCACTTGCCAAAAGTATAAAAGATGGCAATGAGATTGCCCTGACGTTGACTTAGAACCCACCAGACACCTCATGAAATTCTGCCACAAATCATGGGATAGCCCATGTCACTCACATTTTGCCCATTGTTTTCAGCTTCTCCTGTTTGGAATCCCTTCAAAATCCAAGATCTTCCAAAGCACAATGATAGACGTCTTTCAGGACCTTGAGGGTAGACATTCACATCCATGCCTCCTCTGGAATGGAACATGGAACCAGACTACGGACATTATTACAGTGTCAGCTACCTGACTCATGTCAGTTTTCCAAATCTGCCAACAACTTCCCGGATTGTATTCTCAATGCCTTGGAAGACCACTCCAGCACCCACAACCACATCTCAACACGGGTTGTTATTTTGAGAGCTTTTCACCACACGTTTTGGATATGGTCATTTTAAATAATGGCGCACAGCTTGTTATTGACTGACTGCTTCAGAAATTCACTGTTTTATCCAAATTCATTAAATGTCACCAGCTCGTTTGATGCGCACAGGAAGGCTGAAAACGTGTGCGTACAGACAATGATATCAACCTCGCCATGTTTAGTTACCAGTCCACAACTTTTATACAAACAATCTGACTGCTTTGGACCTCCCTAATAGATGGGTCATATACTTGTCTCACAAGTCCCCTGCATATACTTTGACCAGGTCTCGCAGAGACTGAGTTGGTTAATGTCCACTGGAAGAAGATCCCCATCATTTTAAAACCAGGTTGTCACCTTCAATCTAAGGAACAGGGACGGCAATGCTCCATCCTGCTGAATCTGTCTGACTCTTGCACCAGAACAGACCTGGTTGAGTTTGACCTAGAAATAGTGCCTAAATGAAATGCCCCAACCATCTTGGTGGACTGCTCACATCTTCCTCCCCATGCTGTCTGGATTCCTACCTTTCCAAAAGAAATGAGGCTGTGGTCAGGCAGAGTAATTAAGCCACATCAACATCTTTTCCTCTGACTCTGAAGGTCTGACACAGACTTTGGAAAGCGGGGAGAGAATAGGAGTAAAGGTAGGATAAAAATGTAAATATTTTATGGGTAGGCAGACAAACTAGAGTAGAGGTAGAGGACTAGGGTTTAATAGCAGTTATACTCATTATTATTATTATTATTATTATTATAATTATTATTATAATATTATAATATCATCATCAATGGTTGGTTGAAGATGTAAGATCACATGTAGCTGGAAACTGAGCGAAGTTCTGATGAGGTCCTGCAACAGTCTACCTTGTACATCGTGTAAGTAGCCAATAAATGTTTATTCATTGATAATAGACTAGTTTCCAGCCATTACTACTTCATTCTTGCAGCAGTGAAAGAAACATTTGTACAATTCAACCAAAAAACTGATTGAGCTTCTTTCTTTCAAGCAGCAGCAGATAGTAGCTTAAATTTTCTTCTAGGAAGAAAAAATAAATGATATTAAAAATCTCCGTCCATCATTGTTTTACAGTGATGTAAGATGCAGAAATTTCAGTCTGATGATACGGATGCTACTAAAAGGGAGACTGTAGAGAACATACAACCGACTCGTCCTTCAAAGGAACTGAGAATGCACTTAGAGATTGAATCCTTCAACGCAACAAAATATTGAGGATGGAGGAGTATGATTAAAATGTAAATAGTTTATAGGACGAATGAAAGACTTAGGGGGAGGTGGATTAATAAATGTAATGCTAATTGTTGAGTGCAATCTCAAATGATGTCAGATCACATGTTGTTGAAGCATGAGAGATTCCAATGAAGTCCTCCAAAGTTTACTTTGTAGAAATCGGTCTTCCTTGTTTCCTCTCCAAGACCTGCAAACACCAGTTATAATATCGATACAGGAACCTCTGGGAAACAAGAACACTATAATATGGAACAGCATTGCAGACAATCTCTTGAAGCTGAATACATTTTTAAAATTTATTTATGGGATGTAGCATCACTTGTTACCCATCTCTAATTGCCCTTGGTAAAGTGGTGGCAAGCCACCTTTTTGAATTGCTGCAGTCACTGTGATGCGGATATACTCACAGTGCTAATAATGAGATAGCTCCAAGATTGTGAGCCAGCAACTTTAAAAGGACACTAATATAATTCCAAGTTAGGATCTTGTATGGTTGGGAGGGGAAATTTGTGATCTTATTCTTCTAGCTGATAGAGGTAGCATATTTGGAAGGTTCTCTAAGAAGCATTGGTGAGTTTCTGCTGTTTATATCAGTAGACAGTGCTGCCTATACACATTGGCAGTGAAGGTACTGAGCATCTAAGATGATAATGTTGTTCAAATGGTCTCCTTTGCCCTGGATGGTATTGTGTTTCAATTTCACTCCTTAAGAGATGTGGAGAGTATTCCATTATACATCCAACATAAGTTGTAGATGGTAGACAGACTTTGGGGAGTCAGTTAGTCAGAATTCATAGCCTTTTACCTACATTGGTAACCACGGTATTCATATGACTGGTCAATGGGAATAGCAGGTGGTGTTGGTGGGAGATTTTATCAGTGGTTGGTTGACTGTCATAGCCAAGGGTTAGAATCTCTTTTGTTAGAGATGGTCATTTTTACGCACTTGCTTGAATGCTACTTTCCACCTATCAGCCTCAGCCCGAATGTTGACCAGGTCTTGGTGCAAATGGGCACGAGGTGCTTCAGGATCTGAAGTTGTGAATTAATTGAAAACCCTGTGAACGTCAGTGAGCATCTTTGCTTCCTGACATCTCTAGAGAAGATTGCTTTGCCCACGACACCTTAAGGAACTGTCAATAAATGTGGAGCTGGAAAAGCACAGCAGGTCAGACAGCATTTGAGGAGCAGGATAGACAATGTATTGGGCTGAAACGCTTTTGTCAGTCCTGATGAAGGGTTTCAGCCTGAAAACATTGACTTTCCTGCTCCTCCAAATGCTGTCTGACCTGCTGTGTTTTTCCAGCTCCACATTCATTACACTAGCTTCCAGCATCTGCAGTCCTTACTGTCTCCACCTTGAACTCCTGTAGTGGTATCCTGGGGTAGAATAATTGGACACCAACCACCACAGCCATCTTCCTTGTGTGCCCTGTATGATTTTGGCCAATGGAATGTTCCCCTCAGTTCTCGTTATCATCTTTTGTGCCATACACTGCCTTTGACAGCAAGACGGCTTTCGACAATAACCATTGCTTCAATTCTTGAAGTCACTTCTCTTTTCCATATTTGGTCAAAGACTATAATGAGATCTGGAGCTGAGTGAGCCTGGTAGACGTCAGTTGGACCATTGGTGATAAACTTCCACTTGTTAGAAGTGGTTATGACACCTTCTGTCATTTGATGATTGGGAGTAGATTGATGGGATGACAATTATTAAGAATGGATTTGCATTATTTTTTGCCCAAAGTATGTACGCGGGCAATTTTTCACATTGCCAGGTAGATATCACTATTGTATATCTACTGAAACAGTTGAGCAAGAGGTCCGACTAGTAGTGAAGGACTAGGTTTCAGTATTACTACCACAGTGTTATCAGGGCCCATAGGCTTTACTGTATCTGGTGTTTTCAGCTTTATTTTAATATCACATGAAGTGAATTGAATTGGCTCCTCGAGAGGATCATACCTGAGCACTTGAAGCTAAAGCTCATTGCAAATTTTTCCTCGTCTTTTACATTCATTTGCTGGACTCTTTCATCATTCAAAATGGGGATATTTATGAGTCTTCTCTCATTCATTGATAATTGTCCATATCTATTCACAGCTGGGTGTCACAGGAGTTGATCTGATCCTTGTTATGGCTTATCCCTCCATAGAACATGTTGTTTCTACTTTTTATTATGGAAGTAGTCCTATGTTGCACCTTCGTCATTGTTTTCAGGTTTTCTTTTTTAGATAGTCTTTGTACTTCAGCTAGCGTGCACTCCCATACTTGCCAATTAACAAGATTGGGTTGATCATAATGGCAAAGTGAGGAGTATGCAGGACTGAGATTATAGGTTATGGTACAATTCCGTTGCTGCTGATGGGCCACTGCAATTTATGAATGCCCTGATCTGTTAGTTCTGTTCTGAATCCATTTTGTTTGATTTGTTGGTAGTGTCTCATGACAAAATGAAGTGTGAAGACGCAACTTAAGAAGTGTGCGCGCTGGTCATACATGTCCACATGGTCTTGGACAGATGCAGCTGTGAGGTAGTTTAAGGATGAGATTTGTGCAGGTTTTCTCCCCACTTGCTGCAAGATCTGTCAGTCGGGCAGATACATAGCAAGCCAAAACCTATGTATGTAATGGTGTTGAGCAATTTTTTGGTGAAGGGCTTTGATTTCTCCCATGCAGAATACATTTTGTTTTACTTGGCTATTTCCAGTGCTGCTTCCAATTCAAATTTAACATTGAAGAGTACTGATTCACCAACTGAGGGAGATAGATAGTGGTAGTTAGCACAAGGTTTCCTTGCTCATGTTTGAATTTTTGCCATTAGTCTTCATGGAAGCTCAAGACAATATCCCCACTGACTGCATGCCAATGTACAGTCCATCTCATGTGGATCTATCCTGTGAGTGGGACAAAACAAACTCCAGGAAAATGTTAATGAATGCTTTGGAGACAAAGTCATATTCACAGCAGCAACAGTTCCAGACAATATCAGGTTATTGCCTGACTAGTCTGTGAGCCACCTCTCCCACAGTTTTGCCACAGTTCCCCAGATGTTAAGAATTGAGTACATTGGTGTGTGCCTGAGGTCACATGCATACCAGACCAGGTTTGACCGGCAGATTTTATTCCTGAAGAACTTTAGTATACAAGATGGGTTTTTAACAACAGTCATGGTCACCATTACTGTGGGTTTTTTAAATTAATTTTAAACTTGCAACTGTGAGAGTTCTGGCTTTGTGGCACAAGACAGAATTTAAAAGGTTAAGAGAGTTGCTGTTCAGAAATACACAACTGAGAAGCTCTGTTTATATGAACTGAAGGTTGCAGTATACGACTCGTCTCTGGTTCTTACATAACCCTGAAATCGGATATGCTAGATTGTTTACTCTGGCCTGTGTCAGTTCCAGTCATTTTTTTGGCAGACCTTAGTTTGCATAGCATATGACTGGGAAAATCTCCTGTTTCGCATTCCAGGGGCATGCAGGGGAACTTGGGCCATAGTGGATACTGTACAAAGGTTTCAACGTTGTGCAATAAAAAAACAATTTTGCAGTTCCAGTTGCCAATTTTTTTTCATAACAGTAGATGAAGTTTCTACGTGTCATGCTGAGTGTGGTGAAATCTGAAATATTTACGAAATTATGATTTTGTTTTATCGTTCAAACAATAAGCCTGGATTTTAACTCCTATATGTGTAGCTATCAAGGTAAAATGCAAAACATATGACCTCAGACCCTTTATAGCCCTCTTTCGCTGCCTACTCTCCCTGCCCCCAACAAGCGAGCTGGTAGTTTCAACACTTGGCCTTCATTGGCATATTCTGAGTCTGCCTCCTCCTGCCTGAACCTGCTGGAAATTAACATGAAGCCTGGAAGTAAAATAGAATCTTGCGCAGTTTTGAGGCCAGGAGCCTGAGGCTGAAGGGAATGGTCTGTAGCACCATGGTCAGTGAATGAATGAACAGGGGATCTTAAGGCACTCTCAACTAGGGGAATGGAAGGGATAATAGGTACTACAGATGCTGGAGAATCCAAGATAACAAGGTGTGGAGCTGGATGAACACAGCAGGCCAAGCAGCATCATAG
>JAHRHZ010000012.1:65220848-65247880 GCA_024137785.1 Ginglymostoma cirratum
GCCCGAAACGTCAAGCTTTCCTGCTCCTATGATGCTGCTTGGCCTGCTGTGTTCACCCAGCCCCACACCTTGTTATCTCGAATTCTCCAGCATCTGCAGTACCTTTTAACAGTGGTTGCTATTAGATTCATTTTAATTTTTGAAAATTTAAGATTTTTATTGAATTCCAATTTTAATCATTGAGCATAGTGGGTTCTGAACATATGCCCCCACACTATCAACCTGGAGTTCCAGAGCACTATCTTAGTGCCATTTCCATTACACTACCACCTCTCCCTAATTTGTGTTATGCCTCAGATTGCAGTTGTAATAGATGTTTGCAGACAATATTTTAGCTGTGTAACTTCCGCCAAAAAGTCATCAATTTGAAATCGAGTTAACGGTTCCTCTATCATAGATGCAATATAGTGAGACTCCCAGGCCTGCGTTGTCGCCTCTGTGGTTGCAAGGGCCAATCAGAAGGTTTCCCAGCTCCACGAAGCCAACCTGGAAGAATACACCTTGAAATTTGGGGTTTTCATTCCAAATTGGCAGGGTTCCCTGGGAGTTGAACAAGGTCAGCCCAGAATGAGTATAAAAGTGCTTGGTAGAGGCATTGACTGGTTACAAAGCCAGTCTCAGTGCACCAGCATTGTGCTGAAGTTTAAAAAAGCTGAAGCACATCTCTCCAGCTCGTACTCCTCGCAAATGTCCAGTGCTAATCAATACCACCTCACAGCCTGTTCCCACCCTTCTACGACCTCTCAATCTCCATATCAACCTATGTACAGTGCACCGGTATTCTCATACCCTTCAGGCCAACCAATGCTCCTCTGCTCATTACCATGACCCTTTACAGCTCCTTCTTAAACAACCAAGTGACCTTGTCAGCCTGTTCACAGCAAGGAGTCAATCATATATGGATCTAGAATTATATAAGACCAGATTGCTAGGTAAGAAGGCAAGGCAAACGACAGCAACTACACAGCCTGTCCACTAATTTTGAGATTATGTGAATCACTGGTTCCAGGATGGATATCTACAATGTTAGCTATTGACAACCAGTGCCTGGATTTTTGCAATAATCAAGAGCCTCTGTCATTCTGAAAATGTTGGACCTGGTCAAAATGCAGAAGTTCCACCCCCCAACACAGCACCTACATTTTCACAGGAGCTTGAATGTGGGCTTTGTGGAGCTGTCCCTTTAAAATTCAACTGAGTTTTGTGACCCAGGTGCAGATGAGACCTGGTAGAACAAGAACAATTAGACCATGGCCTTCCCAGTAAATGTCCATGTCCCATAAATAGAGAAAAAGATGCTACCTTGTAAGTAGAAGCCTTTAAGAGAATAAAACCTTTTTGTTTTGTTTCATTAATGTCCTAAAGGGAACACAAGACTAGTCATTTGAACATTTTGCTGGTGATTTTTTTCAGGTCTCTGTATGGTCCCATATGAGTTTACAGCTAACAATGATCCTGGGTATGCCTTTCTTTTGTAACTGTGTGGTACCTCTCATGACTATCTTGAAGCAAGTTGGATATGTGAGTATTTTTGTACAATTGTCATCGGCAATGAAATTCCCACATCCTAAGTGATGGTCATCATCTTCAATCAAAAAATATTTGTGCCTCCAATGAAATCCCTGTTCAATTTCTTGGCAGATTTATGCCACTTAATTGCAAGAAGGACGTAATTGCTGTAGAGTACAGAAGAGATTTATGAGAATGTTGGCCAGGGTTTAACAAGTGGAGCTATGAGTAAAGATTCGATTGGTTTGGGTTGTTTTCTTTGGAACGGAGGAGGCTGGGCAGTGACTTAATCAAGGTGTACAAAATAATGAGGTGTTTGGACAGAGTGGGGAGGGTAAATCTGTTTCCCTTAGCGGGTTGGTCAGTTACCCAGGGGAACAAATTTAAGGTGACTGGTAGAAGGATTTGAGGGGAATGAGGAAAAATGTTTTCACTCAGAGGGTGATCTGTGTCTGGAATTTGTTGCAGGTTTGGTGCTTGAGTGAGGAAAAAAAACTCCAATCTGCACCTGAAGTGCTGTAACCTGCGAACGCTAGGAAACAGGTGCTGGAGTGTGGGATGAGAATGGGCAGTTGCCTAATTCAGCTAGTACAGACATGACGTGCTGAATGGTCTCTCTCTATGCTATAATTCTTTGGTTGTAAAATTCTAAGATCCATTGATTGTGGATTTACTTAGCATTGTTTTTTGCATGCTTCTTCTGCTGTTTGGCATGAAAGTAATCCAGTGTTGTAGCTTTTTCAGTTGACACCTCATATTCAGATATTGCCCAGTGCTGCTTGTGGCATGAACTCCTGGACTCTCTATTTTTGAAGCAGGATTAACCTCCAGCTTGGTCATGGTAGATATGCTGGGATGGCCTTACCAGTAATGTCAAGTCCATGAATGAACGCAGGGGGAGAAAGAAACTCCTAAATAGCCAGAATCCTTTGAGATGATAAAACCAATTAATTTTTTTCCCTTCAATTTTCCTAAGGGAACAAAAGACTAGATATTTGCTGGTGATCCTGAGTTAGGACATGTGATGACAGACTGTGGTTGAATGCAGTTCTGCTATGTGCTTTTGCCTTTTTCATAGTGCCTGAACCTGCTTTACCCTAGGGTCTAGGCCCGAAATGTCAAGTTTTCCTGCTCCTATGATGCTGCTTGGCCTGTTGTGTTCATCCAGCCCCACGCCTTGTTACCCTATTGCATGCTGCTTTTCCTAACCTACTGAGCTATGTTCTAATCTCATTAATTAGTCCCCACCAAAATGCACCCAAATACATTGTGAGAAATAGAGAAGTATTCTAATGGCTTTTCTAACTCTGCCAGCAATCGAAAATCTGAAAATTACACTAATTTGCTATATTAAAGGTTATATTTTTCATTTTCTAATGTGGACAAAGAGCTAATATGTTATAGACTATAGATCAAAAGAGTAACAAGTATGTCTATTTATGTGAACTAGAAACAACGAAGTGAGAATATTGCAATTAGAAATCTAACATTTTCTTTGACAGAGAATTGGAAAATGCACTTTTATACATACTGATGTTCAAAACATTAAGTGATCCGGCCTAATGTAATAGCTGAGAAAGCACTGAGTTTGTCTGCAGAAGAAGAATTATGTACAAACTGCCACATTACAAACAATCAGCATGGATCGAAAGATTCTTTGCTACACAGATCTTGGAAGAATATTTTATTGTTCATTCTTGGGCTGCTGGTAGCCTGACAAAGCTGACATTTATTCCTTGTCCTAATTGAACTCTTAAGTGGTAATGGGCTTCCTTCTGTTTGTTACAATAGTGTGGGATGCTCGACCAATTCAGAAGTCAGTTATTCTAACAGCTTGCTGAATTTTTTCAAAAAATGCAATTGCAAGACTCCCCACCACAATCCCAACCAATTTGAAATCCCATGGAAAATGAGCCATGTAAAAAATGCTACTGCTTTGTTTATATGTATTGTCAAACAGACTTGTGCTTAAACATTTATGTGGAATGCTATCAGAGTTTCTTGTGTCTATGTAACTACCATAAAATAATCATGGATTATTTCAATGTATCACTAGGTCCTTTAAAATGACCCTGCTCTTTCACTGACAAGGTCACACGGATTCAATGCAATTATAACAGGAAAGTTTCTTCCCTGAACATTTTTCAGTAACAATGAACTGTACCTTTATATTAATAACATTTAAACATATCTGGTTGCAGTAAAATATGACATCTCATTGTATGGAAGATAAAATCAAATTCTATGAGAAGCTCTTTATTTTATAATTCACTCATATCGCGGATGTGTTCCTGGGCTGGGTGCTTCCCACTCCATTCTACCCCACACTATAGTCTCGTTGTTCTACAGTTCTGATAGCTGATAGGGATACGGTGAGAAGCTATTGAACTTTTAACAGACTAGTTATTTAACACTTGTCAATAGAAGGGGAAGAAGTTTGATACAGTGCAGGCAAAGTGCACAGTTTCACGGGCTGTTTTACCCAAGACAATGATGACATTGTATTCCTTTTTTTTAACATATCACAGAAACTCAATAATTAATGCAACATTGAGTGCTGGTAAATGCTTTGAGAGACTTTTTGACATGAGAGATTAAGTGCACTCTCAACTTCCTGGGACTGAAAAAGAATCAAACTTGCATGTTCCACTGCAAACAACGCTGGTTGCATAAAGACAAAGGCATTTTTTACACAGACTTGCCACATCAGTTTTTTTTGTTTTGTGATTTTATTCTGTTTTGTATCCACAGATAAATTTGGAGACAGTGAAAGGAAATGGCTGTCTGCCGCTTTACAAATTGACAGTCATAAACTGATTTCATTTTTTGTTATTGTGACATTGCTCTCTGTAAAATGTAATTTCAAATCTACATGCCTCTGCTAGCACATGGAACTTAACCATAAAGCTTCTGTTTAAAAATTCAGTTCTCCATAAAGAAACAGAGCCTTTTACATAATGAATTCCAAAAGATATCCATTTTGAAAACCGTTCCATTCTGATGTATATTCAGTTTCTCTGAATTAGAATGGGAATCAGAGATGACATTCTTTTCACCATAATGATTGATGTGTATTTTCTGGTCTTATTTCCTTCCAATCCTGTCAATGGAATTTTCTAGAAGAGGGCTTTGTTCACTTATAACCTGATGTAGTACTTTAGAATATAAATGCATAAATAGGGCAAACCCAATTCACAGCACGGGTCATAATTTCTCTGGGAATTACCTAATTGTTGAAAGACTAAATTGCTTGTGAATTTGCCAATGATTCAAGTTCTTCCCATTCCTTGTTTCAATTAAAGACATCTGGTACCACAGTCTACTTGCAACATTGTAAATTATTTTTGCAATCTGAGATTCTCCCGCCCTTCGGTCCAATCCATTGCTTAGGTTTGGTCCAAAAGCTGTTTTCTGGTTCAGAACCTTACCGCCTTTAAGTGATGTACTTAAGTGCTTCTTAATATATGATGAGAACAGAGATGGAAATTTCCTGATTAGTATAAAAGGATGTTTATAGCTCTCGCAGTGTATTGTAAAATGTTAACACAGTCATGATCAATCAGAGGCCCCATTTGTCAGTGCAGATGGTTGAAAGTAGCAGCAGAGGTACATTTATTTTACATAAACAATAGTAAATTCACAAGCATTTGCAGTTTGAAAATCCCACATTCTCAAAGATAGAAGTCAGCAACAAAGAAAAAGATTGATTTGGAAATTGAAAAGCCAACAGTATGAGGAAGTGAGAGAGAGTCG
Organism: Ginglymostoma cirratum; assembly: GCA_024137785.1. Taxonomy (NCBI): domain Eukaryota; kingdom Metazoa; phylum Chordata; class Chondrichthyes; order Orectolobiformes; family Ginglymostomatidae; genus Ginglymostoma; species Ginglymostoma cirratum. Next base: position 65,226,111 of record JAHRHZ010000012.1, read on the forward strand.
AGCAGTTTGAAGGAGTGAATCACTTTTGTGGTGGACTGATTAGTAGTATTTTTAGTGAACACCCTTTTTCCCTAATAAGAATATGGTTCTTCAATTCACTAACATAATGAAGAGCCCATGGACTAATTCCAGCACAGTACCGTAAAGTTCTGGTAGCCTGCATGAAATCTAAGGAAAATTTACGGTAATCAATGTTATGATCTTGTGGCTAGGCAGCAGTTCTATAAATGTCATGTATAAAGGTTGTTAACCAAGGATTTATACTTTTACGTACAATACATTTACAACCTCCTTTATATTGACTGTGGTTTGTAGGATGTTGGATTTGATTATATGTATCTTGTGCCCTGCCATGAACTTGTTTTAGTAATTATTGTAAGATTTAGAGCATGTTTCATTTCTATTAGGTCCTTCATCTGATTCTTATTTCTTTTCCGACAGATAGATTGACACCAGGGTTCACAATACAGTTTCCCACTTGTAGACTATAAGCTCGTGTACAAACAAGTGAAGCTGGTGAGCTGGCAAGAAAAGTGCAAAACTATCTTATTAGTGGTAATTTACAATCTGATAATACACACATCAGTACTTATACACACATCAGGTACTAAAGAATTCTACTGAAAAATATATCTTTGTGTAAAATATGGCAGGCATTCTCAACCAAAGAGAATGAAGAGGTTGCAAGGATTCTGCAAAAAACAAACAACAAGCAAAAAATTCCCTGGTGGAAATGAATCTAAGTGATTTATATAATTAGTGACACTAATAAAAGAATGGAGGGAATTGAGTTGAAAGTGGAAAAATAAAGTTCTGAGGATTTTGCAAAACAAATTGAGTAATGTCAAAAAACAAGAATAGATTAATATTTGAAAAGTAAGATCAGTAAACAGTTTGGTGCCTAATGATTCTGAACAGCTGAAACAGCTGACTCTTTCTGATGGAAGTACAACACTATGAATGGCTGTGGTTCAGAGCTACTCAGGCTCAACAGCAGAAAGGAGAACCATATACAGCTGATACATATAGAGACTCTTTAGAACCTCCTTTTAAAATAGGAATTCTAATTAGTTTCACTGACCAAAATTAAACTAATATTTCTTTTTGTGAGGATAATATTTGTGTTTGTTTACAGATGGGCCCAAATCAGCAAGAGCTGTGGCTGTTTTTTTCGGAATGAGGTTCATAGAGCCTACAGCCCAGCCTTTCTGGTGTGTAAATGGTCACCAATCCCTTGAGAATAATTGAGGACAGAACCATGATGCAGTATCTAAAAGGCAACAACTCTGTTGCCTTTCTGTTACCTCCCATTCCTCAGACGACATGTCCATCCTGGGCCTCCTGCAATGCTACAATGATGCCACCCAAAGGCTGCAGGAACAGCAAAACATATTCAGCCTGGGAACGCTGCAGCCCAATGGCATCAATGTGGATTTCACAAGCTTCAAAATCTCCCCTCCCCCAACCACATCCCAAAACCAGCCCAGCTCGTCCCCGCCTCCCTAACCTGTCCTTCCTCTCACCTATCCCCTCCTCCCACCTCAAGCCCCACCCCCATCTCCTATCTACTACCCTCATCCCGCCCCCTTGACCTGTCCGTCCTCCCTGGACTGACCTATCTCCTCTCTACCCCCCCACCTACACTCACCTTTACTGGCTCCATCCCCGCCTCTTCGACTTGTCTGCCTCCTCTCCACCTATCCTCTCCTCTATCCATCTTCTATCCGCCTCCCCCTCTCTCCCTATTTATTTCAGAACCCTCTTCCCCTCCCCCATTTCTGATGAAGGGTCGAGGCCCGAAACGTTAAGCTTTCTTGCTCCTATGATGCTGCTTGGCCTGCTGTGTTCATCCAGCTCCACACCTTGTTATCTCGGATTCTCCAGCATCTGCAGTTCCTATTATCTCTGATGCATTGGATGGTTCTTTTGCCCCATTCTCAGCTACTTGTTGTATACCTGCTGCAAGGGCTGTACCCTCATGATGGTGCAAATGAAGCAGATTCTGCTGAGTATTACAGAGTTCCTATAGAGTGATCCAGGCAGCTGAAGAGTTGGTTAAGCATCCCATGATCTGCTCAATGATACTTCATATGGTAGCTCTCACTTTCTACACACTAATTTGTGTGTGGAATTCATTCTGCAGTAATAATCACGTGGTCAGAAGTCAGTTCTCATTGTCCTGCAGCCTCCCTTAGGTTTGATGTGTTGGCACAAATATTGATGTTATAATGGATTGGCACAGAATAAAGGCATCATAATTGCCAGTGTAGCCTATGGTCACATGCCCATACATTGAACACAGTCACACACTAACTTTAGGGGGAATTGAGTGCTTTATACTGAAGCAAATATAAAGCTATATTTTAACCCACGAAGCAACAGGAGTGTAATCAATGGCACTGTGAACGATTATCTTGGTGAGGCCAAGATAGTGGATCTTTCACCTATTCCTCTCTGGAATGAAAGAATGCAATATGTTCCTCCCTTCAGCATCTCTCTTATGCAACTGTGGAAAGTGAACTGTGAGATATTAGAAATGTTGCCTGCTTTACCCTGGAAGAATCCTGACGTGACAAAGATCATGATTATGATCACCTTAAAGCCACAGGCACAGTCATTTTTGTGCTGCTCTGAAGCTGTAGGTCTGCCTGTGTCTGGTGATATATTTCAGTAGACGCTTTTCTGTGGCCACGATTGAGAAACCCAAAGGTTGTGTTGCCTGCCTGTTGCCTGAGTTCAGGATATCTCACCTAGGCTGCAGAAGAACTCCGATTTCGGAGGGAAAAGACTATTGTTGTGGTTCATGTAGGTACAAACAATAGAAGTAGAAAGCAGAAAGAGCTTCAGTTGAGGGAGTACGAACAGCTAATTTAAAAAGCAGAATACAAAAGGCAATTCTGTCCACAGGCCGATTACTACCTGAGCCATGAGCTAATTGTCATCGGGTCAACAAGATTAAAGAGGTAAACATGTCACTAAAAGATTACTGAGGAAGAAACAGGTTTGAATTCATGGGACATTGATACCAGTACTGGGGAAAGAGGGAGGTGTTCCGATGGGATGAGCTCCACCTGAATCATGCTGGGACCAGAATCCTGGCAACTCACATAACTAGGGCTGTGGATAGGGCTCTAAACTGAATAGTTGGGGCGGGAATGGGGGTGGTGTGGTGCGGTGCGAACGGGGTTCAGTTGCACGGAAAATTATAAAACTAAAGGTAAACGATGAGGTGGGATTGCAGGTTAATGAAGAAAGGGTTGTTTGTTACCAGAAAATAAAAGGAAGGGGCAGAAAGTATCAAGGAACCATAAAGCTGTAGGGAAATTCAACAGTAGACAAATTTTAAAATGTCTTTGTATTTTAATGCAGGAATATTCAGAATAAGGTTCAACGAACTGAAAGTGCACGTTGAGGTTAATGAATATGGTCTTGTATGCCTTACGGAAACATGGTTACAAGGAGATCAAAACTGGGAACGTAGTAGTCAGGGATATTTGACCTTTTGGAGAGACAGATATGATGGAAAAGGTGGTGGGGTAACACTATTAATAAAGAAACAAAATGAGGACAGTTGTGAGAGATGATTTAGATTCAAATAATGTAGAGCACATCTGGGCAGAGATAGAAAACAGTATGGAAAGAACACATCAGTAGGAGTAATAAACAGACCCGTGAACCCGTGATTTTCTGATGAAGGGTTTAGGCCCGAAACGTCAAGTTTTCCTGCTCCTATGATGCTGCTTGACCTGCTGTGTTCATCCAGCCCCATGCTTGTTATCTCGGATTCTCCAGCATCTTGCAGTACCTTTTATCTCAGACCCGTGAACAGTTGCCAGGGTGGGAAAAGCTATAAATCAATAAATAATAGGTGGAAATAAAATTAATAGAGCAATAATTATGGTTGACTTTAATCTTCCTTGGAAAGGGTAGCTATAACAATGATTTCAGAGAGTGCATCAGAGGTAGTTCCATACAGCAATGTGTCATGGAGCCACCTGGAAGCAGGCTAGCATGGATCTGGTAGTGGGTAATGAGGCAGGTTTCATAAATGACCTCAGTAACATATCTCTTAGGAAGTAGTGATCATAACATTATAGAATTTTATATTCAGTTTGAATGTGAGAAATTTACATTGGAAACAATTGTATTTAACTTAAAGGGAATTATAATGGAATGAGGATAGAGTTAGCTAAAGTGAGCTGGGCAGATAGATTGTCAGGAATGAAAATAAGCAAGCAGTGGCACATATTTAAAGATGTAATTCATGGGCTGTCAGTAAAAATACATCCCAGTAAGAACTAAAGATCCTAAGAGAGGAATAAATAACCATGGACATGCAAGGAAGTTATGGAGAATATTAAGGTGAAAGAAAAAGCACTTAAGGAGGCAAAAGTCAGTGATAATCCTGAAGACAGGGATAAATTGGAATCCAGCAAAGGATGATTAAAAAGATAATAAAGACAGAAAATAAACTGAGAGCTAACTGGAGAGAAATATAAAAACTGACAATAAGAGCTGCTTTAAATCTGTAAAAAGGAAGAGAGAGGTCAAAGTGATCTTAGGCCCCTTAAAAATGAATCTGGGGAGATGGTTTAAGGGAACAAGGAAATGACAGTGGAATTAAACAGATATTTTGCATCACTGTTTATGGTGGAAGATACTTTGAATCTTCCATTAATACTAAGGAATACAGGGGAGCAATCAAGTAACATCACTATCACTAAGGAAGTCGTTTTACGCCAATGATTGTGGCTAAAGGCAAATAATCTCCCTCTCTCGGATGATTTAAATTCTAAGATCCTAAAAGAGGTAGCTAAGAGAGAGTGGATGCATTGGGTGTAATTTTTCAAAAATCCTTGACTTCTGGAGAAGTACCAGAGGATTGTGTTCAGTTTTGTTTGCATTGCTATTGGAAGTATGTTAAACTGGAAAGAGTGCAGAAGAAATTTACAAGGATGTTGCCAGGACTCAAGAGACTGAGTTATAGGCAGAAGTTGGACAAGCTAGGACTTTTTTCTTTAGAGCATAGGAGACTGAGGGTGGGGTGGGGGTGTGGATTTTTATAGAAGTGTATAAGATCATGAGAGGCATGGTCAGGATAAATGCACTCAGTCTTTTTCGCAGGGCTGGGAAATCAAGGACTAGAGAGCATCAGTTTAAGGTAAGATGGGAAAGAATACATGGGAACCTGAGGGGAAACTTTTTTACACAGTGGGTGGTACACATATGCAATGGTTGAGGCGAGTGCATTAACAACATTTAAGAGGCATTTGGATGAATACATGGATAGGAAATGTTTAAAAGCATGTAAGCCAAATGCAGGGAAGTGGGGTTGACATGGATGGACATTTGGTCAGTATAGACCAGTTTGGGCCGAAGGGCCTGTCTCCGTGCTGTAGGCCTCTATGACTCTATAATTGGAAAACTGGTAGTGTGACACCCATGTTCAAAAAGGGAAGGAGGCAAAATGTAGGTAACTATAGGCCAATTAGCCTAACATCTATTGTTGGAAAGCTATTGGAATGCAATATTAAATTATGCAGAATATTTAGAAAATCCTAATCTAATCAAGCAGAGTCACATGGCTTCATGAAAGGGAAATCATGTCTGTCTAATTTGTTAGGGATGTTTTGAGGAAGTCTCAATCAGAATGGATAGAGGGGAACCAGTAGATGCAGATGTGGTGTTTTTGGACTTCCAAAAGGCGTCCAACTCACAAAAGCTCACAAAAGGTTAAGTCCGCAGTGTTGGACGTGGGCTTGGATAGGGTAATAGCTAATGGGCAGGATATAGCAATTGGGGATAAGGGGTTCTTATTCAGGTTGTGAGGTGGGGGCTCCACAGGGATCAGTGTTGGGACTACAACTGTTTACCAGATACATTAATGACTCGGAAGAACAAAGTAACCATACTGTTGCCAAATTTGCAGGTGACACAACAATATGTGGTAAGACAGATTGTAAGAGGAATACGGACAATTTACAAGAGAGATATTGACAGATTTAGTAAGTAAGCAAAAAGTTGGCAAATGGAGTACACTAATAGAAAATGTGAAGTTGTTCATCATGGAAAGGAGAACAAAAGAACAGAATATTATTTAAATAGAGAAAAACTGCAGGAATTCGAACACAAAGGGATTTGGGGGTACTGGCACATGAAACACAGAAAGCTAACACATAGGTGCAGCAGGTAATCCGGAAAGCTGATGGGACGTTGGCCCTTGTTTCAAGGGGATTACAGTATAAGAGTGGGAAAGTCTTACTGCAGCTGTACAAGGTGCTGGTGAGACCACACCTAGAGTATTGTGAGCAGTCTTGGCCCCCTTATTTCAGTAAAGATATAATTTCGTTGGAGGCAGTTCAGTGCAGGTTCACGAAGATGATCCCTGCTACAGAGGGCTTGCTTTATGATCAGAGGCTGACCAGGTTGGAACTCAACTCGCTGGAGTTCAGAAGAATGAAAGGTGGTCTCACATAAACATACAGAATTTATAAGGCATTTGGCAGGGCAAATGCTGACAGGATGTTTTTCCATCGGGACTGTCTAAGTCCAGAGGGCATAGTCTCAAAATAAAGGAGCATCAGTTTGAGACTGAGAGGAGGAGGAATTTATTTTCGTGGAAGCTTGAGAATCTTTGGAACTCCTTGCCACAGCAAGTTATGGGGACAGAGTCCTTGTGTATGGTTAATGCTGAGGTGAACAGATTCTTGATCAGTAGGAGAATCAAGGGTTACAGGGAAAGGACACGAAAATGGATGAGATAATGTTTGATCAGTTATGATCTTGTTGAATGGTAGAGCAGGTTTCAGGGGCCAAAAGACCTACTCCTGTTCCTATTTCTTATGGTCTTACTAACACCTTTTTTGTTAAATAGAAACCATGCACGCCCTCATCCTTTCTGACCTGGAGGTAAGGGAATTGCTGCCCACAAATACTGAGCGGATATATTCTCAGCTTAGAGTTCTCTTCCTCTTTCTCTTCCATCCAACCAAAGCAGTTTATCTGTTATATCCATGTAATCTCTCCTCATTTTTTCAGTTGTACAGCAAGTTGAAATAAATGGTAATTACAGCATCTATAACTGGAAGCAAGAGCTCTGAACGGAACCCTCAAAGAGAGATCCAAAGCCACCACCTTCAACAGCACTTCCTGTAGAAATCAGCAACTCTAATGCAGTAAAAGACTCATAGCCAATAAATTAATCAGCAACAGACCTGAAAGTTGTTTAAGGAGCACTGCATGTTTAATTGTGTGATGTTAAGAAAGGGCATTAGCTGGTGTATTAAAGGTGAAATGACTTGACTGGAGCCAAATCAACATTACAGCCCACTTGACAATGATGGTCTGCCTATTCTGCAACTTCCCAGTTCACATTTCTAATGCCCTCACCAAAATTATGTGCAACACAGGAAACGCCATTAAGCGTGTGTGGCAACACAAACTTCATTTGCACCCAAAACAATACCTGTGTTCCAAACAGGGTGTACTAGGTCACATTCTGCAGCCTGTTTCTTCTGATTGAGGAGTCTGGGAAAATTTATCAAGAATTTTACATTTCAGTAATAAAGTAGGGAGGTTAGTTGAAATTTCCTTACATTGATCATTATTAGAGCATAACATATTTTACAGCAACAAACCGTTGAAGAGGAAACTTGTGCCTTTAGGGGAAAATATGATTAATAGTTAAAGCAAAGGGAAACAGGTTATAGTGCCAGTAGTGGGACAGCAGTATTAGTTTTGTGCTGGTCCAACAAAGCTTCCTTCAATGCTATAAAACCTTAATGGTCCTAAATATCTAATAACCTCCAAAACCAGACTCCTTAACTTACACAGTTTAGTTCCTACTCAACTATCAAAGATCCTGTTCTGGCTATATGATGCACGATTCAGTAGTATAACAAGAACAGTCTCCGAACACAGCAGAAACGAAGGTCACTAAAACAAAAGCAAAATGCTGCAAATGCTGGCAATCTGCAATAAAAACCAAGAGTACTGGAGAAGCTCAGCAGGTCTGGCAGCATCTATAGAGTCAAACAGAGTTAACACGTGAAGTCTGATATGCCTCCTTCAGAACAAAGCGCAATTGCACTTTACTAAATCTGGGAGAAAGCAGCCCACTTGTTTGATACCTGTCCACCACCATCAACGTTCACTTTTTCCAGGACAAACACGTAGTGATAGCAGTTGGTACCTTGTGCAAGAAGCACTGCAGTAATTCACCAAGGCTGTTGCAAAAGTACTTCAAAACCCATGATCTCGATCACCAGAAGGACAAGGTCCAGCAAATGGACCCCTACCTGCAATTTCCACTCTAAGGCACACACCATCTTGGCGTGAAACTATATCACCATTCATTCACTGTCACTTGACATTTCTGAACATCCTCCTTAATCACACTGCGCAACTCATTATCAAGGGTAGTTACATTTGGGTAATAAATACTGGCCTACCTAGTAATGCTCACATTCCATGAATGAACAAAATAAGATAACATGCCTCTCAGCCTAGTGTGCTTCCTCTACTCCGTGACAGTGTATTATTGGGATATAACAATACTTCTTTGTTCGGGTCTTGTGGCATCAACATTTGAGTTTGCCACCCCAACTTAAAACAAACTGTTTGATCAAATTAAATTTATGAAACTGATGAAACATCTCATTTCAAGAGAGTCTGTGTGCGCTAGGTTCACTAGTTATCCTTCTCTCTCTTCCCTCTGCTTTACAAAGGGACGTGGACAGTTAATAGATTCAATGTGTTGCAGTTCCACTGGAGCAGTCTCAGCCATCTGGCCACTCAGTCAAACAGCTCACTGATCCTGGTGTTCAGAAATTCAATCCAAACTTTGCTCATCTGGATTATTCCCATTTCTGACTGCAATCTGTTAGCCTTTTCAATTTGTTGCATCTCATGATTTTTTTTTCATTTGAGTCATTGGAAGCAAGGAGATTAATTTCCTTCATTCTTGTGTATATGTTACTCATCATCTAAATTACTCAGATTCAAGTCATTGGAGAAAATATTGCACATTGCTAATTTTTGGTGGAGTCCTACAAGGCAGCTGTGGGCTTCCTGATTGAGCTCTGCAGCTTTAATGCTTTCAAAATTCCATAAATCAATCTGAGAGGGAAACCTTACAGTTCCCTCAGCTATGCCATCATATTGTTTCTTAAATGATCTGTCTACATACAGCATTCCCACAAATTATTTTAAACTGATGTTAGATCGTGGCTGTTTTATTTTCTGAATCCCGCTTCTGATGCATGCTCCTTCGCACAAATACCGTGACCGCAAATGAACAATGTGCACAGTACTCCAGGCAGATTTACAATTTTGATGGCTCAAATTGGTGTGGGAAGAATGGCTTTCAGTTTGTTGGGCACTGGCACCAGCACTGAGATAGAAGGGAGCTGTTCTGGTGAGACGAGCTTCCCTTGACTGTGCTGAAACCAGTTTCCTGGTGAATCAAATAACTAATCCTGTAGAGAAGGATTCAAGTGAAATAGCTGGGGGATGGGTATGGTTTGGGAGAGAGGAAACAAAGGCAACTATTTAGGTGATGACATCAAGAATGGGACAGGTCAGGACAGAGCGCATAGAGAGCAACAATCAGCATCAAAGGGGGATAATATAGTTAAAAGGCAAAATTAATGGCTGTATACTTAAATGTACATAGTATTCAGAAAAATGTGAAAGAATTAATGACACAAATAGAAGCTAACGGGTATAATTTCATAGCCACAATGGAGACATGGTTACAAGTGAACCAAAATTAGGAGATAAATATTCAGGATATGTGACTTTTCAAAACAACATGCAGGAATGAGAGGGTAGTGGGGTAGCTTGATCGGTATGAGATGGAATAAGTGCAATAGCTAGAAATGATCTTGGATCAGAATATAGTATATAGAATCCATGTCCATGGAATTAAGAAATAGAGGGAGAAAGAGACTAGTGGGGACAGTCAATACATCCCCTAACATAAACTGTAGGACAGAAAATAAGTCAGAAGATAATGAAAGGCAGAACATTATTCATAGAAACTTCAATCTTCTTGTAGATTGGGAAAATCAATTTCGCGCCACTAGCCATGATTAAGAATCCATAGAGTATATTTAGGACAGTTTCCTTGACAAAGGGAGTTTCTATAGGAAAAGAAAGAGAGAGGCCAAAGTGAACATAGTCCCTTTAGAGAACAAGGCTGAGGAAATAATAATAGGAAACTTTGCTTTAGTCTTCATAGTAGAAGACACTAATAGCATTCCAAAGCTACCAAATAATTAAGAAATAAATGAGGGAGAGGAAACTAAGCTAATAAGTAAAGTGAGATAAAGTGCTAGGGAAACTAATGGGGCTAAAGAATGGTAAGTCCCTTGGATCTGATGGCTTGTATCCTAGGATATTCCAGGAAATAGCTACAAAGATATTGGATGCACTGGTGATAATTTTTCAAGAATCCTTAGATTCTAGAAAGTTCCCAGAGGATTAGAAAATTGCCTTTTCTTAAAACAAAAAGGAGAAATCAAACAGGTAACTGCAGGCCAGTTAGCTTAACAGCTGTCATCGTGAAAAATACTAACTTCTATTATGAAGTTTGTAACAACAGGGCATTTGGAAGTAAAAGTATAATCAAACAGAGTCAGCGTGGCTTCATGAAGGGGAAATTACGTGTGATAAATTTATCAGAATTCTTTGAGGAGGTAACAAGCAGGAGAGATAAAGGGGAACCAACAGTTCAATATTTTACAATTTCTCAATTTTTTTTCTGATGAAGGGTCTAGGCCCAAAACGTCAGCCTTCCTGCTCCTATGATGCTGCTTGGCCTGCTGTGTTCATCTGGCTCTACGCCTTGTTATCAACAGTTCAATATATTTGGATTTCCAAACAGCATTTGGTATGGTACCACACGTAAGGCTAGTTCATAAGATTAGAGCCCATGGTGTTAAGGTTAGTATGTTAACTTGGATAGAGGATTGGTTAACCAGTAGACAGAATAAGTGGAGAATATTCAGGATGACAACCTGTAAATAGTAGAGTGCCACACGGAATCAGGGTTGGGACCATAATCATTTAGAATATCAGAACTAGGAGCAGGAATAGGCAATTCAGCTCCTCAAACCTGCTCCACCATTTGATATGATCATGGCTGATCTCAGCTCGGCCTGAACTCTACTTTCTTGCCAACTCTCCATAACTCTTCAACTCATTGAGGAAATCAAGGAAGAGACAGACAGATCTTTAATCAGCAATGATTTTGTATCCACCACACTTAAGGTAATAAACTTGAGGTTACAGGGATAGGGTGGGTCTGATTGGGATGCTCTTCAGAGGGTAGGTGCAGAGTCAATGGGCCAAACAGCATCTTTCTGCATTGTAGGGATTCTATGATTATCTGTTATTTTACTCCTGGGGGGAGAGCGAGGTGGGTATTAAGGGATTTGAAAGTGAGTAGCATAGCTGTTACTTTTATTTCAGATGGGGAGGTGCCCTAAGTGAGTGATTAGGCAGGTCAGAGGGCATGCAACATGAATGGTGGGATGGGTGAGTAAGAGATGATGTTGCTGGTAGCAGTGAGAGTTGGTGGAGCCTGTGCATTGATAGATGATGGGAGGTGGGTAAAGGAGCAGAGAGGGTGAATGTGAGGTATCAGAAAGAAGTTGATGGCATTTAAGCTGGTGGGGTGGAGAAGGTCATTGTGTGTGGGAATTTGTGTCTCACAAACTTGAGTGTTTTTGAAGAAATAACAAAGATGATTGAAGGCTGAGCAGTGGACATGATCTATTTGGACTTCAGTAAGGCATTCGACAAGGTTCCTCATGGTAGACTGGTTAGCAAGATTAGATCACGTGGAATACAGGGAGAACTAGCCATTTGGGCACAGAACTGGCTCAAAGATAGAAGACAGGTGGTGTTTGGTTACTTTTCAGACTGGAAGCCTCTGACCAGCGATGTACCACAAGGATCAGCGTTGGGTCTGCTGCTTTTTGTCATTTATGTAAATGATTTGGATGTATGGTTAATAAGTTTGCAGATGACACCAAAATTGGAGGTGTAGTGGACAGTGAAGAAGGTTACCTCAGAGTACAACAGGATCTTGATCAGATGGGCCTGTGGGCCGAGGAGTGGCAGATGGAGTTTAATTCAGATAAATGTGAGGTGCAGCATTTTGGAAAGGCAAATCAGGGCAGGACCTTACTGGTAAGGTCCTGGGGAGTGTTGCTGAACAAAGAGACCTTGGAGTGCGGTTTCATAGTTCCTTGAAAGTGGAGTCACGGGATAGTGAAGAAGGCATTTGGTATGTTTGCCTATATTGGTCAGTGCATTGAGTATGAGATTTTGGAGGTCATGTTGCAGCTGTATAGGCCATTGGTTAGGCCCTCAGAATACTGCATTCAATTCTGATCTCCCTGGTAATTGAAGGATGTTGTGAAACTTGAAAGGGTTCAGAAAAGATTTACAAGAGTGTTGCCAGGGTTGGAGGGTTTGAGCTATAGGGAGAGGCTGAATAGACTGGGACTATTTTCCCTGGAGCATCAGAGACTGAAGGGTTACATTATAGAGGTTTTATAAAATCATGAGAGGCATGAATAGGGTAAATAGACAAGGTATTCTCCCCTGGGTGGGGGAGTCCAAAACTAGAGGGCATAGGTTTAAGGTAAGAGGGGCAAGACTTAAGGGGCAACCTTTTCACGCAGAGGGTGGTACGTGTATGGAATGAGGTGCCAGAGGAAGTGGTACAACTACAACATTTAAAAGGCATCTGGATGGGTATATGAACAGGAAGGGTTTAGAGGGATATAGGCCAAATGCTGGCAAATGGGACTCGATTTACTTAGGATATCTGGTCGGCATGGGTGAGTTGGACCGAAGGATCTGTTTCTGTGCTGTATATCTCTATGACTCCAAGGTCATTGACTTTCTGATGGCTGAGACTGAAATGACTCAGGTGGCAACCTCAGATCAGACTGGCTAGGTCTGGTATCATGACCTCCTCTACTGGTCCTGGGGCAAGAGGTCAGACCAGATCCACACACCCCATTCACTGACACCTCCAGCAAATCAAGGCACCAATTTTCCCTGCTCTGCCATGTCCAAGGTAAATGTCAGGAAATATACAGGGCAGCTCTGGGCCAACAGTTGTTGTCTGAGGAGAACAACCTTTTTACGCATGGTGCTGGCACCAGAGATGGCAGTGAATTCCAAGGTATCCCGACAGTCGCGTATTATTCTGGGTACAACGAGTGGTAGAATCAGGTTAGAAATTGGTGAAAGGGGTGCCATAGGGTAAACAATGTGGCGCGTTTTGTAAGATACAGTGAGAGATCTTGCTAGACCTTATGGAACGAAATCCTCTATGAAACTTGACAAAACTGACACATGACTTTGGTAAGATTCAGCCCACTATTTCCATTGTGTTTACTATTTGAAATACCATCACCCCTGAGAAACCTCCTTTTGAGGTCAAAAAAAGGGCCAAATGTTTCATGTCTATGTGCTGTCTTCAGTCCCCGTGCTTCTTTTCTGGACTGCCTCCACCGCTTAGCTGACTGTTACCTGTTGGGCATACACAAATTGTTGTAGATGGTGAAGAAGGTTAAAAGTTTATGCAGGGTCTTGAGCCTGAGTCTTTTAAATAGCGGCATAGAGTACAAGACAGAAGACATTTTGCTGAAATTTTATTTTTAAGAAAAACTGTTTTTAACTCATTTTCAATATTGTGAACACTCTCAATCCGAATACTGCATTAGCTTTGGGGAGGATGTAAAGGCACTTGAGAAAGTGAAGAAAATTCACAGAATGGTTCACATGATGAGAGATTTCAATTAAGAGTATGGATTGGGAAAGCTGGAAATGATCTGCTTGAAGAGAAGTTTAAAAGGAAATCCAGTAAGATATTCAAAAAATTCATAAAATACCTGAAGAGATGAGAGTAAGGCTGTTCCCGTTGACAGAAGGGTTGATAACAAGAGGGCACAGATTTAAGATGAATAGCAACATGAAGAAAACCATGTTTATGCAGTAAGCAGTTAGGATCTAGCGTGCTCTGTGACAGTGTGGTATAGATTGACATGCTTGTGGTTTCTATATGCTAGTCCCTGTACCATGTATCACAAAGGACCAGGTTCATAATGAAGCAGATATCTGGAAGTTTATTAACAACTATCTAATTTTATTTATGTCCTCTCAGACTTACATTTACCGCCTGGGTTATAGATATTTCTAATCAACCTGTTCAGACACGTTACAACACTCTTCTGACACAGGTAGCACTTGAAATTAGACCTTCTGACCTTAATATAGGGACATTATCAGTCTGCCACAAGATCCCAGCATGGGTTCTATGCTTTTGTATATTGCTGTTACATTAATGCATAGCTCACTGGGTGACTGTTTGCTCAACTGCTAGCTGAATGTCCAGAGAGCCAAATGGAGACCTATTATACTGGAGTATCTCATATCGTACTGTCATCTAGATGTCTTAAAGGTAGATTGCCTTTGTTACATCTGCCCGATAGTACAACAGAGACATGTTGAATCATGACTTTCAAATGGCTGTTTGATAGATGCTGGATTGCAATGTAGACTGATGCCAACAGTGTGGCTTCAATTCCCACTCTGGTTGAGGTTACCATGAAAGACTCTCCTTCTCAACCTTTCCCCTCACCTGTGGTGTGATGGACCCTCAGGTTAAACCATCACCAGTTGTCTGTCTCTGTCTCTCTGTCTCTCTCTCTCTCCAATGGGACAGCAGCCCTATGGTCCTCTGGGACTGTGGTGAGTTCACTTGAATTATCTGAAGAAGAAAATTGCAGCTATATATGAAAAGGGACTTGCTGAGTTGCTCCTGCACAGAGCTTTTAGGTGCAAAATGAGCCAAATGGCCCCCTTCTGTGCTGTAACCCTTCTGATTCCAAACAACTAGAGCAGCGTCAGACGAATGCACTGCACAGCTCTCTGGTGTTATAGATTACCTTTAGCCTTCACTGACTGGAGAGTTTGAGGCTACTCCTGCATACAGTTTCCATTCAAGTGAAACAGGCAAGTGAGTTGAACTTTGAATTGTCTTTATGACTGGACCCTCCACAACACCAGGATATTTTGAGGTAACTGGGATCTGATGACATTGGATCTGCCAATGGTAATTTGAAGGTATGATTCTAGGGATTGAGTTTCGGAGCCATGAGGTCAAGTTGCAGCTGTACAAAACTCTGGTGCGGCCGTACTTGGAGTATTGCGTGCAGTTCTGGTCGCCGCATTATAGGAAGGATGTGGAAGCATTGGAAAGGGTGCAGAGGAGATTTACCAGGATGTTGCCTGGGATGGAGGGAAGGTCTTATGAGGAAAGGCTGAGGGACTTGAGGCTGTTTTCGTTGGAGAGAAGAAGGATACGAGGTGACTTAATAGAGACATACAAGATGATCAGAGGATTGGATAGGGTGTACTGTGAGAGCCTTTTTCCTCGGATGTTGACGGCTAGCACGAGGGGACATAGCTTTAAATTGAGGGGTGATAGATATAGGACAGATGTCAGAGGTAGATTCTTTACTCAGAGTAGTAAGGCGTGGAATGCCCTGCCTGCAGCAGTTGTAGACTCTCCAACTTTAAGGGCATTTAAATGGTCGTTGGATAAACATATGGATGATAATGGAATGGTGTAGGTTAGATGGGCTTCAGATTGGTTTCACAGGTCGGTGCAACATCGCGGGCCGAAGGGCCTGTACTGCGCTGTAATGTTCTATGTTCTATGTTCTATGTTCTAGATTCAAGAAGGCATCAGATAGCTGTGCGTCTGAGAGGACTGCAGCTGTATTTAAAGATTCTCCAGATCTTGCCAAGAAAGCTGGCCTGTAGTGGGATTATTTCCCAGCCATCTAAATGGGCTAAGAAAGAAAATTTCTTCATTCCTGGTCCTGGATTGTTGTTAATATCCGGTGTACTACTCCCATTTAGTGTCTGGGGACTCGAGCCAGGAAAATTGGCCCTTATTTTGAAAGAAGACCAGAATAATGTACAATCACTTCAAGATTTTCTACACTCCCTTCGGTCCTTCTCTGCATACTCAAATAATGCTATATCTCAGTCATAAAAATTTGCTACTGCACAGCTTTGCAAAGGCACAAATGATGAGGATTATGTTTTATTGTGTATTCCTTTTCATGATAATACTCTAGACATATCAAGATGGAGGTATTGTGCATCCAGCATCTGGCAGGAACTGTTAGAAGAGCCAATGGAACAAATCCATAGAATCATTAGAATCCCTACAATGTGGAAGCAGGCCACTCAGCCCATCGAGTTCACACCATCCCTTTGAACAGCATCCCACCCAGATTCACGTCCCTACCCTGTCCCCGAAACCCTGCATTTCCCATGCCCATAGCAAATCTACCTAACCTATACATCCCTGGACACTATGGGCAATTTTGCATGGCCCACCACCTAACCTGGACATCTTTGGACTGTAGTAGAAAACCAGAAAAGCCACACGTACACAAGGAGAATTAACAAATTCTACACAGACAGTCACCCAAGGCTGGAATTGAAACTGGGTCCCCGGTGCTGTGAAGTAGCTGTGCTGGCCACTGAGCCACAATGCCACCCCAACTAAAGTTTCACATCAGCTTGCTGGCACTGTGAAAAGACAAATAGGCTTCCCTCTGCATTGTCCATTAGAATTGTTTAAAAGAGAACGCTGGGTTACATTTTTTAATGAGATGTGTTGGAAAAAATTGGAGTGAAAAACTCAATCATTCTTTGTTCTTCAGCACCAGAGCCTCATAGGATCTTGTTTTATTTTTCTGTTGTCCCAGTGGATCTTCTCCCAAATGCAAGTAATCTCCAGTAAATGGCTGACTATAAGGGGAAATTTAAAGTTTTCCCTGCAGGCTACCAATCTATTAGAAGCAACTGCAGTAAAATACCTGTGTTAATAGGAAAGTTTGAAACCTGTCCTCAGTTGCTATCTATAGTTGGAACATAAGAACAGTCAAGGACATAATAAAGCCAATCAATCCCTCAAAGCGCATTCCTCTGCCCTCTGAGTCTGTGATAAAGAATTTCAGCCAGACCAGCTTTGATGGAATAGGGTGGAATTGTGTAGAGATGACAAGGGCTTCAGCTACCAGCTGCAGTACCAGAGCGAGATCCACACAAGTCCTTTGCAGAAGGTCTGCCACATCTTATTCCACACAGGCTCTCGACAGTAGACTAGCAGGATCAAGGACCCTGGTATTCAAAGTCTACCTGCTGAGAGATGCAGCCAATCAGAGACAAACAGCTCTATTAACAGCAGCTAATTTTTTGGCAGACACTTTACAGATTTCAATATTGAATTAATTTATACTCACATCCATTACATCTGTGATGACCTCTGGCAATAACACAGGAAGGAGTAGGAAACATATGGACCACTAAAGCTAGAAACCTTTTTATAAGGCCCTAAAATTAACATGTTTCAGTCAAGCTGTGTACATTATTAGTGGTAGCAATGAACATTTTATAGATTGCATTAGCCAGCAGATTTGGCATTCAATAAGATAAAGTTAAAACTTCATCAAAGTGAGAGTTAAAGAGTGGGCGTGGGGTGAGGGGCTTTTGCATTTTAGCTGCCAGTCATTACCTTTATGCCACTCCTTAATGCTCAAACCTAATAAGCGCTTTGTAAGCTAAAGATGCGAGTCGACAGCTCTACAAGATATTGTCTTACCACATAATGCAACACAGCTGCTTAGCTGCACACGTGTTCCCAGAGCCTTTCAAACCACACTTATCTTCACTCCAGTCTCTAATTAAGAAATATACCAGACAATGAGAAAGTAATTCACTACTGAAGGAAATCTCATCAAAGATCAGTCAGTAATTGTAGGATGATGATTTGTTCTTTTAGGGAAATGGAACAATATAATCTTCACTTACAACAGCAGTGCTGGCCATCTAATTATTATTTTCTGTGAACAAGAAAAAGAATTTTCCATTTGAAGCCTTTGATAATTTGTATGTGTTCCAGGTGAATCATTTGCAGCAGCGAGGAGAAGACCTGAATTAAATTCTGACTGTGGGACTGGAGATAAACACATGCGCTGTCAATTAATATATAAAAGTGCTAACTAACTATTGTTAACTCTAAACCGAGGTGTTTAAATGTTCAGATCCACCCTTACTGACATTACCCTTCAGCAGTTGCAGAAGCATCCTCTCTTCCCTACCACCACCCACGATCCACTTTTCAGCCTCTTCTTTTCCTAATGGTATCAAAGTCCAGTTTCTGTGATACTGTAATTATGAGTAAGCACTAAAATAATGTCTGTACTTTTTAAAAGTTGATCATGTATGCTATAATGTCAAGTTTTGAGAAGTGTCTATTGTTCTTGTAGTAACATTTATGACATAAGGTTTCTGATATATCTAATATATGTAAAATTGATTGTTTAAAGTTTGAATTTTGAACTAGAGGCATGTGGGTGATCCTCTGTGTATGAGGTGTTTAATGATTAACTTATGTTTCTGGAGCTTTTTCTGAGATGGAGAAAGAGCATGAGAGGGTAAGTTTTTAGTTTGCGAAGTCTAGTTGAATTTAAATGTAAGAAACAGTTCCTTTACCAGGAGAAGAGTTAATTTAGAACAATTATGAAGTAAGTGTTTTAATTGAAATCTTCAAATTGAAGGTGTTTGGTTCAAACCCTGAAGGGACTGTTTGAATCTGAGAAACTCTAAGCTCATTTCTATGACTGATCAAATAAAAGGCTATAAAACTCTTGAGACCCGCAGCTGAAGAAACCAGGTAGGTCAAAACTATAGATGTGATAAAGAAGGGAACTCTCTCTTTCTGGTGTTTGAATACTGTAAAGTGATGGTACTGGAATAGATGAAGTAGTATTTCTACCATATGTTTTCAAACGTTTCAATTTGTTACGTGTGAAGAGCTTGGTTTATTCTAATTTATTTTTATTTCTTTTGCATAACTTTTATCTTTTATTGTTTAAAATAAAATCTGCAGCATTGCTTGCCTGTGTTTCAGTAGAAGTTCACTTTGTTAAATAATTAATGATCTATCAAGCCAGATATCAGTCTGGGATCTGACTTGTCTGGTAATAACATCAGATGGGAATCACATTACAGGATGTAACTAATGTCCTTGCGAGGAGTTGAAAAGACAGAGCGAAGGAAGAAAGTAATAGACACCTGTAAATATTAAGAAATAGTGTGGAAATACATAAATGGAGAAAAAGACGAGGGAACGAAGAGAAAAGTAGCAGTGTATCTGCTTTTATAAAAGGCACAAGGGTCAGAATGCACTAATATAAAGTGAATTGCAAAAGAAGCAAATGCACTGTGGGAATAAACTATTCTTCCAAGTACACAGTGTTTGTAGTTTAGAGCATACTGCCTGAAAGTGAGGTGGAAACACTGTTGAAGTTTACTCGAGATATTCAAAAAGGAATTGAATGTTATTTGCCTAGAAACTATGTGCAGGACTATGGAGAGAAATCAGGAGCTTGGAATTAAGTCATAGTGCTTATTTCTGAGAATCAGTGCAGACACAGTGGGCCAAATGGTCACTTTCTGTGACATAACAATTCTGTGATTCTGGGATTATGGAGAACATTCTTCATCATTTAACCTTAATGCAGTTATTTCATTCCAATCTCTAATAAAGGAATATATAAAACAAGTAAAGTCATTACTGAAAGATCTCCAAAGCATTGATAGCACTCACTAGCACCTTCCAGTGGATAATTAAGGAAATGGGCAATGAACAATATTCTAATCGTCGATTGTCCTAATTCTGAGAAAGGAATTGCAGCATTCCTGTACCTTTTTATTTTCTTAAAAAAAATCTTGTTGGCATTAGCACATCTAAGGTTGCTACAGTTGTATTCATTCTCTAACATGTGCTCCCTTTAGCATGGCTTCTGCTGGGAATATGTTATCATTTAAATTATAGTCATATTTTGACAGGGATTTCATCTGTGCGAATATCAGCCTGAAATGCAAAGCTTCATTACAACAATTAACTGAAAAACAAAGTTTTAAATTTTTGTCTCTCCTCAGTCTTTCACTTTGGATTTCACTTTCCTCATTATGCCTGGGCTGAATTGTCTGGCAAATAATGTGTATTCAGTCCTTCTCCAAAATTACTTTGTACTTAGCTGCCAGAAAATGTGGGAGTCAGGACCATGTTTGGGATTCTGTCTATCTCTACAGGATGAAACATCAGTTCAACTTGGTGCTTCTGTCAGATCAGATGATGAACTTCAGACTTGTGAACAAAATTTATAGCTCGTAGAATAAATGAGACAGCAGACTTTGATATGGATTTGGTTGAGTGACAGGAAGTGGTAGTGGTTATTAGATGTTCTTTGGGTTGAAGGATAGTTTGTTATGGAGTTTCCCAGAGATGAGTGTTAGGGCCTTTGTTTTTCTTGATTATATATGAATGAAATTGCTTCTTGGTATACAGGCACATAGTGCGGACAGTACAAAGTTTGGGAGCATTATAGTTTGTGAGGAGAATAGAGTGGAACTTAAAAAGGCTGCACAAAAAGTTTGTGAAATGGACACAGTTCAATGTGGAAAAGTGTGAGGTGCTTGATTTGCTCAGGAAAAACATGGAGAGACAATACAAAATAAAAGGTACAAATCTAAGGAGAGTGCAGGAGTAGGGGGACCTAAGTGTATTTGTCCAAAAGTCATCAAAGGTTGCAGGATATGTTAAGAGATTGATTAATAAAATATACTGTATTATAGTCTTTATTAACAGAGGCATAGAATACTAGAGCATGGAGATTATGTTGAACTGTAACCAGTCATTTTAACACAGGGTCCTGTTTGCATGCCCACTTTTCTGTCCTTGGCATGCTGTAATGCTCCAGTGAATCACAGTGCCAGCTGGAGGGACAACATCTCTTCATCTTCACTCTAGGCACTTTACAACCTTCTGGACATAATATTGAGTTCAACACCATCAAATTGTAAACCACTCCCATTCCTTTCCTTTCTTTTAGCATTACTTGTTACATTCTCTGCCACCATGTACTCTCTCCCCTTTCCCCCAACCCAATGGGGCTGTCTGTTCTTTCCTGCCTGGCAGTTATGCACACCATTGTTCAGCCATTCTCACATTCCGATCACTTAAGCTGAACTATCAACATCCTTTCTCCCCCAGCACTCCAACCCCCCGACCCCCCATGCACTCATGCGCACACACTATTGCATAAATGCTGTCCCCTCCACACCACATCAGCTCTAAAGTATTACCTAGACTCAACGTTAGCTTGCTATCTCTCCACGGATGCTGCCTGACCTGCTTTGATCTCCAGCATTTTTTTTTCAGGACAGATTCCAGCATCTGCAGGAATTTGCTCTTCCCTATGTTGAACTTGTAAAAGGCACTAACTCAGCCTTAACTGGAACATTGTGTCCAGTTCTGGATGCTACACAATAGGAAAGATGCAAGGCATTAGACGGAATGCAGAAAAGATGCATGAAAATGGTTCCGGTGATGAAGAACATCAGTTGTGAAAACAGACTGAAGTTGGGACTGCTTTCCTTGAAGAAGACTGAGAAATATGATTAAATCATTCAAAATTATGAGGGGTCAGGCCAGAGTAGATAGGGAGAAATAATTTCCACTTGTGAAAGAACAAGAGGGCATTTCAGAAGCAAAAGAGATATGAGATAAAGAGATAACAAGGTGTAGAGCTGGATGAACACAGCAGGCCAAGCAGCATCAGAGGAGCAGGAAGGCTGCCGTTTCGGGTCTAGACCCTTCA
>JAHRHZ010000012.1:65248280-65293035 GCA_024137785.1 Ginglymostoma cirratum
AAAACGTCAGCCTTCCTGATCCTCTGATGCTGCTTGGCCTGCTGTGTTCATCCAGCTCTACATCTTGTTATCTCAGATTCTCCAGCATCTGCAGTTCCTACTATCTCAGATATGAGATAAGGGTTTTTTTTCACACACAATGAGTTGTTATGGTCTAGAATGCAGACTCTGAGACTGTGGTAAAGGCAGGTGCAATGCATGCATTCAACTGGGGAGTTAGTGTTAGTTGCAAAGGAAGATTGTGCAGGATGATGAGAAAGCAGGAGAATGGTGCTAAGTCAAATGCATATTCGGAAAGCCAGTGAGACAAAATGGGTTGAATGGACTTCTTCTGAACTGAAATTCTATGATAGACAATTAACCTAAAGCTGGATTCAGCTGGACCTTCTGGATAACACAAGGGAACACGAACCAATTTGACATTTGCTGTTCTTCCAGTGCGTGTGTACGTAAGTACATATTGCATGCCGTGCTGAACTCTTCAGCGTTTGGTTTTCGGCTGGTATCCAACTTCATTTTTTCCACTTGATTTGAGATATGGTCACATTGGCTATCCCTAATTGCCCTTCAAAAGGTGGGGAGTTTGATTGTCACCCTGAGCCCCATATGGTATAGCTACTAATATTGACAGAATTATTGAATTCCAGGATTTTAACCCAGGAATTACGAATGGTGGTAATTTGCAAATAATAATGTATGGCTTGGAGGTCCCTGTGAGCCTGTTTCCCTGTTCCTTCTAGTTGATAAAATCTGCTTGCTAATGTTACTGCAGTGCACCTTGTAGATTTTAGAAAGGTGGTAGGGACAGATGGTAGCATGGTGGTAAATTACAGGATTGATAATCCAAAGGCGTCAGGAAATGCTCCACGTGAATTCAGTTACTAACTCGGGAATATAAAACTTAATCTCAGTACTGCTAGCCATAGCAGCTTTTGTCAATTGTTGTTACAAATCTGGTTCACTAATGTCCGTTGGGTCTGTCATATTTACCTGCTGTAGCCTGCGTATGATTCCAAGCATATAGCAATATATTTACCTCTAAAACCTAGTCCAAGCACCATTAGAGATGGGCAACAAATTCACGCCTGCCCAGTTACATCTATATTGCAGTAAAAAGTAAAGAAACTGCTAACCGCATGTGCTTTTGTTGAAGGGAATTAATGTGACAGAAATCCAGAACTTCAGCCTGATGCTTCGGTATGGAGTTACTTAACTTTCTTAGTTGCATATTGCTTCTGCTGCTTAGCAACTTTACAGCACCACCAGATTGGCAGCCTTGCCTGGATGTTCTCCTCATTGAACCAGGGTTGGTTCAGTAATGGCAAAGTTAGATCCATGCCAGGCCATCAAATTACATATTATGATGGATTACAATTTTGCTATTGTTGATGGCCTAAAGTGTCTCGCAGATGTTCAGTATTTAGTTGTTAGATATGTTCCAAGTTTATGCTACATTGCATTATAGTTGTGCCAATAGAAATAGGCTCGGCCCAATACTTTACCTAAGGGCTGAACTTTATGAAGCAAATGGGAAGCACGAGTTGAGCAAGTTTCCGATTCCACAAATTCAACACCATTCGGATGGTAAATCGGGGGGAAAAAAAACAAAGAGCTGCAGATGCTGGAAATCTGAAACTACAACAAAAATAGCTGGAGGAACCCTGCATGCATGGCAGCATCTGTGGAGAGAAGGCATGGGCAATGTTTCGAGACCAGTGACTCTTTGGTTCTGAATTTCTGATCTTATTCCATTTAAGGTCAGGCTTTGCACCTTGTAGATTTTAGAAGGATGGTAGGGACAGATGGTAGCATGGTGGTAAATCGTTGGATTAATAATCCAAAGGCCTCAGGAAATGCTCCATGTGAATTCAGTTACTAAATCTGGGATATAAATCTTAATCTCAGTTTGCTAGCCACAGCAGCTTTTGTCAATTGTTGTAACAAATCTGGTTCACTAATGTCCTTTGGGTCTGTCATCTTTACCTGCTGTAGCCTGCTTATGATTCCAAGCACATAGCAATATATTTACCTCTAAAACCTAGCCATTCAGTCTGGGGCGGCACAGTGGCTCTGTGGTTAGCACTGCTGCCTCACAGCGCCAGAGACCTGGGTTCAGTTCCACCCTCGGGTGACTGTCTGTGTGGAGTTTGCATATTCTCCTTGTGTCTGCGTGGGTTTCCTCTAGGTGCTCTGGTTTCCTCCCCCAGTCCAAAGATGTGCATGCTAGGTGGATTGGCCATGCCAAATTGCCCCAAGTGTTCAGTGATGTGTAGATTGGGTGGGATGCTTTGAGGTTTGGTGTGGACTTGTTGGGCCGAAGGGCCTGTTTCCACACTGCAGGGATTCTATGATACAATTTTTGCTCTGGAGAGATAAGTAGGTAGGATGGAGTCAAGCTCACTGCCTCTGGCTACCAAGGCACATGGATAGAGATTGTCATAAGACGAGAAGACCCACCTTTTGACTGGGAGATTAGACCAGTTGTAACCCTGATTCCTAGGCTCTCATCCCTTGTACTCTTTATCCACATGGCCATGCTGCCCAGCCCATAGTTTGGATGCTCCCTTCCATTCCTTCACAATCTCTCCATGATTACATCATCTATACCCACTCTCCCATGATCTACTTTGTGCACAACCAATGAGCTATTACCAAGTCTAGCAGGTCTTCTGAAATGCTCCTGAATCTGACATAATAAGGGACCTTGAAAATTGACTATGGAAATGTAATTGCTCAGCTTGCAACTTAAATATATTTTACTGCAAAATTTTACTTGTAACCTGTCTAATACATATTTCTTATGCAGCATCCTAAAACAGAGGAACTAGTCATTTATCTCTGCTGTCTTCCCAAATCTTGTTTACAAGTTGCTATTATTGCTTCAGTACCTTCAATTCAAAAATAATTGCTTAACTTTGTTTTGTTTTGGGATATCCTAATTTAATTAAAAATGGTAATGCAAATCGTTTACTTAAAATGTCCATTACAAAGCTATGTGCTTACTCAAATCAAATACATTATTACATATATTAAAGAGGGTATCGGCCTCTCATTCAAACCAAAACTTAACTTTTATCAGAATTGAACATTATTTTGATTAAATAAAATGAGTACGAATAAATTATAGAGAGGTTTCAACTTTGATTACACCCAATGTGACATTGGGTGACACTCAAAATGAAGGTTTAATATCTATTGCTGAAAACTGTAGTACAACACCGCAACTTACACATCGCAATAATGGTCAAGGGATAAAGGAAGACTCAATCCAGTCATGATTTTGAAATGACATGGGACTGTGCAGGTTAAAATAAAAGACATCCCTTTTAGAATTAGAATTGGGTTTCATGATCTATTTAACAATTATAATTGCTTGGATCTTAAAGTGCAGAAACATTTCATTAATCCTAATTCCTCTGCTGTCTCAATAATTGCCCACTGAAACACACAAATTATTTCAACTTGCTCATGCTCCATCCATTTGAATCATATTGTCTCTAAATACGACTGTGTTTTTAGCTCTTGAGATAACTTTGCTTTCTGCAGCTGATTTCTCTATAGTTCATTTATGATTTTATGTTGTACTTTAAAACCTTAAAAGTTCAAATTGCATGAAGTCAAGATGTACTACTGCACCCCAGCCCACCATTATTGTACAAACAATTTGAAATAAAGGAGCCATTACATGACACATCGGACGCATTCCCCTTATTGTTCAGATTTCAAGAGTTTTAACTTCTTCCCATTGCCTCTTCCTCAAGCCTGACAGTATGATATTTGGACAAACATATGCAGTTTAGTAACTTTGGTGTTTTTCTGATTATACAGTCATAAAAACATAGTATCTGACCATTTTTGTTTATAGTAAGTTGCTTTAAATCACTTTTGTTGTTTTTTTTCAAATATATTTCAATAATTTCTTGTTTCACCTAAAAGTCTCAGCTGACAGTTAAAACCTTACTGCAGGCAATTATTATTGTGTATTCCAATTTCTCAAGGAAAATAATTTATTCAAAATAAAATTATTCAATCTATATTTCTTCTTTGCCTATGATAGTAATTTGATCAAATTCATTCAGTAATCAAAAAAAGTATTCAGAAATATTTTGACATCTAGTCAGTTACAGTAGTAGAATCCTGTGCTCCCCATCTCAAGTGGGAGGTATTGTGGGGGAGGGGGAATGGAGCCTTTAACAAGATGGAAAAGGGCTGCAGATGTGAAAGGAGAAATGCACTGGTACCCAAGCCCCACTACTCCATGAGTCACACCATTAGTATTTTGACTCAGTCACCAAACTGACTGATTTTGCTTCTGTTATGTACTATTCTCAACAATTCGAGACTTCCACCAGAATATTGCATTTCTCATAAAGCAATACTCGCTTTCAAAGACAAGTGGTGAAACATCTAAACTGTAGTATGCACATGACACAAAATACAGCAGAGTCTACCATTTAATTCCCCATTGCACATTTTAAAATCCCAGTATGATGGACTGTGACAGTGAGCACTGCTCAGCTAGTCACTTGCAGTTTCCGCCCAAATGAGTGTCAGTGAGTCCATCCTGTAAGCCCTGCTGGCTTCACACCTCCCCAGCTTACCACCCAACCTGTCTATATGCACATGTACCAGTCTACATTTCCCGCCCAGCATATCAGGGACCTTGCCAGGTGTGATTGTTCTCTGCCCTTCCTGCAGCACCTTGAAAGCCAGGGTATTTGACTGTGGACGATATCACCTCTTTTCCAGTCGTGCTTTACCATATTATACCCCTGGTAGTTACTGTTACCCCCCACTTCCAGTTCACAATTGTAATCTTCCATCTGCTTCTCCAGAGCCTGCAGCCCTCTGTCCTGTGAACTACCTTGACAAATCTCATTTTCGCAGTAACAGTTGCCTTTGCCATCACACTGCAACTATCCCCATCCCATAACCCTCTTTTCCCTTTAGTTTCTATAGACAGAGCCATTGAGTAACCTAACTGGACATCCCCAGATGAGAAATAGCCAGAGCCCTGACTAATGGATTTATATCTCCCCAACCACATTAGATTTAATCCCCGGACTGAATGCTGTGGAGCAACAGAACTAATTGTGACCTACTGTCCAGACTGCAGAAGTAGGTCCACTCTGACTAAAAACACTCCGACGTTACACCAAACCACAGCCAATCCCCTGGACTGATATTGGAGGTTGCCCTTGACTTACTATGCTGGGATCCCCTAATTGACTGGTTTCTTCAAAGACTTTGAGGACTACTCTCCTGACACATTGCATGTGCAGCAAGCAGGCAACTATGTTTCAGTGTGTTTCAGTCAGTTCACATAAGCTGCTAGCATATGATGCAGATGTGAGATTGATGCAGCACTGTGCCTACAGCAAGATGTGTGTTCCCTTTACTAGGGACTGCTGACCACAAGGCAAGCTGCTGTGCTAATTGGCACAGCAAGGCAATACAAGTCGTGGATTGTGTGAGCATGCAGGGCAAAATGCTAATATGGCAAGTAAGCAGCCCTGAGATGCAGTCTAGTGAAATCTGTTCTCAGGGTCCTTATATGCATGCAAAGTGTTCCTCTGCAGCCTTCTATTGCTAGTTGCTGATGCACCTTGCAATGCAAGTCAATGCTTTCTGAATGCACCGTATAGAGATGTGTCATGCTAGCATGAGGGGTTGGCAAATGCCAGTTGTCAGTGTTGTGGATGAGGACTTCCTCCAGCTTGTCACTGTGGATCATGCCTTGAAATGTAGCTATTTATCCCATACTAAGTGTTATATCAATACTTCACTAGGTATAGCTGCTAAATCCGTTTTTAGCATTTCTTCCAATAGTTTCATTCAGAAAAATGCCACATCTACCACCCAAACAAGACCAAGAGTTTCTGCCACAAGTTACTTAAGTACTGAGGTGCTTAGAGTTCCAGCAGTTTGATGAAACTCATGAAACATAATTTCTTTAGTGCAGTTAAGCCTGCATAAAGTTTTTATACATGCAAGACATCGCTCCACTACTGATCAAAAGCAATGTCCTCATTAATGTCCGAGGATCTCCTTAGCAATGTCTCTGCATTTAACATGACTGTCTTTGATTCCATCCCTCAGCATGGTATTTATAGAATCCCTACAGTGTGGACTCAGGCCCTTCAGCCCAACAAATCCACATCGACCCTCAGAGCATCCCACCCAGACCAATTCCCCTATAACCTACTTAATCCACACATCCCTTAACACTATGGGCAATTTAGTATGACCAATCCACCTAACCTGCACATCTTTGGACTGTGGGAGGAAACTGGAGCACCCAGCAGAAACCCACACAGACACAGCCAGAATGTGTAAACTCCACACACGGTCACCCGAGGGTGGAATTGAACCCGGGTCCCTGGTGCTGTGAGGCAGCAGGGCTAATGACTGAGCCACTGTGACGCCCACTCGTGCCATTTCAGCACAAACCCAATCCCCTGTGCAGTGAAAATGTCATTTGACAGCTAAAGAACGACAAGATGTTAGGAATACCTGCTGAAACCCCAATTATGGCAGAGATGTATTACTAATATGATTAGATGATCTCATTTCCCTTATCTAGTAGTCATCTTTTGGAGTGATCGCCTCATTTTGTCCTTCATCAATTTAAACTGTCAAATGAGCAAACTCCCAGAAGGAGTAAACAGTAAAATTGACTAATAATACACATTGCTTTGGCTCATCCTTTATGCTTTGAAATGGAGATCTAGTTTGACCTATATTCATTTTCAAGTTTGACTTTAATTTTTGGATTTTATTTTCCCTCTGGGCTGGTCCTCCTAGCTATGTAAAGTATAGTTTTAAGTACCATATTACATTCTATATTTGCTATATATTCTGCATATTTGTAATCCATACCAACCATATCTGAAGAGTGTATCTGAAAAGTTGGTTCCCATGCTGTAGATTTATTATTGTTTCTTCTTTAATACAATTTTTCACTGGGCCTCTCCTTTATTACAAACCATGTCTCCCACATGGAAACTGACTTCCAAGGACCTTACGTTTTGTGGGAAGTTTCGCTAAATTCTTTCTGCATCTTCGACTTTAATGAAAGCCTTTCTATCTCCATGCTATGCATTCAAATGCTCTAAAAAGTAAAGCTATTTGTAGTCCCTTCTTAAGCTAGGGATTGATCACTTTACTCATAGAACTTAAGGATTTCTACCAAAAACAAACTGATATGGAGTATATTCTCTGAGTATCTGCAACAAATTGAGTTAACAATAAGTTACTTTGGCTGAATTGCTAAAATCTTACAAGCCAATTGTTTTCGTCTCGATGGTTCCTTTCACAAACCCTGTTGCTAAGAGGGCTTTCTGCTGGATTCATAACTATTGTGTGCAAATATGCACACACTTCCAAATTTATCATTGGCAAACTCCCTCATCAATGAGAAATTTTGTCAGTGGTCCAAATTTAGTCATTATCCACACTTCCATTACATTATCCATAATTAGTTTCTTATTTTTGTATGTATTATTGTTGACTAACGATATCTGGTTGCCAATTCTACAAATGTAAAATGAAACTTCTTAATTCTTCTTTGCCTCATACATTTAAATTCATAGCCACCACCCCATTGTTTCCTTTTTAAAAAAAAGTCACCCATAGGATGTGGGCATCAGTCGCTGGACCAGTTCCTAGTTGCCATTCAGAAGGTGCTGATGACCTGCACTCTTGAACAGTAGCAAACCATGAGCTGTAGGTAGTCCCACAGTGCCATTAGGGAGGGAATTCTAGGAATTTGACCCAGCAACACTTAAGGACTATTTAATATTTACTACGATTTACTATTAGCTGTGACAGTGCCGTGCGATTATTTCTTCCAAATCTCGCATTTATTAATCATCCCTTCCTTAATCCCATTGCAATCCTCATCCCTAATTTTTTTTTTGCCTCTGTTAAATCCTTTAACTTTTATAAGAACAAATGACCTATGTAGTTTTCACACTTCATAGTTTTTTTTTGTCTTCTAAATTTCTGCTGCTTGATGTCAACAATACTTTCTTAGTTTCTTTAGTTGAGAGGTTATGTTCCATTAAAGGACTACCATAGCATCCCAATTATGTAAATTTGAAATTTGCAGATTTTCCAAATACAAAACTTTGTTGTTCACGTCCAGTTTTATTTGCACTTATTTCATTGGGCTATGTAATTTAAACAGTATTTCACTGGGTGCTTGATTCTGGCTATTTTACAAGGAATTAAGACCCTTCTTTAAAGATTTTAGTTTGTTATCATCCCCAAATCCAAAGTTGGTGGAACTCTCAAATTCATAACGATTGTTTCAATCCTTATCACTCAGACTAGGTAGCATTTCACCCAGTCTGTTTCACACTGTGTACATGTGTGTATCCGCTGTCTAATACTGCACTATTAAAAGATTCTGCTGTTTGATGCATTCATCACTGAGATGAAATTTCTTGTGACCAACCTAATGCCCTCTCTTTGATACATTTTATCACTGTTTTCTGAAGCTTCCATTTTGTTTATTTTTAATATTTTATACCATTTTGGGACAGATCATAGTATCATTATACTTTGAATCACATTGGAAACATCAATTGTTCACACCCTGGGCATTTCTGGGATTTATTGGACCAAGGAATTGAGGGCATTATTGCTAAGTTTGCAGACGACACAATAATAGGTATAGGGACTGGTAGTTTTGTGGAAGGACTTGGACAGTGGGCAAAGAAGTGAGAGATGCGGTACGATGTGGGGAAGAGTGAGGTTACAACTTTGCTAGGAAGGATAAATCAGAAACCAAAGGAACTTAAGTCTTCATTCACTATTCTCTTGAGGTTAACATGCAGGTTCAATTGGCAGTTAAGAAGGCAAATACAATGAAAGCGTTCATTTCAAGACGGCTGGAATACAAGAACAGGGATGTACTGCTGAAACTTCTCAAGGCTGTGGTCAGATTGCATTTTGAATACTGTGAGTAGTTTTAGGCCCCATATGTAATGAAGGATGTGCTGGCATTGGAGGGAATTCAGAGAAAGTTTACAAGAATGATCCTAGGGATGATGTGTTAGTCATGATTTGCGGTTGAAGACTCTGCGTCTATACCCGATGGAATTTAAAAGGAAAAGGGGGATCTGATTGAAACTTAGAGTACAGAGAGGCCTGGATAGAGTGGATATAGAGAAGATACACTCACCGGTAGGAGACGCTAGGACCCAAGAGCACTGCTGCAGAGTAAAGAATGACCCGATAGAACTGAGATGAGGAGGAATTTCTTCAGCCAGAGGATAGTGAAGCTGTGGAACTCATTGCTGTAGAAGGCTGTGGAGGCTAAGTTATTGAGTGTATTTAGTACAGAAAGATTGTTGATTGGTAAGTGGGTCAAGGGTTGTGGGGAGAAGGCAGGTGAATGAAGTTTAGAAACATATCAGCCATGATCAAATGGCAGAACAGACTCAATGGGTCAAATGGCCTGATTCTGCTCCTATATTTTATGGTATTATTCTTTATCGTAATTTCCAAATTCTCTTCACCTCTCAAACCTGTCAGAAGCTTCCCTATTCTAATTTCTCTTGGCTCTCCCCTCACACCATTCTGATTTAGAACTATATAGTTGGTCCTTCATGGTTTCTTGGTTGATGACCCTAAATGGATTGTAGTGGTTCAAGGAGGTGGCTCACCTGCAGTAAGGTCATGTCTCTAAGTTGTTAGTGTAGTCCATACCTGTGTCAATGAGTGTCAGCGTCTTTGTTATGTATAACTACGTGTCAGGGTGGTAAGAGGGAACATCTCTGAATCCTACAGACCTGGGTCCCAGTTCCATGTAATTTGACATAGCTACTCAGCATGTGCTATGAAGCTAATTAGAGTGAAGGTACGGTTAATCCTGTCCTCCACAGTGATTTTCTTGAGAGCAATTAGGGCAGGCAACAAATGCTGGTGTAGCAAATGACACCTACATCCTTTGAAGGAATTTTAAACATTTTGCCTTGGATACAGGGGTCAAACCATGTGCCCAGTACTCCAAACATGATCTCATCAACGCTATACAAATGCATCGAGACTTTCTTGTTCTTGCGCTACTGTTTCTTGCAAGAAAACCCCATGTGACATTTGCCTATTTTCTTCCATAGTGTATGCACACAATAAATATCTATATACCTTATATAACTACACCTAAGTGTTTGAGTATTAACATCTAAAAGTTTCACACCTTTTAAATAATATTCTTCTTTTTCTATCTTACTATCAAAATAATAAAAATTGCTTACACACATTATATTCCATCTGCCACACTTTGTATGCATTTGCTTAATCTGTTTATATCTCTTTGCAACCTTTTTACGTCCTCCCCACAACTGCAATTTGCACCTAGTTGGTTGGAGTCATACGTGGAGGTGAGTAATCTTGGCTCGATGCCATCCCTGCATGAGTTCCACAGGATAGTGTCCTAACCCTGAACATCTTCAACTGCTTAATCAATGACCTTCCTGTCATCATAAGCTCTGAAGTAGGGATATTGACTGATGATTGAGCAATGTTCAGTTCCATGCAGAACTCCAGATACTGAAGCAGTCGAAGTTCACCTAGAACTGGATGATTTCCAGGTTTTGGTTTTAAAAAGTGGTAAGTAACATTCACATCACTCAAGTGCCAGCAATGATCATCTCTATCAAGAGAGAATCTAACTATTGTCCCTTGAGTATCAATGGCATTCCATCACTGAATTCCCCACTATTAACATCCTGAGAGTTACCATTGCAGGAATTGAAATGCTAGCTGTGTAAATACTATGGCTTCGAGAGCAGGTCAGAAGCTAAGGATACTTGCCAGCCATGTACACATCCCAAAAATGCGAAGAATAGCCTAGACCCTAGCATTGATTCTTGTGACACTTGAAAATCTATTCCTAGCCCCTAAGGAAGGATTACTCCACCCGAAGCGTTAACTCTCATTTCTCTCCACAGATGCTGCCAGATCTGCGCTTTTCCAGCAATTTCTATTTTTGTCTCTAATTTGCAGCATCTGCAGTTCTTTCTGTTTTTATTCCTAGCCTCTGCTGACTGCCCATCCATCAACCTCCATCTATGCCAATAGATTATAATTAACTGCTTGAGCCTTTATCTTCTACATTAGCCTTTTGTGTGCAGCCTTTTCAAAAGCTCTCAGAAATTCAAATGCAGTACATTCCAGGACCCCAAAATTGACACATTAAAAACTGAATTTAAGAATTTCAAACCTGCTCAGTCTGTGCTGCGGGTCCACATATGCAGTAGCAAGTTATCCTAAGAAATTCCTTCTCCTACAACCACCTTTGGTGCTTGCCCAGCATATTTAAATTCCGCTCAAGCAACAGTCACGAGGCACATGTCGCTGAAAGACCTATACATGTGAAGATTGCTGCAGAATTTTGGTTTCACTGGTGTTTCCCCTTCCAAATTTTCTTAGGTGCTAGATTATTAATCATTCACAGGGAATGGGGAGACTGGAAAGGGGATATGCATTTGATTCTATGAAAATCTTGCAGTGGTTGAATGTCCCACTTTCTAAGAGGTCTTAAAATAAATCTCTTCAGAAACAATTCAGGTGTAAAATCTGCTCCTACTGGCCTGCTTTGAAGTACTGACTGAGTGTCTGAACACTGTAACTTTATAAGACTGCATAATACATGAAGGGAGAACTGGCACATGGTGAGGTAACACAGAAAATAAAAGTAAACACACTGTCAGGAAGCATTTCAAACAGATTTCATGAACGTTCTGAGTGCAACGTATGTGACATACACCAAATTCTGCAGAAGTAAGACTACAGCTGAAGAGACTTTTATTAATGTTGGTATATAGGCTCAGGCCATCAATTTGTAGTAAACAGACCTAAACCGTTCATTAAAACAAACCAAATATCCACAACTTCCCTCCTAAATTAAACATATTTAGTCGGCCAAGGCTCCTGTATTGACCAAACTTGGTTCTCCGTAATGACATTCCGTTTAACACTTCCTGTGCGGTTCAGCAGATGTATCCAGAAAAACAATATTGTTAAATTTGTGTTCAAAGTGCATTGGCTTCCTGCTTTGAGTTGCTGGCTCCAATCAACAAAAGAAAGAAATAAAAACCATTTGAAGTGCGAACAGCATCCCATCTGTTTGGCAAAATGATAAAGGAAAGCTGCTGACATCTTCATCCATGCTAGCTCCTGCTTAAAACTTCCTGAACATGCTCAAAAAGAACTATAGGAAAATGTAAATCAATCAGCAATAGCAACTTCAAAACACAATATGCTGTAGGGCTGTTTCTTTGCATCCTTGTGTTTGATTGTCAATTATTGTTCTAATCTTTTGATTCCATTTCCTTGTAGGACAAATCCATGTGGACCCCTGTTAGTCAGACAATGTAGTGATGCCAGCACAGGGCAGTGTAGCTCAGTTAAAACTGATAACCATTTCCCATGAAATGGCATCTTGTTCCATCTTTGTTTCCCATTTAGATTTGGAATAGCCTTGCATTTTTCTGTTCTGATTCATGATCTTTTATTTTTCTTTTCAGCTTTCATGGCAACCAATTTTTATTATAGTTAACTCCTTTCACCCTGCTTCCAAACTCTACATTCTCTTCTCTGTGCAGTCAATCTACCCTACGTTCATATGGGTCTTTTATTGCTGGAGCTTGGTGAGTTTGAATCATAACAGAGCAATATTGATATTCTGGTATTACTAAAAGGATCAGCCGGCTTTTGCAATATAAATTTGGAGAACTGGGGCACGTGCTGCTGTAATGCTGCCTG
The DNA here is from genome assembly GCA_024137785.1 of Ginglymostoma cirratum. Classification (NCBI taxonomy): domain Eukaryota; kingdom Metazoa; phylum Chordata; class Chondrichthyes; order Orectolobiformes; family Ginglymostomatidae; genus Ginglymostoma; species Ginglymostoma cirratum. Next base: position 65,261,055 of record JAHRHZ010000012.1, read on the forward strand.
AACTAAACAATCACCAATGTAAAACAATCTCTTGTGTGGACAATAATACCAATTGTATTCTTTTATATCCCACTTCCATCTCTTTACCGTGCCACTGGCAGTCATGCCTTCAGCCACAGAGATACCATGTTCAGAATCACTCCCTGCACCTCTCCACTCCATTCCCCATTATCTACTTGAAGTCCCTCTTTAAGACCCAGCTATTCACTCAGTCTGCTCCTGTTTTCTCTGAAGAATTGGAAAATGCATTCTGGATTGTATGGGATATGGGATTCACTTCTAGGAATGACTATTGATGGGGGGGAAAAAGTTGAGAATGTCTAGTGCAATAACACAAAAACTTTAATAGTGCAAACAAAAGATTTTGGTGTGGGATTGACATCATATCCTGATGGCCTTCATAATATATTGTCCACTTGCAGCGTAATGCACGACAAAAAATAACGAGCCATTTACAACTTCTGAAATCTTTGAAGATGTTAAGAGACTGCATTGCATAATATGATTCTTAAAGTATATTGGGCATAACTCACTCTTTTCTTAAATTACAAATCTGAACATAAATTCTCATTTGGGTTAATGACATTTATAACTGAAATATTTCTGATCCTCTTTTTTTCGTCACTAATTTGATCAGACATGGACTGTTTGAGAATTATTTGGTCTTCAAAAGCCAGAGCTTTGGAACTACCATAGAGCTTGATGGAACATATCCTGCACTTAGCATGTTTCAGTTTTACAGTGAGCATCAGTAAATCTCGCTGAAAGTCACTTTTTTATTGTTCATCTGAACATTGAAGCCTGGAAAGGTTTATTACCAAGCTATCTTTATTCATCTCTCTCGGTATATCACTGAGTCTCTGGTAACATTGAAATATTTCAGTAACAAAGGATAAGATTGAAAACTTATCTCAGTTTGGATAACTGAACTATAAGGTAATCTCTAGGAGCTGGCCCAGAAGGTAACCTGAGTACGCTTGAATAATCAATCCACAACTGTTTAAATTAGATTGGCATTTGATGTCACACATAATGGGTAAAAGGTAGTTAAATCTACAGACTCTTTAACTATTATAATTCTGAGCGTAAGGAGGGAGGGTATGTTTACCTGAGAAAATGTCACTCTCTTTCTTTTTCCTTTTGATCTACTTATCTTTATTTAAAAAAAACACCGTGTTGAATTTCTTAGCGTTTCTGCAGATTTAGCTCTGGTTTACCAGTGAATTCAAACTCTATGCTCGGTATCTCCCAAATTATTAGAGTTTCTCAATTTTATAATGGGCTACAGGTGTAAAAGCTGCCAAAACATGGAAAATTACAGAAGCTGAAAAAATTTGAATAACTCTGAAAATACTAGAAGTATTGGGGTGGAGAGGATCAGAGTGTATGGGGAGAAAGAAGGTCCAGGGTACTGATTGAATGATCAGCCATAATCATATTGAATAATGGAGCAGTCTTGAATGGCATATTCACAGAACCATAAAACCCCTACAGTGTGGGAACAGGCCATTTGGCCCAAAAGGTCCATGCTGACCAAACTTCTGAAGAGCATTCCACACCCCCGCCCAATCCTTGCATTTCCCATGTCTAATCCACCTTACCTGCCCATTGCTGAACACTATGGGCAATTTAGCATGGCCAATTCACCTAACCTGCATATCTTTGGACTGTGGGAGGAAACCAGAACACCTCACAGAAACCCCAGGAATAATGTGCAAACTCCACACAGTCACCCAAAGGTGGGATCAAACCCGGTTCCCTTGTGCTGTGAGACAGCACTGGTAACCACTGAGCCACCATGCCTACTCTCTCTTTTCAACGTTTGTGTAACACATGAGGCAGTAACTGTGGAGAAAAAAACAAAATTAACACATCAGGCTGATGTGCTTTTGTCAGAGCTAAAACAACCTGGTAGAAAGTATTTAGAAGCAAAGAAGCTAGAAAGCCAAGTCCTGACCTAATCTGAGCAATGTGCATAAGATATGTGATTTATCGATATATAATATTTATTGATATCTTAATGTTATTTATTTAAGAGCTTGTCTTTGAGCTATTGCCATGAGAGGTTTGATCTGGAATTTAACAAACAACTTGTAGTTATTTCTGTAACCGTAGTGATGGTGTGTTTTTACAAGTGAACAAAGTAAACTGTTGTGCACTAAGGTTTCAGCTTTGAGTCATTTTTTTTACCATAAACACCACAGCTTGGAAGCAAAAAAAAAATTGGGTTTCAATTTTTCAGTTTTGTGAAAGATTTAGCTGAAAGCAGATGTGTAAAACAGTTAGTCCTGATTGAAAGGAGATGGTTTATAATTAAGAAATAAATTACCTCAGGGTTACAGTATTTAGTTTCAAAGTTCCAGAGTGCTTGGTTAAAACCCTGAAGAGGTTATTTAAAGTTGAGAAAGTCTATGCTCACTATATAAAGGCTCAAAGACTCATCTGTCAGCTTCTCAGGACCAGAATTTGAAGCATCGATAGCCAAACCCTATGTATGATGAAACAGGGGCTGTTCACTCTTGAATTTGTTTACTGTAATGAAGTGCTGTTGAGATTAAAGGTATTGCATTTTACTGTGGCTTTTAAACCCACATGTATTTTTATTTAACTAGCTTTGTTTAGTCTATTTGAATCTGTCTTCTTCTGCACAATAAGCTTAATTTTATTGTTAAAATGAAATCTGCAGCAATGCATGCATATGTTTTGGTATGAGTCTACTCCATGAAAACGAAAACACCAAAATATGATCTAGCAAGCCAGATTTAAGTCTGGGATCTGACTTGTCCAGTAATATCAGTCGAGATCATGTCAATAGTCATGTAAACATGAGTTAAGTTACTAAACGATTGGCAAGGTTATGCAGTGTATTAATTGAACAAATCCAGTATATTTTGATGTAATATCAATGAATGAATACTGTACCTAAAACTGCAATTTTTAAAAAAAATTGGCCCTCGGTGGTTTGTTTCATTGAAGAAATATAATCGTACATAGTGTACTGGTTGGCTTCCATAGTTGTGAATTTGACTGCTTTGGCTTATTTTCACTTTAGTTTGCAACTACCGTTAAACACAATTGCTTAAAACATGACATCAGAAATCTTCAATTGAAATTCAGTGAATTTTCAGAGCAGTATTAGAGCTAATTACTGAAAAACGCCAAGGAATAATTAAAATCATTCACTCTCCGCAACTTGGAAGTGCTGGGTGAGTCAAGATGGCTGTGAATTTTGATTCCCTGTTGCTAAGGAAATGGAAGAGGCTGTGAAGCAGAGGTGAAATATGAAATAGCTACAGAAGTAAATAAAAATACAGAGCAATTAAGAGTAATAACCTGATAAAAGCTAGGAAAATATTTCTGCAACCTGTATTGCAGCCTAGACCTTCCTGAGGAGCAGACAATCCAGACAGAAGGAAATTTTGAAGATTTTACATACTTACTTTGAACACACTGTTATTTTATAGCAGTATGTGTTCCGCATCTGTGCTCTGGGAGAGACAAACTATATCAGTGTGTGATAGCAATGACACATCTTGCTGAATCTTGACAGTATGGACAACTGTTTGTTTCATCAAAGATAAGATTATCAAAGAATTCCTACAGTGTGGAAACAGGCCCTTCAGCCCAACAAGTCCACACCGACTCTCAGAGTATCCCACCCAGACCCATTTCCTCCTGTAACCCACCTAATCTACACATCCCTGAGCACTACAGACAATTTAGCATGACCAATCCACCTAGCCTGCACATCTTTGCACTGTGGGAGGAAACCCATGCAGACACGGGGAGAATGTGCAAACTCCACACAGACAGTCGCCCGAGGCTGGAATCGGACCCAAGACCCAGGTCCTTGGTGCTGTGAGGCAGCAGCACTAACCACTGAGCCACTGTGCTGCCCCTCCAGTGTAAGATATTTCAGAGAGCATACCTGCTGAGAAAGAATAAACTTACATTTTTAAAAAAATCTTGGCATGGGCAGAAGATGAGATAGTAAATCGTCACTTGAATGCATTAATGGGGGAAAAAAAAGCTTTATTATACTGTGAGACACTGTAGGATAAATGAGTACAACAGACTGGTGGGGGAGGGGGGGTGTTGGGGGAAGGAAGAAAATGTGTAAAAAAGACTTCAAAAATATTAAGTCCAGAATACATGGTATAAATATTACAGAGAGCAATGTACAAAAAGAAAAAGCATGTCTAAGATGGGAAAACGGAGTCATAATTGCAAGAAACATTGATTCGCTTTGCAAAACAAGCCTATAAAGATGGCTGCTGGAGAAATGTCGACCAGTGATCCTGATAAATCACTCTGCACCATACAACAGGTTAGCATCATCAGGTCTGAAGGTGATTTAATGGTCTGTGACTGTAAGAATATTGCCTGTGAATGAGAACATCAAGTGAATCTGGAATGTTAGATTAACATTGGGGTTTCGTGTAACAACACGAGCGTTGCAGACTTCAGTCAATGGTGAAGAAATAAGCCCTGAACGCTTCACTGACACAATGTGATAGAATATATGTGACAGTGGAGATGATGGCCTAGTGGTATTATCACTGGCTTGTTAATCCAGAAACCCAGGTAATGTTCTGGGAATCCAGATTCAAATCCCATTTTGGCAGATGGGAATTTGGATTCAATTTTTTTTAAATGTCTGGAATTGAGAGTCTAATGATGACAATGAATCCATTGTCAATTGTTGGGAAAAACCCATCTAGTACATCAATGCCCTTTAGAGAAAACTGCCATCCTTACCTGACCTAAATATGATTCCAGAGCCATAGCTATCTGGTTGATTTCTTAACTGCCCTCTGTGCAAATTAGGAATGGGCAATAAATGCTGGCCTAACCAATGACACCCTCATCCTGTGAATAAGACAAAAAGACTTAGCTCTCATATTCATCCCTGTGGATGAGTTAAGATGTGGGAATAATGAAGGTCTGATGTTCCGGATAATAGATGTTAAATAAAATCCACTCAACTCTGCTGAAGCAAGTCTAAAGCCTGGGGTCAATCATGCATGTTTCAGAAGAGAATTGCAGCAGTTCAAAGGCCACTAAGCCATTTTACCAACGAATAAATCCCAGATGATCATTAACCTGTCTTACTTCAGGTCTTGGAAGTCTTCCTGGTATATGTTATCTTGAAGTAGATGAGTGTGACAGTAAGTAAGCACCTGGCAAGGCAAATTCCAGTTGCCCTCCATTCCAAACTGTAAGGCAAAGTGCTAGAAAAGAAGGGATTGATCAAAAAAGTGCCAACTCCTACAGAATGGATTAACAGTGTGGTAGCAGTGAAACAACTGAGTTTACATCCATCCAAATGATCCCTATAAAGCTTTGAAGAGGTCTCACTACTCCATGCCAACTTTTAAAGATATTTTGCCACAACTTGCCGAGTTAAAGGTCTTTACTCCCCTCACTGTGAAGGATGGGGACTGGCAAGTGTAGCTGAGAGAAAGCTGCAGTTTTTGAACTACATTTTGGACAATATTCACAAGTTAGAGATACTTTGCGTCATAATTAGCAGAAATATATATGTCATTATTTTGCGCAATGCTAATCGCAATAATATGAAACTGATTCTACTGAGGTAAAGTAATATAGCAAACCCCACATCAATCAAATCATAAGATCACATCACTAACAGCAGTCAAACAAAAGACTCAATTTGCTGGTTTTCTGTTAATACTTAGAATGCAACCTGTCACCAGTGCACTCAAATCTACATGTATGCAAAATGCTGTCTGAGAGATTCAAATTCCACAATTCCCTAACTAGCCATTCTGGTTATCTCTGTCTCATCCATTTGTATGGAACCATTAACATTTTATATCCCTCCAAATAACAGTTAAACAGATGGATTTGATCTTCAGCTGCTAATTAAAAGTGAATTGTCATCATGATTTCCAAGAATTCCTTGTGGAGTCAGCTTTTCTAAGAGTCTCCATCAAAAGCGTTGCTTCAGATCCATCACAGAATGGGGAAGAATTTGTTTCGAGTCTCAATACCTGCCCAATCATACTTTTTGGTGGAAGTGCTGTGGGAATTCTTTTCATACACCTTATTGACGCTTCCAACAAAGTTTAACATGACCGGCGCCGTCCAGCCAGTAGGTGCTAGGAATACCAAAATTCCAGCAACTACTGGAGAATAAACCATGAAGTGCAAATTTTAGCAGAGAAACGGGAATGAGTTCTTCAGCCCCTCAAGCCTGCACTGATTTTCAGTCCAATCAAGGCTGATGTGTACCTCCAAATCTTAGCTCAACATCCCTTGTTAATCTTATCTGGCAAAAATCTACTGATCAGTTTTAAGTTTAATTTGTCTCAAATTTTGTAGCTTTTTTTATTTGTTCAATTGTTTCAGCAACTAATACAATAATTATATAGTTATGTGACTGTACAATAAAACTGAAGTAAGCTATTGTAGATCACTTTTTTTTTAACCAGATATTTGGGACAGATATTTCTAGAGAAAAGCATTTTGTGGTGCACCTCATTGAGCAGTAGGGTGCAGATGAAAGTCTCACTGGTGTTTTATGGATTAATTTACTGGGTGTGCAGCTGATAAAGAATATAGCAATACCAGTGGGACACCTAGTACTTCTGTCAGTGGCAGAACCAACACTTTATCTCCTTAACTCATGAAAAGTAATTGGGGAGAAGGAAGGTGAATCAGAGTTGTCAGGTCCAGAAATATAAATGATCAGATACTAAGATTGAATTCAAAAAGAAAGCAAAATAAAAAGAAAAATATTCAAACAGTACATACTCAAATTTTACTTGAAAAGAAAATTAACATCTGAAGAAACTTAAACTCCAGAATTTGTTTTTAAATTCATTCATGACATGTGGGCATTGATTCTGTTTGTAGTTTATTCATATATTTTAGATTTTATATTTTATATTTCTATATATTTTATATTATAATGCAACAAATAGTTGGGTTATTCTGAGTCTGATATCTGAAGCTTATTTGTTACACTAAGTATTTACGAGACTGTAGTATCACAGACTTAAACACACAGTCTAGAGTCTATGCTTATTAATGTTGTTGCAGAATACACATGATCGACTGACTACATTGACTTCATTACACAGAGAATGACAGACTGAAGGCAAGCACGTACCTTTATATCAGATATTGTGATGTTATGTAACTGTCTTGAAGGTATTGGCCTATTTGGGTCCGGAATTTGTGCAATAATACAGCTTCCCCATCTTTTCCTTTTAAAGAATTGGGTCCTTTCAACCCTCTTCCATCAGTCAGAAAATACAAAAGTTTGAAAGCATGTACCAGCAGCTTCCAGATCAGTTTCTTCCCGGCAATTATCAGAATTACGAATGGACCTCTTGTATATTAGAGTTGATCTTTCTCTGCACCTTGTCTGTAGCTGTGACACTATATTCAGCATTCTGTTCTATTATCCTGATGTACTATATGTAAGGTATGATTTGTCTGGTTAGTACACAAAACAATACTTTTCACTATATCTCAGTACATGTGACAATAATAAATTAAGCAAATCATTTTCTGATAACATGTACAAGGATGCTTTTTTTTAGTCTATCCATATACAAAGAACACCATGGTAACCAGCATGACCAGATCTGGTCCTTATACAGTTATCATGACTTTGCAAAGTAGCTTTACTTTGTGTTCTGCATTCTGTCGTTGATGAGTATGTGCCATTTGTCATAGTTGTTTGCTGTTGTCTGTCATTATGTCTTCAACATCTGAGTCATGGTCCTGAATGAAGGGTTTGGTTGATATGCAGTCCTGTTTCTTTGTAGGACTTGGTCATTGCTAATTACAACATCATATGACCTATTTTCTACAATTCACATCTAACATGCACATATATTTTGAATCTATATTTTTGGTTCTACTACCATTTAGCACACTGTCTTTTACTCTAGTGTCCTTCACAATCTGTTCCACTTGTTCCTCCTCCCTCTTTCTGAACAAGTAAGTTATCATTTTTCCAGCCCCCTTCAGCTCCAAAGAAGTCATATCAGACTTGAAATGTTAACTCTTTTTCCTCTTTCTCCACAGATACTGCTCGGCCTGTAGAGTTTAATCATAGAATAGAATCCCTACAGTGTGGAAACAGGCCCTTCGGCCCAACAAGTCCACACCGACCCTCAGATCATCTCACCTAGACCCATCCCCCTATAACCCACCTAATCTACACATCCCTGAACGCTACGGACAATTTAGCACAGCCAATCCACCTAGCCTGCACATCTTTGGACTGTGGGAGGAAACCGGAGCACCCAGAGGAAACTCACACAGACACAGGGAGAATGTGCAAACTCCACACAGATAGTCACCCGAGGGTGGAGTCAAACCCGGGTCCCTGGCGCTGTGAGGCAGCAGTGCTAACCACTGAGCCACCGAGCCACCGTGCCACCCCTTTCTCCAGCAGTTTAGTTATCTTTACTTCAGATCTCCAGCATATGCATTGTTTTTGCTATTATCAAATGACCTAAGCCAGACATAATGGTATAATATCTTTCCATGAACCCATGTGTTGACGTGAAAATCCTGAACTCTCATGCCATGCCCTACTTCAAGTTGGGATAACGTCCCTGTGTTCATTGGTCAAACTCTTGTCCTACTTTCTTTCTTTCCAACAGTGCATCATGTACACGTGGTTGTGTGATGAGAGTGTGGGAGAGTAGATCCATACAAGTTCTATGCCCCAGACATGAGAACTGCCAGTGAAGGTAATTCATTGCCTAGAAAAGGACACATCGATTTAACATAGGTATCCAAATATTTGGCAAATCACTTAACTTTTTAATGGTTATGGATTTTCTGGAAGACTAATCGATTGAGGGTAGTGAGGGGAAGAGGTAATATGTTGAACACCCTATTTCCTGTAAACACCTTGAAAGGGTGTAATAGTGTACAAAGGACTGTTGTTAGATGTAATTTGTTGAGGTACAATATGTCAATAACCATTTTGCTAGTTGTATCTTTGCATTGGGTCACAAACTGAAATACGGTGAAATAGTCAGTCACCAAAAGGTAATCCTTTCCTTGGACACAGTGTGAAATCATGACAGATATTGTCTATCCTTCAGAAGGAAGTTTATGCAGAAGGAGAGGTTTTACCACTTGGTGATGTTGATGGAATTGGCGTGTTCCACACATCTTGATGAATTGATTAATGTCCTTTATTAATGCCAAGCCACTACATAGATTCACGCACCAATCTCATGGATGTTTTCTACATGCAGGTGATCTGCAGAGATGATAGCGTCATGGTATTATTACTGGACTATTCATCTAAAGACCCAGATAATGTTCTGGACATCCCTGTTCTAACCCTACCATGGTAGATAATGGAATTTAAATTCAATAAAAATCTGGAATTAAGAGTCTAACAATGACCATGAGAACAATTGCCAATTTTCGAGAAAAGCCTATTTGTTTCATTAATGCCCTGCAGGGAAGGAAACAGCCATCCTTACCTGGTCTGACCTACACAAGCCCCCAGACCCACATCAATGTGATTGACTCTTAACAACTCTGTGGGCAATAAATGCTGTCCGAGTCAGTGATGTTCACATCCTGTAAATAAACAAAAATAGCGTGTCTGGATGCAGAGGTTGTGGAATTATGATCTTGTTTGCCCTGAAAATTATATTGTTGAGAAAGCCTAGTTCATCTCTGAATGACCAGAAAGAACAGACCAGCTTAGGGACCTATTCGATGCATTCAGACCATCCACTGATCATTTTGAGCTGTTGTAGCTGATTATCATCTGACACAGCTTGCTGAATCTGCTTTGGTTTCATTTAGTTTGGTTACAGCAGCACAATGTTACAGACTGGGATCCACGCCATTGAAATGGAGGTTTGTCACCTTGTGGGTTGTGGTAATATTGAGATGTATCCATGCCAGTAGTCTGAATGGGTGAGAGGAACCACATCTCAAGCAAAATTTGGATGTTTCACTGAACCTGTTGACAGTAGTTTCTTCAGACTCAAGGACTTACAAATGTTGCAGAACTGCTACTATAAGTGCGCATTTGACTCCTCCTAATACAGCATCAAAGGTAAATTCCTTAGGTTTGTTCAGAGTGTTTTTCCGAAGACTAGATAGGTGTGGATTTGATGACCAGTTCTGTAAATCTTTGCATTCAATTTGCTTCTACCAACAGCACATGATCTGCAGTGGTCAAGGAGGCAATTCACCCACCTTCTTGAGGGCAACTAGGGATGGGTAATAAATGCTGGTCCAGCCAGTGATGCCCACATCCCATGAATTTTATTTTAAACCAGTACATTCAGTACTTTTGTGACATCTGCCTCTGAAGTGGTCAGTCGTTTCACCTAGCTGTTGACTTGACATGAGCACGAGCCTGTGCATCCTGAAATTTACTCGAACTTTAAATTTAATCTTCCAAAATCTGGGGGAAAAATAATGCTGTGCAGCTATCTTAAAGGTACAGGCCTGTCTGATCTAGAATCTGTGTCAAATACAACAAGCAACATCAGTATTTGCTGTCTGCGCCAAATTATCCTTGAACTAAGTGTCTTGCAGGGTACTTAAGACTCAAAAGTATGGAATCAAAGTAGGCCGAACCATGTCAGGTTGGCTGATTTTTCTCTCTTGCATTACTGAACTAAGTGGATTTTTCTAGCGAGACTTGCTTTCATCATTTCTTTATTGTATCCATTAATTGAACTTTGAATTCCGAAAGTTGCCTTGGTAGGATTCAACTCATGTCATCAGGGGAATTTCTTCGTTGTCTAGATTACAAGTCCAGTGATTTCACTGCAGTATCACCATCTATCACTAATATTAAACATTTGGACAATAAGGATTTTTTTGTCAGTCATCAAGGATCATCACAAAGTTAAAAAGGGTACAAAGTAAAACATTTAGTAACTAACAATGTTTAGTTTAATGAATAATTTTATATACAAATCCAACAAAACCTTAATTAATCAGGACGCTAAGAATGAAATACAGACTGATGCAACCAGACTCAAAGTGTGACCTCAGCCCGTACAGGAATTGAATTCTTGGGTTTAATTCTGCATCAGAAACCAGCCATCTGGCCAACCAAGCTAACCAGCTCCCATGTAACTGAGCTAGCAAGTTCAGGAGATTCACATCACCTATATACTCTTAATACTTTGAACTTCCTAGTTAATAACATCAGCTGTTGTTAAGACACTGTTATGTTGTTCCAGCCAGATTCAGGCCATTGACTTTAAATATTGACACTTGTTTGCACCTGTACCCGAATGGTCCAGGTGCTGCTTTTAAAAAAAAATACCATATTTTGGCTTCATGTGGTCAGTTGAAGAGGCCTGCTTCCTATTGTACAGCTACTATATCAGACTTTTGCAGGGGTAGAGATTCAACCAATTACATTCATCAAAGAAATGCACCATCCCAGCTGTCTTTTTTTTACTTTAAATGTTCACAGGAAGGTCTCCCCAAAAGTTACATTTCCTGCTAATCACTGGCCTGGGAACAGGGAAGGAAATGAAAGCAGTAATGGTCTCAAAGTTCGGTGGACACCCCTGCTTTATTAATATTGGAATGGTACAGCCCATCTCTTTAATAGCATTAGAAAGGAAGAATTATTACAGTACCGTGCTGATTGTCAAGTGGATTACTTTTCTGCTAAAGAGACAACATCACAATATTTTCAGCCATTGTTTTTTTTTGATAACATGTGTCAAACACAGCAGAAAATGAAAACTGAAGTTATAAGTAAGTACAGGACTTTGCTCCAAAGATTTACATCAAAGTTGTGCTATGGTATAAACTAGTTTGTTAAATATAAGGTATAACTGAAAAGATTTTGTTTTCTCAATAGAATACAAGAGGTTGCGTGATGTCACCAGTTGCTTTTATTCTATTCGTAGGCTTTGCATTCATTGCTGAAAGTTAAAATACACCCAATAGAAGAAAAATGATGTTCAAAAACTCCATTGCCCTCTTGCTGCATTGTTTCTTTTGACCCAGGCCTAATTTATTTCAATAAAATTAGATGTAAGGGGTCAAAGCATACAGCCTTGCTTAAATGTTGAATGATAACGGTGAAGCATTATGTGATGAACATTCGCATTAAACTGCGCTTTGACGTGGGCTCATATCGCAGGATGGTATTTAGGATTAGGCTTTAATCTATTTAAAAAAAGTATGCGCTATCAGCAGAAAGAGTTCAAGTTTCCCTTTAATCTTTGGCAAGTTCTTAGTTATGTGTATATCATATACAGAGCTTAGTAACTGTGTTGTAAAAGATTAATTAATACAGTAAAAATTCAATAGGATCACATTATTTCAACAATCCTTTAACATGTCATGTTTTATAGGAGAAATGTCTGAAGAAGTGTTTAGCAAACTTTTTTTTCACAAAGTATAAATCACATGGGAATACATAATATCTTCACATAACAATCTTATGATACAATTGATGCACGTTTCTTCTACTTTCTCTATAAGCAAGACCTGTTTTTAATGCAGCCAGTGCCTCTGTGAAACAGATTTTTACTTCCGACTTCTAATATACAGGTAGAAATAAATAATTGCCATTACTAATGAATAAGGGTTTTAAAATCCAATTCTTTAATTTTGCTAAACAATTCCATACCTTGTATGACTGTTTGGAAAGACTTATGCCAATTGTTTGCATATTACAATAGTCCTAGAAAATGTAACAGGCGATTAGAATATTAAACACTGTTTTCTTATACACCAAGACATTTATAATTCCAAACAATGATTGTTCCTAATTTTTTTTTTTTGTGGAATCGGTGAATGGCAAGAGAAATGCAATCTGACCACTCATTTCTACTATTCGAAGGTCCCTAAAATTTTTCTTGCTACTGATTTTTTTTTTGCCTGTTGATACTTTCCTACGGAAGTTCGCACAACACAGCAACTTCTGAAACTGGAAGTCAGTGCATCTGCATGCTAGTGTACGCAAAGATCTTAGGGGGAACGTTGACCAGGTCTATGGTGATCAGAATTTTACGTTGAGCTGTCGATTTACATGACCTTTATGAAGAGAAGACTATAATATGTGTAATTTAGAAAATAACGATTTATTTTTGAAATCTTTTTAGTAGTAAAACAAAACTTGACATGTTTCTGAGCCTCAGAGTGGGCCCCAAATTCAGTATCAGGTGTATGTTCGGTTACATGACACAGTACTGTTCCTTTTGGGAAGGGGATACAGAATGCTCTTGAGCATAATTCTGTAATTAGAAGGACTGTACACCTCTGCTTCTTAGCAACCTTCCTCAAAGTCCAGGTCTTTTGGTCACCCCTTCTATTAATTTTTTTGGCTCAATGTCAAATTTTGTCTGCCTCTGTGACAATCTTGAGATATTCTTTCTGTATTAAGGACACTATTGGTGGAATCACACTTATGAACAATATGGACTATGACAAGATGTATGGCAGAATCAGGCAACAATTGCAGCGAGGCTCATCTCAATCTCATGCCATCTTTTACGCTTTACAGAAGTGGCATGGGACATTCTCTAAAAGCAGCAATGAGTTTCCAATGAATAGTTATTCTTGACTACTAACTGCCTTGATAACAGCACAACTCACCTCATTAATATTCAGGCTCCCACCTTACCAAATTCATCAAAAAAGCTCAACATCAGGAAAACTAGGCAAGAAAACTAGAACCAAGCAGCAGTCGAATTCAACTTGCCACTTCCTCTGAGTGACCTCCTACATTGGATACTGGCCAGCAGCATCTCAGGCCAGTATTAACAGGCACCAGACTCGTGCACCCTTCATCCACAGACATTGGTGAGTGGCATTTCCCAACCCGTCATGACCATCGTAGCATGCATAGCGGAGCATTTGTAAAAGTTGGGATAAAGGTGGCGACAGAAGAAACTCAAAGCAATTGGTAATGTGAATCAGCTGCAGAGGGCGAGGTAGGCTACAGGAGGATGGACAGCACTAAGATGTAATGTTGGCGTTTGGGGTAGGAAAGAAATTGTAGGTCAAGATCAATGTGGCAGGTCTCCATGCAAGGGGTTGGATAAAAATGGGTGGTCAGAGTACTGTGATTATAAACAGGGACAAGGAAACTCTAAGGTTAATTGACAACCCAGTAAAGCCTGGTATTAATGGTGCCCACCACTGGCTACATTCCCAGTCATCACTTTCTGTTCTGTAGATGGGAATGAACTACCAGAAAATGGCTGGGACAATACCCAAGGTGGGCAGAGTTGATGGAAGTTTGATGGGAGAAAATGGAGGATCCACTGCAAAGCATTTACATGTAATTTGCAATCATTGCATCACCTATTTGCTGTGCCAGCAGAATAAACATGATTCAGGTTTAAATGCTGTTCAAAGCCAATTCGCTATTTGCAATTACTGCTTCCAAATTGATGATAATTTCATCATTATAATCAATGATGGTTCAAAGGGCAAATTCTGGCTGAATTACACTACGCACGTAACTTCCAAGGATCCGGATGAGCCACAAAGCCTGTGCTGAATACATTGTGAAGTGTAGCATTTGATGTAGGCCCAGGATTGAGAGGGGCAGGCCCTCTTTTTGATGATATGTGGTGGTCATTCAGCCAACTGGCACCTTCACCAAAAAGCTGAACAGATTGTGGATTCCCTCTGCAGACATGTCCCTGTTATCTGTATCCAGCATATCTCGCTGTGTGGTGAAGTATGCTCTGCCCGTATCTATAGGGTATGCCACTGACTGTTCTGAGATCTAAGGAAATTCTTTTGCTCTTCTGTTCTCGATTTGGGTCACTTCCACCGAGAGTGATGAGTTCTGCCACTGGTAGCATGTTGGCCACTGTGGCTGCCTATCCAAGCAGGTAAAGACAGATAGAGGAGGAGAACTCGTAGGGAACGAGGAGCAATGGGCTCAGGGGACCCTCAGGATACGAGGGGTGCCAGATCTTTCTGGTCCTGACTCAATTTTCCTAGAAAAAATCAAGCCGTACTGCTGACACAGGCTCTGAACTTCCCAAGAGACTGAAAGGGAACTAAGCCAGCTGCAGAAGTAGGAGATCAGCCTCTCCAGTGGCGGTGAGGGACCAGAGCAGCACTGAATGTCTATGCCCCTGGCTCCTTCTAGGGAGCAATGGGTGACCTGTGTCAGATCTCTCAGTTGGACACCCACAAAGGTACCAGTAACCAATGCCATCTGCATAAGATCACAATAATTCATTTCATTCTCAATGATGAGATTGCTGCAGCCCAGGCAAGGAATTCAGGAACACAGCTGGCTTTCTTCAGGTGCTCAGTACCATTGACCCATGGCACTGAAGGGCCATATGATAACACTGTGAAATTCATCAACAGGACAGCATCTGTTCAAGGTGATCTGTGATCACCTTTACCATTTTCTGGATGCATGTGCCCCCTACACTGGCAGTTGATAAGACTGGCACACAAGAGTGGTCCAGAATGTACCTGCTGATGTTGAGGGTCCAGGAACTTAAATGGCTAGCTACTAGGAGACAGAGGCTGTGACCATGGCTAATAACTCCATTGGGTGCCCCTGACTGATGCAAAGTACATTTTTACTGTCACCTAACCCTCAACGTGAACTGTGGTGGAGCAGAGCAGAGGGCTCTTGAAGATACAATTCCACTGCTTGGACCAGTTTGGGGAGCCCTTCAGCACAATCTGGACAAGAGTGTGCCACATCATCCTGTTGTGGTGCTCAACACAATTTGAGCAAACAACAAAGCAAGACCTTGGATGGAGCGACGGAAACATGATTAGTCTTCCAAGGAAGAGGACTTTGGTCATGATGCATAAATCTAGTTGGTATTTTGGAGGTGAAGTTTAATTTGTGTACCCCCTTTACTTTCTTTAATTAAACAAAACGCATGTTTTCTGTATTAGTCTGATTGCTTGCCTGGTATGAGATGTTCGCCTATTGGACAACAGCAAGATGTAGGTTTACTGTAGGTAATGGGACTTGGTATTACTGACTTAGATTGTTCAGCTAGGATGTTGGGACAGCTAGTGTGTGGTGTAATTGTAGACAATAGACAATAGACAATAGGAGTAGGCCATTCGGCCCTTCGAGGCAGAACCACCATTCATTATGATCATGGCTGATCATCCACAATCAGTATCCTGTTCCTGCCTTATCCCCATAACCCTTGATTCCATTATCTATAAGACCTCTATCCATCTCTTTCTTGAAAGTATCCAGAGACTTGATAAATGGTTGATATAAAAATAATAAAAAAAATAAAATTGATAAATGGAGACTTGGATGAGAGAATGGGGTTGTACGTGTGAGTGAGTGTCACCCTGGTCAGCTTTGCGGCTGCTTTGCCAACATGCTGCCAGTGAAAGCCAAAGCCAGACTGCAAATATTGTCCAGGTATACAATGGTCTATCAAAGATGGTTACTTGCAGGATGTGCCACCCTTTCTGTTTATATCCATGGAGTGGTGAATTGCTCTGAAAACGGTATATGGTAATGTAAGGCAGAAATGAAATGAGAGATGCCATTTGGCTGCAACTGATAATTAATGAGGCCAGTTTGATAAGATACAGCGAGGGAACTTACTTGGACCTCTTGGCATATAAACCTCCAAAAAGGTTAATGTGGCTCATACTTCACCAAAACATCAGATTCAGCCACTAAAGTTTTTTTGAGTTATTTGGAGAAAATTAACATGAGTTTTAAATGTTTTAGTTTCATGTTATTAATATTTATAGGTTTAAAAGCAATTTGATCATAAATTAGTTGACCAGAATAGTTTATCAATTTAGACTGTGTTCACAGTACAATAAGAAGATATTGGATGGCATTCACAGAGACACTTGAACTAAATTGGGAGCCATTATTTTTAAAATTAATTAACCCATTATAGATATTTTCATTCGCAAATTTTATTGTACCTCTTGTATTTGCTACCATCACGTTTCATGTTGCTCTTTATAAATATGGTTAATAATGGTTTAGATGCTGGTAACAATAACAGCCATTTTGAGATAATTGAAAATAATTTGAACGTTAAATAAAGTGAACCTACTACTGCAAGAACGACAATTGTTATCCCCTCAAATATGCAATTTTGTGAGCACATTTTTTATTTCTGAAAGTAATGCAGGAAAAGTGTCAGTTAAGGAAGCTAGCTGTTGGGAGATGTCAGTGAGCAAGATCAATGAGGGAGATTGGAGGATATAACTAGCTGATACCTTTAAACTATGTTTTAATGTAAAAGTAATTGGTATTATGGGGAGGGGAGGGTCTATTGTATTTTCACTAGAGTGTTGATCTACAGATCCAAGTTATGTTCTGGGGACCCAGGTTTGAATCTCACCATGGCAGATGGAGAAATTTGAATTCAATAAAAATCTGGAATAAGAGTCTAGTGATGACCACTATTCATTTTCAGAAAAAAAAAATTTGTTTCAATTTAGAAAAAGTAACTGCCGTCCTTACCAGGTCTAACCTACATGTGATACTTGTGATTCCAGACTCTCAGCGATGAAGTTGATTCTTAATTGTCCTCTGGGCAATTGGGGATGAACAATAAATGCATGCCTAGTCAGTGATACTCCCACAGCATGAATGAGTGAAAGAAAAGTCAGGGAGCATTGACTGTAGACTGAGTACGCCAAGTGTTATGATCATCACTGATGCTGTTACTGGAAAAGTCAGAAGCCAGACTGAAATCTGGCTCAATAGCCTTTTGCTATAGCACAAGGTAGTCTTTAACCGAAACATAAACACTACAAATTTTGTCTATAACGAGAAAATGAGTTTATTACAGAAATGATGAATAGAATAAATTAAGCTGTATGCATATAACACTATTTGAAAGGATTTGAAACATGCAGTAAAAATACAATTCCATCCATCTGAAAACCATTACTTAGGGTACTCAAATACTAGCGAGAATTTGTCTGTTCCGCATTATAGGTTTACCTTAATCGTGCCTCCCAATTCCTAGTCATGAGTGTTTGATAGCCACTTCCTTGATTAATTGCACAACTGAGCTTTAGATTTACTGAACTTTGAATAGCCAAACACTTCTGGTCAGGAACTTGCAAGCTCAAACCTTTTCACTGAAATAACCTAGAGGTTGTAAATTATCCCTCCTACTTTTTCAGCAGAAATTGTTTCATACATCTAAATTCAACTAGGACTTCTTCAAACTGAAACTAAAAGCTTTCCAAGCTATTGGTTTTCCCCTAAGCAAACAAAAACTGATCCTTATAAACAGAAACCAAACCAAAGCTGAAGGTTTAGGCCCGAAACGTCAAGTTTTCCTGCTCCTATGATGCTGCTTGACCTGCTGTGTTCATCCAGCCCCATGCTTGTTAT
The DNA here is from genome assembly GCA_024137785.1 of Ginglymostoma cirratum. Classification (NCBI taxonomy): domain Eukaryota; kingdom Metazoa; phylum Chordata; class Chondrichthyes; order Orectolobiformes; family Ginglymostomatidae; genus Ginglymostoma; species Ginglymostoma cirratum. Next base: position 65,279,386 of record JAHRHZ010000012.1, read on the forward strand.
CTTGGATTCTCCAGCATCTGCAGTACCTTTTATCTCCAAAGCTCTTCGATGTTTACTTTGTCTGTTCAACGAATTTTCCAAATGCAAGTGAACCAAATTATCACCCAGAAAGCCCCTCTCTCATACTAGTGGTCCCAAGAATCGGACTCCCCAGGAGTCAGTGATCAATCACCATACCCCAGATTGAATCCCAGTTTCTCTGTCTTCATCCATGGCACACATGTATTTGGTATTGCAGCCTCCTCAGGACTGCTCCATGTCTGACTAGAAATAACCAAGTCAATCTGGGTTTCCAAGCGAAGAATCTGTCTATTATCTCACACAAAAGATATGGAGTTAGATGTCACAAGGGAACCTCTTTGTTCATGTTCCCTGTACTCCTACAGACTGCTGTGCCTACTCCTCACTGCCAGCAAAGTTAATATCAAGCCCATAATGTCTAATCACAGATTTTCTGTTAGTTTTTCCATTCGATCTACCATTGTTGTTTGTACTGATGCTAATACATATTTATACTCTCTTATAGCTCAAATCGAAGTAATACCTTGCAAAATCTGTGGTGATAAGTCTTCTGGGATCCACTATGGAGTCATCACTTGTGAAGGCTGCAAGGTAAGAGATTAAAATAAATAATGATCAACTGCTTGCAGTCAAATTAGTTCTCAGTAACATCTTGAGAGTAGAAATTGGTTGTTTTACTGCTTAGAGTCACACACTTGAATAAAAAAAATCTAAATTAATTCAGCAAAATGTGGTGTTGTCTCTCCATTAACATTGCAGTGTTGATTCTGATAATATCTTTATTTGGACAGCATTACCAGGAAGTAAATGAGGTAATGCTGCTGCTTCAACAGAAATGAAGAACCACCTTAAATGCAACTGTGATCATTCTGTGGTAGATGATGTCTTATTGTGAGTGTACAAACTATTTTTTTTTAGTGTCTGTACAGCATAGTGATGTAGTTCTCCACTTTTTTGACCTGTACTGATTTCCCCTATCACTGGGAAAGATCCTCAGGCAGAAGTGAAGATCAAATTTTATTGGTTAGAATTCTGCTGCAGAATTTAACTCAAGGTGTGTGGAGAATGTTCTATATCTTCCCAAAGGGCACAGAATGTAATCTGGGTGAGGGAATTCCATGTTCAAGGCTCAAAGTTGTTCAGCAGCAGCGCTACTAATCAAGCTGGTCAGGCCTTAAAGGACATAGCTCTGGCCTGGGTTTTGGGAGATGGCGAGGGAACCAACAAGAGGGAAAAACATGCTTGTCCTCATCCTTACCAATCTGCCTGCTGTAGATGCATCTGTCTATGATCAGTATCTGTAAGAGTGACCACTGCACAGTTTTTATGGAGGTGAAGTCCCGTCTTCACATCCATCATTTTGTGTGGCACTATCACCGTGCTAAATGGACAGACTTTGATCAGATCTAGCAAGACTGGGCATCTATGCGGCATTGTGGAGCATCAACAGAAAGGGAATTCCAGCACGATCTGCAACCACATGGCCCGGCATACCCCCTGTTAACCATTACCATTAAGGCAGGGGATCAACCTTGATTTTATGGAGAATGCAGGAGGGAATGCCAGGAGCAGCACCAGGGAAACCTGAAAATAAGGGGTCAACCTGGTGAAGCCACCAAACAGGGCTACTTGCAGGTTAAATAGCATAAGCAGCAAGTGATAGACAGAGCTAAACGATCCCACGACCAACAGATCAGTTCTAAGCTCTGCAGTCCTGCCACAACCAGCATGAACGGTGATGGACAATTAAACAAATCACTGGAGGAGAAGACTCCACAAATATCCCCGTCCTCAATGATGCAAGAGCCCAGCACATCAGTGCAAAAGATAAGGCTGAAGCTTCTGCAGCAATCTTCAGCCAGAAGTCTCGAGTGGAAGATCCATCTTGGCCTCCTCCAGTAGTCCTCAGCATTACAGATACCAGTCCTCAGCCAATTCGATTCACTCCACATGATATCAAAAAATGGTTAGAGGTGCTGGATATGGGCCCTGACAACTTCCCAGCAATAGGACTGAAGACTTGTGTTCCATATTTGCTGCTCCCTTAGCCAAGCTGTTCCAGTACAGTTACAACACTGATATCTACCTGACAATGTGGGAAATTTCCCGCGTATGTCCTGTACACAAAAAGCAGGATAAATCCAATCAGTTAATTACTACCCAGTACTACCTTTAGTCATCGGAAAAATGATGGAAGGTGTCGTCAACAGTGCTATTAGGCAGCACCTGCTCAGCAATAACCTGCTCAGTGACAGCCAGTTTGTATTCCACCAGTGCCAGTCAGCTCTTGACCTCTTTGCAGCCTTGGTTCAAACATGGATGAAAGAGCTGAATTCGAGAGGTGAGGTGAGAGTGACAGCCCTTGACATCAAGGCCATATTTGACTGAGTGTGGCATCAAGGAGCCCTAGCAAAACTGGAATCAATGGGTAACATGGGCAAACTCTCTATTGGTTCGAGTCACACTTGGCATATAGGAAAATGGTTGTAGTTGTCGCAGGTCAGTCATCTCAGCTCTTGGACATCTCTGCAGTTGTTCCTCAGGGTAGTGTCCTAGGCCCAACCATCTTCAGCTGCTTCATCAAAAATCTTCCCTCCATCATAAGGTCAGATGTAGGAAGGTTCGCCAATGATTGATTGATTGCCAATGTTCCGCACCATTTGCGATATCTCAAATACTGAAGCAGTTCACGTTCAAATGTGACAAGATTTGAATAATATGACGGCATGAGACAACAGGTGGTAAGTAGCATTTGCAAGACAAATACCAGACAATGACCGTCACCAAAAAGAGACAGTTCAACCACCTCTTTTGACATTCAATGGTGTTAGCAGCACCAGGTTTCCCAACGATCAACATCCTGGATATTACCATTGACCACAAACTCATCTGGATTTGCCACATAAATGCCGCGGATGCAAGAGCTGGTTAGAGGTTAGGAATAATGTGGTAAGTAATTCACTACCTGATTCCCAAAGCCTTTCTGCCATCTACAAGGTGCAAATCAGGAGTATGATGGAACGTTCCCCGTTTGCCTGGATGAGTGCAGCTCCAACAACAGTCAAGAAGCTTGACACCGTCCAGGACAAAGCAGCCTGCTCAATTGGCATTACATCCATTGGAATCCATTCCTTTCCACCATCAATTCTCAGTAGCAGCAGTGCGCACGATGCACTGCAGAAATTCACCAAAGATCCTAAGATAGCACCTTCCAAGCCCCCAATCACTTCCATCTAGAAGGACAATGGCAGCAGATACATAGGAACACCACCACCTGCATGTTCCCTTCCAAGCCATTCACCATCTTGACTTGAAAATATATCGCTGTTCCTTCACTGTCACTAGATCAAAATCCTGGAATTTCCTCCCTGAAGGCATTGTGGGTCTATCTATAGCCAATAAACTGCAGTGATTCAAGAATGCAGCTCATGACCGCCTTCTCAAGGGCAACGAGGGACAGGCAATAAATGCTGACCAGCCAACAATGCCCACATTGCATGAGTGAATTAAAACAAACCCAAATATATCGCAAATCTAGTTTTATTCAGTCAGAATTTATGTAAATAAGGGGGATATAAAAATTGGTACTTTAAGACAAATGGGTTAACATCGTGCATCAGTCTATAGTGGTCCAAGTAAAAGATTTGAGAACAATTCATGACAGCACAGTGGAACAAAGAAATGGACAATCTTCCTTTTCAGAAGTCATGCCTGTCCTTTGATTTGAGAATGGCATCTCCTTAGGATTGTGAGCTTCTGCCATATCTTCATGTGACTGAACAGGCTAATACTTAACCAGCAAATCTTTGGGTCATGGGGCAGGTTGTCCCACAAGCTGGTGAGATCTGGAGTGCAGGATTAGCTTCCTTTTTTAATCCCGTCCTTTCTCGTCTCTAAGCCATTTGGACTGTGAGTGTAATGCAGCTTGATGAACAAGTGGTCACCATTTTGAATAATTTGTAATAAGTTTCTCACAGTCATTAATTTTGGTGCTGCTGCACTTCAGGGAAAGCTTCTGAGTGTCTTTGAGATTTCTTTATCCTTCCCCCAGAACATTTTCCATTTGACGTCAGGAGAATAGGACCTGGTTGGGGGCATTCTTTTTCAGCTATCTGTCACTGAATCTAGCCCATTGGTTTCTCTGGAGTTTAGCCTGATTGCTATAGAGCCAACATCAATAAGGACACAAATGTTTACTGAACAATCCTGCCATTTAATCTGAAGAATGCAGCAGGGGCTTTACTGGTGAAATTTCTTCCGTGCTCTTACAAGTTGTTGATGCAGTCCAGGCATCACTACAGGTCAGGAGGATGGTGATGATAACTACTTTGTACACTAGTGCGTTTCTTGATTTAAGGGTCTTTTGCTGTCAGTGCTCACTGTCTTATAGAAGGCTGAGCTGGTGCAACTGAGTCAGTACTGGATGTCCTCCTCAATTTGATCTTTTCGATGAGAGATTGTTGCCAAGGTAAGAAGTGCCCAACATATTCCAGCACCTCACATTCCACATATATGGAATGTGGGATATTTGACTGGGATTGCACATGTTGTTTTTTTGTCAACAAGCCAAGTGTCTTGTAAGCAGAAGTGAAGAGATTAACTGGCTTGTAAACCTGATGCAGAGTTGGCAATGACACTGCTGTCAATCTGCATAATGGATGCTAAATGTCATGATGGTTGGTTTAGCTTTGGCCTGGAGGTAAGACCGATTTAAACAGTGTTTCATCTAGGTGGTATTTAATATGCACTCCAGAGGGCTATTGATTAGGAAGAGGTGATGACTTAACAGTATTATGACTAAGCTATTAACCAGAGGTACAGGTACTATTCTTGGAACCAGGATTGAAGTCCCACCACAAATGGTGATGGAATTTGAATTCAATTTTTTTTTAAAGCCTGTAATTTAAGGATCTAATGATGACATGAAACTGTTGCCATATATTGGAAGAGCTCATCACAAATGTCCTTTGGGGAAGGAAACTGCTATCCTTACCCAGTCGGATCTACATGTGACTTCACAGCTATCTGGGCAATAAATGCTGACCTAGCCCAGTGATGCTCACATCCCATGAATGAATTTTTGAGAAAAGTGAATAGCCACTATCTCTCAGATTATAATAAATTGGGGCTATCACACAGTCTTGTTTAATGCCAATGTATATTTTGAAAGTGATAAAAGGTACTGCAGATGCTGGAGAATCCGAGATAACAAGCAATTGTTACAAACAAGCAATCAGATTTTCTGATGAAGGGTTTAGGCCCGAAACGTCAAGTTTTCCTGCTCCTATGATGCTGCTTGACCTGCTGTGTTCATCCAGCCCCATGCTTGTTACCCCTATATTTTGAAAGTGTTGTTTCACGTCTCCCACTCAAGACAGTTGCTGACTTTGTGAAGTTGAGTGGAGTATTTGTGGATTGGAAGGCAGGATGTTAGAATTTGTTGCTGGGAAAATGGTATGAGGGATGCAGTGCATGGTCCCTTTTTAAAAGTTGTTTGTTTTTTTCTATGCTTAGAGATTCAAAAAGGATTTTGCAGGTACACAGAGCACCTGAATTGAAAAACTTGTATCAAAAGGCTATACTGTTAACAAGCAAAGCAGCATTTTTACCAAGACAACAGGTTTTTGAATTTTAACCAATTAATTTAAACAAGGCTGTTGGATATCAAAAACCAACTAAATTTTAAATTTGATGGTTTTGCCAACATAGTTGAGGTTGGTTGGCTCGCCGAGCTGGTTTGTTGTTTTTGCAGACGTTTCGTTACCGTGCTTCGTAACATCCTCAGTGCAGCCTCTGATGAAGCGTCGGTGTGTTTTCCCGCTTGGTTTTTAAACTTTGGGGTTCATTGCAATGGATTGCCTCACTTCCGCGTTTCTTCCGTAGTGGAATGTATATGGGGTTGAGTTCAGTGTGTTTATTAATAGCCTGCTTCGTGGAGTGCCATGCTTCCAGGAATTCTCGTGCTTGTCTCTGCCTAGCCTGTCCCAGGATCTTGGTGTTGTCCCAGTCAAAGTTGTGGTTCTCCTTGTCCATGTCCTTGCCAACATAGGACCAATCCTATTGTAAGAAATTGCTATGTCATCAAGGGTATAAAAGATGAGGGCATTTGGAAAATCAGGGAGAGCCAACTGCCACATGCCAAGAGAACAGCTGTGTTATAGGAAAAAGAATCACTGGCTCTCTCAGAATTCTCTAAGCCTTGGAGTAAGCTCCATCTAAATTAAAGGTGCGTACGGCACAAGTAGTTAATCTTACTGACAAAAAAATTCGACAGAAAAGGCGTTCCGGACAGAAGGATTTGTTAGAGGCTGTAATTTTGAGAGACTAAATTATATTTTGTACATGTGGGACTATTTTTTTGGAACAGAATAATATTTTAATCTTGTTTTATTTGGGAATAGTGAGTAGTTAGGGGGTTTATTCATTTTGTTAATAGTTAGTTTGTTCACTGTTAGAGTTAGATACTTTGTTATTTGTTGATTATAAAGAGTATCAGGTGTTTATTTTTATTTAACCACTCCTTTATTTCAGATTATAGGGTGAGGCACGCCTCACTGGATGTTTCAGTTTTAGTTATCAGAGGGTGATCGATCTCCGTTTTATAACACTGTTATGTTATGATGAAGCATCTTTGAACTGGAAAATCTCTGGGAATCAATCCCCAGAGTTTCATGATTTACTGAAACAAATGCTTTGTTCAGATTGAATGCAGTGAAGAGTTCCTGGTGGTGGTCCCAACAATTTTCTTGGATTTGCCTGGCAATGAGACCAGGTCAGAGATTCCTCTCGAAGGGCAAAAGGCACACTGTGTCTATAGGAAAATTTGCTCAGCCACAAAAAGTACACAATTCCATAGTCAAAATATTGTCAACATGGCCGTGTGCGTGGGGAAATAGATGAAGGGTTTAGGCCCGAAACGTCAAGTTTTCCTGCTCCTATGATGCTGCTTGACCTGCTGTGTTCATCCAGCCCCATGCTTGTTATCTCACTAATTTGAGTTTTTTTTTGAAGTGACAAAGAAGATTGAAAATAGAGCAGTAGATGTTGTCTATATGGACTCCAATAAGGCATTTGACAGGGATCTGCATAAAAGACTGGATGGCATGGTTAAATCACATGGAATCCAGCGGTCCTAGTTAACTGGATACAAAATTGGCTTGAAGGGAGGAGACAGAGGGTGGTGATGGAGGGTTATTTCTCAGACTGGAGGCCTGGGGCCAGCGGTGTACCACAAGGATCAGTGCTGGGTCCACTACTTTTCATCACTTGTATAAATGATATGGATGTGAACATAAGGTGTATGGTTAGTAAGTTCGCAGATGACACCAAAATTGGAGGTGTAATGAACAGTGAAGAAGGTTACCTGAGAGTACAATGGGCCCTTGATAAGATGGGCCAATGGGCCAAGAAGTGACAGATGGAGTTTAATTTAGATAAATGTCGGGTATTGCATTTTGGTAAAGCCAATCAGGACAGGACTTTTACACTTTAATAGTAGGGCCATGGGGACTGTCGCTGAACATAGCGTACAGGTGCGCAGTTCCTTGAAAGTGGAGTTGCAGGTAGACAGGGTGGTGAAGGAGGTGTTTGGCATGTTTGCCCTCATGGGAGCTGGGATGTCATGCTGTGGCCGTATAGGTCATTGGTGTGGCCACTTTTAGGAGACTGATTTTCAATTCTGGTCTCCCTGCTGTTGTTGAAACGTGTTGTTAAACTTGCAAAGGTTCAAAAACAATTGACAAGGGTGTTGTTGGAATTGGAGAGGCTGAAGAGGCTGGGGCTTTTTTCCCTGGAGTGTCGGAAACTGAGGGTGAACTTGTAGAGGTTTGTAAAATCTGGAGGGACATGGATAGACAAGGTTTTTTTTTCCTCCTGGAAAGAGGAGTCCAGAACTAGAGTGCGTAATAGGTTTAAGGTGAGAGGGAAATATTTAAAAGAGACCTGAGGGGCAACTTTTTTCACACAAAAGGTATGGAATGAGCTGCCAGAGGAAGTGGGGTTGGGTACAATTATGACCTTTTAAAAGATATCTGGTAGGGTATACGAATGGGAAAGGTTTAGAGGCATATGGGCCAAATGCTGGCAAATGGGACTAGATTAAGTTCTGACATTGGGTCGGCATAAATGAGTTGGACTGAAGGATCTGTTTCCCTGCCATATTACTCTATGACGCTATAATTGAGGAGAATGCATGGCAAGATTTTCCCTGTTAAGAACAACAGGAAAACACCTCAATAGTTTCCACAGCATAATTTAATCTGCCCTTCATGATATTTATGATTGCCAGATTGCTGAAATCAGGATAGGTCATTTTCCTCCTGAATTGCAAGTTGAGTACATGGAGTCTCGATGTGAGCAAAATCTGATCAGTCAGAATGTTACCAGAATCACAGGCTTTGAAGTTTTCATTTGTTTGATTGCTTATTGCAGTCTCTCCCATTGATAGTGGCCCACCCTGGATTCTACCATAGGGCACCGAGAGCCTGAATAGTATCAGCTGCCACTTGGATTCAAGGTTCAGGAGTGTTGAAATTGTTCCTTCCAGGATTGACAGATTTTATTATCATTTTTAAGAAGACAGACATTATCTTGTGAGTGAAGGGAATATTGTCTCTTTGACTTTATTTTATAGATACCCCTGGTGGCCTGAAAAAATTTTGCATGTCATGATGGTCAGCATATTGTTGAATTTCTCAGGCTTTGTCTTCCTACCACTTATCCTTTATCTTCAGGATTTATCCTTCGTGTCAGCCCTGAGGTGTTTGGATGCTGCCTCCTGGAGTTATGACTTTGAGTTGTTCAATGAAGGTGGCTCAATTTTTTTTTCCCCAGGATGTCAATGTTTCAGCTTAATTTGATCGAGCCAGTTGTGGTAATTAATGCTCTGGACACAGGGCAGCACGATGGCTCAGTGGTTAGCACTGCTGTCTCACAGTGTCAGGGACCCAGGCTCGATTCCAGCCTCTGGTGACTATGTGGAGTTTGCATGTTCTCCCTGCGTCCGTGTGGGTTTCCTCTGCATGCTCTGGTTTCCTCCCACAGTCCAAAGCTGTGCAGGTTAGTTGGATTGGTCATGCTAAATTGCCCGTAGTGTCCAGGGATGTGTGGCTAGGCGGGTCAGCCATGAGAAATGCAGGGATAAGGTAGGGGGCAGGTGGGGTGCCCTTCGGAGGGGTGGTGTGGACCCGATGGGACGAATGGCATGTTTCCACAGTGTAGGGATTCTATTTACTCCAATGTGCTGAAATTGAGTGAGGTATGTGAAGGCTTTCCAGGTTGGTTACAAGCTGCTCCTGGAATTTCTGTCTTTGGTTGGGATACTAAAGTGCGGTTACAGTGATGATTTTCCTCTTGGATTTGTGCTGTCTTTGTGCTAGGCTAATGCTCATCACCAATCAAACAAGTTGTCAGTCCCCTGCAAGGATTGAGTGATGCCAGACTTCACTAAGGTTATGTCATTGGCTCAAAAATCTAAGGGGTGCCAATGCTTTGATCCAGAATGCTCTGTGTGGTTTTGTGTTTCTCCTCTGGCACAAGACAGAATGAGGCCATCCCTACTGGCCCACATGTTCCAAAAATTGGCAATCGTAGTCGGATTGCCACTCGACTCCTATTTTATTTGCCTATTAGAACCAAACTCCTCATTTCCACCTAAGAGTTATGAAGCCAGCTCCTTCAGAAATGCAGAGCATACCTGAAATTGGTCAGTTCCCTCATGGTGTAGGATAGGTGGGGGGTAGGGCAGGGAGTCAAAGCACAGCCCTTGTTTACAGCAATCGGTGAACTGTGTTCTGAGATTTAGATGTCCAGCATAACAACCAGTCACTTACACAACTGTTTTTGGAAGGACGAGTATACAAGGTAAATGTTGGTTTAGGGTGATGGGTGCATCTAGTGTACGGCTGCCAGTTGGGTAGGATACAAGGTATACACATTGCCAGGTGGGGAGAGTGCCAGGAAATTGATAGAGTGCTTAGGGTAGATTTGAGATCGCGGATGGGATGCGATATCAAGACCAACAGCGGGTGAGGGCAGGCAGGGGAATGGGTATGTCAGAGCCAATGGCAGTGGAACCTCTGTCCCAAAGCAGGTATCTGACTGTCATGTATCTGTCACCTTTGTGCGGATGTTTGTCTGCAGACACCCAGTTCCCAGCTGTGTCCCTGTTCCTGTCACCAACTGCCACAGAACTTGGCACGTGAGTTCTGGCAGAAGCCTGTGTCAGACTTTATTTAACATGGCAACATTGCTGATATTGTCCACACTATATAACTTAATGGGAAATATAAGTAGGCTCCTACCCTAAACCTAAACAGGTTAATGATGATGATGTACTCTGATACCAACTGGCACATGTTATCAAGGCTCTAAGAACAAAAGCACTGTGCTAAAGAGCTGTAATCAGTATCCTGTGTATTTGAATGTAAATTAAGAGCTTGCAGGGCTTACTGATAAAGATAAAAAGTTACTCTTAGTCACGGCAAACATAAAGATGCCACAGACTCCTCCAACCAGGACCAGTCTAGCCAGGCACAGCAGCTTCAATATTGCAGTACAGATACCCAATACTCAGACCCCATGGTCGGCAAAAAACCGTGAGGGGATAATGATGCAGGCTTGAATACAACAGGAGTGGTACAGTCCATAGATACAGCAGCATCAGCAGGCACACAGTTTTTCTGGGTTTAGTGGTCAGGTTTCAGTGATGTCATCAAGTTGCCACTGCAGTCAGTGATATGCACAGGCTTCCTATGCCTGTTTTGAGGCTGATTTGATTTTGTTTTTGAACTACACTTTGTCTAGTGCCTCGCCCTAATGTTGCCACTAAGGGTGGCTCTACCTGGAGGAAAGAGCTTGCAATGGCTTTGATCAGGGGACTATTAGAACACAAGCCTCTCCATCGCTTCAAGGTGATAATCCATAGAGGGGCTTTGGAAAGAATGATCATACTAACTCAATGCTTTAAGAATTAAAAACTCTTGGAATGTCATTGTAACTGCTTGGTAAATGTCACATTTCGTCAAGAAGTCTAAGCCAGTTGTGCATGTTGAGAACAAACTGGAATTTCTTTCCCTAGGAAGCTAGAAGTGAGGTAAAGTAGAAAACGAAACAGACAGAATAGGAACATGTTCTCAAATTCTTGGAGCTGTGTTGACACTCTAGATGTAACTGGATGATCTCTCCTCCCACTGAGGAGAGCTACTGTCCGGGAACTCGGATCTGATAGAGGTGTACAATGTTGTAGATTCAAATCATCAACCCAGGCTGCCTGCAAGTAAGGCTTCTGTTGACTGCGTGTAGTTTCAGAATTACCCCTGTGTAGGGTGTACTAAATGCACAAGTGAAACCTTCCTGCCTGTGCAGATGTGATTGGTTAACAACTCTATTAAATTTTGCTTCATTTGGACTCTGCAGTTTACACAATTTGCTTACAGTGGTTAATTGAAGCCTTTCATGTAGACTAACTGGGCATATCACCACCAAAAATTTTCTTCCAAAACAGCAAACTTTAGTGTTTTTTTGTACCAGACCAACCCCCCTCAAAATACATGAAGCTAGCCTCGACCCTAACTTTTTTTTTCTTATTTGAAAGGCAAGTGCCAGATGTTGCATTCCGAGTGCAATTGGTTTGGTCAAACTACCAGTCTTGAAGCAAAACACACTTTATTCATACAGTCTGGTTAAAATACAACAAAGAGAATTGGAATAACAACTTATTAGAAAACTTAACAGAATAACAAATTAGTAGTTAAATAAACAGTAACTGTTCCAATGTAGTAGCATCCCATAAACACACCCTTGGCAAAGACAAATACAGTAAAATAGAGTGTCTCACATGCAACGCTACTAGCAGGAAGAGAATCCCCAGTTTTTAGCTGCAACAGAGTGGAAAAATAGCTTCGGCATCCCGTTTCAAGATCACAGCAACTGCTACAGAAGGCTAAAACTAAAAAAAAAACTGGTTCTGTGGGCGCTTGAGCCCCCCTAGCCTGGCCGCTTGTATTGTTCCCACTATTAAAAGCAACTGAAGGCCTCACAAGCCGTTTACTTTATTGGCTTTAGAGCATACTGCTCAGTGCCTCTGTCTCAACCTTTCTTCATTAAAAACAAACCAGGACAAAATACACCTCTCAAAGCCATAGTGTCATCACAATACTAGGTAAAATAATTTATTCAACTCATTCAGTTGTTTTATGTTGTCCCTCTATGCAGGGGTACCATGATGGTACAGATCAAGTGGACATTTCCAAACTTGGCCACATTCAGATTGTAGTCAAATTCAGTGACTTGAACGTTTGGAATCTTTAACTCCAGGGGATGCAAACTTGAATAGAGATTTGTAAATCTGTCTCTGCCATTTGAAACAATATTGGATCTGGCTTTCATCTGTTCATTATTCCAGCATAACCCTAGAATCCTCTGGATTCTTTCTTATAGCCATTTTAAATGCCTTTTCCTCTGTGCCTCACCTTAAAGTGTGAGAAGCTTGTGAAATTCTTTGGATGGTAATCAATTCTTTGTGACAATCAACTGGCTCTGCCATGACACCCCGACAGACTCAAACTTTCTTTAAATGTTCCTCATTCAAGAAAGTGGGCTAACAAACTATTCCCATGTGTAACCTCCTACATTTTTCTGTTTCTTTGTTCTACTAAGACTGATTCTACATCTCGATCTTTTGAACTAAGATCATTACTTGCTAATGTGTAAATGACATCTTGAATTAGCAGACCTATCCAACTTTTCCTAGCTTCCTATCTTTTCATGAAGTGGCTCTACAAGATACTTTCACTATTGCCTTGTTAATTGATGCTGGGGCAGGAATCTGTATCACTTGAAAATTACCACTCCCAACTCAACGCTTTGTTACTGCTAGAATTGACTATTCCAATGTACTTATGGCTGGTTTCCCACTTGCTAATCTTTGTAAACTTGAGGTCATTCAAAACTTCAGCTGCCCATCTCTTAACACTCACATTCCTCTGTCACCCCTCTACTTGTTGGCATACATTGGCACCCAGTGAAGTCACATTTGTTTTTAACTTTCATCCTGTTTTCAAATCACTCCATAGTTTTGCTCCTCCATATATCTGTCAATATCTCCAGCTCTACAAGCCTCCAAGATATCTGCACTCCTCTCATTCTGGTATTTTTCAGCATTCCCAATTATAATTGCTCCACCATTGGTGGTCATGCTTTTAGCTGCTTTGGTCCCAAGCTCTGGAGTTCCCTTCCGGCTGTTCTGATTTTCAACCTTGCTTTGCTCCTTTCAGACACGGTTTAAAATCTACTTCCTTGATGTGATCGTCTGATCTCCTGTCTCATTATGTGATGGTGTTTTATAATCCTCCTCTGCAGCACCTTTTTAGCGGTGCTATATAAATAATTTGTCACATAAATAGATTGCTGTTGAATATAGTTTGGCACTTGGCCTTTCCTAAGCCAGTTTTATGCAATACATTAACCCGCAAGCTTGTGGTTAATTGGGAATTCATACGTGGGTAAAAACTAAAAGAACTGCGGATGCTGTAAATCAGAAACAAAAACAAAGTTGCTGGAAAAGCTCAGCAGGTCTGGCAGCATCTGTGAAGGAGAAAACAGAGTTAACGTTTCGGGTCCGGTGATCCT
>JAHRHZ010000012.1:65298035-65401834 GCA_024137785.1 Ginglymostoma cirratum
ACTACAGTTTCAGTATGGTCCTATATGTAAGAGCACAAATGAGCCCACATTTGATGCCCAGCACCTGAGTATAATAAACAAGCAATTATACAGTTTTCAAGGAGGGACACTAGTTGTGCATTGATAGTGTCACTGATGCTGGAATAATAGTTCCCCAGTTCAAATCCCACCCACTCCAGAAGTGTGTCATAATCTCTGAACAGGTTGATTAGAAAATAGCTAGAATTTACAAGGGAGGCTCAGTAGTACAGGTCCCAAGCCGAAGTGTCAATTTTCCTGCTTCTCTGATGCTGTGTGGCCTGCTGTGTTCTTCCAGCTCCGCACTGTTATCAGTAGTACAGTGGTTGTGTCCCAGCCTCTCAGCCAGGAGACCTGGGTTCAAGTACCACCTCGGGATTTGGTAACTATGGAAATGTCAAAGAACAATACATCCCAGGAACAGGCCCTTTGGCCCTCCAAGTGTGCACTGCCACAGTTTTTTTTTTCTCCTTCCATATTAAACTATCTTCACTTACAAGATCTGTATCCCTCTGTTCCCTGCCTATTCATGTATTCATACAAGTGCTTCTTGAATGCTGCTATTGTCTGCTTCCACCACCACCTCTGGCACCACGTTACTGGCACTCACCACACTTTGTGTGAAAAACGTGCCTCACCCATCTTTTAAACTTTCCCTCTCACACCTTGAACTGTATCCCCCAGTAATGGACGTCTCCACCCTGGGGGAGAAACCTCATACTTTCCACTCTATTCATGCCATTCACAACCTTTTAAAATTCTATCAGGTCATCCCTTAACCTGCTGTGTTCCAGTGAAAACAAACCCAGTCTATCCAACCTTTTCTCATAGCTAAAATCCCCCACACCAGGCAACATCCTGGTAAACCTTTTCTGTATCTTCTCCAAAGCATCCACATCCTCATGGTGGTGTGGTGACCAGAACTGTACACAATATTCCAAGTGTGGCCTAACTAAAGTTCTGTAAAGCTGCAGCATAACCTTGTCTATCTTTGTACTCAGTGCCCCTTCCAATGAAGGCTAGCATGCCGTAGACCTTTTTTACCACCTTATCTACCTGCGCTGCCATCTTCAGTGATCTGTGGACATGCACCCCCAAATCCCTCTGCAAATCATTACTCCTAAGAGTTCTGCCATTCACTGTATAATTTCCACCTGTATTTGGCCTTCCGAAATTCATCACCTCACATACGTGCAGATTAAACACCGTCTGCCATTTTTCTGCCTATGCCTCCAACTGATCTATATCCTGCTATATCCACTGACAATCCTCCTCACTATCCGCAACTCCACCAATCTTTGTATCATCTGCAAACTTACTAATTAGACCAGTTAAGTTTTCCTCCTCCAAATCATTTACATAGATCGTGAACAGCAGAGGTCCCAGCACTTATCCTTCTGGAACACCACTAGTCACAGCCCTCCATTCTAAAAGCATCCTTCCACCCGCTACCCTCTGTCTCCTATGACTGAGCAAGTTCTGTATCCACCTTGCCAACTGACCCTGATAACTAACATGTGACTTTACCTATTATACCAATCTGCCATGAGGGACTTTGTCAAAGGCTTTACTGGAGTCCATGTAGACATCAACCGCTTTTCCCTCATCAATCATCTTCCCCGCCTCAAAAAAAATCAGTCAGTGAGTTAAGCACGACCTCCCCTGCATAAAACCATGTTGTTTATTGCTAATCTATCCATTTGCTTCTAAATACTTATACATCTTGTCCCTGAGAATCTTTTCCAATAATTTCCCTACCACTGATGTGAGGCTCAGGGGCCTGTAATTGCCTGGATTATCCCTGTTACCCTTTTTAAATGATGGGGCAACATTAGCCATTCTCAGTCCTCTGAGACCTCACCTGTGGCCAAAGAGGGTACAAAGATGTCTGTCAATGGTCCAGCAATTTGTTCTCTTGCCTCCCTCAATATTCTGGGGTAGACCCTATCAGGACCCAGGGACTTATCTATTTTAAGACACACAACACCTCTTCCTTTTAATAGCAACTTGGCTTAGAAATTCAACATTCCCTTACCTGAGATTGCCAAAGAGAAGGAATTAATGGAGGATGAATACCGATACAAAGTATTCATTTAAGACCTCAGCTACCTTTTCGGGCTCCACACATACATTTCCTCTTTTGTCCTTGAGTGGGCCAAGCCTACTCTGGCTACCCTCTTGCTTTTTATATATGTACAAAAAGCCTTGACTCTCCTTAATCCTGTTTGCTAATGACTTTTCATGATCCTTTTTAGCCCTTCTAATTCCTTGCTTAAGTTCTTTCCTACTTCCCTGATTTACTTCAAGGGCTTTGTGGGTTCACATCCTCCTTGACCTTGTGTATGCTTCCTTTTTTTCTTTTTCAGAAAGGTCATCCAAATTTCACATAACTTGCCACAACCATCACTCAATCTCGCAGAAATGTGCCGCTCCTGAACTCTTATCAATTGCTGTTTGAAATTTTCCCACGTGTCTGATGTGGATTTACCCTCAAACAGTTTGAGTTGAAGACATTTAACGTCTCGGCCTCCACTACGCTCCGCGGCAATGAATTCCACAGGCCCACCACTCTCTGGCTGAAGAAATGTCTCCTCATTTCCGTTCTAAATTGACCCCTTCTCATTCTAAGGCTGTACCCACTTGTCCTAGTATCCCCACCTAACGGAAACAACTTCCCAGCGTCCACCCTTTCTAAGCCATGCATTATCTTGTAAGTTTCCATTAGATCTCCCCTCAACCTTCTAAACGCTAATGAATACAATCCCAGGATCCTCAGCCATTCATCGTATGTTAGGCCTACCATTCCAGGGATCATCCCTGTGAATCTGCGCTGGACACGCTCCAGTGCCAGTATGTCCTTCCTGAGGTGTGGGGCCCAAAATTGGACACAGTATTCTAAATGGGGCCTAACTAGGGCTTTATAAAGTCTCAGAAGCACATTGCTGCTTTTATATTCCAACCCTCTTGAGATAAATGACAACATTCCATTCGCTTTCTTAATCGCTGACTCAACCTGCAAGTTAACCTTTAGAGAATCCTGTACTAGCACTCCCAGATCCCTTTGTACTTTGGCTTTATGAATTTTCTCACCGTTCAGAAAATAGTCCATGCCTGTATTCTTTTGTGGCCATAATGACTCACCGTCATTATGGCCACCACTTAAAGCTCACAGTATTACGGTCATGTCATGCCTGAACAGGTCGATTCTAAAATAATACAACTTACAAGAGAGGGAGTTAGAGTGACAACAAGAGTGTAGATCTTGAGCTTTGAAGTCAATCATATGTGCTTCCTGGTGCTTTGCTAGAGCACGTTGCAAATTATCTAAGATTAGCTATTAGGCAAGCAGTCTGACGACAACAACGAGGCAATGAATTGGGTCTAGAGAGGTAGGGCCTATGCGAAGCTCAGTGTCATTAACAATATGTGGATACTGTAATTTTTCATTAAGAACAAAGAGGCAACAAAGCCTATATCCCTGGGGTATCCTGAAGTTAACAGGATGGTGGCAGGGCAAGAGACCATTTGCAAGAGATGTTTTGACAATCTTTGAATAAGTAAGAGCAAAATCAAACAAGGGCAGTCCCATAGATGAAAATGGTGCTGTTAATCATACCAAAAGTTGCAAGAAGGTTGAAATGGAAAGTCACTGTCACGAACTTGGTTATTTTTGACCAGGACAGGACAGCATGAATCCGGGGAGAACAACGCATTCAAGGACTATGGAGAGAAGGTGGATATTGGATTGTGGCAATAATCTTCAAGTTGTGGATGATATGGATGAATGTTTTGATGCACTTTTTGAAAGTGCTACAGTTGATCTATGAGTTTATTATATTTTGAGACTGTAGCCTTAGTTTAGAGAAAATGAAGAGGATAGATTACCTGTTCTGAAGCCTACCTGATAGTAAATCTGGAGGATTTTTTTGTACGAGATCAAAGGAGATTGCTTTACTGAGAAGACCGTACAAGGTATTCATGGTAATCGTCAATTCCAAGTCTGAGTCTGCGATGAGTATGTTTTGAGACTTGCAAGGTCCTAGGAGGTGTTGGGTTGTAAACAGTTGTGCTGTGAACAATCCACTGCTTCTAAGATGAAAGGGAATGGAAGTCAGTGGAATATATGGGGTTGAGCGCATATTCTTGACTTTAATTGATTTGTTTTTGGAGTACACACCATAGATGTTCACATAAGTTGACCAATGAAGCTTCCAAAAATCCTTCCAAAATGGGTGTCAACTTATATGCATTGTTGAAGCACATTTGCAAAAGTTGAACTACAGTTGTTAGACCCTCCAGTATAACTTGATGTGGATGTTATTTCTAACAGCAATCACTTGATCTCATTGTTTATATGGAATCTGAACATATCCCATGCGAAAGTTGCATTTTTACGTAGGCCACAGACACGCCTATTCCACACACGTTATCAATCTCTAAGTTCATCACATCCACATCCATCCAACAGTTTTCCATGGATGTTCAGAACATCTTCTGCAGGGCACCTAACTTTTGGCATGGTTGAAAATTATAGCAGAATTTAATTTAATTCCATCAGATATGCAAGCAAGTAGCACCTTGCATCTTGTTATCCCATGCCCTGTTATTTTCACTAGAATTTTTCTTGAATCCTTCCACTCCATAGTTTGGCTGTAGGGCATAACTCAATTTATTGCACTTCATCCATGTGAATTACTGGAAGCCAGTCATTTTACTATCACATTCTTTGACGGTCTCTGAGCAATCTTGGTCTTCTGCTTTAACCACTAGACTGTTCCATTCTTTGAATCAACTTCATAAATTGGCCAACAGTCTAAAATCTTTTCTAGACTCTGTTTACTTTGACCTATATAAGTGCATGTATACACAAAGCATTTTGTGGAATAATGTAACCACAATGACAATTTTCCAGGACTCATACATACGCACATAATGCATGCTTCTTGCTATCAGACCAGTGGTCAGTCTCTCTCCTGACTGTGTATTTATCTTTGGCACTTTCTTCGGAACAAATTCCTCCTTCAATTCACACACCAATTTATTACTAACACCAAATTCACTCACTGCAACAGTTATTTGATCAGTTATCAAATATTACTTTTGTCTTGAAAGCAGTTTCATACCCATTCAATTTGATGGAAGGTCTATTTTGGTTCATCACTCACTATGCCATATGCCACTTGCCGTGTGTTAGTGTGACTTAAAGACCGGTGCATCCTCTTTGCAGCACTGCTCACATATCACCTGCTCGAACTCATGTATCTCACAGTATAAGGTAAGTCAAACACGTATTTGCAAAATGAAGAATTCAGACCAACTACAGACTCTAGTATTACGTTTGATAGCAGGAAATGGAGGTTGACTGATTAGCCAAGTAAACGCAAAAGCATTATTGTTTTGGTGTTTGAAGAATTGGAGTAGTCTTATTCACTAGGTTGACTTTTATATCATTAAATTGGGTATGCAAAACTCCCTCAAAGGCTTCAAAAAACAGGAGTGTTCAGTGTTTTGAATATTACTCTTAGGTTTTTCGAGGTGACATTCAGCTGGCAGGTCAACAGAATATTCCAGTCACCTGATATCTCCGACAGAAGGCCAGTTCTATTGGAAGGTTTATTTTGTTGAAAGTCTAATCTCAGCTAGGGGTGTAGTGGGGTCTAGGAGGAGGAAACCATGTTGAAATAGCTCACTATCTTTATACAACCTGGACGACCATTCTTGTTGTTCCTGGCTTGCCACACAATAAGTGTAAAGCTTACCTTCTGAATTCCTCTTTGAAGCTGAAACACTAGAACTCTGAAATTCTAATCTGAAAATAATAGTTGATGGTCCTGTATACGTTATAGGATCCTAACTTGTATATTAAAACAGGACTCACAGAAGTGCTCTTTGTACCCAGAGATAGAAGCTCCAGCTTCAGCTCCACCTTCAGTAGGAATGGAACAGATACGATACTTTTTAAGATCACTACTATCCTGTTTCCGCTGGCAGAAAGTCTCAAAATCTCACCCCAACATGTAAAATAAAAGCTAATTTTCTATAAACTTGTTAAATGGCCTTCTTGTTAAACTTGAATTTCTACTTTTAAAGCATTTACTTTAACTAAAAATTCAATCCAAAGCCAGGTTTATACGATTGTTTTAACAAATCATTCCTGCAGCAAAATTGGAGGAGCATCTCGAGAAAGTCGGTACAACATTTCAAAAAAACCTACAACTCTCTTATTATTTTAGGGGTTCTTTAGAAGGAGTCAGCAGAACAACGCCTCTTACTCCTGCCCTCGACAGAGAAACTGTTTAATCGATCGAACTAATCGGAATCGTTGTCAGCATTGTCGCCTGCAGAAATGTCTTGCCCTTGGAATGTCTCGTGATGGTAAGAATAAGAAAAATCTTAAGATCCTAATTCAACCTGGTTAGAGAACAAAGCATTTCCTTTCTCAAGATTACACTGGTCTCAGCCGATCTGGGAGAGGATTGAAATCACAACGTAATGAACGGAAAGGTCATTCTGAGGCAATAAGGAATTTTTTTGATAATATTTAAAGCACATTGGTGCAATATAGAGAAGCAAAGATGGATTGTTTGAGTTGTATGTTTGTACCGTCCAACCTGTGTGTCGATTAATGCAAGAAACAAAAATGTCTGCGGTCATTTTTTTTCTGTCGTTTAGCATTATACTATAAATGTCATGATATGAGATATAAATCTATAAAAGAAATCGTCTCCATGCAAAACATGCTGATAGTATATACTTTTGGAAGGACTTCAAAGCAAGTATTGATAAACATGACTTTGATACACTAACTCCCCATTTTTTCATGTTATCAGGAAAAATAATGCATTTATGCAAAAGTGACAGAACTAGTACAAAGCAAAATTAAATTGCAAAAAAAACAAGATAGGAAGAACCACTTTATCACCTCTCTACCCAAAACCAAAGCATTTAATTTTAGTATTTGAACTTGTCCCAAAACCAATTATTGATTGTTTTAGCTTTCTCTCATTTCAAACAATTTTACGCTTCTGGATGACTTTGGATTGCATATAAAAATGAGATTCCTTAGGGATAATCGTGCTTCCATGTATGGATAAAATTATCAGCTTGAATTAAAAATGAAGAACACGGATCTTCACTAGGAGACATGCATTTCCCCAAATGCAATCTGACAGACCAATAATGTGAAGGAATGCAGCCTCACATCTTCAATTTCCAGGATCCTATAGTACCAGGAGTGGATATTTTGAGGCCCTCATCACATCAAATATGATTGTGAAGTGTAGCGAGAGTAGGAAGCACACAGGGCACTAGGTGAGGGCCCGTATACTTTATATGCTAAGTACCTGTTAGTAACATCTGATCCAGTTGTCTAGCGGGTATGGTGTTGAACTGTCAACCCACAGCTCGGTAATTTAAAGCTCATCATGACAAATTGTATTTCATTATTTAGTCATTTACGGAGTAACACCTTAAACATACTGGTTCACTAATGTCCTTCAGCTTAGAAATCCTCCAATCCTCAACCAATTTGGCCTGTAGACAAATGCTGTTGTTGATGAATAATGCTGTTTGAAGTGGTCTGGTAAGCCACAAACGATTGCGTCAAGAAGGCATGTGGACAGCTCTGACTGAAAAATTAATGTAACCTTGCCAATACTGATCACATCCTAAGAATAGAATTCTGAAGAAGAGACCTGTATTTATAATTAAACCTTTTTCTCCTTCTGGAAATCCTTCTTCTTGCAATAGACCACATTGTGTTATGTTACTAGACCTCATTAGCCATCAGAGGTGAATGAATCAAAAGGATCTTTGTGGCCAAAGGTGATCTAGTTAGAAGAGTAAGCTTCAAGAATGGCAGTCACCCAACAGTTTAGCTGTCTCAGTCTTCACTCCCAACAAGTCATACCCTATGTAGTGGAAGTGTATTGCATCTATTGAATTAACGTTAGATTATCTTGCAGTGCCTGAACAGCAGTAACCCCACTTGCTAGAAAGCAGAACTCTGCTACCACTCAAAGTAGTTGAGACAAATGGTACTGATGTATTTTGAAGGAAGCTTGATAAATATATGAGGCAAAAAATGTGAGGAGGCTGGTGTGTGGACCAACCATTTAGGCTAATTCTGTGCCGTAACTTTTTAAGTAATTCAATGTGCCACTATGCTAAGCCAAATTTTGCATTACTTTAGGCTAGAATTCAGTGTTTTTAGTGTGCCATCCTTATGAGAATATGATGGTTGGAAATCGCAAACATTCTTTCAACTTCAAATCTCTTTATAATAAACCGGCTCTTTTTGTTTTGCTCCCTTCACAGCTGTAAAGTTTGGGAGAATGTCCAAGAAGCAGCGTGACAGTCTATATGCCGAGGTCCAGAAGCACCAACAGAGACTGCAAGAGCAACGGCAGCAGCAGAGTGGTGAAGCAGAGGCCCTCGCCCGTGTCTATACAAACAGCATCAGCAATGGCTTGACAGATCTGAACAACGAAATTGGTGGCACTTATTCAAATGGACATGTCATTGATCTGCCAAAAGTACAATCTGAGGGAGCTAATGGATATTACAGTGTAGATTCTGCTCAACCATCACCAGATCAGTCTGGGATAGACATGGCTGGAATCAAGCAAATAAAACAAGAGCCTATTTATGACCTCACACCTGTACCAAACTTGTTTACGTATAGCTCTTTTACAAATGGTCAACTGGCGCCTGGAGTCACAATGACTGAAATAGGTAAGTCTGGTAAGAAAAAGTAATTTTTTTTAAAACCTATATCAATTGTTGCCAATGCAATCTATTCTGCCCTTGTTTTTTTTCATACCTTCTGTGCACCAATGACTGTGTTACATTAGAAATTGTTAATCCGATGTCGTTTGAGGCTTAATATTAATGGGTGTGATTTGAGGAAGGTGCATCTAAAATGCACATGGTTGAAGCTTTTGGTTCACTGTCTCAAAACTGATAATACTGGAGTCAGTGCCTAATATAGTTTGGAATTGATAGTATGGTTGAATTACTGTGCTTATACTAAACTTGGCAAAATTTTAAATAGCAAGAAAGATCCAAGCATCTTTTGTTCTTTAGTAATGAGTGACCACTTGGGTGAACATCACAAAGAAAACTTGAACAGGAAGTTTTGTTCCTGAATAATGAAGCATGTTGACAGAAAATTGGGTATTTTCTGTCATCTTCATGATCTGATTTGCACCCATGTGCATGACCCAGTAATTAATTTAGTGCAAAAAAGGAAAATTTGTACATCAATCCAGTTCTTGTGTTTATGGTGTGTCATTGGACTACCAATCCAAAACAGCAGGCTAATGTTCTGGGGACAAGGATTCAAATTACACAGTTGCATATAGTAATATTTGAATTAATTAAAATGGCACCTACATAACCGCGGGCAATTGTCAGAATAAAAGCATCTGGTTCACTAGTATTCTTCGGGAAGAAAATCTATTGTCCTCACCTAGTCTTGCCTACATGTGATTCCTGACCCACAATATAGTTGATTTCCAACTGCCCTTTGGGCAATGAGGAATGGGCAACAATTGCTGACCTTGCCAATGACACACACATTTCATGAATGAATTATAAAAAGTTTTCAAAATTTTCAGTGCTTTTCATCATCAACAAAAGCTCATACAATGTTGCTGATCTTGCCTTAACATTTCTTCTTTATTCGGTTAAGAAGTCTTTCTCATGGGGTCAATTTTCATGCCTTAATCCTTCTTTAAATGGAAGCAGATGAGATTTAATATGGGGGAGGGACCTGCCTCTATGATTCCTGCTCCATTCCTGCTGTAGGAGTTTACTGGCCCTGGGATAAAGTCACAGGTAGTGAGCCTCCTGTGCAGTAGCCCATTTCATTGCCGGGCTGGCCATTTTAAACTCCCTGCTATTTTCAATGAGTTGGACTATTTTGTTGCAAGAGGTGATTCAAACCACCTCTTCATGGGATTCATGGGAAATCGGAAACCATGGGGAAGCTTATTCTAAAGTTCGAAATGTATTGGCACCTTCAGTTTTTTGTGATATAAAGGTGTATGATAAGTTACATTTATTTTAATACAATTACTAATAATTAGGCTTTGATCAACATTGTGAAAGTTCAGGTGTATTTGAGTACTTTGTACATTTGGTAAAGTGCTCTTCTGCATTGACTATTATGTGGAGATGCTGATGTTGGACTGGGTTGGACAAGGTCAGAAATCACACAACACCAGGTTGGTGATGGACTATAACCTGGTCTCATGTGATTTCTGGCATTGACGATTATTAAGATTAAGACTTTAATGTGTTGATATTACTTGAGGAATTTAATTTTTTTTTTGTTTGAAAGTCCAACCATCTATCTGTTCAATCTCTCAAGCTTTGGAGTAGAAGACTTTCTGTTCCAGTGCATCAGAAGGCTTCAAGCTATTCAACCCAGCAAGTTCTCACCCAGCATCAAAAGTGTTTAATGTTTCAGATCTGGAGGATTTGTTAGCATAGCTATGCAGTTGAATCCCATTATGGGTGTTTGGCTGAGTTCTTAACCAACCAATGGGTTAATTTTCATCAGGGGTTGTTGACACAATTGTGAAGTAGATTGTGTGTTTTATTTTAGATGACAGTTTTATCAGCTTCTCAGGTGATTTATACCCTTTTTAAACAGAAATGGCAGTTTTTTTGCAGTATATTGACAGTTTCATGGACCATCATCAAAGACTTCCCAATGTTGTTATAGGATTCATGAGTTCTGTAGAGAATATGAGGGTGGGAGGGAGATGAGGGGCAGGGGGCACAAGGTGCATAATGCCCATTCACAGAACTGAGCCAAAGTCCCGGTGAACTGGCTGTGTTTTCTGACCTCCAGCTTCATGGCCTTAGTATCCATCCACTTCTGGAGGTGTCGGTGTTTTCAGCCTGCTACTAGAATCTATGTCTTTGATGCCAGTCTACCTCTGCCGTAAAAATAGCATGAGTTGGCACTGTCCGGCAGGAGGTGGAATTGTGACATCAAAAGAAGGCCTGACTCTCAATCCATACCTCGAGGATAAAAATCTGGACTTTGATTGTAGCTGGTACACTGCTAAAATGTGTATTTTCAATTTTCTGGAACCCAATATTTAATTTAGCAAAACCAAGTAAAAATGGGGGTCTCTTTCCTATTTCAGTGTCACTTTCTTTCTCTGTTTGCCTGTCTGTGTGTTACTTGCTCTTTCTCACTCTCCCTGATTGTGGCCAAGGGACACTTGATTAAGTTTAGTTAGTGAATCGTCAGCCTGGTAGCAAGGTCAGCAACTTTGGAGCTGTCCTATGTTGAGAGCTCAAATTTTAGTGGGATCTTGTGGAAGAAAATATGACAGATCAAGTCATTTTGGACATACACCTGAAAGCAACCATGAAGGCAACAGGATTATTGCAAAAACCTGACCAGTTCAGCAATGTCCATTAAAGAAGGGAACCTGCCACTCATGCCTAATCCAGTCCCACAGCATACAATCAACATTGAATACCTCTGGAATTGTCTCACTACATCTATCAGGACATCTAGGAGTGCACAATAAATATAGACTGGACAATGTTGCTCACATCCTGGGAACAAATTTAAAAATAGAATAGAAAATAGAATAGCAATTCATTGTCACATATGATTTTTTTACTGAAATCAACAGTGAAAAGTTTTATAAGTCGCCATATCACAGCACCTAAATTAATGACAGAGGTCATAAATAAGAAGAAAAAAGGTAAAAATTCATCACAGTTTGATTAACGGCTCCTGGGTTTTGAGTAGACTGGAAAACCAGGCCAAAACAGTTGTGCAGGGCTGGGCGAAGATGGCAATGCCGGGCTGAGATTGCCCTGCCACACCAGGACTAGATCTCCATGCTGGGCCATTGGAAGACCAAGAAGCCATCTCCGAAGCAAGAACAAGACCTCCATGCTGGAACTAAACCTTCACGTCAGGCTGCTGGAATACCCGGAAGCCATCGAAGAAGACTTCCATGCCAGGACAAGAACACCAGTCCAGGCCAAGACTGCTCCTCCTGGACAAGACCACCATACCAGGAGACTACGCTGCCCAGACACCAGGCCTATACCACCATTCGGGGCTCATGGAAGTCACTCCATCGCTGGGCCTGATCCAGAGAAGATGCCTTCTGCTGAAATTGTTAAAAGGAGGTAAGGTACCATAATGAGTGAGGAACCCACATGTTGCACTGTTACTCCACCACCATCTTGGAAGAAACATATAGGAATCGAAGTCAAATACTAACAGGTTGAGTTAGATATTTTACTGATAAAACAGTCAATGGTTATGGGAACAGGCAGGAAAGTGTTACACAATCAGATCAGCTTTAGTCTTGATAACAAAGCAGGTGATGGGACCGAGTGCTTTATTCCTACCCCTATTTCTTATGTTCTCACTGTGCTCTCATATTTAAGGATCAGAATCCCAGCAGTGACAGACGTTTGAACTTAACTGCCCCTGGTGAATGGATGTTATCATATCTGGTTTCTAAATAAAGGACTGTGAGCCTTCTGGCAGGGTGTGTATTAAACTATCAGAACAAGTAGCAGCACACATCCAGCTAATTGCCACAATTTTTTTAAAGACAGCCCTCTACCAGATGCCACATAAACTTGCTTTTCCTGAGAGAGAAAGTTTGGCTTTAGGGCAAACCAATAAACATAGGGAAGGGAAGAAATGGCATGCACTAAAAAGCCATTCTGCGGTAGAGAATTGAACTATTTGTCAGTCTTGACCCTCAGTATATTAGAATATAACTGTATCTCTGGTGTAGTGCAGGATAGAGATAAGCATTAAAGTATAATTGAGTGAAGTTGAGTTGGTTCAAAGTTAAGCTTCAGATTGAAAAATTGAAAGTTCTTAGATTCAGTTTGAAGTTGAAATTATTTAACTTTATCTGAGTTTCTTCTAATACAAAATCGTCGGAACTGCTTTATCTTCAGAGTACAAAACTTATTAAATTTCCAGGCAGAATTGTGAACATTATATCCTTTATGAAATGAGAGCTCAAATAACATCTTGTGACTGATTTATGCTTTGTTTCACACCGGGAACTAGCTCAATTATTTATCCTCTGGAACAAAGGGACTGGATTTTCATCAAGAAAACAGGGAGAAGGAATAGGGAATTTGGCAACCTGCTATCTCAGATCTGTCCGGGAGGAGCCTGTTCACCCTACTATTGTTTTGGGGAGCCAACGTTGGCTGAGGATGAGCCAGGCACTTTGGAGGCAGTGGTAAAATGGAATCAGAGGTGGCAAATAGCGAGGCTAGCAAATTTTGAAGGCTCTCCTCCATTTACTGGCCAAGCTCTATTCATGATTGTTTAGCATTCTAGCTCTCACCACACCTGCCCTTTCCATGCCCCTTTATATCTCCTAAAGGGAGATAGTGGTGTAATATTACTGGATGAGTAATCTAGAGTCCCAGAGTAATGTTCTATGCTTGTGGGCTCATATCCTACCAGGGCAGCTGGGGCAATTTAAATAGAATTCATAAGTTTAGAATTGAAAGCTATTCTCAATAGTGGTTTAAGGTTCTTGCAAAGGTTTGTAGCTCGGGTTGTGGATAAGGTTGTTGGCTTACTTTCCGAGCTGGCTGATTATCTCACAGATGTTTTGTCACCATGCTAGATGACATCATCAGTGCAGTCTCTGATGAAGCGATGTTGTTCTACTCTGCATGGTATTTATATGATGTGGTTTGTTCAGTTGGGTTGTGTCATTTCCAATTCTGTTCTGCATGAGTTTGTGTATGGGGTCTAATTCCATTTGTTGTTTGCATTATGGGTTGACAACCAGGCCCCGAGGAATTCCCATGCATGTCTGTGGTTGGCTTGAGCTGGTATGGTCACATTGTCCCAGTTAAATTGACTGCCTTCATTGTCCGAGTAAACTGAGATGAGGGAAAGTTCGTCATGTCATTTTGCTGCTAGCTTGTGTGCGTATAGCCTGATGGCTAGTTTCCTTCTGGCCTGGCCGATATAATGTTTGTTACAGTCATCGCAAGGTATGTTGTAAACCATGGTCCTGCATCTCATGGGTAAGGGGTCTTTGGTCCTTGAGAGTGTTTTTCGTAGTGTCGCTGTGGGTTTATGTGCAACCATGATTCCTAGTGGTCGCAGGAGTCTCATTGTCAGTTCTGATATGTTCTTGTTGTAGGGTAGTATGGCCAGTATATTGGGGCATACTGTGTCCTCTTGGCGTTGTCTGTTTAGTAGGCACCTGCAGATGAAGTTGTTGGGATATCCATTGTTAGCAAAGATCTGGTATAGGTGTTCTTCCTCCTTCCTGCATAGTTCTGTTGTGTTGCAGTGAGTTGTGGCCCATTTTGAATAGTGTTCTAACACAGCTTTGTTTGTGAATATTGGGGTGATTGCTGTGGAAATTGAGGATTCGGTCAGTGTGGGATGCCTTTCTATTTACCATGGTTTGGAACTCCATGTAGGTCATTCGTTCTATCCTGACGCCTAGAAGCGGAAGTTGATTGTTGTCTTCCTCTTCTCTCATAAATTTGATCCCAGTGAAAACATTGTTGATGAGATGGTGTGTCTCCTCTAACTTGATGCGTTTAATGATGACAAATGTGTTGTCCATGTATTGGATCTACGGTTTTGGTTGAATGAGGGGGAGGGTAGTGCATTCCAGTCTTTGCATGACTGCCTGTGCAATAAGTCCTGAGATGGGTGACCCCATAGGTGTGCCATTGATTGGTTTGTATACTTGGCCGTTAAAGATGAAGTGTGAGGTGAGGCAAAGGTCCAGTAGTCTGAATATGTTGTCCTTGATGATGGAACTGTTTGGAGTCAGTGTTTCTGCTGCATCTGGTAATGTGGCAAGTGTTTCTTTGGCTAATGTTATGTTAATGGACGTGAATAGTGCTGCGACATCAAAGGATACCATAATCTCATTGTTGATTTTAATGTTCTTGAGGTTGTTAAGGAATTCCTGGGTACAGTGGATGAAGTGGAGTTATCCGTCAACCGGGTGTTTCAGTCTCTGTTGTAGGTCCTTGGCCAGTTTGTGTGTAGATGTGCCTGATAAGGAGACAATGGGTCTAGCATCCCCCTTTGTAAATGAGTAGACAAACGCCTGCTAAGTTGAATCCATTGTTGGTGCTCAGCCAAGCATTCATCATTGGGCTATCTGCCAACTATGTCAATAAAATGAGGTGAACCAGATTGGCATGTATTTGTTTTTCCAGATGGTCAACATTCATAATGAAATTAAAATTTGTTCACTTGATTTATAAACTTTTCTGTTCCTTTTGATTTGAGCTACATCTTGTAATGCTTTCAGGCATCCAGTCTCTCCATGTTGACATGTTGTACCATGCGTTAAAAGTATATTTAACGAACATCTGAAATGTAGTGAGTTGGAATATGATATTTTTCTCCACTAATGTAAGAGTACCAAGGCCAGTTGTCACTCCTGTGCCATCATACCGGTTGAGCCCAGTTCTTCCAGTAGATATCACAGACTAATCCTGAATTCTGTCTCATCCGTATGGCTCAGAAACCATGCAACGTTGTGGAGTCAATGGCGTTCCTTTTTTTAAAGTTAATTTAAAAGTCTCATTAATGCCTTTTGTGTATATAATATCAACTAAAATAATGAAGACCTAAACATTTTTCAAAGCTCTAACACAGGTGGGGGTCCAGACCCAAAACGTCAGCTTTCCTGCTCCTCCGATGCTGCCTGGCCTGCAGTGTTCATCCAGCTCCACAACTTATTATCTCAGACTCCAGCATCGGCAGTTCCTGCTATCTCTGACATTGATAAGTAGCGTGTCTTTTGCTCATAGTTTATACCAGCTGAGCCTCAGTTACTCTCCAGCTTGTAATAATATTTGGTATTTCTGTCCACCTATCTCCTGCATATTCTATAATTAATTAAATTTGCATATCAATAAGTCAAATTGGGCAGACCATTTTCTGTCATTCCTTTTTACTTCTGACACACTCTTGCTGTAACAGCCCACACGTATCTTCCTTTGTTGCTGAACATTTCCTTATCTGTATAATTATCCATCTTGAATGTATTAACCAAGAAATGCCAAAGCTATAAGAGTAACTTCCTCACAGCAAGAGAAGAAAAGTCATTCACGATTGACTCGAGATATGAAATATTCTCCTCTCATATTTTAGGTATCCCTTACAATGTTTCTGTTTAAGTTCAGTAAAATAATCTATAAATAAGGAAGCGATTGTCACAGTTCAATTGTTACATCTGTTGTCTAACAATGTAATTTGGATTGGGCAAGTAAAGAAATTACTAACAGCTACTGCATATTCAGCTAATTCTTTGCTATATAGCCGAGGTGAGAGAGGGGAACTCCAAACCTTGGGGGATGTTAGCCTGAAGAATAAAGGGAAGTTCACTTTGGATAGCTCTCCCATATTCTAATGGCATGACTAGTAGTCCAAAATTTATTGTTCTCAATCTTTTAATACAAGACTTGGTACATAGCATGGTTGTCAAATAAAACAAGTCGAATTTATTCCTTGTGAACAATGATAAAAAAGTAATTATGGAGACTTGAGTTCAAATTCTATATTGGATTGGTGGAAAGGAAAACTGATTATAGAAGGAAGGTTTCAAATAACCAGAGTCCAATTTTTAAATCAGTTAAGGGATGCTAAACTGAGCGCTTCTGTTAGCTCCATTTTTAAATGCTCGGTGTGTGCTGTCGGAAACAGACCACACAGATTAGGAATTTATGGGTTTAATCTTTGGTCTGTCCTGCATCCACTCAATTAAGTTTCCATTGTGAATTAGTATTTAGTAATTTAGGGGCTGACAGTACACGTGTGGGCATTGATAATATTAATATCATTCTCAAGTGCAACATTCCCAGTGGTTCAGTTGGCTTTCAGTATTCTCTGTGCAAACTGCTCCCTGGTAAACTTGCTTTCGTCACTGCCCTATGAAACATGCACTAAGAGGAGACATTAGAAAAATGGAAAAGCAGGTAAAGCAAAAAGAACTAAATGCTTTTTAATTAGTACAAAAAAGAGCAAGCAGATATTTTCACATTTAAAATCTGGAAAGAAGCATGTTTGATAAGAGGGGGAAATATTTTGTCATACTGGAGACGATAGCAGTATCAACATTATAAAACAAAGTGAAGTCACATGACAGGAGGTTATGGTCAGACAGGTTTATTTGAAATCACACAAGCTTTCGGAGCGCAGCCCATTTCTCAGGTGCAGTGAAAGAGCAAAGCACAAAGACCCACAAGTTTATAGGCAGAGAGAACAAGGGCAGAGAGATCAAAAGATCATACAGCTGGTGTGAGTGGAGTGTTAGATCATATGTCTCTGGAGGTGACCTAGAGTGTTAGATGGTGAGTAAAATGTCAACAGCGGAATAACCATCGAAGGGATGACCTATAAACTGATTGTGAGGCAGAGGGACAATTACAAAAAACTTTAAAATAAGGTTGTGCTGGAGACAAACTAAATGACTGGAATCGCATGCCTAATTCAAAACGGTGCAAACCAATTAAGGTAGAGAAATCATTACAATTTATCAAGCTGATGCTGTCAAAACAGGACAGTAAGGAAGATCTTACAGATAAAGAACAGTGTAATGGGGTCACATGAACCCAAAATCACCGACTGAGGCTGCCTTCATGGGTACAGAACTTGGCTATCAGTCTCTGCTCGGTGATTCTGCATTGTTGAGTATTTCTAAGGCTGCCTTGGCGGACACTTACCCAAAGATCGGAGGCTGAATGCCGTTGACCACTGAAGTGTTCCCCGACTGGGAGGGAACATCCCAGTCTGGCGATTGTTGTACAGTGTTTATTCATCCGTTGTCGTAGCGTCTGCACAGTCTCAGCAATAAACCATGCCTTGGGGCATCCTTGCCTGCAGCGTATGAGCTAGACAACATTGGCTGAGTCACATGAGTATCTGTTGTGCATGTGGTGGGTGGTGTTCCCATGTGTGACGGTAGTGTCCTTGCCAATTTTTCTGACATGTCTTGCAGAGGTTGCCGTGACAGGGTTGTGTGGTGCTATGGTTGAAGTTGCCCTGAAGGCTGGGTAGTTTACTGCGAAAAATGGTCTGTTTAAAGTTTCGCAGTTGTTTGAAGGCGAGAAGTGAAGGCATGGGGAAGATCTTGGCAAGATGCTCATTGTCATCGGTGATATGTTGAAGACTGCGAAGAACGTGGTGTAGTTTCTCCGCTCCGGGGGAGTACTGGACGACGAAGGGTACCTTATCAGTCGTATCCTGTGTCCGTCTTCTGAGGAGGCTCTAGTGGTTTTTTTGCTGTGGCCATCAATTTGCTGGTTATTCAGCTGTTTACACTTTACTCACCATCTAATTCTCTTGGTCACCTGCAGACACTTATCATCTGACACTGCATTCACACCAGTTGTGTGATCTTTTGATCTCTCTGCCCTTGATTTCCCTGCTTATAAACTCTGGGTCTGTGTGCTTTGCTCTCTCACTGCACCAGATAAAGGGGCAGTGCTCCGAAAGCTTGTGTGATTTCAAATAAAACTGTGGTGTGACTTCTGACCTTGTCCACCCTAGTCCCACACGGGCACCCCCACATCATAAAACAAAGTAAATCTTTAAACTTGGGATAACACAGGGATTACTGATTGACCCTGAGAATTCACATGTTGTGCTGAGTTGTATATTTGACAACTATAAACTTGATAAAAATATCAAAAGATGAAAGAGATTGCTGACTCTGTGAGGAATGGGTGATATATGCTCAATGACAAAGGGAAGAAAAATTCATCTGGATTTTTCTAACTCAAAGTAATGAAGTGAGCTAAAAATGATGGTTGATTTTCCTGTGGTACCTAACTTCTCTTCTGGTGTTTTCTCTGAGAGATCCACAATGCAGAATAAGACTTCTCCTTGTGATTCAAGATGTAGGCAATAAACCTGATGGAGAAATAAATAGAAAAGCATTTTATGTGGGAGTTGAGGAAACTTGCAGCTGTATGTGGGTTAGTAAATTAGATAATAGAGATAATACAGCAGCTGCTTTATTCTTTTTACATTGTTACATTATTTTAAACCTTGTCCATTCCTGACACAGTCCTTACTAATAATGGAATAAATAATGGATGATGGAAAAATAGTAATTTACTATCACAGCGGGATCAAATGATTAACCTATTGCAGAGTAGTCTGTAATCATGGTAATGTTCTTTTTTTTTTCATTTTGAACAGAATAATTGACTTTCCATTGAACAGCAGTCTCTGAAATAAGTAATTATTTTGTCTGTTTTGTAGACAGGTTGTTTGAACATTGAATACTCAGTCTTTCAGATGTCAAAGAAAGAGAGAAGGGGCAAGACAGTAACCTTGGAAATTGCTGTGTTGGCACAAAGCATTACACTAGTCAAAATTATGTGGAAAAGGAACAGCAGTTTTATTGGCTGAGAGTTTTGCATCGCCGAGGGCCTGACATAAATTTTAGTGAGTGGTGAGGTTATTTGGCAAAAACTCTCGGTCATCACAGCTATTGAAGGAAACCCATAACATGTTTATTTTCATGCGCTGTTCATGTGTTGTGCTAATACCATCTTGATGAAGTGGACATAAGAACCAAACCATGTTGGTTAAGCAAGGAATAGCAAACTAAAAGAAAACAACGTCTATCAGCTTTAAGCATTGGGCAGCAATGGCCTAGCAAATTGTTGCTGAATTGCTAATCCAGAGACCCAGGCAATGTTCTCGGGACGAAAGAGGAGAGCAGAGTTCGTGGTGTTATGTTGTGGAGCTCAGTTCTAAAGACTGAAAAAGTTCTTCAATTGGGGTGGCACAGTGGCTCAGTGGTTAGCACTGCTGCCTCACAGCACCAGGGACGCGGGTTCAATTCCACCCTTGGGCAACTATCTGTGTGGAGTTAACAAGGTGTGGAGCTGGATGAACACAGCAGGCCAAGCAGCATCATAGGAGCAGGAAAGCTTGACGTTTCGGGCCTAGACCCTTCATCAGAAATGGGGGAGGGCAAGAGGGTTCTGAAATAAATAGGGAGAGAGGGGGAGACGGATAGAAGATGGATGGTGGAGAGGAGGCAGACAAGTCAAAGAGGCGGGGATGGAGCCAGTAAAGGTGAGTGTAGGTGGGGGTGTAGGGAGGAGATAGGTCAGTCCAAGGAGAACGGACAGGTCAAGGGGGCGGGATGAGGTTAGTAGATGGGGGTGGGGCTTGAGGTGGATGGAGGGGATAGGTGAGAGGAAGAACAGGTTAGGGAGTCCCTGGACTGACCTATCTCCTCCCTACCCACCCACCTACACTCATCTTTACTGGCTCCATCCCCGCCTCTTCGATTTGTCTGCCTCCTCTCCACCTATCCTCTCCTCTATCCATCTTCTATCCTCCTCCCCCTCTCTCCCTATTTATTTCAGAACCCTCTTGCCCTCCCCCATTTCTGATGAAGGGTCTCGGCCCGAAACGTCAAGCTTTCCTGCTCCTATGATGCTGCTTGGCCTGCTATGTTCATCCAGCTCCACACCTTGTTATCTCAGATTCTCCAGCATCTGCACTACCTATTATCTCTTATATCTGTGTGGAGTTTGCAGGTTCTCCCCGTGTCTGTGTGGGTTTCCTGCAGGTGCTCTGGTTTCCTCCCACAGTCCAAAGATGTGCAGGATAGGCAGATTGCCCTTGGTAGATTGCCCATTGTGTCTAGGGATGTGTGGGTTAGCCATGGGAAATATAGGGTGTGTTGGTCTGGGTGGGATACTCTTCAGAGGGGCAGTATGGACTCAGTTGGCTGAATGGTCTGCTTCCACACTGTAGGGATTCTATAATTGGAATAGCTTTAAGCTATTTCAGTGGAAGAAGCCAGGCAGGAGTACAGAAAAGCTAGTCAAGATGCTGGATCACCAAGGTTACATTCAATAATACGCCACTCCCTTACAGCCCTAGGCACATCAACCCAGCAATGATTGACAAGCAAAGGCTCCAGATATTCAGGTTTGGTAAGGAGGTAATTCCAGGATTATTTGTTTCAGGGAGACCTGCAGTGAATTACTGTTATGACCATGACATTTGATGCTATTCTGTCTATTCCCCTAGATCCTTCCAGCGAGGTCTGTCTCCATCGGTTTATCAACAGGTTGGCTGAATTCAGAAGGAAAATACATCCTTTCCTTACCTAACACACAGAGTCAGCAACTCCACTAGCTTGCCGGCACTCCTTAATGACAGAGTGGTAGATGAAAAATGTGTTTCAACCTGGCAACAATTTATGACAAATGAAAAGCAATCAGCTGCGCCAGTGGGATTTAGAATGGCCACCATTGCAGAGTCATGCAAATAATTGCGGACGTCCCATGTACCAACAACATACTGCAATTATCTTTTATCGAATTATTTGATGGAGGTGTAATGGAGATTGAAAGGGTAGCTGTACTTATAGCAAAGTGCCCCTGTCGGGAGTTGCAGCAGCCACAGTCAAAAGTGAGTGCAAACACAGTGAATATATAGAGTCATAGAGTCATACAGCACGGAAACAGACCCTTTAGTCCAACTCGCCTGTGCCAACTGGACATCCCAATCTGACCTAGTCCCACTTGCCAGCATTTGACCCATATCCCTCTAAACCCTTCCTGTTCATATACCCATTTAGCTGCCTTTTAAATCTTGTAATTGTACCAGCCTCTACCGCTTCCTCTGGCAGCACATTCCATACACACAGCACCCTCTGCATGAAAAAGTTACCCCTCAGGTCCTTTTTAAATCTTTCCCCTCTCACCTTAAACAATGCCCTCTTGTTTTGGACTCCCCAACCTTCGGAAAAAGACCTTCTGTATTCACCCTACCCATGTTCTTCATGATTTATAAACCTCTATAAGGTCACTTCTCAGCCTCTGACACGCTCCAGTGAGAAAAGCCCCAGTTTATTCTGCCTCTCCTTACAAATCAAACCCCTCAGTCATGGCAACATCCTTTGTAAATCGTTTCTACACCCTCTCAAGTCTGACAAAAGCATTCTGCAGTAGTAAGCATGTTATTAGCATTTTAAAGTGGTGTCTTTGGTATCTAAGCAGAACAAGATACTTTACAACCCACCCCACCCCCTCCAAGGCTAATGCATAGATATGCAGAAGATACTTACTGTACGGAGATAGCAAGAACTGCTGATGCTGGAGTTAGAGATAGCATAGTGTGGAGCTGGAGGAACACAGCAGGCCAGGCACCATCAGAGAAGCAGGAAAGTTGATGTTTCAGGTCGGAACCCTTCTTCAGAAATGGGGGACGGAGAAGGGAGCTCGGAAATAAATAGAGAGAGGAGGGGGTGGGATGGTGGTACTTTACTAGTTTCAAAATCCCCCCCAGCCCCGGCCTCATCCCATGACCAACCCATTCTCTCAGCACTACCTCCTTAACCCGACACAACCTGTCCATCTTCTTTCCCACCTATCCGCCCCTCCCATCCCACTGACCAATCCCCACCACTGCCTACCTGCTCTTACCTATCATCATCCCACCTACCTTCCCAAGCTCCGCCCCTCCTCTCTCTTTATTTCCAAGCTGCCTTGCCCCTCCCTCATTTCTGAAGAAGGGTCCCGACCCGAAACGTCAACTTTCCTGCTCCTTTGATGCTGCCTGGCCTGCTGCGTTCCTCCAGTTTCACATTGTGCTAAAACTTACTGGAGGAGTGTTTATCTTCTCACTGTCTGGCCTGACAGGACTTCATCCCAGTTACATTTTACTCCTTGAATTGAAAGTTCATTAAAAGAATCTTCCTATCTGCACATAACCGATACCATCATCCACGTTTGCACGGCTACTATCATTGGTCATTATGCACAGTGCCTCTCCTTAATTCTACAAACTTGGAAAGAAACAACACAATTCTACAGTCCAATGAGTCTACTTCCCTACTCTGTGTAGTAATTGTACATTTTTGTTTATGTTCTACTTGTCATTTTTCCTGCAAAAGATAGACATCTTAAGATACTGAGAGTGTAAGGAGTACATCCAGTGACAAATATCCATCTATCTTGCTGCCCACCTTATCTGACTTATCTGATTTATCTGTAAATAAATATACAACATGCACTCACTTGTCTCTCATGATAAAGCCTTGAGAGATACTTCTAACAACTCAATATGATGAATATCTTAGTTTCCAATTGCTATTGATAGCATTGCACAAATAGCAGACTGCAATGTAGCTATTTTTTAGGCATTTAGTGGGCTACTTGTATAATTGTGTAGTGTGGTATAGCAGTAAGTGAGTTACAGGTTGTGCAAGAACACTGTGTAACATTCATAATTACAGCAAAGGAAGATATTCTTTCTTCATATCAATCATCGTCTTCCTAAACTGTCTCCAAGACTTTTGGGCTGTTCAGACAATATTAGCTGTGTCCTCTATTTCCTTAAGGCTTGCTGTGGTCAACCATTTTTCAGAAAACTTCAGTCCTGTCAGGTGAACTCGTTTTCTGTAATACCTGTAGCAGGAACTTC
Source organism: Ginglymostoma cirratum (assembly GCA_024137785.1). NCBI lineage: Eukaryota > Metazoa > Chordata > Chondrichthyes > Orectolobiformes > Ginglymostomatidae > Ginglymostoma > Ginglymostoma cirratum. The sequence continues at coordinate 65,321,524 of JAHRHZ010000012.1, forward strand.
AGTACTAATTTATTGTAGGTAACAGCCTGAATCTAAGAAACTTCAACTTACGTGGCATTTGAATTCAAGCTGTGACGAGGGCAGTGTAGAACGAGAGGAGAACATGGACAAGTTGGAGGAGTGGGCAGATAGGCGGTAGAGGAATCTCAATACAGAAAGGTGTGAGCTGATTATGTTTTTTGTAGGAAGAACATGGACAATATGAAGAAAGGGTTAAAATTCTTTCATGGATGCAGGAGCAGAGGGACTTAAATGTACATAGATCATTGAAAGTTCAGGACAGGTGTAGACATTAGTTTACAAAGCATACATTATTCTGTTCCTTAATAATAGGGGCATAGGGTACAGTTGCAAGGAGGTTATGCTGAACTTACACAAGATACTTGTTTGATCTTACTTATTTACCTCAGCTAGCGTAATGTGTGCAGTTTTGAATGCTACACTGTAGGAAGGATCTGAACACATTGGAGAAAGTGCAGAACATATTTACAAGAATTATTCCAGGCATGAGAAACTTCAGTTACAAGGAAAGGTTAAAGAGATTCAGAATGTTCTTTTGGAGAGAGAAGGAGGCTAAGAGGCGATCTAAGTTTACAAAATCATGAGAGGGCTGGATAGAGTAGATTAGGAGAAACCTGTGCTGTGCATAAAAGGATTGAGAAGAAGGTTTGAAGTGATTTGCAAAAGTGTGTGAGAGAATTTTTTCACACAATGCATGGTTCAGGTCTGAAATGCGCTGTTTCGAAATGTGGTAGAAGCATATTCAATTGAGACATTCAAGAGGACTTCAGATGATTATTTGAATAAAACTAGTGTGCAAGGGTACAGGGAAAAAGCAGGAGATGGTACTAAGCCCTGATATTCATTTAGAGAGCCAATGTATACACAATGGGCTGAATGGCACCATCTACTGCACCGTAACACTTCTGTGCTTTTGTGATACGGGCTACTGTCCTGTCTTTGACATTAAAAATACAATGGGTTAGACTGTTGATCAAGCCTTATGAATCTTGCTGACCTGATGAACAATTAACGATGCTGTATTTATGATAAATAAACAATGACAGGATTATAAAGGTTGGTCAGCATTTCCAGAAAAACTATTAGTAGCGCAGTATCGGTCCCTGAACTTCTGCAGTTCTTGCAATTCCTCGAATACTTTAGATCCCAGATGCCAAATCTTGACACGAGATTTCTGTCAAATTTCTGTTTTGTGATAAGTGGACCATCCACATTTCTTCCTGCTAACCTTTTGGTAATTTGTGCTGCCTGTTGAATGGTTGGAATAAAATAGGGAATGGAAGAGGCAGGTCAGTAAAAGAATTTACCTTCTTCTGTTCTTAGCCACACTTTTAACTTTACTATGTTGTATTATATCATACTCTAGCTTACCCCTGAATTACTTGAAGCACAACATCCTATTGGAAGCATGCTGTTCTGTCATCCAACAATTTAATATTGGCCCAATCACTTGTGTCTGTGAATGTAATGCTTGTGCACAAAAGTTAGCTGTAATAAATATCTGTTGAATTCCTCAATACCACAATATCAATGCCCACTTTCTTTTGTTACAGGACATAACATTGTCACATCTTACTCCATTATTATTATTATACCTGGTGCTGATGTCAGAGTTGCAAATCATAGAGTACAAAATAGCACAGTTTGGGTGGAGGTGGAATAGTCCGGAAGGTATACCAGACTACACTACACTAGAATAGACCTTTTAGACACAGTCATAAGCGTACATATACATGAACATTTGATGAAGGTAAAGTAGGACTTACTTCATGCAACTGTAAAATCAGAGCCTGGTGTATGTATGATTACTGTGTAGGGCTATATTTAGTATTAATGTAAAATAAATAGTGTTACTTTACAGTCTAAACTTGAGGACCGTTCTTGAATTTGCATTCTCCTTGGCCAGTCTGTCTTGAACCTAACTCATTGTATGCCATCAAACCACACAACCAGACCTTCCAACCACCAGCAAATGTACTACCACATTTCCAGTGTCTGCTCATCACGGTACAAGAATATGATTTCAATGCAAGTATAAACTAGGTACCAGGATGATCATGTCTGACACACTGAGCAGATAATCCAACCCAAACAAAGACCAAGAATTACATCCTGATGATGCTCTAAACTACAAAGTTGAAAATGTTTTTGAGGTTGATCAGTTGGCCAGAGCCAGTATGAACAGTTTCAGTTGGCAACTGGGGCAAATAATCAACTACCAAGAGTTGCAAAAGATCATTATCCAGAGATGGCTTCACAAGATTAAAGAAATACCTGAGAAGATTTGATACTTTTGGCCACACGGTCATGAATTTGCTATACACCAGCAAGCCATTTCATGGGCAAGAGAATGTAATAACAAATGATTTACACCTAGATATCATGTCCATGTTACAGCAGACTCTTGAACTCAAGATGAGTAGTAACAGAATCTGGACACTGGCCATGGGTTGAATCAGGATATTCATCAACTCATGACTGCTTTCTAGGAATGCTCAGAAGTGGAGGGAGCCTGTAAAAGCATACAACATTCAATCTATTCCTTCAACAAAAGTATTAATAGAACTATTCACGGTCCATAAGAAAGATTTAAGAATTATGATGGATTACTTGTCTAAATTTCCCATTTTTTTGATGACTTAGCAACGAAACGAGCATAACTGTCTCTGACACGCTGAGTACTATTTTCAAATTATTTCAATATCTCGGACCATACAGTATCTGACAATGCACTGTAATGTACAGGCAAACTATTTCAAGACATAAATGGGGAGTGACCCACATCACATTATCATCTCACTATCCACGATCAAATGGTCTAGCAGTATGATGTGTACTATTGAATTAATGATCATTAAATGTCAACCGATGCTGCATTACTTCATTCTTCTGCAACACCAGTGGAGAAGGAAGTACCATCCCCAGAGCAACCTCTGCTCAGAAGACAAATGCAAACAACCATGCCTAGCAGCCAATTGTCTAACCATTCTAAGACAGAGGACATTCTCCACCAAAGACAGAGAAGAATGAAAGAGTTACAGGTGAGCAAACAGGTAAAGAACTTGCAAAACAGCATACTGAGCAGAGTGAAAATTAAAAATACAAAGACCCAGATCCAGCAATGTTGAATAAAATATATGACCAGCCTAGATTGTATGAAACCATCATGGATCATGGTGCTAGATTGAGAAAGGGCAAAAGCCAGTTTAGATCAATGAATAGCGCACTACCCCATGCATGAGGAAGAACACTCCAATGATTGTGCAGTGATGTTAAGTGACAACAACCAGCAGCAAGGAAACCAAATTGACAAACAAGTGCAACAAAGAACAAGGTGTACCTGTCAAGTCAGGTATATAGTCACCACATTAAGATTAGTTACATTGGATTTTGAATTGTTCACCTTGTAAAACCTGTTTAATCTGTTTGCATTGTTATATAACAGAGTATACATGCCTATGAACAACCACGAATATCTGTTGAGAAATTTTAATCTATGGAAAAAGGGGATGATGTGTTTTGCCTCGTGGTGGATTTATCTTTAAAAGATATGTTCGCCATTACTGTAACATAGCATGTGACTTGAGGGTATAGGGGTCTCATACTCCATCTTACCCTGGGATCACTTGAAACATTGTGGTTGAATCTTATTGCCTGTTCTCTGGACAATTAGGGATGAACAATGAATGCTGGCTGAGCCAGTGATGTCCACATTCAGTGAATGAATTAAGAAAGAAAATGACCCATTTATCAAAAGCATACTGCCCTCTGTAATCTAGTAGTTTATTGTTAGTCAAGACACTTACTTGTCTGTGAATAGAATGTTTATACATAATCATAGAACATAGAACAATATAGCATAGGAATGGGCCCTTTGGCCTGCTATGCCTGTGCCGAACATAATGCCATTCAACTAATCCCATCTGCCTACACTTGGTCCATATCCCTCTATTCCCTGCCTGTTCATGTGTCTGTCTAAAAGCTTCTTAAACATTGCTTATTGTAGCAGCTTCTTCTATCACCTCCCTGGTAGCGCATTTCAGGCAACTACCATAATCTGTTGGGGGAAAAAATCTTGCCTCACACATCTGCTTTAAACTTCCCCCTCTCACCCCTTAAACGTAGGCCACTTAGTATTTGACATTCATAAAAGTTAGCAGTAATAAGTATCAGTTTGATTCTTAAATATCCAGGCCTGGTTTCTTACGTTGCATGAGATAAAATAAACATTGCTGCTGCAGGTAAAGGACCCTGTTGAAGGCAAAATCACCTCAGGTCGAATTATTGTAACTGAGTTAAATTACAGGCCAGAAGATTGGTCTTGGCTCCTTTATGACAGACTGAGATTGGTCAATCAAGAATTGGTGCTGCATTTACTAGTACTACAGACAGAAAGAGGATATACTGTTCTTGATAACAAGGTGTGGAGCTGGACAAACACAGCAGGCCAGGCGGCATCAGAAGAGCAGGAAAGCTGATGTTTCGATTCTGGACCCTTCTTCAGATATGGGGGAGGGGAAGGGGGCTCAAATAAATAGAGAGAGGGGGAGGTGATGATAGAAGGTCGATAGAGGAGCAGATCAGTGCAAAGAAGATGGACAGGTCATGGAGGCTGGGATGAAGCCAGTACAGGTGAGTGCTGGTAGTGAGTTGGGATGGGGGTTGGTCAGTGAGGAGGAAGGGGCGGGTAAGTGGGAGGGAAGACTGACAGGTCAAGAGGGCAGGAATGGGGTTAGTAGGTAGGAAGTAGGGTTGGGGGTTGGTCAGTGAGGTGGGAGGAGCAGATAGGTGGGAGAAAAGACGGACAGGTCAAGAAGGCAGGGACGAGATGAGCTGGTCTTGGGATGAGGTTGGGGTGGGGAGATTTTGAAGCTTGTAAAGTCCACTTTGGAGTATACAGCAGGGCTTCTTCAGAGCAAACTAGACAGTGAAAGCATTATTTTAACACACCAGTGGTCTGCTTAATCACATATTATATGCCAGAATGGCTATAGTTAGATGTATGCTGACTGTGCTCGTTTGGATTGCACACCATAGGCGTCAGATGAGTGATCAGTGGATTGCCCTTTTTGTCTTCTGGCTTCTTATCATGGCTCAAATGTTGACTGAGGCAGAATTGGCAAATCCTATCTGCTGCCAGGATGCCAAACATTGACCTCTATGTTGCACTGATTATGATCATACCCCAACAAGATATTGAGAGAGCTGAATCTCTTCGGGTTACAACACATCTCAAGATTTTCCTGTGACACCTAGAAAGTGACTCGTGTAGTCAAGAGGCATGAACACCACTGAGAAGCTCATATCCTGCCACCATCAATCCATCTGCTTCCCTCTGGCATACTGTAACACAAATGTCGTTACATTGGAGAGCTTCCCTCATGCAACAGTAGAGGGCAATGCTCAAATGTTGAAAATATCGCCTATTACAACTGGAAGGATTCCAGTATTTAAGAGTTCCCAGCCAGTGGTAATGCCATCCTCGATTGTCTCTGAGATTTCAGTAAAGACTTCCTTAGTGAAGCAGAAATACTTTGGGTACTATTTGATGGAGGTGATGGGGTCTTACCAACTGCCACAAGAGTCAGCAACAGCCCTGCATCACCTCCTTTTAAGGAAGGTTAGCCACTTTAAATGCAGCTGGACAGCAGCGGGCATTCCTTGGAATCAAGGCCATTGGAGGGAGGAAGTCCTGCCCACTGAGAGCTGCTGGCCACTCAGAGGTAGGGAGAGTCATGGCTTGGGGTTTCACAAGAGGGTTAGTGGGAGGTTGGATGGAAAAGCAGGAGAATTGCTCTAAACGGTACCCCTTACTGATGTCAGATTTTTCAATGAGGCACTGGGTTCTTTTAAATGAGGGACTCTTGCTAGAATTCAATTTGTTTATCATGCTTCTCATGGTGAGACCCCTGACCATCATTGAGTTATTACTAATGAAATGAGGCCGTTCACCACATGTTGATTGGTAGCCGGACCAGAAGGTCATCCATGGACTTCATCGTGGTGGTACTTATAGCCACCACCCTCCTTCCTCACTAAATGCACCCCCACCACCTGATATGCCATGGGGAAGAGCATTAAATTCTTCCAAGAGTTTCTCAATGAGGTAGAATTTGGAGAATTATTTCCAGAAGAATCTGGCTTAATTGTTTATGACATAATGAGATTCATGTAAATCATGATGATGTAACTGATCACATGACTTTTACATCAGTAAGAGAGAAGATCCCAGTCCCGAACGAAGCATGTGAAAGGAGAGGGATTAGACACTGCACTCAGGTGTTGTATGTACAGATGTAAGTTAAGCAGCGTCACAGTATATAAGGAATGCAAAAGCCTTACACTAAGATAAGGACAGGCAGCCTTGGGGTCAGTGCAGACACCCACAATCCAAGGTAGTGTAGACCAGTATTTCAATGAGCAGGTAGCAGGGTGGACTTAAAGCACAAGCTAAAATGAAACTGCTCTCTTGCAAATTGCACTCCTTCCTCTTCTCTTGCTCCTTTGAGCAGATTGTCCTGCTGTTTGCCTCTGTCCATTTTGCAGGCTAAGAGAATGTCGATGATTGCAGCCATTTCTGCAGGTAAGTGGTCTGAATAGAACTCTTGAAATTGGGACCAAGTGCTTCAGCACATGACCCATACTGCCTAAATACTTTTATCCACAAGGCCCTCTCTTTGGGCAGAGAACTCCAAAAAGGTGGTTCAACTGAAGTTTGCAATCCAAATATATATGTATGTCACTTCATCAGACATGCATGGTTTTTAACACACTGGGTGCTATCCACTTACAATTAAATTGAAATTGGGAATATTGTAGGAGTGACAAAGGTATCTTCTATCAAGGAAAGCAGTTCATTAACTTAAAGTTGATTCCCTGAATCTCCTTGAGATGCAGGATTCTCAGCCAGTTGCACACATCACCATGCAATAACAGAGGAAAGCAGTCTGGGGTTTTAAGAGATTTCTACTGATTTAACAAACATAAACAATTGCACAGGAATGATGCATTTGAAGTGACATTTTGCATCTATGTCTAGTGTTTTCTCTGACCAGTGGGAAACTGAACTCCTGTTCATTATAGTAGTGTCTAATTTATTGTTTCTCCAGTGCTACAATTCGTCTGGTTCTGACTGCCTTCAGTCAATTTATCTGGTTCTATTAGTAATTGACAATTCCTTTAAATATTGATTGTAAGTAATCCTTTAAGGGACTGTAGAAATTGTCATTGCATAAAGACATCGATCAAACCCAACATATCTGTGCTGCTTCTCTGCAATACAAAGCTAACTGTGCTACGCAGAGATAAAAGATGCTGCTTGACCTGCTGTGTTCATCCAGCCCCATGCTTGTTAACTGTGCTACGCATCTGATTCCAAAATATGCTTCAAATATGTAGTAACTTTTCTTTTAAAAATGTTGTGTTAGGATTTGGGAAATGTCATTCTGCAAAGGGCAGGAATTCGAGGGCTGTGTACCTCTGATTTATCAAAATGATAACACTAATCTCTGGTGGTTGTATTGACTGAGAGGATGTAGAGACGGTTGTGCAGCTAAGTGAGGTATAATTATTTCCAGAGTGCATTCTTAGAGAAAATAGCAGAATGGATGAAGAACTGTCGTGACAGGTAGAAATAGGCTGAATTATTTTCCATCTAGTAGATCATTCTGTGGTGCCATGTAGGTAACACAGGCCAGTATAGGGTATGATTTGTTTATCCTGATTAACCTGGGTAATTTAGTAACATTGAAACCTCATTATAATTATTTACTGCAGGCATAAAATCATAGCCCTGCAGGATTTCAGCCAATTTTTAAATAAAAACTGTGGCAGAAGATTGGTTGAAACCATATGAGAAATCAGCTAGTTACACCTATCATTAATAAATATCAGATCAAAACAGTCCAGGATGTTAACTCATTTTTGCAATCAAATCTTTCTTATTTATTTTTTTGGATATGGGCATCTCTGGCGAGGCCAATAGTTATTGCCCATCCCTAATTCCCCAGAGGGCAGTTAAGAGTCAACCACATTGCTGTGGGCCTGGAGTCACAATAGTGTTTGATGTATCTCATGCAGAAATGGTAGCCAAGCTTCTACATTTGTAGGAACTCTAATTCAGTACTTTAAAATGTCTGTTTCGTGCTTTTTTTTTGTTTCCTTTAATAATTTTGTTTACTTTTATGACACCACATCCAAGTTAAACATATCGCAGTGAGCATCAATAGTAGATGGACTTATGTAATGAAACTGAACAATTGTACACTATATGTAGCTTAAATGGCTAAATGCTTTTTATGCTCAAAATTAAAAAAGACTGAGGGCATAGATTTGAAGTGATGTGCAATGGAGCAATGGTGATGTGAGAAAAAGCTTTTTCACACAGCAAGTTGTTAAGGATTCAAGCAGCCATTGGATAATTGTTTGGATATAAATGGTGAGCAGGAAAGTGAGGAAAAGTCAGGTGACTGGCATTAAGTGGTAGAATTGATGAATTATGAGCCAAATGGCTGTGCTGTAATAATAATGTGATTCTGTAAATTTATTTTAGTGCTTTGGTGAATTGATAGTGGCTCTGAGGAATTGAGCAATTGCTCAATTACAGTAATTTGAGGTAAGATTTTGTCTGTCCACTAAAACCTACCAATCCTTAAAAGTGTATTCTACGTGAACTAATTGGTTGGTATCCTTCCTATTGTCCTATAACAACTAGGAGCGAGGTTGAAACCAAACTTGTTTCATAAACAGTCTTTACAGTCTGTACATCCATGAGTTATTTACTTGATCTGAGTCTGCATTGGAACACAGGACTCAGTGGTGAAAGGCCAATTCTAACCAGTTATACAATTTAATTCCTTTCCCAGCTCTTCTGTATGCTTTCTTCTGCATGCGTTCACAAGTATTACCTCAAAACATGGGAAACTAACTTGCTTACAGTAATTTCTCTATCAACAGTTGCCTATAAGAAAACATGTCTAATCACTGTTTCTCTCTCATTCCATAATTTTTCCTCTTCAGAGGACTGGAGTGATATCAGGTGGTGACACTACTGGAACTGTACACATTTAAAACCTTCCTCTGTCACTTGTTAAGCATGTCAACCCGCTACCTAAACAGACCATCAATAAGAAGACTTTATCTTCATTAACACCCTTTTAAAAGAAAATTTATGATTTAAGGTCAGAATGCTCAGTAAGATTTGCTGGTTTGGTCTAGGTATTTAGCAAACACTGTCTGGATGTTTCCTCTGGTGTGTTTTTCAGAACTAAATAATGATTTTTTTTAGGTGTTAATGTAAAATGCATTCACTGGTCTCTTCTTAACAACTAGACCTGAATAAATGCCACTGATCCACTTCATTTCAGGACAGGCAGGATGAGGATGAGGAGCAGCTGTTAGCAACTGGAGTTGCCTGTCAGCTTGCAAGTAAGAATTTTGATCGGGTTTCCGGGAGGGAAGGGGACAGGCAAAGGATGCCCCAACTCGTGAGTAAATAATTTGCTAGGTTTCTCTCAAATAGGGCTCATAAAGATGTTCTATCAAATGAAATTGAGTTGAAGAGAAATTAATCAATAGTGATTCACAATAGTGTATCTGATCCCAGTATTTCTGAAAGGTGTGTTAGTGTGCATTGAATCAATCTTGACTAGGATAAGGCAAAATTGTGATCAGTTGTTTATCAATACTGAATCTGCTGCTGTGCAGGTTGCTGAGATCTGTTCCAACATGTGCTACAGCAATCCAAATACAGTGCTGCCTCTGGGGAAGAAGTGCTAAGTGAAACATGTCAGGTTTTATAAAGCATGCTGCTTTACCATTCCTAGTTAATCAGTCACTAACAAGTAACGTTGGATGGCTCAAATGAAAGAGTTTCTACAAGATGTCTTAAGGCTCTCGTTGTGTAATTGATAATATGACTGGTCAGGATTTAGCATTGACTGTAAGAATGCATCCAGTGCATGAGATAGAGTTTATATCATTCTTATGGTTAGATCAGTTTAAGATGACAGGATTTTAGAATTTATTTTTGTAGAATTATCAGTACATGCGGAGAAATTATTGGCTTGTGGTGTACTGAAATGCCAGATTTCCTAGTAATGATTTGTTAATTCACTCTGTAAATTTGACTTTTCGTCCCAATCCTTCCGGTTGGGTAGCTGAGCGGGGACGGTACTGCCCATTATTCTTGGCTGTGGTATTATTGGCAAATAAAGCTCCAGCAACAAAACAAGCCCACTCCCAATAATACTGTATTCTACTAAAAATAGTAAATGTTTTGGAAGGGTTTAGAGGCTATTATGTTATGTTATATCCTTATTCAAATGATGATTAAAAGCCATTAAGACTTTTCAGAGATTCTGATATCATGGATGACTGCAATTTCATAACTTCCCTATATCTATTTTGCTATTCAGGTTTTACAGTATTTAGATTTGCAGTAAATAGGCTACTCTACTTTTCTGATCTTTCTGCGACATGTTTATCAGTTCTTTTAAAATCTCTTTCATGTGATACCCAGTGGAGAATCTTGGAGGCAGGTGAAATGTTTAAAATTATGAAGCTTGATTCCAGTTTTAAGGAAGCAGATTAAGGTGACCAGACTGCTTTGAGAAGATAGATCAACAGCTGAAGTTTTTTAAGAAACCTACATACCTCAACTCTAACTGGGAGTGGCGATGGCATATTGGTAATTTTATTGTATAAGTGATGCAGAAACCCAGGCGATGTTCTGAGTAAGTAGATACAAGTTCTACCATGAACCTATTTGGTTCACTGATGTCTTTTTGGGAAGCAAACCAGTTGTCTTTACCTAGTCTGGCCTGCATGTGACTTCAGACCCACAGCAATGTGGTGGACTGTTAGGGGAGGGAATTGAATGCTGGCTAGTGATGCCCACATCTCATATATAATATTTTGTTACATTTATTCACCTCATTATCACACGGAGGCTCAGATCCCCAGGCCTTGAGAGTTGGAGAAAGGAGAAAACAATTGGATTCGTGAGACCTTAATTGCACTGCTTACGGGCTAAGAGGAGCCGGAGTACATTTCCCAGTCCCAGTAATCAGATGAAAGTTCACTGTGATATTGGGTTGTATTTTCCTGAGGCCACTGGAGAAGGTAAGGTAGTGCACAGGTTCAGAGAATCACACAGGGGCCATGCGTCAGATTGCTGGCAATGGGGGGAGAAAAGTTTCCAATTATGCCAGTGACAGAAAACCAGGCAAACAGAAAACCAACCAGATACTGCAGGCTCTTTATAAGTCTTGAAAACCAATAGCATGCATAAATTAATTCTTCAGGATTTAATACAGCTTCTCTGAATAAATAAAATTGTAGTCTCCAGTGCATTCAAGAACCAACACATTGAACGCTAGTGACCTATATATAGCCTCACTGAATGTATGAGAGAATAACTTGGACTTGCAGGACAATGAGCTGTATGGAGCTGCATAACGTTTGAAGATTGCTTTTTCTCTATCAACTTTGAGTGGTGGAGTTTGTGGTAGGAAGGACTCAGCTCAAAATTGTTTCAATAATTAAAGAGTCAGCACACTGCAGAAGGACAGTGGGGCCAATTATTATGTGCAGCTTGGTATTTCTGTAATCTCTTCAGCATTTGAAGGTGAAGATGGACAAAGTAAACAACTCCTGTTATGCAAGCATCTTCCACCTGAAACTTAGTCTTTCTTAGCCTCCTCCTGAAGTCCCCAGTGTCACAACTGTCAATCTTCAGTCAATTCAGTTCACTGCATGTGATTTCAAGATATATTTAAAGGTACTAGATACTGCAAAGACTATGCATCTTAAGTCTTTGTGCTGGAGAACAATCTGCAACCTTGTCAAGCTGCTCCAACATAGCTACGACACTGGCATCCACCCAACAATGTGGAAAATTGCTCCGCTGCGTCTTAGCACAGTTCAGTATGTCCAATTGTCACCTTGTCAGGTTATTATCAAAGTGATTGAAGGTGCTCATTGAGTTTAGGTTCAAACAGGCCCACTCAGCTCTTAACTTCATAATAGACTTGTTCCAAACATGGAAAAAAAGAGCCTGAATCAGAGAGAGAAAGTGTGGGCGACTGTTCTTGACATCAAGGCAACATTTGACTAAATTTGGCATCAAGGAGCTCTAGCAAAACTGGAGATCATGGCATTTTGGTTAAAACTCTTTAAATGTTTGGAGTCTTATCTGACACAGAAAAAGATGGTTCTGGTTGTTGGAGGTAAATCATCTGTCACAGGATATGTCTGCGGTGTTCGTCAGGTTAGTGTTCTAGGATTAACTTACAACAGTATAGAGACAAAGAGAAATTAGGAACAGGAGGAGGCCATAAGACTATAAAACCATAAGATATAGGAGCAGAATTAGGCCATTTGGCCCTTACAGAGAGTCATAGAGTCCCTCAGCAGGGAGACAAGCCCTTCAACCCAAATTGGTCTATGCCAATCAAAATGTCCATCCACACTAACCCCATTTCCCTGCACTTTGCACATATCCTTCTAAAACTTTTCTATCCATGTTTACATCCAAATGCCTTTTAAATGTTGTTAATGTACCTGCCTCAACCACTTCCACTGGTAGTCCAATCCATATGCATACCATCCTCTGTGTTAAAAAAAAAGAATTGCCCCTCAGGTTCCCATGTATCCTTTCCCCTCTTACCTTAAACTGATGCTGTCTAGTCCTTGATTCCCCATCCCTGGGAAAAAGGTTGAGTGCATTCACCCTATCCATGCCTATCTTATACACTTCTGTAAGATCCCCCCTCAGTCTTCTACGTTCTGAAGGAAAAAGTCCTGGCTTTCCAACCTGTCTCTATAACTCAGACGCTTGGATCCTGGCAACAGCCTTGCAAATTTCTTCTGCACTCTTGCAAGTTTAATAACATCCTTCCTATAGCAAGGTGACCAAAACTGACACAATACTCCAAGTGTGGCCTCACCAATGTCCTGTACAACTGCAACATAACTTCTCAACTTCTATACTCAATGCCCTGACTGGATTCCTTTGGACATCTACACTTTCCAATCTCTCACAGAAAATGGTGGAGCAATTCAGTAGGTCTGGCGCGACTGCACAGACAGAAAATGAGTAAACGTTTTAAGTCTACTGTAACTTTTTCAAAACTCACAAGCATTAACTTTAAGAAATATTCTTCACATTTTTTCCTCCTTCCAAGGTCTAAAATCTTGCCCTATCCACATTTATATTCATTCTGTCTTGCTTCTACATATTGACCCAGCCTATCTAAATCCCCTTGAAGTGTCATTATATGCTCCTCACAACTGGAAATGTTACATTTGGTCTCCATATCCAAATCATTGGTATAGATTGTGATCAGCAAGGACCCAAGTGCTAATCCTTGCAGTACGTCTGTGGTTACAGCCTGCCAACTTCGGAATGATCCATTTCTTCCTTCTGTAAAAATTCAAATGCACCACATCCATCAGCTCCCTGCCATTCTGTTCCGCCCCCACCCCCATCAATTCTACCAGTAGCATCATTAAAAAAAATTCTATCGCATTTGCTAGACATGATTTCCCCTTCATAAAGGCTGTGTTGACTGATGAATCAGACAATTTTTTTTTTGAAGTATCCAGTAATCTCGTCCTTAACCATCAATCCTAGCATTCCCCCACGACTTACATGAAGCTAGCGTTTAAGTTCAAGAGCAAGGATGTTTTGCTGCAGTTGTGTGGGCCTTGGTGAGACCATACCTGGAATATTGTGTGCAGTTTTGATCTTCTTATCTGAACCAGGATATTCGGATTGTGGAGAGAGAGTAGCAAAGGTTTACCAGACTGATTTCTGAGATGGTAGGACTGATATATGAAAAGAGACTGGATCAGTTAGGACTATATTCACTGGAGTTTAGATGAATGAGGGGGGGATCTCATAGAAACCTAAAAAATTCTTACCAGTAAACGCAGGATCGATGTTCCCAATGACCAGGAAATTAAACAGTTTCCTTGCACCTAGTCTGTAAGCCCCAACAGGATTTTATAGATTTCAATCGAATACCCACTCATTCTTTTAAATTCAGTTGAGTACAAACTCAGTTGAACCAATCTCTCCTCATACGACAGTCCTGACATACTCGGTGAACCTGTGCTGTACTCCCTCAATGGCAGGTGTGTCCTTTCTAAGGTAGGGAAGCAAAAACTGTATGCAGTATTCCAGATGTAGTCTTACCAAGGCCCTGCATAACTTCAGTCAGACAGTCCCTACCTTGGAACTGAACTCGCCTTGCAATGAAAATGAATGAACCATTTTAGCTTTCCAATTACTTGCTGCATCTGCTTGTTTACTTTCACTGACTGCTATACAAGGGCAGCACGATCCCTTTGTACATCCATTGAATGTCCTCATTTTCGAGTATATCACTATTTAAATAATACTCTACTTTTCCGTTTTTCAGACCAAAGTGAAAGCTACCACTTATCCATTATTATGCACCATCTGCCATGTTTTGGCCCATGCACTGAATCTGCCTAGATCACCATGTAGCATCCTTGCAGCAACCTTGCAACTCAAAATCCCACCTGGATTCATGTCATCAACAAAGATTGGAAATGTTACATTTGGTTCACTCCTCTAAATCAATAATATATTTTGTGAATAGCTGGGTCCCAAGCACCGGTCCCTAAGGTACACTGCTTCTAACCTGGAAAAAGACCCACTTTTTCCCATTCTTTGTTTCTTGACGGTCAACTAATTCTCAATCCATACAACGTATTACCTTTAATCCCATGTGCCCACTAGCGTCCTACGTGGGATCTTAACAAAAGCCTTCTTGAAATCTAAAAACACCATAACGACTGGTTCTCCCTTATGTGTTCTATGAGTTACATGTTCAACAATCTCCAAAAGTTTAGATAAACGTGATTTCCCTTGCATAAATCCATGCTGATTTTGTTTAATCCTGTTAATATTTTCCAAGTGTTCTCTTATCAAGTCTTTCATGGTAGACTCTAGCAGTTTTCCCATGACATTAAGCTAACGGGGCTGTAATTCTCTGTTTTATTCTCTCCTTCCTTTTTTCAAATAGTAGGAACCCTTCAATCTGTAGGAACTGCTCCAGAGTCTATAGAATTTTGGACGATGATCACCAATGCATTCAATATTTCCAGGGCCACTTCCTTTAGCAGATTATCAGGCCCTGTGAAGTGGTCAGCCTTTAATTCTGTTAATTTCTGTAGCACCACTTTCTTACTAATACTAATTTTTCTTCAGTTCATCCCTAACATTTTTGGGAAATTATTTGTGTCCTTATTTGGGGAAGACAGAACCAAAATATGTATTCAGTTCTTCTACTTATTTTGTTCTCTAATATAATTTCTTCCATTTCTAATGGTATGAGACCTACTTTTGTCTTCACTCGTCTCACTTATTTCCACTTTCAGTTTTAGTTTTCTACTTTCCATGACTAACTATGGTTTATTTTATCTAAATTCCCTCCTAAATAGTCAACTCTGACCAACTAATTGAAACCCTCCTTAAAACAGTTCCAAATCCATTTGCGTGTTGCAATTTTTATCCCGTGCCCACAAATTAAGGATAGCTCCTAGCTGACAAGCCTATTGTCTTTGGTGTTTTTATGTCAAGTCAACAGAGCAGGGTAAAGTTTCCAATAAACAATAATCACAGTTTCGTTAAACCTCATGACGTACAGTCCTGCCACTGCACTTGACTTTATCCTGCACTCTTGCAGTGATGCAGAAAAGAGACTCGATGCCAGACAAAGAACAAAGAAGATGATGCAGTAAACCATGAATCTGTTGAAGATGGTCTGTTGAGTTGATTACTCTTGAGGTACTTTTGGTATGACCCAGTCAATGTGTCACAGATAGTTCTCGTGCTCTGCACTGCAAAACAGCACCATGCAGTGGACTGATAGCATCAGGGCAGAGAAAGAAGAGAAAGCAGAAACCTCAACTGGTGAAGAGGACAGGGAAGTAGAGAGTAACATGGAAGGAGATGGACATCACCGGTGCTGTCAATGTGCATGGCGTAGAAGTTATGTCATTGACCTCTAAGGTTTTGGAGTAGATTTGTAGCTTGGGTTGTGGGTGATGAGGTTGGTTGGCTCGCCGAGCTGTTTTCTTGTTTCGCAGACGTTTCGCTACCGTGCTTGGTAACATCTCAGTGCAGCCTCCGATGAAACATCGGTGTGTTTACCCACCTGGTTTTTAAACTCTGGGGTCCATTGAGGTGGATTGCCTCACTTCCGGTTTTCCTTCATAGTGGAATGTATATGGGGTTGAGTTCAATATGTTTATTAATAACATGCTTCGTGGAATGCCAGGCTTCTAGGAATTCTCGTGCCTGTCTCTGCTTAGCTTGTCGCAGGATCTTGGTGTTGTCCCAGTCGAAATGGTGGTTCTCCTTGTCCATGTGGATTGAGATGAGTGAGTATTGGTCATGTCTTTTTGTAGCCAGTTGGTGTTCATGTACTCTTATTGTTAGTTTCCTTCCTGTTTTTCCGATGTAGTGTTTCTCGCAGTCTCTGCAGGTGATCTTGTAGGTGACATTGATACTGTCCATGGCAGGGAGTGGTCTTTAGTTTGGTTGAGCAGTTGTCGTAGGGTTGACGTGACCTTGTGTGCAACTCTGATGCCCAGCAGTCGTAGGAGTCTTGTGGTTAGGTCTGACATGTTCCTGATGTAGGGTAGTGTGATGAGTGTGTCGGGGCGTGTAGTATCTTTCTGATGTTGTTTGTGTAGGCATCTTCTGACCCAGTTTTTTGGATATACATTATCCTTGAAAACCTGGAAGAGGTATTCATTGACCCATTTCCAACCACCTATTCACTATTAAGCAACATTAAGTCAACATCCTTAGCCATTTTCTATGAATGGCACATATTACTGCATCCAACACTCTTCCTTGGTCACCACACAGAGACAAGCATCTCAATGTATAATTGAACAGTGCACCTTCAACACGTGATATTAAACATCATCCATTTTTAAAGGGAATAGATATGAAAGAAATGCATGCTGAATAAAGCATAACAACATCTCAATGTGACGTCAACGCTTTTTCCTTTATGGAATTATATAAATAGCAATGCTACCCTCACTCTGTAGAAGTGTACTTTTTGAACTATTTCCTACCACTACAATAAGTAACTCTGTTTCTCCCATGGCCTCCAAACAGTCCTAAACCTGGGTGGGCCAGGGCATATAAGGCTCTCTTGTACCAGTGCAGGAGAAACATCTGCGGCCATTCGAAGTTTAGATCACCAAGAGAGGTACTGTGGAGCTGCTGATGTTGCTTGCTGTGCCGTAAGAAAAACCCTCAGTGTGTCGGCCTGCACTTTCCCCTGCCTCTCAGTGGAACGTGGCGTCATCTGCTTTGTAATGACTGAGCTACACTCAGAATTGTGTCCAGGGCCACCAACAACCTCGCGCAAATCCCAGCTGCAGTGAGTTTATAGTACCAGAAATGGTCCTCGGGTTGGTGCTGACACCAGACATCACTGTAGTTTCCTGCCATTCTGTAACATTGTCACAGTCTCCATGGAAGATGCAATGTGCTTTCCTTTCTGAGACATCACCTGTACACATCAGTCTAAACCAAGTCAATAGTTCTGTCAGATACACTCCTGTTAGGCTCTGCTACTGCGACAGGTTGAGTGTGATTCCCAGCAGACACCTTTCATCAGCCAGGGCTGCAACTGCCCTCCAACCATCACTGACTCCCTTACCTGTATCTGCCTCTGCAGGACATGTCTGTGATTCCCAGGCTGTGATCCTGCCTCATACTCAATCAACACACTGTGAGGTTGTGCAGTTGCACTGGTGCCAGATGTAGAAGACCAGTAGGATGCTACCATCCGAGTCATCCAAACTGCCATCATCCAAGGTGTCCAGTGAAAGATAATGGAACCAGTCACAACTCTTTGCAGCAGTCGACCCTGAAAATTAAGCACAAAAACAATTACTGGTTGATCAATTACATTGACAATGTTAGAAGGTGTGAATCAACCTGAGATTATCTTCTTACCATTCATTGACTTTCCTGTGTGTGACTGCCAAGACACTGTAAGTGATGATACTTGTTTCTAATATACACACATTTTTGTAGAAAGCTAATTACAAATAATTTGACAGATTGATAGACACCCAAAATAGAAATAGTAAATAGGAATAAGCCACCCAAAGGAGTGAAAGAGTGAATAATACTAGGAAAGTAAGTACCATCACATTAGGTAGGAATAACTGAAGAAAAGCCTACAAGGAATACAAAGCCTCATTTCAAATGCATGTTTGTAAACTTACAAAGTATGTTAAATTAAGTTGCTGATTTACAAACATGCATGGCCATATCTGAATATGATACAGAAGCAAGAACAAAAACATGGCTTTAAAATGGTGAGGGCTGGACATTCAAGGATACAAAATGTTCAGAAAAGATAGTGAAGGAAAAATGTGAGGTGCAGTGGCAATATTGATTAGAGAAGATATTGCAGGCCTGGAAAGAGAGGACATTCTTGAGGGAGCTAAGGAAATATACCATTTGGTCGAGTTGAGGATAATTTTAAAAAGTACTCACATAAGTGAGTATTCAGTAAATCTCCAGATGTCATGGTTACCACTACAGGCCCTGGAATGTTCTGGGAGAGCAGAGCTAACTTCTCTTCGGACCTTTTCTCATGTGCATTGGGAGGTAGACATGCTCATCTGATTTCTTTGTCAAAACTGAATGGTTCTGCCTTGTTTCCAAGTATGTGCACTGTACCTTTTGCCAGTTGCAGCCCTGGCTGATGAAAGGTGGCTGCTGGAAATCACACTCAACCTGTCGCAGTAGCAGAGCCTAACAGGAGTGTATCTGAATGAGCCAGAGTGGTAATCCAATCCTATTCAAGGCTTTTCATAGCACTGCATATGGACCAAAGCAAATGCTATTGTGCAAGCTACAAAGAGTCGTAACCACAATTCCTTGTCATTTTGCTCCATGTACTTCTCAGTTATTTTTTATTATTTATTCAGTCACGGGATGTGGGCATCGCTGGCTATGCAGCATTTATTGCCCATTCCTAATTACCCAGAGGGCAGTTAAGTGTCAACCGCATTGCTGTGGGTCTGCAGTCACATGTAGGCCAGACCAGATAAAGTTAGCAGCTTTTCCTAACAATCAGCAATGACCATCATCGTTAGATTCTTAATTTCAGATTTTTATTGAATTCAAGTTCCGCCATCTGCTATAGCAGGATTTGAACCTGGGTCCCCAGAATGTTACCTGGGTATCTGGACTAACAGTGCAGCAGTAATACCCACTAGACCATTGTCTCCACCAGTTATATCGTGCAGCAGTAGAATGGGTCCTTTGGTATGTGGTGAATAAAATCTGTTCCTTAATTTCTGATGCAGTGAAGTACAAGAGTATTTGATCATTTCTAGGAGCAATTTTGAGACCTGAAATTTCAGGAAAATGATTTTATCCTTTGAGCAGTACCAGGGATCATAAACCTTTATCAAAGTTTCCTGAAACTTGTCATTCATTTAGTCAAATTTCACTTTTCTGCAAAGGATTTGAATTATTTTGGAGTTTTGAATACTATTACTCCTGCAAGCATCAGAGCTTCAGCAGGTATTTCCATTTGACTCTGTCACTTCACCATTCTCTAGCTTCTTAATTGCCTGGTTTACTTTAGCAATAGCACTTATTGTTCTATTTTCTTTACCAAGTTATAAGCCGTGTGCTTGCGACATTTGAATGGGGACCATAAAGTGGGCACAGTCTGCTTTATCGAATCAATCTGCCAAAACTATGTGGTTCTGATAGCCTCTTTGTGTATTCCTGGAAGAGTAGAATGAAAATGTCATTCACCCAGAACTGTCTATCTTTCAACTTGTATCATGTCCAATCTGCTACGCAACCCATAGGAGATCAAGGTTCAGTTTTGTCATTGAATGAAGTCTCTCTCCCTTAGAAATGTTGCTGTCTGAAATTTCCTTGATTCTCTTCAGGTTCAACATTCCATTCTTTGGACTCGGCACAATCCAAACAGGGATTTTAGACAGCAACTGAATTGGCATCCTCAGACATCTTTTGCCTTATATTTCTTTGCTATAAAACACGCGTTGCACTTCAAAAAATTCAATATACACATAACTGATTTCGGTTGATGAACCATTATCATGACACCAGTTACTTTAAATTGAAACACAAAACTAGAAGGGGCTATAAGCAAGCTTGTATAAATTTAAGTTCATGGATCAGTTTGAGAGCTGCATGGTCTATGATCATGACAAATCTCAAAGATCATACTCCCGACTTGGAGATAGCAAGAACTGCAGATGCTGGAGTCAGAGACAGCACAGTGTGGAGGAACACAACAGGCCAGGCAGCATCAGAGGAGCAGGAAAGTTAATGTTTCGGGTCGGGACCCTTCTTCAGAAATGGTGGGGGTTGGTGGTGGAGTGGGGGGAGAGCTGGGAAATAGATAGAGGATGAGTGGAGCTGGGGAAGGTAGGAGGGATGATGATAGGTGAGTGCAGGTAGGGAGTGGTGGGGATTGGTCAGTGAGATGGGTGGGGAAGACAGTTGGGAGAGAAGATGGACAGATTGTGTTAGGTCAAGGAGGTGGGGATGAGAGGGAGGGTTGGACATGGGATGAGGCCGCGGGTGGGGAGATTTTAAAACTCGTAAATTCCAGGTTTAGGCCACCAGGCTGTAGGCTGCTAAGGTGGAATATAAGGTGTTGCTCCTCCAGTTTGCCAGTGGTGTCATTGTGACACTGGAGGAGGCCCAGGATGGACATGTCACCCAGGGAGTGGGAGGGAGAATTAAAATGGTTGGCGACTGGAAGGTGTTGGCGTTCGTCGGCTAGAGAGTGCAGATGCTCTACAAAATGGTCTCTGAGTCTCCGCTTGGTCTCACCGATGTAGAGGAGGCCACGTCGGGAGTATTGGGTACAGTAGACCAAGTTGGCGGATGTACAGGTGAACCCCTGTTTGATATGAAAGGTTTACTTTGGGCCTTGAATGGAGGTGAGGTGGGGGGCGTGGGAGTGTAGGGGCAGGTGTAGCACTTCCTGCGGTTGTAGGGAAAGGTACCTGGTGTGGTGGGGTTAGTGGGGAGTGTGGAGCACATGAGGGAGTTGCGGAGTGTGCAGTCCCTACGAAAGGCAGATGGGGTGGGGAGGGAAATATCTCTTTGGTTCTGGGGTTGGATTTTGGTGACAGAAGTGGCGGAGAATGATATGCTGGGTGTGGAGGTTGGTGGGGTGGAATGTGAGGACCAAGGGAGATTCTGTCTTTATCTTTGGGGGAGAGGGTGTGAGGGCAGAAGTGCGGGAAATGCATGAGATGTGGTTGAGGGCATGTTTGATCACCGGAGAGGGGAGGTTACGGCCCTTGAAAAATGCACTCACCTGTCACTATCCCACCTGCCTTCCCCAGCACCACCCCTTCTCTCTATTTATTTCTGAGCTCCTTTCCCCCTCCCCTTTTCTGAAGAAGGGTCCCAGCCCGAAACATCAACTTTCCTGCTCTTCTGATGCTGCCTGGCCTGCTGCGTTCCTCCAGTCCCATCCTCCCATCTTGCTGTTTCACAACAAAATTAGCTGCCACACTTCTTTCCTTTGAAGAAGCTGTGATGTCCTGTACATTTCTTTGTACTGTCCTTTATGCCCCACATCATCTGCTGCCTGTACCTTTTCTTTCAACAAGCTCCTTATGCTTGCAGGGCAGCCAATTGGCACTCTTTGTAATCCACTCCTTGATGGCTCATCTGCTCTGCTCATCAGTTCTATTCTATTTGCCTCAAATACTTGTTAAATTGGTCCCTGTGGCCACCTCAGCTTTTGGGCACACTTCATTCAATGCAGATTTTTTTTTGCCATATTAGAATCTTTATCAAGTTGGTTCTGTTTCTCTATTTGAAGTAATTTCCTGCGCCAAGACTTGTTCGGATGTACTGGAGTTCTTACTTAAATAATCTAACAGCCGTTTGCGAAGGTTGCTCTTTTCATGTTTCTGTTTCCACTATAGGCCCTTAGTCTTGGTCTGTAGAAGCTGTTTTAGCTAGGACTCTGGAATCAATGCATTAGGCTTTGTCACATATTCTATCAAGATATAATTCGTCATGTCTACATACTGTCTGTTGGCTGATATCTATGTGTTAGTATTCTATTTAAAAATATCAAAAGCTCAGTAATAAATCTGTTACCAGTAAGCCATTCCATCAGCTTTTCTCCTCTATTGTTTCTTTCAAATCTGAGATCACATGACACCATGTTATAGTCCAACAGATTTATTTAAAATCGCACGCTTTTGGAGCACCTTCACAGGCACTGTGTCTGTCTGTGTGTGTGTGTGTGTGTGTGTGTGTGTGTCACATATTTCTTGCAACCTTGGTTTCAGTATATCCGTTATTGGTCTGAGTAATTGATTAATTTTCTTGTCATAGTATACCACGTTCATGGACTTTAAACGAATCAGCTGTAAGGTGTATTGTGTGGAGTTTTGGTCGCCACACTACCAGAAAGACATGGAAGCTTTGGAGAGAGTACAGAGAAGGTTCACCAGGATGTTACCTGGTCTCCAGGGCATTGGCCATGAGGAAAGGTTAAAAAGACTGGAATTGTTTGCACTGGAAAGACGGCAGCTGAGAGGAGACCTGAGAGAAGCCTACAAAATAATGAGAGGCGGAGATAGGGTGAATAGTCAGAGGCTTTTCCCGGGGTTGAAGTTTCAATTACAAGGGGGCACAGGTTCAAGGTGAGAGGGCAAAAGTTTAAGGGAGATGTGCGAGGAAAATTTTTCACACAGTGGTAGGAGCCTGGGATGCACTGCCAGAGGAGGTCATGCAAGCAGGCACATTTGCAACATTCAAGAGGCGTCTGGGTGGTTACATGAATAGAGAGTGAATAAAGATATGCAGATTGAATATTGGTAGAAGGTTTGTTTTTTAGTTTAACATAGAACATAGAACTGTACAGGCCCTTCGCCCATGATGTTGTGCCGACCTATTATCCTACTCTAAGATCAAACTACCCTGCATACCCTACATTTTACTATCATTCATGTGCCTATCCAAGAGTCGCTTAAATGTCCCTAATGTATCTGACTCTACTGCCACCACTGGCAGTGCATTCCCTGCACCCACCACTCTCTGTGTAAAGAACCTATCTCTAACATCTCCCCTAAACCTTCGTCCAATCACCCTAAAATTATGTCCCCCCACATAATAGTCATTTCCGCCTTGGGAAAAAGTCTCTGGGTATCCACGCTATCTATGCCTCTCATCATCTTGTACACCTCTATCAAGTCACCTCTCATCCTTCTTCACTCCAATGAGAAAAGCCCTAGCTCCCTCAACCTTTCCTCATAAGATCTGCCCTCCAGTCCAGGCAGCATCCTGGTAAATCTCCTCTGCACCCTTTCTAAAGCTTCCACATCCTTCCTATAATGAGGCGACCAGAACTGAACACAATATTCCAATTGTGGTCTAACCAGGTTTTATAGAGCTGCAGCATAACCTCGTGGCTCTTAAACTCAATTCCCAGGGATCTATGGACATGGACCCCAAAATCCCTTGTTCCTCCACACTGCCAAGAATCCTGCCATTAACCCTGTATTCTGCATTCAAATTTGACCTTCCAAAATGAATCAATTCACACTTTTCTGAGTTGAATTCAATCTGCCACTTCCTTGCCCAGCTCTGCATCCTGTCAATATCCTGTTGCAACCTACAACCCTCCACACTATCCACAAGTCCACCAATCTAAGTGTCATTGGCAATCTTAATAAACCACCCTTCCACTTCCACATCCAAGTCATTTATAAGGATCACAAAGAGCAGAGGTCCAAGAACAGATCCGTGAGGAACACCACTGGTCACCGAGCTCCAGGCTGAATACTTTCCCTCTACTACCACCCTCTGTCTTCTATTGGGAAGCCAATTCTGTATCCAGACAGCTAAATTTCCCTGAATCCCATGCCTCCTAACTTTCCAAATGAGCCTACCATGGGGAACCTTATCAAATGCCTTGCTTCAATTCATATACACCACATCTATTTCTCGACCTTCATCAATGTGTTTTGTCACATCCTCAAAGAATTCAATAAGGCTTGCGAGGCATAACCTGCCCCTCACAAAGCCATGCTGACTGTTTCTAATAAAACTGTGCTTTTTCAAATAAACGTAAATACTATCTCTCAGAATCCTGTCCAATAATTTGCCCACCACAGAAGTAAGATTGACTGTAATTCCCAGGATCATCCCTATTCCCTTTCCTGAACAAGGGAATAACATTTGCCACCCTCCAATCATCTAGTACTACTCCAGTGGACAGTGAGGACACAAAGGGGCGGCAACGTCTTCTCTCCCTTCCCTTAGTAACCTTGGGTATATCCCATCTGGCCCAGGGGACGTATTTTACCTCGTGTTTTTCAAAATTTCTAGCATATCCTCCTTCCTAAAATCAACCTGTTCGAGCATATCAGCCTGTTTCATGCTGCCCTCACAAACGTCAAGGTCCCTCTCACTAGGGAACACTGGGGGTTTTCCTTAATCCTACCCACCAAGGCTTTTTCATTCCCCCTTCTCGCTCTCATAAGTCCATTCTTCAGTTCCTTCCTTTAGTCAGGGCATGATGATTGGCAGAGGCTTGGAGAGCCGAAGGGCCTGTTCCTGTGCCGTACATCTCTTTCTGTTTGTTCTTTTGTAAATTTATATTGTTTTCCCTCTCTTCACAACATCTCCATAAGATGTACTGTCAATACACCTTGTTAAATGTTAACATCAAATTATTTCCTCTCAGATATTTAAATAGTTCTTAATGTAAGCCATTTTATTCAAGATAAAAATAGACGAGAGGAGTTGTCAGTAAATCACA
This sequence comes from Ginglymostoma cirratum, assembly GCA_024137785.1. NCBI lineage: Eukaryota > Metazoa > Chordata > Chondrichthyes > Orectolobiformes > Ginglymostomatidae > Ginglymostoma > Ginglymostoma cirratum. The sequence goes on from JAHRHZ010000012.1 coordinate 65,346,399, forward strand.
GGCCTGGAATCTTTGGATTTGCAACCGGGCATCAATCAGGCACTGCAGGTCCAACAATCCTTGCCAGTGCGCACCTACACCTAGAGCATCCATTTAGGAAATTAGTTTCCATCCTGTTAACGTCTTTAAGTTATAAGGACAGCTTGTAGAGAATGGAGTGATTCCCCAAAACACCAAAATGGTCACCACTCATATACAGACACAACCAGTGCCATCTCCTGGCCATGGCAGGACAGGCCGCAAGGAGTGTTTGAGAATGTGCAGTTAACACCACAGCATTCTGTGCGCGGTAATGCCATCATCTGTACATGCACAGCCGTGAAGTGAAGCAGAGGCTGGGGCTTTGGTGGAAACACAGGCAGTGACTGGAAGTGGAAACAAGAGGGGAGCCCTACACGAGGAACTGGGGAGATGCCTGCACAGAGGTGAGGGAGGAGGCCTACACAAGGTGGTGGGAAGCCTACACAAACAGCCAGCTTTCTTCTCGCCTGGAAATGACAGGAAGGCTGGAGAAAGATCGGGAGTCCATTAAGAGAATGGGAGAGAAAGACAGGAAGATTGTGAGAGGGAGCAACAGCAGGATGCTGCCAAGAAAGACCAACTTCAAAATTACATAAGTGTGTTTTATTTTGTCACACAGAGTTCTTTATTTGAAATCTTGAAGCATCATCTATAGGCAGGCAGCTGGTTCCTGTCTCTTGAAAATAACATCAGATTTCTGACATAAAGGTGCCATTCTTCAGATGCCATGCCTGGAGAAAATGGCAATGTTTTCTCTGCAAAATGGGATCATTTTCAGACTTTTTTAAAAAAAACCTTGTATCACTATCTCAGGACTTCACAAAGCACTTCACAGTCAACTGGTGCTTTTGAAGTGTAGTCACAGTTGTAAATTAGGAATGATGGAAACCAATTTTGCACAACAAAATTGTTATTTGATAATGACCAGATTCACAGAATTCTCTGGCTCTGATTCTGTTGTTTTACAGCAACATTATATAAATGGCTCAATAATACTTGTCAATAATTACTTCCGTGATGTTGATAGTGAGGGTTGCAGCAATGATAATGTCATTGAATGATGGTTAGAGTCGCCCTTGTTACCGACGATCAATGCCTGATACTTGTATGTCACAAATGTTACCTGCCACTTGGTAGTCTAAACCTTAATGTTGTCCAGGTCTTGCTCCATATGGGCGTGGATTGCCTCAAAATCTGAGGAGTCCTGATTGATGCTGACCAAAATGTAATCATCAATGAAGCTCAACACCTCATAAAGGAAGAAGGATAATTGATGAAGCAGCTGAAAATGGTTAGGCTGGAACACTATCCTGAGGAAATCCAGAGGGACTCTTGTGCTGCCGTGGTAGTTTCCCTACAAGGATTGACTTCAGCAATCGGTGGATTTTACCATTCGTTCTAGTTTTACTCGAGTTCCTTGATGCCACACAGTGAGCAAGTTATTGTTGTGTCATTACCACTTGACTGCACTCTATCTCAACGATAACTCCCATCAGTTTGCTGATGATTGGAACGAGGCACATTGGGTAGTATTTGGCTAAATTGAGCCATCCATTCAGCACTTCAGGCCTCAATTGCTTCAGCTTTGTCTTGCAGACTGATGCGCTTGGCTTCCGCAACATTGAGGACAGGGATTTTTGTGAGGTCATCTCTTCTAGTTATTTGTTTATCTTTCCACCACCTTTCACAGCTATCTGTTACAGGATTGCAGAGTTCTGATTTGATCAGTTAGTTGTGGGATCACTTAGTTCTTGAAATTCATTGGGGTTTCCCTGCGCAGGATGATCCTGCTGGCTGTGGTTGAGGTCTGAGGGGAAAGAAGAAAGGAGGTTTTCTCCTCCTAAAGTAAGCTGTTTGTAAGTTAAAGCTTCAGATTGCCACTCCTGGAATGACTTCTTATCAGTTTGGGGTGGCACGGTGGCTCAGTGGTTAGTACAGTTGCCTCTCAGCACCAGGGACCTGGGTTCAATTCCACTCTTGGGCGACAGTCTGTGTGGAGTTTGCATATTCTCCCCATGTCTACATGAGGTTCCTCTGGGTGCTTTGGTTATCTCCCATAGCCCAAAGATATGAAGGTTAGATGGATTAGCCATGCTAAGTTTCCCATAGTGTCTAGGCTAGTGTGATTAGCCATGGGAAATGTAAGCGTAGGGGAATGGGTCTTGGTGGGATGCTCTTTGGAGGGTCGGTGTGGACATGATGGGATGAATGGCCAGCTCTCACACTGTAGTGATTCTGTCCATTTCATGCTGCTTCTGCTGCTTGGCTCGTAAGTAGTTTTATGTTTATAGCTTCATAAGATTGACATTTCCTTTTTAGGTTCTGCTCCTCACAAACTCTCCACCACTCTTCATTAATCTAGCATTGATCATTTGGTTTGATGATAATGGATGATCAAGCATTATGCCAGCGAGGGAATGAGGTTACAGATTGTTCTTGAATACAGTTCTGGTGCTGCTTCATGGAAGCCCAGCTGGACCTGTTCTGAATCTATTTAGCATCAACATCAGTTTTAAAGTGCAGATCAATATTGAATTTAGTGCTTTATTTGAAAGATCTCCTAAAGTACTCGCTCCGTTATTACCTTACTTGAGTGCAAGAACTGACGGTGTTCAATGCCTGGAGTAGTATTTGAGCCCATAACCCTCTAGCTCAATGGCAGGAATGCTGCCAAAAACCAGTCTAAGCAAAATTTTCAAATAATAGGGGGAGCACAAGTTAATAATTCGGAAGTTGGAGGGAAGAGACATGCAGAACCACATTGAAGTAAGTAAAGAAGACTTGTGAAATAAATTATGCCATTGACCCATTAAAATTAATAGTTGAAATAATTGAATTGATGTGCTACTGGAGAGCAAAATCACTGAAGGGCCTTATATGAAGGAATTTGGATGGGATAATATCAGTTGACAAGTACCAAGTTCATCGACCAAACAGCCTTTTCCTACTTGTGATTTGCCTATGTTCTTATGGAGAGGATATCCTAGACCAAACTCTAATAGAATTGTAGAATCTAGTACTGTCATATTTCATAGCTTTATAAATGCATTGATCTTCTTAGTCTTTAAAGTGTTAAAAACAAAATTGTAGATTGCAAGCTGAAGTTTTTACTGTCCATGAAGCAACACATCCTCAGACAATCATGGTGGTTGAATGTAAATGCACGAATCTATCAAATAATTTACTTCTTAATTTTATATATTGTAATCCTCAGATCGTATTGCACAGAATATTATAAAGTCCCACTTGGAGACATGTCAGTATACAGTGGAAGAACTTCAGCAGTTGGCATGGCAGACGCACACATATGAAGAAATAAAAGCTTACCAAAACAAGGTAACCATGGATATTTACAGTGCTGTTCAATTTATTTTAGATTAAAAAGTGTAATGTAATGAGATTTAATTAAATTGTGATGATGTAACTGAAGACAAATGACATGAAAACTTCAGCAGGAAATGAGACGTCAGTCTAGAATAAACGTGGAAAGTGAGAAGTCTTAGACATTACACTAGAGAGCTGTATTTGAGAACCTATTATGCACAGTTATAAGTAGAGAAGTGTTACAATATGTGAGGAATTGAACAGCTTTACTTTGAGATAAAGTGCAAGCAGCCTTATGGATAGCGCATTTGTAAATAACCAAAATCATAAGATACTCTAGATTGGTATCTCAATGTACGGGTAGCAGAATGAGTTTAAAGCTCAGGATAAAGCAGTAGGAGGGAGAACATAAGGGTCGCAAGAGCTTGAGAGTAGCAAATGATAACAGAGGTGGTAAAGTTTGTGCTGAAGGGGAAATATAGTAGCAGCTGACTTCCTTGTGCTGAGACTTGGATCAGTGAAGAAGAAGACAAGTGAGGTCACTTCCAAGAAATTTTGGAATAAGCTCAAAAGCACTTGGTTTTCAAGTTCTCTCCTTGCACAAACTATGTGCTGCCTGCTTGGTTTCTTGTTTTCAAAAGCTTCATAATCAAAATATAATTTCTAGACTTCCTTAACTGTAATTGCTGGGCTGGCTCCTTTTCATGAGCAGGGAACGATGCTGCGAGGGTGCGTGCCATGGAAGACAATGATTTTCTATCAATTAATGGAAAATGATGATCACTGGCACTTGTAACCTTCTCAGACATGTTTCCAACAAGTGACACTCATGCCAGGAGTCCCAGATCATGGTGTCTTTGACTGTGGAAAATAATCATGCAGATACAGTTATAAGATTTGGGGTTATATTGGTGATTGCTGCCACCAGTGTGTCAGATTTATTTTAAACATATGTTTTGTAAAATGGAGGTAAATGGTTATGACCTATGATGCAGATCGGCACTGTTCAAAGAAACCACAGAGCTAACTAAAACTAAATTGGGAAATACTAAATGGTCCATGATTGGCTGTTAAATGATAACTGAAGTTTTAACTTTAAATAAAATAACGGTACAGAATTTATCACATTTCATATATTATACACTGCAAAAGCAGATAAAATGTTCAAGTAGGATAAAATAAAATACAGACTGTTAAAACTACGCAGAACGTCTAGTCATGAAGGCAAAATGCAAATAATATTTCAGGTACAAATCATTATAAGAGTTGAAAGTGAATGAAACAAGGAGAAAAGAGGATTTATATGTTACTTACGTTAGTTAATATCAAAAGAGGCAATTGAGTTTAAAAGTATATAAAAATAAACAGCAAAGGGATTAAGTTATTTTTAGTCAGGCTATTAAAAAGGTATTTTTTTGAAAAATAGTTTTTTTTTAAAATCCCAGATTGATTGGGATAAACAGGAAAGTAGAGTGAAAGTCAAGGAAACAGATATGCTCCTGAGTTACTAAGTATTCAAATCAGAACTGTACAGAATACCTAGGAGAAAAACGATGGCACTTCCAGTCATTTCCCATTCTAAAACATCCAAAGTTGGCCCCCTGAACTGGTTCAGGGAAGTTGAATGTTAACTTCAGGAATGGTACCATGTCTTTCTCCTTGGTATCCCCTCAAAGTGCTTTTCCTCGTCTTTCCAACATTAGTTTCTAACACACACCAAATATTCAGTGCAATTTGTTTCTCTCCCCTTCCCATTGTGTATTTTTTTCTCTTTTGAAAGGTGAGGGAAGTCATATGGCAACAATGTGCAATTCAGGTAACACACGCAATTCAGTATGTTGTGGAGTTTGCCAAACGCATTACAGGGTTCATGGACCTGTGTCAGAACGATCAAATTCTCCTTCTGAAATCAGGTATGGATTGCAAATATACTTCAGTAATGAATAAGGTGTCAATTAATTGTTGGGTTGTGGCAAAAATATCAATTCAAGTGATATTTAAGAGGCAAGACTGTCATGGTATTGGTTGCTGCAAAACCATTTTCTATGATTACATTCCCAAACAAGCACAATTATGGAGTCAGTGATACAATGCTGTTATTTCAAATTTAATCATGTCTTCCATTGTCAAATTATTACCTTTTATATTAACTTAATGAAAGTTAAGATAAAAATGTAAGACTGAATTTATGCAGGTAAACATCTAGGCATCGCTTATAAGTGAATTTTCCCCAGAGATCTACACTCAGAGGGAAGTGAAGGCATTGATGCAAGCTAATTCGGGTCTTAAGCACCACTTACCAAACTTTCCTGTGTAAAGTAACAACTCTCCACCCAATTGGAATAACACATATAACCCCTCAAGCTTGTTTACAATTCAAGGCAGTCATGTTGATCTGTGATGTAACTCAACACAATCACCTTTGCTGCACTCCCGTTAATACTGTTGGATAATAATTTAACTTTTAGAGTTCAAGTATCATTCTGGTAAGTCAAAATGCACTTATCCTTTTGAATGTGTGGTGCTCAGAACTGTTCAGACCATGACTGATGTGGTCTATCCAAGGCTTTGTATAGCAGATAGCAGACACATAAGAACACCATCAACTGCAAGCCTGAGGTTCCTGTCCAAGACATGGACAATCCTGACTTGGAAATATATCACTGTTCCTTAAGTGTTGCTGGGTCAACATTCTAGAAGTCAATTCCTATTAGTATTGTGGGTCTACCTACAGCAGAAGGAAGGCAAGGGTTCAAGAAGGCAGCTTGTCTAGGGCAAGTAAGACACACATTAACTGCTGGCCCAGCCTGTGATGTCCCATATAAAGAAAAGCTGTAGCAAAACTTCTAAACTCTTGTATTTCAGTCCTTTAGAAAAGGAATTAAAAATCACGATGTGCAGTCACACAACACCACCTCAAAATACCCCAAAGCTCTTTACAGCCAATCAAGTGTTTTTGGAAGTGTAGTTACTGTTGTACTGTAGGAAAAGTGGCAAGCAAATTGTGCGCAGCAAGACCCTACAATGGTGACATTATAATGACAGGAAAATCTTTTTCTGTATAGTTTATTAAGGGATAAATATTGGTCAAGGTACTCAAGATCAGTTCCTGCGATCGTCTTTGAAATAGTGTCACAGGATCATTCACGTTCACATGACAAAAGAGACAGAGCCTAAATCTAACATCAGCAGGCCTCACTGAAGTGAAAGGGGATAACCTTTGCTCAGGGAGTCCCAGCACCAGTCCAAGAGATGTTCAGTCGGCCACTTGGGACGGTCACAGACCAAATGTTTTCAACATAAGGGCTGAGGAGCCAAATATCAGGCACTCCACCAGCTATCTTGACTCTTTCTGCTCTATTATGAGCTGTCTTCCTGCTGGAATGAGAGAGAGGCAGGAAGTAAGGGAGATGACAGTAAGCAACACTGCTGTTACTGTTGATGCAGATGGAGAGGTGTCCCAAGTGAGTGAGTAGGCAGTGCAGTGGGCCTGCAGGGTTGGTAATGTCATTGGTTGGGATGGATGACTGTGAGTGAGGGAAGATGTTTGAGATATTAATGAGCATGGCAGAATATGAGACTTGGTGGGAGGTGTGTACAGTAGAAGGGAGAGAGTGACTGTAAGGTATCCGAGAGAAGATAATGGAACTTGTATTGGTGGAATGGAGAAGTATTGGGTATTCCTGCAGATGGCTAAGACTGCTTTAATTCAGGTGGGAAACTAGGCTGAAATGGTCTGGTATTGTGGCTTCCTCTGATGGTCCTGGGGGAAGAGCAAGTCCCATCTATGCACCAGCCCTTCCAGCAGGCCCTCCAGATTCTTAGCAACAAAGCGGGGTCCAGATTTTCCACCTCTGCCTAATCCAGGGCAAATGTCAGGAACTATGCAGGGTAGCTCCAAACTGACAGTGCCTGACTTTGAAAATCACAGGGGCACAAAGGATATTCTGGAAGTGATGAACTGTTCTGGGAACAGTGCCTGGCAAGATGGGGCTGGAGTCAGATGTGAGGGATGCTATGGAACAGAGTAAATAGTTAATGGTGTGAATTTGGTAAGATATGGCAAGAAAACTCGTTTGGCCTCGTGGGGAAAAACACTCCAAAAATCTCAACACAACTCGCACTTAGGGAAAAATGTAAGATTCAGCCAACAATTTTCTGACACAGAGTTCACATTGCTACCAGCTAAGCCTCAGCTAATACTGCAAGTCAGAATACCAACATTCCATTAGCCTTTTTAATTTATTTTCTATACCTGTTCATGAAATTTTCGTCACTATTGTACTTAAATCCCTAAGTGTCTTTAGGCCTCCACTATTTCTTGCTTTTCTACATTTAGTAAGTACTCTGTTCAATCCTCTTTTCCTATTCTATCTTTTATGAATAATGGCAAACTTGCTTAAGTTGAAATCAATCTGCATAGTTTTGGACATTCACTGAATCTGCCAACAGCCTTTTGTATGGTTTCCATTTATAATGTCTACAATGCCATGTATCTCTATGTCATCAGCAAACCAAGATATGTGCAGTTCTGACCCCTCATTTCTTATTTAATTCCATCCAATTCATTAATAAATATGACAAACGGTTGTGGCAACAGTATAGATCCCCTGGGATGTCACTAGCTATATCCTGCTAATTAAAGTTCTCGTCCATTTTCCCTATTCATTGTATTCTGCCAAACAGGCAATGTCTTAACTAGGTCAGTAATTACCCTCTTCAGTCAACAGTTGAAGTCTCTGATGAGAATTTTTATCTTCCATTTCTGGAGGTTGATATAAATAATGTTCATAGACATTTATAGACATTTACACGTCTACTATGTTAGTCACCTCTTCAAAAATTCATTCAGGCTCCTCAGGTCATAATTATTCTTCACAAAGCCATGCTGGATCTCTCATCAGCTGAAACTTTTCAAGATGTTCAGTCACTTCATCCTTAAAATGATAGACTTTCCAAAATAAATGTCAGGCCAAAACAAATGTGTTAATAACACACCAGCTCCCCTCTCTTGCCTTATTTAAATAATAGTAGAGTTTAACGTGCAATTTGCCAATCCAAAGGAATGGTCCATGCACGAGAACTTTGAAAGTTCATGGTTAGAACATCGGCAATGTTCTTACCTACTTCCTTTAAACACTCAGTGGGAACTTTCTTTTCCTGGGGATTTGTTACTTTTATTGCTGTTATTTTCTTCAATTAATTTACTTTGCTTACACTCATTTTACTAGTTTCTGTCCCTGGTGTGACATTGGTTTCCTTTGGACATCCAGCATGCTATCCTAATCCTCTACAGTAAACAGTGAAGCAAAGTCATTATTTAATGTGTCTGCTATTTTTATATTTTCACTTGCATCATCATAATTGCCAATTTTTAAGGAGCCTATGTTTCTTTTAATAATGCATAGCATAATACAATTGTTAATTGAGGTGTGGTTGTATATATGTGAATTAACATTATATTTATTAACTCATTCTAAAAGGAAGTCATGGTATTAGTGGTATTATTGGACTCGCACTCCAGAATCCCAGGTTAATGTCCTGGGGATAAAATTTCAAATCCCATGAACCCTTATGTCAATGTCAATTGTCATGAAACCCACCCTTTCAATAATGTCCTTTGAGAAAGCAAATCTGTCATCCTTCTCTAGTCCTGGGACTGCAGCAGTGGAAAGGAAAGTTGGACTCTCTTAAGTTATCTTCTTACCTTATTCTAAGTTAATGTGAATGGTGCCATGTATGTATAGCAAACGTACACGCTTTTCACTGTATTTTTACATTGACTATACGTGACCATAAATCATTCAGTTCAATTCAGTTGACTTTTGACTGTCCTGTGGTCAGTAAATCTGGGAAACAAATGCTCATCTAGCAACACCCACATCCTTTAAGCACGTTTTTAAAAGAAATATATATCCATCTTCTATCCGCCTCCCCCTCTCTCCCTATTTATTTCAGAACCCTCTTCCCCTCCCCCATTTCTGATGAAGGGTCTAGGCCCGAAACGTCAAGCTTTCCTGCTCCTATGATGCTGCTTGGCCTGCTGTGTTCATCCAGCTCCACACCTTGTTATCTCAGATTCTCCAGCATCTGCAGTACCTTTTATCTCTCATATATGACAGATAGTTGGGTTCTTGAGAGATAAAGAAACCTCAAGTTTTCTGTAAATATTTACAAGTCTACAATATCACAGACGTGCACAGGTAGTTCTGAGCTAACTGATATTATAGTACATTTAGGGGTATGTGATGATTTAGTGTCTAGATCTAGCTAGAAACTCAGTTAATGTTCTGGGGATAACAAGGTGTGGAGCTGGATGAACACAGCAGGCCAAGCAGCATCATAGGAGCAGGATCAGATGAAGGGTCTAGGCCCGAAACGTCAAGCTTTCCTGCTCCTATGATGCTGCTTGGCCTGCTCTGTTCATCCAGCTCCACACCTTGTTATCTCGGATCCTCCAGCATCTGCAGTACCTATTATCTCTAATGTTCTGGGGAACCAAGTTTGAATCCCACCATGGCAGATGCTGGAATTTGAATTCAGTTAAAAATTCTGGAATTAAGAATCTACTGATCACCATGAAATCATTGCTGATTGTTGGAAAAACTCATTTGGTTCACTAATGTCCCTAAGGGAAGGAAATCTGCCATCCTCACCTGTTCTGGCCTACATGTGACTGCACACCCACAGCAATACACTCTCAATTGCCCTCTGAAGTGGCCTAGTAAGCCATTCAATTGTACCAATTCCTACAATTTATCAATGAAATGAAACCGGACGGATCACCTGGCATCGACCTTGGTACCGGAAAAGATGATGGCAGAGACAGCCCTGTCGACCCTGCAAAGTCCTCCTCGCTAACATCTGGGGGTTAGTGCCAAAATTGGGAGAGCTGTCTCACAGACTAGTCAAGCAACAACTTGACGTAGTCATACTCATGGAATCATACCTTATAGACAATGTCCCAGACACCACCATCACCATCCCTGGATATGTCCTGTCTCACCGGCAGGACAGATACAGCAGAGGCGGCAGCACAGTGGAACACAGTCAGGATGGAGTTGCTGTAGGAGTCCTCAACATTGACTCCAGACCCCATGAAGTCTTGTAGCTTCAGGCTGAACGCGGGCAAGGAAAACCTCCTGCTGATTACCACATACCATCCTCCCTCAGCTGCTGAATTGGTACTCCTTAATGTTGAACAACACTTAGAGGAGGCACTGAGGATGGCAAGGGCACAAAATGTACTTTGGTTGGGGGATTTCAATGTCCACCACCAAGAGTGGCCTGGCAGCAATACTACTGATCGTGTTGGTTGGGTCCTAAAGGACATAGCTGGTAGACTGAGTCTGTAGCAGCTGGTGAGGGAACCAACAAGAAGGAAATAAATACTTGAACTCATCCTTACTAATCTGCCGGCTGCAGATACATCTGTCCATGACAGTATTGTAACCACGGCACAGTTCTTGTGGAGGTGAAGTCCCGCCTTCACATTTAGAATAACCTCCATCCTGTTGTGTGGCACTATCACAGTGCTAAATGGGACAGACTTCACACAGATCTAGCAACTCAAGACTGGGCATCCAGGAGGCGCTGTTGGCCATCAACAGCAGCAGAATTGTACTCCAGCCCAATCTGTAACTTCATGGCCCAGCATATCCCCCACTCAACCATTACCATCAAGCCAGGGGATCAACCCTGGCTCAATGGATAGTGTAGGAGGGCATGCCAGGAGTAGCACCGCGCATACCTGAAGGTGAGGTGTCAGCCTGGTGAAGCCACCAAACAGGACTACTTGCACACCAAACAACATAAACAGCAAGTGATAAACAGAGCTAAGCGATCCCGCAACCAACGGATCAGATCTGCAGTCCTGCCACATCCAGTTGTGAATAGTAGTGGACAGTTGAACAACACAGTGGAGGAGGAGGGTCCACAAATATCCCCATCCCCAATGATGGAAGAGGCCTGCACGTCAGTGCAAAAGCTAAAGCTGAAGCATTCACAGCAATCTTCAGCCAGACATGCTGAGTGGATGATCTGTCTCGGCCGCCTGCTGTGGTCCCCAGCATTACTGATACCAGTCTTCAGCCAATTTGATTCACTCCACGTGATATCAAGAAACGGTTGGAGGTATTGGATGCTGCAAAGGCTATGGGCCTGACAACATTCTGGCAATAGTACTGAAGACTTGTGCTCCAGAACGTGCCGCTCCCTTAGCCAAGTTGCTTCAGTACAGTTAGAACTCTGGTATCTACCTGACCATATGGAAAATTGCCCAGGTATGTCCTGCACATAAAAAGCAGGACAAATCCAACCCGACCAATTACTGACCCATCAGTCTCCTCTCGATCATCATGCAAGGTGTGATTAACACTGCTATCAAGCAGCACCTGCTCAGCAATAACCTGCTCAGTGATGCCCAGTTTGGGTTCCACCAGGGCCACTCAGCTCCTGATCTCATTATAACATATAATTATATGTTTATAACATATTATATAACATAATGTTGGGAAATATACCACAGCAACAGTCACTGCCTTCAACAGAAGAGGAAAGAAGAGTAAATTGGAAGAAAATAGAAGTTCCAATTAACCATCACCCAAAATCAACTAGAACATTTAGACAAATTACTGAAAATTATATAGGTGTCAAAAGAAGGGAAACACTTAAAATTTAGTCCTTGAGATGGACATTAAATATTGGCAATGTCAAGTAAAATGACAATTTTTTTATCATTTCCGCATAATATTTAAGAATAATAACTTAAGACACATGGCCTTTGAAATTATCAGATACTATTCATCTCATTATAGAATTGAATGGCATAACCTGTATCGTTACAATTACTCCAGTTACAGAAGTATAGCAGTACATTGGAAAGTTTTTGCAATGGCTACCTTTAATGGCACCTTCTTAGGTAAAAGTACCTAGGCACAAATCTTAGATTTAAAAAAACGCATTGTTGCAGAGTAAAAAAACGAATATAGGTTAGCATGAAACAGTGAAAATGTCCAGAATGATAATAAGTGACCCATAAGTAGTCCAGTTCCAGTCCGTGCCTGTAGTCCCTAGAGCACAAGGCCACGCTGCTTCCATGTGCCAGCTTTCATCCAGGACTCACATCGTCACCGCTCTGGGAATCGCCCGTTTGTTCAGCCATGGGACTCAGCCCATACTCGCTCTGCCGCAGAACACGCTCTGCCTATGCTCGCTCCGCTCCACCGCGGGACATGGCCCGTCCGTTCCGTTCCTCAACTCCACTCTCCAGGGCGGCATTAAACAAACTGTGTTAAACTCGTCATGGGCAAGTAGACATTTCAGAAGTCTTGAAAAATTTATGTATATACTATATATATCTCCTATATAGGAGCCTATCTGTGTGCCTTTGTATCTCTTCTCAGCTTTGATCACATTCTGATTAAGTTTTCAATGCATTCAGTTTACAAGTTAGGAAATCAGTTTAAAATGAGCAAAGTGTGAGGAATACTGTAGCTTTAAAGTTGTTTAACAGTCCTTGGTAATTTAAATTAAGCATCTTCTTAATACATTTTTGGCTTTCAGATCAACAGTGCTGTCTCACTATGCATTTTTTTAAAATGGTGTCTCTCTGTATTTTAGGTTGTTTGGAGGTGGTGTTGGTCAGAATGTGCCGTGCCTTTAATCCACTGAACAACACAGTGCTTTTTGAAGGAAAATATGGAGGCATGCAAACATTCAAAGCTCTCGGTAAGAAAAGGCCTTTATATTAATTATATTTGAAGCCATTCCAGTATGTAGATTTCAATGATACCACACCTCAAACAATGGAAGCTAAGTAAAATAAAAAAAGAACAATGGGTCTGATGAAAGAAAGGGAAGGAATAAGATGTTTCTCAGCCTGACTAGGAGTGGTGTGCTTCCAGGATCTGCACAAAGATCTCCTTTCTATATAATACACATTGGAAAACGGAATCACAGAAAGTAAATTGTAGTGTTTTGAACCAAATAAAGAATAGTCTTTCAAGGACAGTGAAAGGGGAGGTAGGGAATGAATTTGGTCAGTATGTTCAGTTAGCTGGACAGCTGGTTTGCAATGAAAATTGTAGCAACATGTGGGTTCAATTCCCGTACAGGCTGAGGTCATCATGAAGGCCCTGCCTTCTCAACTGCACGCTTCCCTGAAGCATGGTGATCAAACTTCTCTCTAGGTTGTGTGGCCATGCAGTACGCTGAGTGCCTGTGCACACCAATTGGTGTATCAACACCATTTCAAGCACTGACTTCTGGGATTTGGAATGCATGGACCTTGGAGGTCCACACAGAAGAAAAACAAATTAGAGTGAATGTAGGTGGTCATACTCGGTTAAAACCCACCACCAATCATGTCTCTCTATTGAAAGAGCAGTCTGTGGTCCTCTAGGGTTGTAACAACATTCATTCATTCAGGAAATAAATTTCCACAGAGATTCTTGGGGTCTCCAAGGCTCTTCCTTCAAGGTTTTGCAGAAAAATCCCAATACACTCCTGAAGATTTTAAATGCTGAAATTGCAGGTGAAAAAGATCAAAAGAAAGACCTGTGCAAGATTGAATATTACACACAGGACCATTGAGTATGATTTTAAGGTAAAGAATTTGTCAAGGCTTTGATTAGAGCACCTCATTAAACTCAAAGTTTGACCTAATTGGTGACAGCTCTCTAACATAAGCTGAGATGTTTCTTAACGTTAACAAGTCTGCATGATTGTTTGTTAGCATTGTAGTAAATTGCATGTCAGTGGCCTTTTCACTGAAACTTGCATGTAAGCTTTTGCTTTGATGAGCTTAAGAGTCAAGCAATTCACAGCACAAGAGTAGACCATTTGGCTCATTAAGTCTATACCAGTTCTCTGCAGGACAATCCAGTCAGTCTTTCCTCAGCTTAATCCTCATAACCCTTCAATTTCCTTTAAAACTAATTATTTCTGCTTTCACCATTCTTAAGGGCAGCAACTTCCAGGTCATTACTAACAATTACATAAAAGATGTTCTTCCTTATGTTTCTCATGAACTGAAAGCCTTCAGTCCATGTCACATGGTTCTTGTACCGACAACTAATGGAAAGAGATTTTCCTTATCTATCTTATCTGAGCCTGTCATAATTTTGTACGTGTTTATCAAATCACCCATCAATCTGTTTCTCCAAGGTGGACCACCCCAGCTTTTCCAACCTAACATCGTAATTAAAATTTCCCCAACCCTAGAACTATTCTGAGTCCTCGCCACAAAATAATTAGTTCTATTGACTTGTGCTGAGTGAAGTACAACGTGTAAATTGCTGTAATGCACCATTTATACCACACTAGGTGCCACTTCCTGTGCTGGTAAATGGCTGAATGAATGTACCTCTTTGTAATATTCTCCCCCTTATTCTTTGAGGCAGAAAGATTGAAGTCATCTGAAGAACCTATCAAAGGAGGAGAATAAAAAAGTTAACATTTAGTGGTAAAGGTAAACAGTAGCAGATGAATGGCAGCACAAACCACTGTCATTCTGTGATGGCATGAATATGTCAGTAATAGAATTGATTAGACAATGGGAGGCGTGACGGCATAGTGGTTAACTGTACTGCCTCACAGCACATGGGATCGGTTTTGATTCCAGCCTTGGGTGACTGTCTGTAAAAAGTTCATATGTTCTTCCTGTGTGTTTCTGCTGTGTGCTTTGGTTTCCTCCTGCAGTCCAAAGATTTGCGAGGTAACTAGGATCGGGTGAGTGGACTGAGACTTTTGTGTGAGATGCTGTTTAGAGGGGCGGTGTAAACTCAATGGGCCAAATGGCATCAAAATGCACTGTAGGGATGCTAGAGTAAAGGAAGGACAGGAGCATTTTGCAACAGCTGTCATGCCTGACCTCCAGTTTGGGCATCTCCAATACTGTGTTCTCCTTTGCGAATGATACTGATAGTGCCCTTTCCATCAGCCTTACTTTCTGTGTAGAGATATGACCTCTTCCTCTACCCACCCTTGATTTCCCAACTGTTTTCTGCCATCTTTTCCTGCAGAAGAATAGAAGCAGATCAGTGCATGTCATGCTGTAGTTGTTCTCAAACTATGAGGCATCTGAGCTTAGCGTGTACTATGACAAGGAGAAGCAGCAAATTTGATCGAGAGTGGATAATTGTGGTAAGAGTACTATCAGGTTTTGGATGTGAGTATAAATAGAAAGAAGCTAATGTTGCATGCTGTCTTGAAGAAAGAGATAAGAAACAGAAAAAGGAAGAATTGATGCTGCTGGGCAAAATTAAAGTTATGAACAATTGTATAGAGAATAAATGAGCTGCAAAAGGGAATCTTACCTTGCCACTGTTAGTGAGATCATTAATTATTTCTTCCTAACTTTCTAATCCTGGGGCTAATTCTCTTGTATCTACATGCCCTGTCATCACTGCCCATACCTGCTGAATTACTTGAATTTTAATAGGATGGAAGGCATGATTTTATTCTTATTAACTCATGGGACATGGATGTTGCTGGCTATCTAGCTGATGTTGCTACCGCCGTTCTTGAACCACTGCAGTCCGTATGCTGTATGTAGACCCATAATGCTGTTAGAGAGGGAGTTCCAGAAGTTTGACCCAACGACATTGAAGGAACAGTGATATATTTCGAAATCAGGATGGTGAGTGACTTGGAGAGGAACTTGTAGGTGATGGAGTTCCCATGTGCCTGATTAAATTGTATTAAATTATAAAAATAGTTGAATGAATGAATGAATGATAAGAGAATGTCCTTCTAGCTGCTAATGGTCTTTAAACATCTCCACTGCTGCACCTAATGTCCAGGGTCAATGTCTGAGTTCTCAGGAAGGGTCACCAGACCTGAAATGTTAACTCTGATTTTTTTTCTTCACAGGTGCTGCCAGACCTGCTGAGCTTTTCCAGCAACTTCTGTTTGTGTTCCTGGGTCAATGTCATTCTGCCTACTGCTCCGGTATACTTGTTACCCCCCAATCAAAAATGTTTCATCCTTTAAGGTTCCAAAGGTAGCCTCTAAGTAGCAATTGAATGCCAGAATTCTTGACCTCAAATAACTAATGCTGGCCATTCACCAATTCTGGTTCATTTCACAATAACAGCTCTTGTGGATAGCTGGAGCACTCTACAACCATTACGTTGTACAAAAACTGACCCTATTATTTTCTGAAGTATTAGCTTGCCATACTGTTATACTGCTATTTTATGAAATAAAATTGATTTCTTTAAATTAGTAATGATATAATTTAAAGAAATGGCTGTCATTTGTATGTTTAGTTGATATGGTAATATTGATTGCAGAGTTCACGTTTATTTCCATGCAGGATGTGATGACCTAGTCAGTGCTATATTTGACTTTGCTAAGAGTTTGTGCTCCCTTCAGCTGACCGAAGAAGAAATAGCTTTGTTTTCAGCTGCTGTTCTGATATCACCAGGTTAGTATCTTTATGTACAAGTGTTATTAAATTATCATGTTTGGAATTAAAGGGCATTCCAGTTTATCACCTCGTGATTAAGGAGACTCTTGCTGACAGTGAACGCTACATGATAGAACTTAATATTTATTTTCAAAGTGAGAAGAGTGTGTCCATGATAAATATTTTAAAGCTAAATAAAGGTAACTATGAGGGTATAAAGGTAGAGTTAGCTCAGGTAAATTAGGAAAAGAGATTAAAATGTAGGACAATAGTGTTGCTATGGCAGTCTTTTTAGGAGATATATAATTCCGAGCAAAGATTTAGCCCAGTGAGAAAGAAAAGTCCTTTGAAAAGGATGCATCATTTATGACTAAATAAGGAAGATAAGGAAAGTTTGAAATTGGAAGAAACATTGTACAAATTGCAAAGATTAGTGTTGGTCAGAAAATTGGATAGACTTTAAGAACTGGCAAAGAGTGACTATAAAGAAGCAGAAAGTAGAAAAATGAGAACAAGTTAGCTTGTAACATAATAATGGGCTGTAAAGAGTTTCTACAAGATTGAGAATAGGAGAAAAATAACTAAAGCCAGTGATGATTCTGTAAGGAGTGACTCTGGGGGATTCATAATTGAAAACAAATAAATGGCAGAGACTTTGACAGGTATCTTGTATCTATCCTCAATATAAGACTTTAAAACATTTTCCCAAAGATGATTGAAAATCAAAAGTGGATAGAGATGAACTTTACAATTTCAATATCACCAGGGAAAACGTGGTCGGCAAACTATTATGCATAAAGACTAACAAGTCCTCAGGACTAGATGACCTGAATCCTGGGGTCTTAAAAGTATTGCAGTCAAGAAGTTGCACTGGTTATAAGGTTTCAAAATTCCTTAATTCTGGAAGGTTCCTAACAGTTTGAAATGGGAAATGTAGCACCCATATTCAAGAAAGGAAGGAGGCAGAAAGCAAGAAATAATTGGCTAATTAGCTTAATGTATTCATACAAAAGATGTTAGAAAGCATCAATAAACAAGTTTAGCAGGATATTTAAAAATCGTACAATAATTAGGCAGAGCCAACATAGATTTGCGAAATGGAAGTCATGTTTAACTGATGTATTAGACTTTGGGCAATAGAGGGAATATCTTTGGATTTGCAGAAGGCATTTGATATGGTTGCACATCACAGTTTGCTGCATGAGACAAGAGGACACGATATAGGGGGTAACATATTTGTATAGATAAAGGATTTGTTAGTTAACAGGAACCAGATAACAGTTGGCAAGCTGTAACTAGTGGAGTGCCTCAGGGCTTAGTGCTGTGGCTTCGACTATTTACAATCTATTTAATGATGGATGAAAGGACTGAATGTATGTGCTAAGCTTTCCGATAATGTCAAGATAGGTTAAAAAAAATGTCAGTTGAAGGTACAAAGTCTACAAATGGATTTAGATGGTTTAAGTGAGTTGTCAAAAATTTGAAAGTTGAAGTAAAATATGAGTCAACACAAACTTGTTTATTTTAGCAGGAAGAACAGAAAAGCAATGTATATTTAAATAGAGAGAGATTGCAGAACTCAAATGGTATAGAGAGTTTTGGCTGTCCTGCTAATGTGAATCACCAGTATGCTAGTATGCTGGTACAGCAAGTGATTATAAAGGTAAATGTAATGTTGCTGTTTATTGTTTAATAAATGAATGGAAAATAAAGTAAGCAAGTTTGACTGCAGCCGTGTAGGGTATTGGTGAAATAACATCAGGAGTACCGTGACAGTTTTGGTCTCCTTTTTTGAAAAATGTTAAATGCTTGAGTAGTAGTTGAGGGAAGGTTCACTCAACTGATTTGTGGTATGTGGGACTTAACTAATGAGGAAAGATTGAACAGGCTAGGCCTCCGTCCATTGAAGTTTAGAAGATTGATCTTAATGAAATGTCTAACATCTTGGGGGAACTGGATTGAGTGGAGTTTGAGAGGTTGTTTCCACTACTAGGTGAGAATAGAAACAGGGGACATAGAATATGAATAAGAGATTTGCCCTTAAAGTCAGAGATGAGGATAAACCCTTTCTATCAAAGAGTTGTTAGACTGTGGAATTTGCTTCCATAGAAGTTAGTGGAGTCTGGATCTTTAAATTTATTCCATGCTGAGCTAGATTGTCCATCAAAAAAACAAGATAGTGAAGGTATATGGAATGGAGGCAGGAAAGTAGAATTGACATCTCAACCAGACCAGCCATAATGTTATTGAATGGTGTAGCAGGCTTGACGGGCCAAAGGGCCAACTCATATCCCTGTGTTCATTCACTATTTAAACGCATTGCCTGATAAAAGAGAAAATTACCTTTGTAACGTTTACATCTGTATTCTGTCCATTTCCTTCAGATCGACCATGGTTGATGGAACCAAGGAAGGTTCAAAAGCTACAGGAAAAAGTTTATTTTGCACTACAGCATGTGATTCATAAAAATCACCTGGATGACGACACATTAGCAAAGGTATTTTTGAGCAGCCCTATTGGTCAAATGGGAGTGTGAAAGTTATGGGAAAATCATAGCATAAAGGAAGAGATTTGGCCTAAAGGAAAACTGCACAGAGTCATTCAGTAATACCAAAGAAATGCAAATCAATTTTTCTTTCTTGTTGAAAACAGGATAATTCAATAGTTAGGGGAACGGATAGGTTTATCTTCTGATGTCGACATGACTCCAGGATAGTATTTTGCCTCCTTGGTTCCAGGTCTAGGAAGTAACAGAGCAGCTGTAGGACATTCTTTTAGGGAAAGGTGAGGAACTAAAAGCTGTGGCACACATTGGCACCAATGACATAAATAGAAAGACGATTGAGGTCCAAAAAGTAAAATTTATTAATCCAGCCACTGAAAAGCAAGACCTCTAAGGCAGCAAGCTCATCATTCATTACTGTATCACATACGAGTGAGGGTAGAAATACGAAGACTGAGTGAATGAGCATGTGACTAAAAAAGACTTGTGGAAGGAAAGGCTTCAAATTTCTGGGGTATTCAGAACAGTTGTGGCGTAGGTGCTACCGGTACACGAAGGATGGATGGATCAGAAACAAAAAAAAGCGATAAATTGGAATGATGCAAGAAGAAATACTAGAATCAACCTGATTCAAATTATAGATTATTGTTGAAAGAGTGGGATCAAAAAACTCTGGCATCTACCTGGAAACCGATATCCATTTCAAGCCTACTGACTCCCACAGCTACCTCGAATACATCTCCTCCCACCTACCTTCTGCAAAAATGCCATCCCCTATTCCCAGTTCCTTCACCTCCGCTGCATCTGCTCCCGGGATGAGGCATTCCACTCCCGGACATCCCAGATGTCCTTGTTTTTCAAGGACCGCAACTTCCCCTCCACAGTGGTCGAAAACGCCCTCGACCGCGTCTCCCACATTTCCCGCAACTCATCCCTCACACCCCCTCCCCGCAATAACAACCAAAACAGGATCCCCTTCGTCCTCACGTACCATCCCACCAACCTCCGGATCCAAGGCATCATCCTCCGACACTTCCGCCATCTGCAATCTGACCCAATTACCAAAGACATTTTTCCCTCCCTTCCCTTGTCTGCTTTCCAGAGGGACCACTCTCTCCGAGATTCCCTCGTCCGCTCCACATTTCTCACCAGCCCCACCACCCCTGGCAGTTTTCCCTGCATTCGCAGGAAGTGCTACACCTGCCCCTACACCTCCCCCCTCACACCCATCCCAGGCCCCAAGAAGACCTTCCACATCAAACAGATGTTCACCTGCACATCTGCTAATGTGGTATACTGTATCCGCTGTTCCCGTTGTGGCCTCCTCTACAACGGGGAAACCACGTGAAGGCTTGGGGACTGCTTTGTGGAACAAATATGCTCGGTTCGCAACAAACAACTGCACCTCCCAGTAGCGAAACATTTCAACTCCCCCTCCCACTCCTCAGACAACATGTCCATCCTGGGCCTCCTGCAGTGCCACAATGATGCCGCCGGAAGGTTGCAGGAACAGCACCTCATATTTTGCTTGGGAACCCTGCAGCCCAATTGTTTCAATGCAGACTTCACAAGCTTCAAAATCTCCCCTCCCCCAACCGCATCCCAAAACCAGCCCAGCTTGTCCCCGTCTCCATAACCTGTCCTTCCTCCCACCTCAAACCCCATCCCCATCTCCTATCTACTAATCTCATCCTGCTCCCTTGACCTGTCAGTCGTCCCTGAACTGACCTATCCCCCCCCCCAACTCCCCACCTACACTCACCTTTACTGGCTCCACCCCCAACTCTTTGACCTGTCTGTCTCCTCTCCACCTATCTTCTCCTTTATCCATCTTCTATCCGCCTCCCCCTCTCTCCCTATTTATTTCAGAATCCCCTTCCCCTCCCCCATTTCTGAAGAAGGGTCTAGACCCAAAACGTCAACTTTCCTGCTCCTCTGATGCTGCATGGCCTGCTGCGTTCATCCAGCTCTACACCATGTTATCTCAAAAAATTCTGATGTCCAAAGGGACCCAGTTGTCCTTGTTCGTAAGTCACTGAGATCTAGCCAGCAGGTGTAGCACACAATTTGGAAGGTAAACACATTGAATCACAAGTGCAATTGAATATAGGAGCAAAGAAGTCAATTGCATAGAACATTGGTGAAGCCACAGCTAGAATATTGTTTGCACTTCTGATCT
Organism: Ginglymostoma cirratum; assembly: GCA_024137785.1. Taxonomy (NCBI): domain Eukaryota; kingdom Metazoa; phylum Chordata; class Chondrichthyes; order Orectolobiformes; family Ginglymostomatidae; genus Ginglymostoma; species Ginglymostoma cirratum. The sequence continues at coordinate 65,367,837 of JAHRHZ010000012.1, forward strand.
CCTTACCTAAGGAAAGATATTGTGCTATAGAGGGAGTGCAGCGGAGCTTCACCAAACTAATGCCTGGGATGGTGGGATTATCTAATGAGGAGAAACTGAGGAGAAATGCCTTGTCTTCTGTGGGAGAATGAGAGGCACTATCATCCAAACTTACAAAACTCTTAGAGGGGTAAATGGGAATGGATGCACAAAAGGTGTTCCGCTGGCTGTGGGATCTACCACCAGGGACACGGCCTCAAAATAAAAGGAAATCCATTTAGGATTGATATGAGGAGGACCACTTTCACTCAGAGGAAGGTGAATGCTTGGAATTCTCTACCCCAGTGGGCTGCGGAAGCTCAGTCATTAAGAAGGTTCAGGATGGAGATTGACAGATTCCCATTTACTAATGGGACCAAGGGATATGAGGATAGTTTTGGAATTTGAAGTTGAGATAGACCGTAATCTAGAATGGTGGAGGTGGCCCAACAGGCTGAAAGACCTACTCCTGGTCCTGTGTTCCTATGTTCAAAGGTGACCTGGCCAGACATTTTAGACAAGGTTTACTGTCAGGATTTGTGCTGCCTCAACAAAATGGGGTTAGTGGAACGTTGTTTGCAGTTTCATTTAAGACTGCGTACTTTTCTCTTCTTTCAGTTGATCTCCAGGTTACCAACTTTAACTGCACTTTGCAACCTGCACACTGACAAACTCCAGGCGTTCAAGCTGTTGCACCCAGAGACAGCCAACAGCCTGTTTCCTCCTCTCTATAAGGAGCTCTTTAATCCGGACTCTTCGACTATCCCCAAGTGACGGTTGTGGCCGGCATGTGCCGCCACGCTTGCAATAAAGCTCTCTTTGGAAAAAGACAAAAGACATGTAAATTCGAGACTTCTAAATGAAAAGAAAATTTTACTACTGCAACACTAGGAATGTCCTGCACTTAAATAGATTCTTTTTCACCGCTACCGATTAAAGAATGTAAATATGGCACCTGATACGGAGCTTTATGGAACCGGTCAGACAATGTACAAAAGCTAAGTCATTCTACTTTTATCTGTTTTGGGGGTAAGTTTTAACAATCAGATGCTGGTTAATACTGTTTTATAATTAGAACCGTGATTTCACAGTATTATTCCTTCTATTCATGGCTTAGATATGATTTAAGAGAATTCAGCCTATTGGGCTGAACTGTTTCTGTGTGTATTTTTTTTTCATGTCTTTCGTTGGGTCTTGCAATTTTACTTTCGATGTTTTCAAGGATGTCACATTTCCAACATATATATGGATGAAAGTATATATTTGGAAAATATGTGGAAGAAAAAAGGACATAAACAAAAGCCTTGTCTGGATTGTCGGGAAATTGAGCGTGGATTCTAGTATATTCTATGTAAAGATGGTTTTAAGGATTTGTTTCTTGGAAATGTAAACTTCAGATTTTAAAAAAAAGCGCTAGTTTTCCACATTAAGCTATATTTTTATGTATAAAGTTGCACAGAATGACAAAAAACACAAATTAAAAAAGATAGTATTTGGCCTTTTTAGCTGTAATGACGACAACCAAGTAATTTCTGTTTCAAAACCTTGTGTTGGAAGCTGTAATGGTCTTTTTTTAGTAACAGTTTGTGTCTGTGTTTCAGACAGTAGCTGGTATTAAAGTGACGTGGATCTACAAGGAAAGGCTTTTAGCACATATCTTTATCACTCCATGTCAGAGCTGTCAGTCAGTGAGGGACATTATAACCCCATTCATACTTTGATATTGCAAATCCCTCTCACTTACTGTTTTTCATACAAGACCTATTTTTGTTCTCAAAATTTTTATATTTAAAATATCAAGAAGCACTATTTGATTTATTGGTGTACTTAGACTGAACATAAAATTCTGGATGTTAATATTCTGTTATAAATATTACAATTTATTTCAGCTTGTTTTATAGCTCTGCTAATGTTCTTAACCTCATCCCAATTTCAACTGCCAAAATAGTCATTACTTTAGGAAAGAAAACCCAGTAATGCAACAAGTTTCAGTTGGAAATGGACTTTGATTATTTGACACCAGCGTGAAGGAGTTTCTTGGTGCTCAGTGAACAGTAGCCCTTTTTCTTTCTAAATGCAGTGCAGTCACCAGCAAACAAGCCTATACATTTGTCCTGTAAAAATGGTCATATGCATTACTGGAAATAATATTTTACTTCAAATGCTCCTTGTCCTTTATCAAATTCATAATGGGGGAAAAGAGTGCAGTTATGATTTTAGTTATGATGTCTGCTCTACCAGTAATGGAAATTTTTTGAAAATCTACTAACCTTAAAATAAAAACTAATAACTACATAACAAACAGACCCAAAACCAGGAAGGTTGAATCTATACATCTCATAGCCACAAATTTAATTATTAGCCTTTGCAATCTGTACGCAAGAAAGCTTGTGTGCAATGTAATGAGTTGCTTGCAGTTCTTTTACATTTTTGAAACTTAAAAAATTACTTTGAACGCTGACTAGCATTTGAACAGAAAAGTGGTTCTATCATTTATTGTTGTATTCTAGCAAATCAGTAACTAGTGGGGTGCACGGTTTAATTTTCTATGATTGGGGAAAAAAAAGCAACAAACGTGACAATTGTGTCTAGATGACATCTTCCAAAGCAAAGCTTGTAAGGCAGACTTAGCATTCTTTGAAATATTGCTCTCATTTATAATCCCAGGAAAGCAGACAGATGGCAAAACTATAAATGAGAGGGAGAGAAAATGATTACAGCTTTGTCAGTAAAACATATAACTCAAGTGACCCTGATAGCTCAGAGTGCTATTGAATCGTACAGATGTGAATGTCCTAAATTCAATCCGTGGTGTCTGTGCTGTATGAGATGATCTCAGTCACAGCAGCAGTGGGGTTGCTGCATTTGTTGCATTATTCTTGGGCTAAACTAGTTTTTTTAAAAAAAATCTTTATATTACTCATATTCCTGATTCTTGTTCAGTGATGCCAGCTGAAAATCATGTGCAGTTGTTCAACAAAGAAAAAGTTCTCACTTAATTACGACACCTTCCATATACTAACAATCTGTTCATACCAGCTGCATAGGCACCGATGTAAAGGATGGCCAAAGCAGTGGAGAGCAGCCCTAGTGTAACTTGCCACCATCAGGAAAGATAGGGAGAAAACTGAAGGTTTAAATTTTGTAGATAAACTCCCCATTTTTACAGAGCACAATTGCTTTTAAACAACATCTGTTGAATTAATTTATGAATAGGATTGCAGGGAAGCACCTTTTCAACTTTTCCAATTGCCTTCCACAGCCATCACTATTAGTCTCAACATTAAGTGCATAAAGGGGAAGACCAAATTTGAAAAAAAATACTTGTTGCTTAGCTGAAATAATGCCTTCCACATGGTGCAGAAATGTAAAATCAATGTTATACTGTGACAATTGAAGATAAAATCTCTTCTTCTTGATATCTGGCCCTTTCAATTTGACAAAAGAAAATCCCACTCTGTACTTTACAAAAATGCATGATATTTCCAATTTAGCCCTCACTGTTTGTTCTTTCCTCTCTCCTGGAATAAAAAGAAGCTTGCAAGTGGTATTACAATCTTGCAATCTCTAGCTGTAACTCATCTGACATGTCCAGTGTCTAAAATGAGCTAGGAGATAATTAGATGTTTATTAGTATGCAGTCTGTATGAAATTGACAATTATATACTACAAACTTGCCCATTTTACCTGAGTTTCAAGGCATTTTTCCCGAGACATTTTATTACATTTTAATTACTACGTGAGATTTTTGTTTTGCTCACAGTACAACTGTCTCTTTATAGCTAGACAGCAGCCATTCTTTGCTCTCTGCTGCTATTACTGTTCTATTCTGTATTCAGACTAGCCTTTCCCTAATCATTTTATTATTACAAAGTATCAGTCTGATTTCAAAATTAGAATGGTGACTGCTACTTTGGAAATTCTGATGGATATCCTAGACTCCATATAACAACCATTACCAAAACTAAAGTATCAAAACCAATAGGAATAGTGGAATAAATTTCAGTAAGTGTGCTCCAATGTCCTTGGAGGGATCGTAGATCAGAGAGGACTGTAACAGTGAAATGAATTTGGACATTGTCAATCTGATGCAACTGGCAGCTTTCAATGGTGCACCATCTTCCATGTCTAAGCAGTAATTTATGTTTTCTGTATGTATTTATGGGATGGGGTGTATTTAATGTCTGTTCTTAATTGCCCCATGAGCAATTAAGAGTCATGTACATTGCTTTAGATTTGGAGTCACATGTAAACTGCGCATAGTAAGGCTGGCAGACTTTCTTTCCTTAAAGACATTGGTGAACTATCAGGGTTTTAATGACCATTAACAGTGGTTACAATAGCCACCATTAGACTGACTTTTATTCCAGATTTTTTTCATTGAATTCAAATTTCACTGTTTCCTGTTGAATTATTTGAACCCACATTCCCGAATAATAACCTGAAATTCTGGACTACTAGTCCAGTGACATTACAACTTGAGCACCATCTCCCATTCAGGGGATCCATTGGGAAAGCTAGTTTGAACAATTTTTAAATAGTACACTTGTGCAGACATAGTTAGATTAGTTAGTTAAAAAGTGCTTCTAAAGTTAGATTAGTTAGTTAAACACACTACTCTGACAAATTGCAGATTTTCTCTCCTTCTGATGTCTGTTGGCTTTGAAATTTCTCATTGCTGACACTAAATGTTAAGACCAAACAAAAAAAAACTTTCTGATCTGTGAGACTTCGAAAGCAATTTCTTTTAAATACGAAACATCAGGAGACAGGTTTTCCTCTTTCAGCATCTGGAGACATTAGAAATAAAATGCCTGCAAGGGAATCATCCAGTTTTCTCCCTATTCATTTAAATGGATATAGAATGCAACGGGTTCCCTATCTGTCATCTACGCATCTCTCTAAACATTGCAATTGACTAATTCAATTCGGGACAACAAAGAACAGAAAAATCTCCTCTGCATTTTACTAGTCCATTTGTTTTCTAAAGACCTGTTTCTCAGTTTCTTACTATTCTTTATTACTTTTGGCATTGCACACAAAATTCCACTGAACTTCTGTAATTCCAAGTTCATGCTGCAGACTATTTGTGAAGAATTTTATCGGAATTTGACTCCTACAACAGGAGGAGAGGTAGCAGCATTGTTCAAAGGGTTTGTTTTTAAATCCAAGTCTGCACTCATAGAAAGACAGGAAAATTTCAAGCAATGACCTCAAATGTTCAAGACCTCTCTTCACAATAATTTATTCAAGTTGCCATCAAATTAAAGAGTCCATGATGTTAGCAAAAACAAAACAGTTATGGGAATACTAAACTTTGAACATTGAACACTAATCTTTCTGTGCTTTGACTACAACATCTTTAATAAGGATAAGGAAAGCAACAAAAAGCATTTTAAATTTAAATCCTACTGAGCACAACATACTGAGCACAACATACTGAGCACTGGTGCTGTGTTTATTTTTGATTAACTTATCAGAGCAGCTTGGTTACTGTAATTTTTTTATTAGTGAGGATTAAATTCCATATTTTGCAAAACATTAAGGAATGAGAAATATTGTTCTATGACAATATGAAAAAAGTATTCCTTCTGGTAGTATTTGCAGTGTTATTCCACACAGCAACTGGAGTAATTCTTCTTTCAATAGAGCCAATGTGTTATCAAGGAGTTAAGCTTGATCACCAGAGTAGCCGAGTGCAAAATTTTAACTTTACTGTCTTGCGATACCTGGCAAATTCAGGCTTCAGAAACTGCAAGATCTACTTTTACCCGATGTCTTTATTATTTTTGGATGATGTTTGTCTCAAAAAATGTTTAAAATAAGTAATAGATAGCATAACCAGTAGGAATAATGTCTACACTAACAAATGCATTTTTTTAAAATTCAGACTCTTTATTTTAAATTCTGACTGCAATTTGTATCTGTGCAAAGAAACCTGCAAATGCAATTTTTTTAATGACGAGGAGCAGGGTGAAAGAAAGAAACTAGATGTTCTGGTCTGAAAACAAAAACCTAAAACCTGATTCCCACTAGGAGAATCAATCATAAGCACTAGGTACTTCCAATTCACAATGTTCCAGATTCAAGCCCCACATCAGGGGTTGAGTATGAAATTCAATGGTTGACCTTCTAGTACAGGACTGGGGGAAGAGTGGCACTATCAGTAGGGTTGACATTCCTGGAGATTTCTTCATGTTGACAACACTAATTGTTGGAGGTGCCATCTTACAATAAGTTATGAAACTGTGACAACATCTACTTGTTTGGGTAGATACAAGAGTTCTCATGTCTCTAGTTTGAAGAAGAGGAGAGCAGTTATCCCTGGGGTCCTGGCCAAAATGTATATCCCAAACAACGCCCTAAAACCAAATTGTCTGGTTTTGATCACGTTGCTGTTTGTGAAAGTTTGCTGAGTGCGTATTGACTGCTGTGTTCATGAGGACACTTCAAAGGCATTTAATTGACTGTCGATGTCCTGTTTTCCATGAGTACAAATGTAGGTGACTGTTCAAGAGTGTCAAATAATGGAGAGAGCAGACTTAACAAAGTTGTGCGTGAGAAACTGATTTGAAGGAATACTTGGCTGCCGTGGGAAATGGCATAGCGATTCTGAGAAAAACAGGAAAAATAGTGTTGTGTCAGTTTACCCCTTCCAATTTTCCCAGAGGTGCATTTGCATCCATTTCAACAACTCTCCCGACAGTAGCAACATTTAAATCAAGAAAATTAATGAGCTTTTAATGAGCCAATCAGTGGTGACTTCACCACAGCAGTGCAATGTTATGAGGGTGATAGCAGCAGCCTTCCCTCAACCTATGTTAGAATCATGGCACTTCAGTGGAATCATTTGGAAATATTTGAAAAATGCTCCCGCTAAAATGACAAGGATGCTGTCTTGCTGGGTCAGAGACTTGCCATCCCATTCGGATCTCAAGGAAACTGATCCTTCCATCAGTGCTGTGTCTGATATAGTGACAGCTGCTCCTTTGGTGAAGTGGCAGCCTTTCATGACTTCATACGCCTTGGATTTCAGCAATGTTCTCACTGGCGAGACAGTGGAGTCTGCTGGTGCATGGCAACAGTCCATAATGTGTCAAACTCCTACCTCCAGTATCTAACCACCATTTTTTAATTGGACAACAAGCTTAGAGGCAGTCAAGTAAGGATTTTGCCGATAGGCATGCAGCTGCAGTAAGCAGGGTCAGGATCTGAGCATAATTTCAAAACTTGAGAATGATCTAAGTGTAGAAGCTTCCAGTCTAGGGTCTCATATGGTGCCAAAGCAGAAGGTGCTGAAGAAACTCAGCATGTCTGACAGCATCTTTGGAGAGAGAAGGAAAATTAACAAATTAAGTCCAACATGACTCCTCTTCAGACACCTGAAACAGACACTGTAGAAAGCATGAGATCGGAAAGTTGCCCTCTGAAATATTTGTTTTAAGCTTAGAGTCATATACCACTGGCTAGATATTTCAGTCAGTTTCTCATTGACAGAAATTGTACGTAGAAACAATAATATTTTGAACATAGATTAGCAAGTCCACCAACTTTAATGGAACTAAAAATCAGAGTGTAAAACAGGATGTTGATTCCTTACTGCCTATTTTCCGTTGATGCACAGTCAGAGTCTACCACAAGAATTTAGCCCAGTAACAATTTTCTGACTGACAGTAAGCTGGAGAGTATAGCAATGTGTGACACTGCTATGTGAACTTCCCCTTGAAATTGAAATTTGGTTTACAAGATTTTTATTTTGGCCAGTAGAGGGTGGCAGATCTCTATCAACAAAATTAACCAGCAGTGAACTGATTGTTTTAACTTGCTTACCTGCAGGACAAAACTGCACCAATGATGGCAACAATGCAAAGTCATAATGAAAATAAGCATTCAAACCTGTTTTGTATATAAGTCTGTCGCAACCTGTGCTTAAATTTTTACAATATTTTGAAACACTTCGGATACATTTTGATATATTTGTCACAGTTACACTTTTAACGTCTTTTGGGAGGAAAATATTTTTGTAAAAATAGTTTAACCTTCTTCCTACTAAGGCAGTAGGAAATTTGTAAATTGCTGAACTGTGTTAAAGGGAAAATATATTTTATTTCCAGATCATTTAACATAAAAGTGAGGTAGTTTTCTTTGTTCCCGTTGCAAAGCTTTTAGCACTTAATTGTATAGTTGTGATATCGTGGGGTAAAATTGTAAATATATTTATCGAGGATGGATGCATGCAATGTGATTTTTCTCTTGCCTCCGATGGTTTGTATGTAACTATGTGGAAGCACAGTGACATTTTATAGGTTATCGTTTTATAGGTCATCTGAAGTTCTCTCTTTTTCAAACCATCTCCCTATACAGGGTATTGAATTTTATAAGACATTTACAGCCATTTTGTATGAATACAGGTCCAATAATTTTGTTTTTACAAGTTGTGAACTTCAAGGGACTTGGTAGCAAAATGCATTTTGCATACTGTCCCTTTGTTTCAAACTAATGGGGTGAGTTTGTCTTCAAACCAGTGGCTGTAATGATCATACATAGAATAGTCAATGATCTAAAATCAGTTCATATCAACTATGAATCCCTCATCAAAAGCTCACCATCATTCCTATTTACATTGATCAAGGGGGGTAGAAATGGAAAACACATGGGTTAGGGTGTTTGACTTGCAAACTTAAGGTATTTCCTTCAAGCATTTAAAATGTGAGAAATAAAGAACCTCTATTGGCACTCTTTTTTTATTTTGGAGCTATTTCATACCGATACTTTTAATTTGCCAATTTGAAATCTGGTGTGTGAGAGCATACATGACTTAAAATAGATTAGTTTCACACTCAACATTAGATATGTCATAAAGTTAAGGTTTTCAAATTTATGCATGTTGGCAATATTCTGGTTACACTAAACATTGGCAGTTGAGGCGGGTAGGCAATTTGCCTCACCTTGGTGTGAGTAGGAAGAATTTTATTTTGATGTGCTATGTCTAATAAAATCATGAAGCTATTTGTAAAGAATTGGTCTACAGTTTTGTTAGACATAGCGTAGAGTGGAACTCTTTCCCCATGACGATTATCTAAGAGTTTTTGCAAATAGTTGTGATTTGGGACATTAGTGCAAAATGGACAATGTTGATTCTGCCACTATTTTGCATCTTTTCCTCTTCTTATTTTCATTGAAGTACAGTAAGAGGAGGTAAGAATGGTGTGAGATGTAAAATAAGCACCTAAATCAATTTTTTTATATATATTTAATGTCCAAAGTTGTGATTTCCTGCAGTAAAATGATAAGATCACTTGCTGGCTTTAATGGATTCACCCAGTACATGTCTCACCCTATGGATGATATAGTTGGACAATGTTCTGGATGCTGTCATTGAGTGGAGAAATAAGAATTTTATAATTCCTTATTATCATCATTAATCTTCCTAGGCTAAAGCATGAACGAAACATCAATAAATTCCAAGTACAATACCTTCATTTCTTAATCAAGATAACATTGTGTACATTTAATGCAGGATATAGTTTACATCTGCTAAAACAAAAAGAATGGTTGTTTGATTCTGACCGTTAGGTGAGCGTGCAGCTCAAGAATATTAATAATATTTATTTATTAAAAGTTATTGTGATTTTATAAGTGAACCATAAGAAAATTAATAACTTTATCACTGCTATGAGTTGAAACAGAAACAAATATTGGACTATTTCCCCACCTCTGAATGGCCAGTGTTTAAACCAAGCAGTTTTAAACCAACATTCAGGAGTACCCCTCCGCCTAGTATACGTGATTGTTAGTACTTGAAAAATAGATGCACTTTTTATGACCCAGGCCCTTGTTTTTCTTTATTTTGTGATGTGGTGTTTTGCTAATGAAACGGGTCATAAGAAAACACTAGAGAGAGCGGAACAATCTGAAACATTGCCTACTCCCGGTCAATCTATATATAGGACTACCTGCCCAAATACAGAATCCCATATAGGTGACGGCTGGTAATTAATGGAGATGACAGGGGGTCCCACCAGCTGTCTAGAGAGTCAGTGAGAACCCTGTGTCACCTCTTTAGGGAAGATCCACCACATTAGGTTGCATTAGACAGTGGCAGGCCTTCTGCAGGAATAAGAACATAAGGGCAGAAGTCCCACAAGCTAAAATGCACAGAGCTCTATCGAATAGCAATGTCACTGAGAAGGGGGTTTGCCAGTACAATACACACTTGAGACCTAGTATCATTGCTAGCTCCTAGGTCAGAGGGGTGAGTGATGGCAGGAGGAGTTAACATTGCACTGGGAGGTTGGCAGTGAGGGTGGGAGCTGGATTTCATCTGGCTCCCCCAGTTCAAATGCTGGGTCTCTTGATGAGGCACTGAGTGCCTTTGAATGAGAGATCCTCGTCAAACTACACCATGTGTATTCTCCACATGGTGAGCCCCCTAACCATCTCTGGGTTAATACTACAGTGGTCACAGGAAGCCCGTAAATGGACACTAATTGTTTTCATATCGTGGACTTATTCAGACTGGAGACAGGAAGCCAGTATGGTTTTCCTTGCCTGATTATGTAACCCACTGTCAAACTTGTCACTGAGATGGGAATTCATTTCAACCCTTTACATACATGGCAATATGCTAAAAGCTGCATGCATCTCATAGAATTTATCACACAAACAGGCTGGTTCAAGCTAGAATTTGAATTAGAATTTTTGTTCAGTTGCAGCTGTACTCTGGAATTCAGAAGCTTTGTTTGTCAGTATTTTAGGCTGAATCTGAAGTACGTGAGTTTTTTTGGACGGATTTCTGCCATAAAGCATATTGAGTTTTCTCACTGGATTTTACTAAAACTGTCTCATCTGCCACCTACTCTGTCCCTGTGGTGTCCCTTGCATCCATTTCAAACCAAACTTACCATGTTCCAGTCCCAAAACAACTCATTACTCTGCAGATATCCCACAATTCACGATCATTCCTTGAACCCATGCCATCTTAACCTGTGTTGTGCACCTAGACAAGCACTACCAGTCCAGACCTACCCAGCACAGTTCCTGATATTTTCCTCAGAAATGCCAGACAAATGGAAATCTTTGCCCTGTTTTGTTGGTAGGGACTTGGAAGACTTGCTGGAAGGAGTGATACACACACAGGACCTCCTCCTTCCCAGGACCAGAAGTGAAGGCTATGACACCAGCCCATGCCAGCCTGGTCAGGAGTTGCTACCTGGCAGAATGTCTAGCACTGTACGATGAAGGTCAATCTCCTTCTTCACTTCACAAATATCAGCTCCACCAGCTTCCCTCTGATACCTCACCTCCTGTCTCTCTCACCTCCCAACAAGGCTCACCCTCCACCACTCTTACCATTGCCCACAACATCTTCTCTCACTTGTTGTCACCCCCCCCCCCCGACACCACTAATCATGCATGTCCTCTGTGCTGCCTACTTACTCACTCGGGACATCCCATCACCTGTACCAAGAGTAACATCTGTGTCACCCACTTTCATCTCCCATAATACCTGCCTCTCTTTCAATCCAGGTGGAAAACAGCCCACAATAGAGCAGTAAGTCTCAAGACAGGAAGCAAGCTGCCTGACATTCAGCTCCTTACCCCTTATTTGGACAGCATCCTGACTTTGACCACTCCAAATAATTGGCTGACCATTTTCAAGCCACTGAACTAACCTGAGAGGTTTTCCTTGACTTACTATGGCAGCACCCACTGAAATAAAGACTGTTTCCCCTTGACTTGACTGCGGCCTGCTGACAACCGTTCCTGGATTTGTATCTGCACTAAACAGCAAGGCAATCCAGAAGTCATGAGAGTCTGGTATCTCTGACTGAGGGGGAGAAAAAAAATCACAAAAAAAGGGAAAGCAAGGCAATGCAAGATAGGGAGCACCCAGGTGGATTCACAGTGAGTGTGCACTATGAGTGAGTGAAGAGCTTGGAGGTGCAGCCTGGTCCGCTCCTTGAGCTGGGTGCATATGTCTGAATGTAAGGTGTCCTAGCCACAGCATTACAATGGTAGTTGCCGGAGCAGCCCAAGTTGCAGCTTTAAAGTGCAAAAGCGTCCTGTAGGTGAATCAGAGATTTGGCATGAGGGTTCTTGGAGGCTGACACATGTCAGGTGTCAGTATAGGACTAATCCTCTTTTGCAGCAAAGGTGAAACAGTAATAAATGCATTTTACTTTTGAATGTTATTGCCCTAATTCATTTAAGATCATATGAGTTCTGTTGTCCGAATGAGCTAGCACAGTATGCTGTTTACCTCTTGCAGTATTCTTCAATGTCACCGTGATCATTACGGCTTTAAAAAAAAATTAAAAATTGCTGTTGAAGCAAAACAAACCTTGTTGTCCCCTAAAGAGCAATCCCTCTTAACTCAACTGTAAAAATACACTTTGCAACAGTGTTTGAAAAATGTGACAGATTATTGACCAGTTTTGCAGCCGTGGAGTAATTTCGGATGCACAAAGACATAGCACTATAAACTGGAAGTCAGATCTGCGCTAAGATAGGAGGAGGTTTGAGAGTATTTCCAGGATGGAGACAGTACTTGTCAGACAACTGTACTGCAATGCAAAGCCAAATTTTGTGGTGATCTATAAAGTGAATGTTTTACAGTTGATTTTGAATCCCTTTAATTTAGTGCTGAGACCGCCTGTCGCTGACTCTGTTTGAAGGTCAGCAGTTTGATTTGCATTGAGGGGGCAATGAGCAATGCTAGACTCATGACTGCATGACTGCACAGAGCTCATGTGTCACTGGACATAGAGCGACAAAAGAGGTGGCAACTCCTACATCAGACTCACGACACTAGCTCCTTAAAATTGCGAACAAAACACTGTATTTGCAGAAGCATCTCACCTAAGAAAATGCAGTAAATAGAATAAACAATAACCAGACTATCTATCACTACTGGTGTACAAAATCTCTTAAAGGTGTAATGGTTAAGATTGTTTTTTTTTGTGGCTTGATTTTATGTATAAACGAATGTCTTTTGGACTTGGCATAATCGTCCGGTTAATGACAATCACTGTTGGATGCAGTTATTGTACTGTTTGCCACTCAGGGATCTTAATCGTCAGAGGAAAGGTTTGGAATGCACAACGTCTGAGGTGAAAAATATCCCCCGACAAGGCTTTAAGTTCTGTGAGACATCGGGAATACCGGCCCGATTTTAGGATACATTATATTATTTTGCACAACGGAAATCCTTCAAAATAATTGAATGCATCTTAAAAGATTTAAAGAGAAAAGCAATGACAATTAGAAAGTCAAAATAAAAAGTAAGGGGATAGATCAGACAATCTGAAAGATAGTTTAATGTTTCAGTTGGAACTAATCATCAATAGTGTCAGTCTAGCTTCCCTTATTGATCCTTATTAACGCATCAATACAATTTCAAAATGAAAAGTTACAGAAGTGTTAACGTGGCAGGGTTGATTTTTGTGACTTTTTGTCCCAATGAGTGCCCACTCAATTCTTCAATTGCTAGTAAGCCCAGCAAGAACCCAGGACATTAGTTATTATACTACACCTCAGTAATGAGCAATAAAGGGTGTATGGTAACGTATTTATCATGATCTGTCCATCAGGGTTAAGCCTGATGAGGTCAGCGTTCATAACTCATACTCCAACATTTCAATTCAGAAACTTACCAGCCCCTTGATTCAGGAAAATTCCTGTGCTCATCAAACTGACTTTTACCAGTTTACCAATTGCTATAATTTGACCTTAGTTGGTCAGGCAGCATCTGGGGAGAAAAGTACAGTCAACTTTTGAAATGGATGATCTTGTCAGAAGTGTTGACGTGTTATTAAAATATCTGAATAGATCTGATGAAGAGAGCTCCAAGGTATACAAATTAATCCAAATTGAGATATTCAGAAATGATTTCAACCCCCCACCCCATCCCCCAATCCACGTTCCCTTGTGTAGTCCAAAGAGGGAGAATAGGCAACATTTCTATTCTGTTCATGACCATGTATGTACACTGCAAATGGAAATATGTATATCCCATAACTCTTCAAGCTGGCAGTAGATGTTATGATTCTCCAGTGGTCTGTGTGTGAATTGTCTCGGTTTGCCTATCTGATCAAGTAGGCAGGACGATATTTGATTAGTTGGGTCTTGAAGAGTAAACTACGTTACCAAATTGCATTCTGAACCTTATCATACAGTGCAACATGTCTATGTTTAAAAAAAAGGGGATTGAAAGGCTGTAAAAGCTTTATTCATTCACTATAATTTATTCATGCCTGAATTAAACTAATTCTCATTTTAAGTACAATCTTATTGATTTTTGGCGAGATAACGCTGAAATAATCTATTTCCAAATCTTGCAATGACTACAGAGAAGAATTTCCTATGTGCAAACTAAAATTTAGCAAACAAGGTTTGGTATATGTTCCACTGTCTTGTGTGTCACAAAGAAAGAAAGGCTTCTATTGAAGTTTAGAATTCCAAACATACATTAGATACAGTAAGCAATAATCTAAGGCATTTGTTTGGTGAAAAAATCTGCCACATAACTGTAGAAAACACAAGGTTCGTTTTGCATGCTGTTCCTTTACAATGTACAAAAATTCTGGTCATTGTTTTCTATATATTTGTCGAACCTGTATTTGATAAAGCTGTTGCATCAATTTACTGCTTTAGCTCTCTATCCACTCTGTTAATAGATCCTATAATGATACAGGCTAGTAGTTCAAACTGGCATCCGGCTTTGTAATTTTCTTATAAACAAAAACTCATTTTCTGAATAATTAAGAGACAGGGCGAGGTATATTAGTGCAATTGCCTCTCCTGTGATAAACATTTTTTGTATGAGAAATCTGATTGTAATTAGAATATTGTGGGCTTTTCTACTATTAGGATTTTTTTCAATAAATGACGAACAAATCCACTGACAGGACTGTCCATCTTAACTTATACGTCCCAAAGAGTTTTTAAAAAATGAATGTTAATAACAAATATGCAAAGGATTTGGGAAATCACTAAAAATTATGAGTAAGCTGGCAGTTGTTTCTCAGTCCTTTGAGGTTCAGTCTGTATATACTTACAACTCTTCACAACATTCACCCCAGTGCTGAGCATCCATTTACTTTTTATGAATAAACATTAAGATTCTGGAGTTGGCAGCATGTCCTCTGTAACCTTGAAAGCTTTCTTCTATCTTGAGTGCCATAAATCACAATAATAAAGATGTCCGAGAGGTATGGAATGTATTTAGCACAAATGTTGTACGCAAAAGCAACAGGCAGTCTCAGGATGCCATTATGTACATAAAGTGAATTTTTCATGTTTCTACTGTTCATGCCACAAAATAGTGGATCACGGAATTTCACTGATCTGTCCACTAACTGTTCATTGTTGTACTTGAAAAATCACAATTCATTGATGTTCTGTGCTAAATGAACATGCTGAGTATAGCTATGAGGTGGTTCTATTTGGATGAAACAAAATCATATCATTTCAGAAATTTCATGTTCAGTTACAATGCTTTCTTAATGTGTTTTAAAATCTCCTTTGATTTCCATGACTATTGGAGCATCATACTTAATAATTTCTGAATGACTATGGGAGCACCTCAGTACCATTCCATAATTAAAACCAGACTGTGGGATTTTCCATTTTACTAAATATTATGACCGACTGTTAGCATTTTATTTTCTGTTCTGGTATTGTAACCCTGTTAACAGCCATCAAAACATGAATATTTGTAATGATTACTAAGAGGTTTAAATAAACTGGATATCGATTGTAATAGTATGATGCTACATTAACTATTACAGAATAGATAGGAATACAAACAATTAAAACTAAACAGAATTTATGTTCCATTTTAAAAATAACTAAATTATTAATCTTCTAAAATCATTTACAAACCATACTTTGGGTTTCTTATGGTAGCTGAACCATGTTAATATTAAAAACTGATTCACATCATAGGATCTCTTAAAGAAATTTGAGACAATCGGAAATGTTCACTAGTTTAACGAAAGTGATATTTTCCTACTCTTTTCAGCTATGCTAGTGATATTGCACTATGGGCCTTTGAACTTTGAACTTTATCTAGGCTTCTCAATACGAGAAAAGAAAAAAGGTAGTGACATTTTAATATACATAGAAAAATGACCATGTACGAATCAGGAAAGTTCATTTCACTTATCCTTGCCACAGATCTTAAAGGTTAATGAGAATGAGTTGGAAGGAGTCTAAAGAGTTTGTATTCAAAGCCTTTGCTATGGAGACTTCAGAGAAATTCTAATGCACTGGG
This sequence comes from Ginglymostoma cirratum, assembly GCA_024137785.1. Lineage (NCBI taxonomy): Eukaryota > Metazoa > Chordata > Chondrichthyes > Orectolobiformes > Ginglymostomatidae > Ginglymostoma > Ginglymostoma cirratum. The sequence goes on from JAHRHZ010000012.1 coordinate 65,384,131, forward strand.
GGAAGGCTCTGTAAGAGTTCAGTCTTCTGTTTTCTTGTATATATTAACAAAAAAAAACTTTGGTTTGTTCTGTTAAGTAAACTGCAAATACTTTGAAAAGTTTTAAGTTACCTTGTATTTGAAAATATTGGCATTTTGAATTCTGTAAGCAGAATAGTTTAACAATAGTAGAAGTCTTTTTAATGCACATTAAATATTTCTGAATGTTTACTGTAAATGACAATCTATGTTTATGTTCCTTTAATGAAGAATGAAGAGTAAAGACAATAAAATGTATAATAAATCATTCTAAAATTAGTTGTGTCTTTTTATATGGAAAATGCAAAATGTCCCTACAGTACCTAAAACCCCAGGTTATCATTTAGCATAAAAAATTGGCTTATTCAATCTAAACTGGCTGTTAAACAAGAACATGGGAACAAGGGTAAACTATAAGGGTAAGCCCCAAGAGCTTGTTGCACCATTCAGTGAGTTCATAGCTGATCTGTATCCCAATTCCATCCATCTGCCTAGTTTCCATGGGTGAGAAATTGGACTGATTAGCACCCCTAGATCTAAAATGGCATCTCCAACATGTAGTTCTGGGGCACATCATGCAGACATCTTAAATTGCCGTATCAAATGTCATACCTTTCACGGTGCAACAATGCATGATTGTATCCGTTGAAGTAACAATGCAAAGTCAGAGAGATTAAGTCACATATATGCCATTGTGTTGTGTGGCATTATATGCTGAATGGGGCAGGCTTTGAACAGATGTAGCAACTCTAAACAGGGCACAGCTGCAACACTAGCAGATACTTTGCAAGTTTATGAGATAACAAGCATGGGGCTGGATGAACACAGCAGGTCAAGCAGCATCACAGGAGCAGGAAAACTTGACGTTTCGGGCCTAAACCCCAAGTTTATGACGGCATTGAAGCAGAAGGATCTTTTGGTCACAAATAGAGGATAAACAACATCCCAGATGCTGACAATCGAATGCAGGATGAGCAGCTCAAATAATGGAGGGTCCCAGAAAATCTGGGGTAGTTGGTCAACCTGAGTTCTACCCCCCAATGATCTTCTGTGTTCCGCAACAGTAAATGCTACCATCTTCTTTGCTCCGTCACACTCCATCTTGGCTACTGCACACACTTCCTTCCAAAGCTCACATTCACTATTGTGTGCAACATCTCAATCCACTCACTCTCACCCACCCCATCCCCAGGCTCCTTCCTATTCATCTACTCATGCTGGATATGCACTCAGACCAGATATGCATCGCTCCAGCCATTGGTGCTCAGCACTGTAAAGCAACATGGAGAGGAGGGAACGTCACCTCACTCCAATTCCCCCTCCTCACAAGAAGACAGGGCAGTGCCAGTAGACAAGCAGCTGGAGGAGGAAACACATAGAGGGCCTACCAGAAATCTCCTCCTTTCACTTCTACATTGCCAGCTGCCCTCAGCTCAGTGCGAGTTCAAGCGACAAAAGTACAACTGCCTCTGGGCAGGACACATGCAGCCTGCCTGGGCCCACGAGGCAGAAGCACCCCAAGGTCATCCAATCAATTCTCTGAACCCAAAAGGCTCTCTTGCAGGGCAGGCACACTCCATCCCATCAACGCAGCCTGGTTCTGCACTGAGATTTAGCGGGAGGGAAAGGAAGAAGACCTTCTGAGGGCACATTTCATCGCAAATACGTTCTCGCATTTCTATTTCTATTACACATTTGCTGATTGGATAATGAAGGTAAGAAACTGCAGTCAGACTTCACAGAGTAAATCACAGACCCAACCTCTAACTCTAGGTTACCCATTTGCCCCCCCCCCACCAACCCCTGAAACTGGCACCCCCATACCACCTCACCTCTCCTCCACACAAACCATTACATTCCCTTCTTGGCTGCCCACCCCATTAACTTTAATCTTTGCCACGTTCCCACCCGCCCATTCATTTAAACATCCGTCTCTCCACGTCCACCTCAGCCCCAGGCATATTGCATCACCATATCAGACATGAAAGTGCACTGACTCTCCATCAAAGCCAGGGTTGTGCTGATCGTCGATAGCTGCTCTCCTCCTGTGTGACCATGTTCCCTCCCATTCTCTATCGTACCCCCCGTTCAAATGTTGTCCTTCTGCCTTTCACAATTGTTATCCCATCTACATCACGGTGTGCTGCCTCCAGTCCCCACAGCAGAGTTCCCCAGCTTACCTACAACAGCAGAGGTCATTAATAATACCCTGTGACTTTGAGTGGACGGGTCACCACATCTGATAGTGCCCACCCCTTGACTGACTTGGATAGACCGCTCCGAATGATCACCGACCAGACACTCAACTGATCTCTGTGCAGCTCCCAGACTGGTCACGAAGAATCACAAGCGCTGGCGGTAGCCCAGTCTCTGGAGTGCAGAGGTGCTCCAACCGTTACTGCTCCAGTACTTTGCCCAGTTTGCTGAATACATTGCTGGCACATGGTGCAGGTGTGAGAATGACATGACCTGGTGCTGTACAGCAACACGTCCAACATCTTAATAGATATTCACTGACAATCACAACAAGTTACCTGGCTATGTATCGGCAGTAAAAGGTGAAGCATGATGAAAGTACTAGAAGGCTTTAAGTTCTGGCTGAGGAGGCAAAATGCAAAGACAATGCAAGACCGAGATGCTGTGAATATCCAAGCAGACACAAAGTGAATGAACACGAAGAGAGCAAGTTTGGAGCTTGGACACCCACAGTCTAACGGATGCCTGACCCGGTACACAAAGTCTGCTGGCAACAGCATTCCAATGAAAGATGCAATTGCACACCAAAATGCGGCACTGAGGTGCAGATGTGGATTTGGAGACGTGCCTTGAGGGTGCAGTGAGGCTGGCACGTGTCTGATGCCAACACCTGTCAACAGGATTGCACATTCACAGCACGTGAAGCATGCCCTGAGCTATTGGTGACTGCTGTCCAGAGGAGCAAACAGCAAGCAGAATCACCATGTACCCCCTCTGACTTTTATATGGAATTGTTGTCTTCTGTTCTCTATGCAGTAAATGGGAGAATGGAAAACCGCATACCAATCAGATGGGATTAAATAATGTGAGAAAATGGATGCAAAGAGGCCTTTTAGAGTCATAGAGATGTACAGCATGGAAACAGACCCTTCAGTCCAACTCATCCATGCCAACCAGATATCCTATATAAATGTAGTCCTATTTGCAAGCATTTGGCCCATATCCCTCTAAATCCTTCCTATTCATCTACTCATCCAGATACTTTTTAAATGTTGTAATTGTACCTACCTCTATCACTTCCTCTGGCAGTACATTCCATACACACACTACCCTCTGCATGAAAAGTTGCCTGTTAGGCATCTTTTAAATCTTCCCCTCTCACCTTAAACCTATACCCTCCAGTTTTGGACTCCCTTATCCTGGAGAAAGGACCTTGACTTATTCACCCTATCCATGCCTCTCATGATTTTATATACCTTTGTAAGGTCACTCCTCAGCCTCCAATGATTTAGAGAAAATCAACTTAAAAAACACTTAGCTGCCAACTTGCTGTGAGGAGTTCCAAATTCTGAGTTGTTCCAGGTTAAGCTGTAAATTTCACTGTTGGTTTATTTTTCTTAGATGGAACTCCAATGTCCAGACATACTTGAAACTACACAGCAAAGGCAGTCAGCTGTGAAAGTTCACTACCTGGTCTGAGAGCTGAAGGGTCTAGTCCCGAAGCGTCGGCTTTCCTGCTCCCCTGATGCTGCTTGGCCTGCTGTGTTCATCCAGCTCTACACCTTGTTATCTCAGATTCTCCAGCATCTGCAGTTCCTACTATCTCTGAAACAGGTTCACTGTTCCTTTTTTTCACCTCCCACGTGGTCCTTGTTCCTTCTCTTTTGTTTTATTGTACCATTGTTTTGATCTTTTTTCCCAAAGTTTCAAAACAATGCAACAGCTTATGAAACAGTAATTGCTGCTCCAAGAAATTGAGGAAATCAGCTCCAATACTGAAAATACCTCAAAATAAGATCAGCTCTTATAGCAGAGATAGTAAGAACTGCAGATACTGGAGTCAGAGATAGCACAGTGTGGAGCTGGAGGAACACAGCAGGCCAGGCAGCATCAGAGGAGCAGGAAAGTTGGCATTTCAGGTCAAGAAGGGTCCCGACCCGAAATGTCAACTTTCCTGCTCCTCTGATGCTGACTGGCCTGCTGTGTTCATCCAGCTCCACACTGTGTTATCTCAGCTCTTATAGCAACAATGTTCTCCCATCTGCCATCTTGGATTACCCAGGATCCTTTTCTTATACTAGTTACTTCATGTTTTAGTAGAAACATCCAACTAAACTCTATATAAGCAGTAACATATTCTACTATATTGTGCACCTGTTAGCACGTCAGGAATTGACTGTTATTAAACATATGTGCCTGCATTAGCTTTACTTACGTATTAAATATATAAACTGAATGAGGCTGGGTGTACCGCAGAAGGTGCAGACAGCGATGTTATTCAACTCAGTTTAATTCCTTTTAAGCATTTCTCTAGTAGTCAGATACAACCGACTGGCTTGTTTTGCCATTTCTGAGGCTAGTTAAGAGTGAACCACTTTACTATGGATCTGGAGACAGACATCATTTGATAACTGGACCATGTCAGGATGGTAGATTTTTGCCTCTAAAAGAACTATAGGAAACCTGCTTGATTTTTACAACAATTAATCATGGTTCCTTGATCTTGAAATGCAACTGCTTCCTCTTGATTTCCTGTGGAAAAATGTACGGATACACTGTCTATTAAAGACAGTGAATTCTTCTCTCTTATCTGGTTACAGCACCAAGGAAGCCATTCTGTTGCCTTCTCTGTCTTGTTTATCTTGCTGTTCTCTAGCAAGATTCTCATCTTTCCATTCAACGTTTGACTGAGAATTGGACATTTTCCTCTTTCTGTTGAGAATCTCATTACTGCCAATCCCATCCCATTCTTCTAACTTTCTGTCAATGCCCACATCCTTCAGAAGCAGCCCTATCGAATCTTACAGGGTTTATTGGATAAGTCCCAGTTTCATTGGGATTTTTGGAGAGTTTGTCACTGTGAGGCTGCACACATTTATCTCATTGCATCTTACCGAACTCACCTCACTAATTACCAGCCCCAGTCCTATGGCATTCCCCCATGTCCAACGTCTGCCCCATTTTACTACACATCATCCCAGAAACAACTCCCCATTCAGCAGATATACTTCGAAAGATCAGCAATATACTGCATCCACAGCATCTATGAAATGCCATTGTCAGTCCAAAGCAGTGCTACACTGGTTCTGGGCATGTGTGCAAGACATGTCAGATGGTGGGGGACGGGGTGTGTGTATGTGTTGGGGGGAGAAGGTATTCAGATCCTTGCTTTTGGCAGGGTCCTGCATGTCCTGCTAAATGGGCTGATGTTAATGTGTGCTTCATCCTCTTCCAGGACCAGCAATGGAGGCCACGAGAAAAGACCATTCCAGTCTTATCTGAGGATATCATCCTGGTGAGAGCTATCTCCGCCATCTGGAGGAAGTACCAGCCTTGCAGAAAGTAGGTCACCACCACTCTGTGGGAGTAAGTGGCACCATCTTCTCTTCAATACCTCATTATCTCTGCTGTTGTGCCAACTTCCTACCAAGGCCCATAATCTATCACTCTCACTACTACATGCAACATCTTTCAACCGGTGTCACCCCTCCCAAAGCCTGACACCACTAGCCCTGCATGCCCTCTGCGCTGCCTACTCATTTGGTTGGCATACCTCCCCCCCCGTTCCAACAGTAACAGCTGTGCCACCCACCTCCATCTCATGTTAGAGCTGCCTCTTTCTCATTCCAGGAAGAAGACATTCCCCCAAAAGGGCGCAAAGAGTCAAAACGGATGATGGACTGCATAACATTCAGCTCCTCACACATTGAATAGGGAGGATCCTGCTTTGACCATCTCCAAGCTCGCCCTAGATTGGTATCACAGACTTACTGTGCCAGGAACACTTGAATGAAAGTCATCCTCCTTAACTTGACTGATGTCTGCTGACAAACATTACAACTTTCCTGGCTTTGTGTCTGTGCTAAATGGCTAGACAAGACAAAAAATATGAACCTGGCATCTGGCAGAGGAAGCAAAATGCAAAAAGGCCGGGCAGAGCAATGCAAGGTAGGGATGCTGTGAGCATTTAGGTAGTGTCAATGTTGAGAAGCACTAGGGGAGCAAGTGATGAGCCTGGACATGCAGCCTGATCACTCCACGGGTTGGACGGATGCCCTTGAGTGTAATGTCTTTGCTGCAGCATTATGGTGATAGTTACTGGAGCAGCATTGACATATGCAGGTGTCCTGAAAATGAAATGAAGACATGGTATTTGAGTTCCTATCAGAGAGTCATACAGCATGGAAACAGGCCCTTCGGCCTGCTATGTCTATACCGGTCAACAGACACCAAACCACACTAATCCCATTTAGCTGTAATTGTGCCATAGCCTACTATGCCCTGTCATTTTAAGCATTCAACCAGATGCTTCTTAAATACTGTGTAAGTATCTGCCACCACTACCCTCTCAGGCAGTACATTCCATTTATCTATCACCCTCTGAGTAAAAGTCTCTTCTCAACCATTTATTTCTCACCTTAAAATTATACCTTCTAATCTTAGACATGTCTGTCATGAAGAAGAGATCCTCACAATATACTTTGTCTGGACCTCTCACAATTTTCTATACTTCAATCAGATCCCCCCTCAGCCTCCTCTGCTCCAAGGAAAACAAACCCAGCCTATCCACTCTCTCCTCATAACTAAGACTTTCCATCTCAGGCAACATCCTGGTGAACCTCCTCTGCACTTTCTCCAGTGCAATCACATCCTTCTGATGGTGTGGCAGTCAGAACCACACACAGTATTCAAGCTGTGGACTAATCAATGTTGGAAGCCAAAGTCTCTGGATGTTGGGATGCACATGGCCAGTGCCTATGGAGCATGCCCTCCTGTCAGGTGCTCACTCTAGTTTCCTTGCTGGGTTTTCCAGACATCAAACTTGTTGATGAATTTGCTTAGGTGAAAGGCTGAATATTACTTTGTAAAGGCATTTATGAAGCAATAATCACCGTCAGTTGTCAACTCACTGGTGCCTCCTGAGAATCTCACCATCCCCCTTGCAAAACAATGTCGAGATGGGTTCGCTGCACTTCTGACCAATTCTGTCACACATTTCACTCAAACCTTCGCTTAGACCCCTATACAATTCCACAGTATTTATTTTGAAAACAAAAATCTATCAGCCTCAGAGTTAAAATTAGACATCAAGCTTTAATTACTGCCTAACAGGCGGCTGGGTTGGGTGAGGATGATGTTGGTGGACAACTTTCACACATGTGCTATGCTTTTCATGTGGGGCTGTTTCCTAAATATTTTCCAAAGGGATCTGACTCTGAATTTAAGGTGAAGTGAAAAATGCTTTCCTGACCTCGTGATCCCTGTCTGAATTGCCAAGCCCGTTCCATCTTTTCTAAAGTGTGCTGCCCAAACGTACATGCAGCATTCCAGATATGGTTTAACCAGCTATGACAAAATGTCCTCCCCTCTGGTTATATAAATACACATTCTATTTTCCTTTAAAACTTTGTTTCTGCCCGTCTTTTAAATTTTGGTCATCTTTATGCTTCTGGACTGCTAGATTTCTTTGTTTTCCTGCCATTCTTAGCTTTTTACTTTTTACGTCATACACAGCTAGAGAAGGAGCACATCACCTCAAACCATGTTCTTGGATTTCTCCATAACCCTGCAAATGTTTGTTTTTCAGAACATGATCTAATTTCCTTTAGAAGAACTTAACTGAACCAATCTCCAAAACTGGTTTGGAGTTCAGACTGCGAATTCCAGATCTTAACCTCCTAACCACTCTTATGTTGTTATTTCTTCTTTTGCCAATTACCCTTAAATTTGTACCTTCTAGTTCTTGAGCATTCCACAGGAAGTGTCTCATCATCTGCTCTGTCCATACCCCTCATGATGTTGAATATATTTATCAAATCTCCTCTTCGTATACTGTTTTCTCCAAAATGCTCTATCTACACATGTTCCTCAACTCTGGAACCATTCTTGTGAATCTTTTCTACACCATCTCTAATCCCTTCAAATCCTTCCTAAATCGTGGTGCCCAGAACTAAATATCGTACTGCAGTGGGGGTAGAACCAGCATTTTGTACAAATTTAACACATTTTCATTCCTTTTATGTCTAATATCCCTTTTAAGAAAACCTGAGAAGTAACATACTTTTTTAACCATTCTCTCAACCAGTCCACCTTCAATATGTATATTCAGGTTTCTCTGCTCCTGCATCCCTTTTAGAATTGTAACCTTTATTTTCTATTAACTGTCCGCATTCTTCCTACCAAAATGAATCACTTCACACTTCTCTGCATTAAGTATAATCCTTCTTTTTGTCCACCCATTCAAACAAATTGTCTATGCTGTTCTGAAGATCAACATCATAGTTCCCAATAATTCCAAGTTTGATGTCATCTTTATTTAAAGTGGTGTCCTGTACACCTAGGCCTGGATAATTAATATATATCAAGAAAAGCTAAGGTCCCAACACAGAACTTGGGGAGATCCATTACACATATTCCTTCATTTCAAATAAACAATTTTTCACCACTACTGTTTGTTTCCAGTCACTCAGTCAATTTCATACTGTCACTTTCACTCCCTGAGCTCTAGCTTTTCTCATAAGTAATTTCTTTAGCATCTTATCAAATACATTTTGGAAGCCCACATCTATGACTTCAACAGCATTACCCTCATGAAGCCTTTCTGTTACCTTCAACATCATTTGCAACTCTTTAGACCTCTGGCACCATCCCCTGTCCAAGGAAGGTTGGAAAATTAGGGACAGTGCCTCCAGAGTTACCATTCATTTCCTTCAGTATCCGCAGATGTACAACATTTGTTCCTGGTGCCTTAATCAGCTTTAAGGAGAGAAAGCTTATCCACAGCTTTCTCCTTACCAATGTTAAGCAATTCAAGTATTTGAAATACCTCCTTATTCACCATGACCTGTGCAGCAGCATCTATTTTGGTAAAGGCAGATGCAAAATTATGTCCCCACTTCCATGTATAAATAGTCCTTAACTGAACGCACTCCTCTGCTTACCACCCATTTGCTCTTCATATAGCTAGGAAGAAGGGGGCTGTTATGGTGCAGTGGTACTTTCCCTACCTCTGAGCTAGGAGATACAGGTTCAAATCCCACCTGGCCCAAAGGTGTACAATGGCATCATTGAACAGATATATGTTATATATATATATATACTTTTTTTTTAAAATATGACTCTATGAACTGATTTATGTCCAACAACCACAACCATCTTCTACTGTGCTAAGTATGATTCAAACCAGTGGAGAGTTTTAGCCCAAACTCAATTACTTCAATTTTTCTAGGATTGCTTGATAGTATACACAGTCAAATTATGCCTCGCTCTCACTGCACATCTGTAATTGAACATTTAATCCACTTAGACTAAGGCGTACTAAAGTTTGGAGCAAACAGTCCTAGCCGAATCCAAACTGAGCATCAGTGAACAGACTTTTGCTGAGTAATGGTTGCTTGATCATACTGTTGTCACTTTGTTCACTTTGCTGATGGTCTAAAGTTGTCTCATGGGACACTAATTGATAATACACTGTCAGTATAGCCAGCTCTGGAGGCAGTATTGAGCACACACAGGAAACTGCAATAAGTTGCTGATATCTGATGGGAAGGTAAATCAACAGTAGAGAACCAAGAGACTTCTTGGCTGAAATTCAGGCTGCTATTATATTTTTCTTCTTAAATATGAAGTATATTAAATAAAGTCTTTTTTATAAAGGAAACAAAACAGCTGCAGCAGAATTTCTTTCTCCCAGGAAGTAATTTTCTGGGCATTATATTGTGGCAAAGGAAAACAATTTGTTTCAGAATATGAATCATAACTGAGTGTACATGAACATAAGCCAGAAATTGACGGTAATGTCAAAGTGTCACAATATTCAGAATTAGAATGAGAATTAAAAATTCGAGAAAACACACACTTTCAAGTGCTGATCAAAATATTCAAAATTTGCAGAGTAGAGACATGAGGTTGAGTGGCCTTCTCTTATTTCTACTTCTTTTGTGCTTTTACATGTCTCTTACACGTTTACATGTAGTGTTCTATTAGTTGTTTATAGAGTCATACAGAATGGGAACTGACCTTTCTGTCTAAGCAATCCATGCTGACCATAATCCCAAACTAAATAGTCCCATCTGCCTGCACTTGACCCATGTCCCTCCAACATTTCTTATTCATGTATTTCTCCAAACGTCTTTTAAATGTTGTAGCTGTACCCACATCCACTACTTCCTCTGGAAGTTCATTCCACACATAAATCACTCTCAATGTAAAAAAGTTGCCCCTCATATTTTTTTTTAAATCTTTCTCGTCTCACTTTAAAAATATGCCCTCTAGTCTTGAAATTCCCCACACTAGGGAAAAGAGATCTGCCATTCACCTTATCTATACCACTCACAATTTTAAAAACTTCTATAAGGTGACCCCTCAAGCTCCCACGTTCCGGTGGAAAAGTTCCAGCCTACAAGCCTTTTCTTATAACTCACACCCTCCAATCCCATCAACATCTTCTCTGGTAAATCTTTTCTGAACACTCTCCAATTTAATAATATCCTTCCAATAACAGGGCAACCAAAACAGGACACAGTCCTCCAGAACAGGTCTCACCAACATCCTGTACAATCTCAACGTAATGTCCCAACTCCTATACTTAAAGGTCTGAGCAATTAGGGCAAGTGTGCTAAACATCTTAACCACCCTGTCTACCTGTAACACAAACTTCAAAGAATTATGTACCTGAACGTGTAGATCTCTCTGTTCTCCAACACTACTCAAGGTCCTACTTTTAATGTCAAATTCCCATTTTGTCTAGGAATCAACGTCTAAGGGGTTTCCAGCTGTTTTTCAATATGTTCAAGGGAACTAATGAGGAAACATTAAACCATGTTAACTCAGTCTGTAACAGAGAGGCCTGTCAGTTTTCCTGTTGAGACTATCACCAAGGTTTACATTTCACTCAAAATCAATTTGAACAGTTGACTGTTTGAGCAATTGACAAAATTGGTGCTGTGGTGGACTTTTTTGAGCGGCAATGCTTGCAGGTGTGTTTGAATATGAAACAAATCCAAAATTTAAGTATAAACATTATTGGCATGGTACTAACAACAGCAGTTTCACAATTGCTGATCAGGTATTGAGTAACAGTTTGCACTTGTGCAATACTAGGAAAGTTAAACATTCCGTGTGATTAGGCGTTCTTCATTTCCATTAAATAGGTTCTAGGTTTCTTCTTTGTGCAAAAATAGAAAGCCAAAAGTCACAGGCTTGTCTTAGCAGTTGAAGGATCATCTTCAAGAGGAGGGTTTACTTTGCTTGGGTTATAAAAGTTTCTTCTCAGATCTGCAGGTAAACAGAAATTGTCTTATGAAGGGCTAAAAATGCAAAATAGATGAATTACTCTGCTCACTTTGTGCAGTGACAGAATAAATAAATTGCTGAATATTTTCTGGGTTTTTTTCCATAGATACATCAACAACATTGCCCAGCCTACTAGGCTTTTGAAAAATTGCCCTAGAAAAAAAATTCCTGGAAAAAGAGATGGATTCACAATATCATTGCTCACCCATCAGAAGGCGACACTGTGAACTATATATTCTTCCTCTGTTCCACTCTAAATCAGGAAGATTTAAGAACAGCTTCTTCCCTGCTGTTATCAGACTTATGAACAGACCTCTCACATTAGAGTTGATCTTTCTCTGCATGTTCAACACTATATTCTGCATTCTGTTCTGTTAGGATCACAGAGTCCCTACAGTGTGGAGGCAGGTCAATCAGCCCATCAGGTCCACACTACCCCTCTCAAGACCATCCCAAGTAGACCCACCCTCCCTACACTATACCTGCAACCCTGCATTTCCCATGGATAATCTACCTAGCCTGCACATCCATGGACACTATTGGCAATTTAGCATGACCAATCCACCTAACCCTACACGTCTTTTGACTGTGGGGGGGGAAACTGGAGCACCCGGAGAAAGCCCACGCAGACACAGGGAGAATGTGCAAATTCCATACAGACAGTCACCCGAGGGTGAAATCAAACCCAGGCCCCTGGCTCTGTGAGGCAGCAGTGCTAACCACTGAGCCACTGTGCTGCCCCAATTACCCTGATGCACTTATGTCGGGTATGATTTGTCTGGTTAGCATGCAACAGAATATTTTTCACTGTATCTCAGTACATATGACGATAATGAATCAAATCAAATTAACCCAATCAAACAACAGGGAAAGCATTCATAGCCCTCCCTGCATCTCCAACCCAATCTCAGTCTTCTTTACCTATTTCCACCCAGGCTAGATACAAGCCTTCACTGTGAAATGCCTTACAATGAACTCACCTGGTAGTTTTAGCTTTCTGCAGCAAGTGTTACAGTGATGTTTTACTGTAAAATTTCTGATTGCTTCTTCTCCTAGGTTAGCTGGTCCAAACACCATATCTCGTGATCTAAGTATCAAATAAATGGGTGGGGATTTAGTTAAAGAAAATTACATGTGTGGAAAATAATCTAAGAGGTGTTATTCATATTTACCAGACATGTTTTCAACTAGATTTATTGATTCTCCAACGGTCTGCTAGACAAGTCATACATTTCAAACCTTCTTCCAACATTTCAGAATTTAAAAGCAAAGGGCCCGTGCTCTGCAACAAATCTTGTATGCCTTCTAATGTTCTCAGTGATAGGCATTTGTTAGCTGACCACTTCTAGGTGTCACTTTGAACGACTGTGAATGCTTTGGCAACCATTTGGTCCTTTATAGTCGCTGGTACGGCATTAGTGATTGAGGGGGTTCAGTAGGAAAGGTACTGACTTGGATAGGCTTTCTAAAACAGTCATGTTCTCTTCAACATGTCAGTATGTCCCTTGACTGGTAAAACAGCAGTTTTCTCTCCTAGCTGTATCACGTGTTTTGAAATAATTTAGCCCAATTTAATTATTTGAAAAAGCTCAACCTTTTGTTTGGGGGCCCTTCACTAAGATTGTTAAATTTTCTAAGACAACATTAGAAGATTGTTGAGTCAAAGATTTATAAGCACATACAAATTTAACTTACGCTTTTTCTTCAGCTTTAATAACAGATGGGTCAGTAAGATTTTCTCCAACACCTTAAGTGAAAATAAAAGACATTTATTGAACTTGTCTACCAAATAATTGTTTAAAAGAAATAAAAGTTAGGATGTAATTTGTAAAAAAAAAAAAATCCTTGCGAAGTTATAATGGAAAACAAAGGCAATATCAGTTATTTCTTAATTGTTTACTTCCATTCAAAGCATTTGTGAGAGAGATTTTCACACCTGTTTTTGGATCATGCTGGCAGCTGTTTGCAGTATTTTTCATTAGAAGAAGGTTGATCCAACCAGGACCTCATCATGGCCAAGCCATGACCATCTCTAACAAGAGAGAATCCAACTATCACCCTTCAAAATGCCATCATCATCAATGAATCTCATGTACCAACATGCTAGGGGTTACCATTGAACAGAAGCTGAACTGGACTAGCCATATAAACATGTTACCACAAAACAGGCCAGAAGCTATGAGTAACTCACCCTTGACTTCCCAGATTCCTGTCCACTATCTACAAGGTACAAGCCAGGCGTGTAATGAGTGCAACTCCAGCAATAAACTTGACACCATCCTGTATAAAGTAGCCTGCTTTACTGGTACCACATCTTTAAATATTCACTCCCTGCACTGCTCAATATTGGGAGCTTGCACCATCTATAAGATATCCTGCAGAAACTCACTAAAGCTCCTTAGACAGCACCTTCCAAATCCACAATCACTACCATCTAGAAGGAAAAGGTCAGCAGATACATGGGAATTCCACCACCTGCAAGTTCCCCTCCAAGCCACACACAATCCAGATTTGGAAATATATCACCACTCCTTCTGTGTCGCAGGATCAAAATGTTGGAATTTCTTCGCAAACAGCAAAATGCGCCTATCTACAGCACATGCGATGCAGCAGTTCAAGAAAGTGGCTCACTACCACCTTCCCTGGAGCAACTTGGGACGGATAATAGATGCCGGCACAGCCAGTGATACCCACATCCCATGAATGAATGAAAAAAAATTCTGGTGTGTTGCATCACAAAATGTTGGGGCAGCAAGTGATTAGGAAGTCTAATGGAATGTTGCCATTTATTGTAAGGGGCATGGCATATAAAAGTATGGCTGCTTAGTGGCTGTCATGTAGAACATTGGTGCAGCCAAACCTAGAGTACTACACACAGTTTTTGTCCCCTTATTTAAGAATGGATGTAAATGCATTACTAGCAGTTCAAAGATGGTTCACTTGACTGACATCTGGGTTGGGGGATTACCTTATGAAGGAAGATTGGACAGGTTGGATTTCTTTTCATTGAAGTTTAAAAGAATGAGAAGTAGTATTACTGAGACATAAAAGACAGGCTAAGTACTAAAACAGTAATACCCCTGTGTGAGAGACTGGAAAAATCAGTGGACTTGGTATAAGACTGTGATGAGAAGGATATTTTTTCTTTCAGTGGGACATGAAGTATTGGAATACTCTTCCCCAGAAAGTGGCGTTGACCAGTCTTTAAATATTTTTAAGGCAGAGGTGGATACAGCCTCAACTTTAAGAGAGTCAATTTCAGAAGGCAGATGATAAGTTACCACATATTAGGCCAGTTAATAAAATAAGACCCCATTGTGTTTGTGGTAGTATATTAGCATAGATAGAGGATTGTCTATCTAATAGAGGACAGAGAGTTGGGATAAAGTGGCATAGGGATCAATTATTTACAATATATATTATTGACTTAGATGAGGATGAGGAAAGTGAATGTACCAAAGCCAAGTTTGCAGATGACACAAAAATAGGTGGAAAAGCAAGTGGTAAGGATCACACAGTCTCCAGAGGGACTTGGGCAGGTTAAGTGATTTTTGTGACATTCTGAATTCAGGCTGTTTAAAAAACAAAATAAAGACATAAATTTCCAGTTGCATTACACATTTATTTATATCCTTAATGTACAAGAAGGATTTAGATTGAACTGAGGGACTTGATACTTGCTGATCAGTGATTGAAATCAAATCACTGAATTGTACTTAGATTTGATTTAGTGAGACACACTCCGAACCCAGTAACATGGATAAGAGTAAGGGCCAAGAGGATTTTGGAGTGTACTAAGACTAATTCATACAATGCTAAAGGCAGAACTTTTCCATTAACAGCAGGCGTATCTCAGTTTCACACACTTTTTGACAGTGATCCTGATGTATCATAGACATTAAGAGCCAAAGATTATTGTATCCAGTGCAGAAATATGCAATACCTTCTCATCATTTCTGAAATTTCAACATCTTTAACATGGTTGACCACCCCGTCCTTCTTCAGTGTTTCTCCTTGATTGTTTAGCTGAGTGATAACTACTCTTGTATGATTCTTCTCTTACCTATCCACTCAGAGGCAGTGAATCTCCAGAAATGTTTTCTGTTTTACACCTTCACCATTACCTCTGGGCTCTCTGAAAGATCTATTCATGGCCTGCTCCCGTACTTCGTCTACACACTCACCCTCAGAAATATTAACTGAAGATAATAGCATTAGATTCCATTGTATGCCTTCGGCAACAAGCTCCATCTCTCAAACAATATATTTTTTGCAATAAGTTAGTCTTTATCTCCCACCGAAAGGTTTTGTGAGAAGGATTTTCAGGTCTGTGGATGGATCACGCTGGATACTCTTGCAGTGAGTTCTTCATTTGAAAGAAGATTGATCCAGCCAGCACAGCCAGGATTAACACTTTATCCACCACCTCTCCTGCCTGCTCCCACCTACCCCACCCGCACCTCTCCCCCATCTGTTTCTGAGTCCTGCCCAACAGCCAGCTGTGGATTAAACAATAATTTCCATGGTCGTTTCCAGTGATCTTTCAGAAACACAATTTCCTCAGTACCAAGTGCACTCTGTTCATGGCCAGTCTCAGCATGTGGTAAGTAGTGCAATTAAAACTCAAACTAGATATCAGGCCATCTCTACGTAGCAGATGATCAGTGCCTGGTCCTTGTATGGCACAAATGTCAGAACATTTTTGTTTTCGATTCTGCTATGGGTCCACATGAGCCTAATTAATAGGTTATGAATGAACTTGAAGACTGTAAAATTAACAGAAAACACGTTGAGGAAGCAGCTTCTCTTTCTGAGTCCATTACGAAAGTAAATACACACATATATTTGTTGGCATGTTCTGCTGCTAATCGGCTACACTATTGAAGCACATTGCAGCTTCTCTCTCAGACCACTGAGTTAAGAATGCAGTTGAGTAACATCAACATTATTGGTACCTAAAACACCCTGTTGATTCAGGTCAGTTTCCACATTGCCTCCTTAGTTGAGCAGGTTAAACCTGTAATTCATAGAATATGTACAGTGTGGAAAGAGGCCATTTGGCACATCAAGTCCACACTGAACCTCTGAAGAGCATCCCACCGAGACCCAGCCCCCACCCTATCCCTCTAACCCTGCATTTCCCATGGCTAACCCATCCAGCCTGCACATCTCTAAGTCACTACAGACTATTTAGCATGGCCAACCTACCTTGTCTGCATTTCTTTGTACTATAGGAGAAAACCAAAGCACACGGGGAGACAGTCAACCAAGGCTGAAGTTGAACCTGTGTCTCTGGTGCTGTGAGACAGCAGTGCTAACCACAGAGCCACTGTACCACCTGGTAACTGGTCTGCTCTGGGGTGGCAAGTGGCCTGGTGCTTCTTGCTCACCCCAGAGGATAACAAATATAGAAGGGCTTTAGAGAAAACCTTCTATCAAAAATATAGAAAGACACAAGCCGTTGTAACTTTGTCCAAACGAACGCCCCACACTAACCTTGCAAGTCCAGCACGAGTAGTTCCCCTCTTGTGTATTCATACGACCAATGAGAAAAAGCTAACATGGTCTCTTCCAGCAGATTTGTCGGAATTAGTTCATCTCCATTGTTGTTGTTGTACTTTCTGAACTGACCATTCATGTACTTTTCCATTGTTAACCACTGATTAGCAGAATGGCAATAAACCAGGAAAACTTCCAGAAACCTCATAAAACAAAGAAGTGACATTTTTTTTTGTTTATTAAAGTAAATCCTATGCCTTTTCTCAAAAGGTCATTTAGGAGCTCTCCTGAAAGTTGGTAAATGCCCTGCCCTATGTCCTGTTGAGCCATGCAGACCTTAAAGGGCCTAGGGATAATATGTATTTTTGCTAAATTAGCTGATGTCAATAAGAGGCCAACATTTGACCTCAGCTTTACTCGGCTACTGAAGTGAGAAAAAAACAGGGCAGGATTCCCATTCTATGGCGCGAATTTTAATCCTGAAAGCCAGACGCAATGTTAAAGTGTCAAAAGTCTGAATCTTACCTCCAGTCCATCTACAACCAGGTTAAAGATGGTGAGGCAGAATGCTGGCCACTAAACCACCACCAAGAGGCAGGTGGACAACTTAAATGTATTAAGGAGGTTGCCAGTTTGATTTCAATTTGACTTTTGAAATGTAATGCTAGCCAATTAGATTTCCCTGAATTTGTGAGCA